>CM042071.1:4628854-5828854 GCA_023512825.1 Liposcelis brunnea
TTGTCCAGAAGGTTAAAAAAATAAAAAAAATAAGAAAAAAGAACCCGATTAAGGCATAAGGGAATGTTAGGAAGGTGACTTGCCAATGTGCCAAAACCAAGTGGCCAAACAATGGATGCAGGTCCTATATGTGGGATTGTGGTTGCGGGTTTGCCTATCCAAAATCGAAAATTTTTCCCGAAGTTTTTCCGTGATAACTCGGAAACGGTTAAAGATAAAAGAAAAATCGTAAAGACCGATGTGTGACCCCACTAATCCTCAAAAAAAAGGTGCTTACAAATTTTGTCTATCTACCATGGTAAGAGAGTTACGGGGAGTTGTATGCAAAAATTTGGAAAAGCTCAAAACTTTAAGACTCGTGGCGCCACGCTTTTCCCGCCGAGTAAAAAATCTAAAAAAAATTCGGGTTCATCTGTGCCTTAGGCATCACCGATTTCCGGGGGTATACATTTTCAAATTCGAAAATTTGCAAAATAAGGGGACACCCTAGCAGGTGCCAGGGAGCAGTCCTGCGATATCATAGGAACGTGGAATCTAACAAGGGAAGTTGCACCGAACTGTAAGTCTCCCGATTTTGATCAGAGATGGATTTTTCGGTTCTTTGGGTCCACTGAACATACGTATTGTGAATATTACGTGCCCATATTACGGACAGGTTCAAATGGGCTTAAAAATCAATT
Organism: Liposcelis brunnea; assembly: GCA_023512825.1. Lineage (NCBI taxonomy): Eukaryota > Metazoa > Arthropoda > Insecta > Psocodea > Liposcelididae > Liposcelis > Liposcelis brunnea. The sequence goes on from CM042071.1 coordinate 4,629,535, forward strand.
TTTTTAGGCATATCCTAGTCAAAGAATGATTGCAGCTCAGTAGAGAATGAATTGTTTCAAATCTCAACTTTAACCCGTGTTTAAGGAAGCTTTAAGGAAGATTTAGGTCAATTGTTACGTTTCGCGCCCGTCAAAAGTTCTATTTTTAGGCCAATTTCGGCTTGCTTAAAAGTCAATATGGGCACGTAGTATTTCCAATACGGACATTTACTGGACCCAAGAAACCTAAAAAATCCACCTCCCATCAAAATCTGAGACTTACAGTTCGTGCACTTCCAAGCCGAACCAGACTAAGATTTTCTTCTGCTCATTTTTTCGCCCTCTCACCCTTCTACAACTCTATTTCCCCGCCCTTGAACAATCTCATAAAAACGATAATTCATAAAAAAGCATCCTTTTTTTAAATCAAAGAACAATAATTAGATCACTTCACATTGCTAATAGGCCTGCTCAAAAAAAAAATTCACTTCCTTGTTTTTTACCTCGCTTAATGAACCCGATTTTCTTTTTATATTTTTAACGATCCCCGAAACGCGAAAAATTAATGTACTCGAAAAAGGAGTGGAAACATCAGAGGAAAAACATGAAGACCTGAGGAAATTTGACGGGGGAGAGAGAGGTAGGATGATGATGATGAGAAGAAGAAGGAAAATAAAGTCATTTACAGTTTGAAAAGAAGTTATATTCCTTCTCGATGACGGGTGTATACTCTTTTATACTTTAAAGATTTACAATAGGGGATTTCGCGTTAAGAATCACTCCCCTCACCCCCCATTTTCTTTCGCTGACAATTCCTTTTGTATTTCTTTGTTTTTTAAAAATAAAAAGCTTTATGAAAAAGGATCTTTTACTCCTAAAAAAGGCTTGACGGCTCATTAATAGCTAATTATTCATTGTAAGTAGAAAGCTCGTGTTTTTAGTGACGATTTTTTGAAAATTAGGCCAAAGAAAAAGGAAGAAGTTAACGATAATAACAAAACCGCCCAATAACTCGAAATTAACGTAAGCTTTATAGTTTTGTCATTCCGAGATCATAAGGTCAACCAAGTGAATATTAATAGCTAATTAATTAAAATAATATTGTTTTTTTTTTCGTGTGTAATTTATGATACCGTGAGTTTTAAACATCGGGTGGTGGTTTGTTGTTTCGGTCAATTAGAACCCACGTCTGTCGAGATAATTTTTTCATTTTTATTTCAAAGGGTGTTTTTTGTAAACGATAGTCCCTAATTTAATTTGTTAAAAGAAAAAGACCCTTAGGGTCGCGAGTAATTTAAATTGCGGATCGCCTTGTATAGTTTTAAAATTTAAATAATTGAATGCCTTGCTCCTGAAGAGAATTATGATGACTGCCATGTCGAATCTACCCTACTAGCTTCTACGGGTCCCGGAGCGCTCTTTGCTAAAAATTTCCATCGATCCAGTCGAGTGACCTGACTTGACTTCGTTTATTCGAAACTTTTCTTTTTTTTTTTTTTAAAAAAATCGAAAATAGATAAATGGTAATAAAGATTGTTTGTCGTCCTTGTCCTCGTCGTCTTCCGCCAGTGAAAGTCTTATTATTGCAAAACATTGCCCCGAGCGGATATACAGTACGAAAAGGGATCCTATTGTTAGATGAGACGTATTAATCGATCATCATTTTATATAACTCATGCATTTTGCTGCAAAATAAAAAAAAAAAAAGTGATTATGTTGAATGACACGAGTTTTTCATATTATGATTTAATAATTACATATTTTTATTGTTATCATTATTTATAAAAGACTTTGATTGATGGTGCGTATACGAGTTCCGAGTTTTTTTTTCGTTAATATATGTTACATTCCATTGGCGGAACGCCTAATTTTTGGTTTTTTTTTTTTGTGTGTTTTTAGGAAGGAAGTAAGAAGTACAAGATGGTTTGATCCTAAAAAAATTTTCCGGGAACCATGGTTCTGCCGACGACCTCGCTCGGTCCAGCTTTGGGCCTCCTGTCAGTCTTCTTCGTTGCGATCCAGGCTGCCAATTGGGTACAGAACATCGAGCCGATCGTCTACATTCAATATGGTAAGTTTCAAAAAATTTTATTTTGGGTTTTTGGTTGACTCCACGACGGAGATTGGCGATCATTATGGCGATTTACACACTTCTGAACGAATTAAGGAAACCGAGTTTTTGCCGTAGTCTTGTAAATGGAGCCATGAGGTTTTCCTCACCTGGCTTTTCTCTCCTTTATCACTTGAAAGAAATTCCGAAAGAAACTTAGAATGAAAGACGGCAGGGTTTTGCTTCAAGTGAGTTCTGTACTGTCAGTGGAGGTCAAAGGGGACTACAGAGCGAAATTTACATCCATACTTCTGGCTTGCAGTTGGTTTTTCCTGTGAAATAAATGAAGTTGATAGCTTTGTTTATCTGTTTAAAGACATTTTTGACAAAATTTATTACAATTTAGAGTCTTCTGAAGTAAAGAAAGAAGGTTCCAAGATTTTTTAAGATGGTGTCGCCATCTATTAAGAAAGTTTCGAAGTAAAGCTCTGAAAGTTCCCCATTAGCAAGCTGGGGCTGTGAAGAGCAGAGGACCGCATGGCATGGAAAAATGTAAGAGAGGCCTATGTCCAAGAGTCGATGTTGAATGGCTGAGAAAGAAGGGAGAGATTTGTTAGATTTCTGGGCTGAAACTTGCCACAGTATGTGATGCAAGCTGCGAGCCTGTTGATTACTGTCAGCTCATGCCCTAGGTCAGATTATCACCACCAATATTTGTTGTTTCTTACACTTTACGAAAACTCCAACTTTTCACAACTTCTCCCTTTTTTCAAAATTTCCGTTAGTCATTCCAACTTTTACTTTTAAAATCTCCTTAACGAACTATTATAATGTCACTTATACTTTTGCGAAATGAATCCGCAAACAATACGGCGCAATTTAAGAAAGCGTGGACAAAACGTTTTCCATTTCTCCGCCGCAAAATCGTATTTATCACCACGATTCTTCAAATAATCGATTACAAAGACAACAATAATCGATTTACAGACCTCATCTTAACCCGTCTATCAACGCCGAATCTCTCGATCGATGATTCGACGAAAAACCTCAATGACATTACACGAAATGCAAAAAAAAAAAAAAAAAAAAAGTCCCAGGGTGATGCAGCTCTGCAAGATCAAAACCAGAAGAAGAAAAAAAAAGATATTAAATCGGAACGCGGGGATTTTTCCGTTCGTTATTTGAACAAGGCTTCACTGTACAAATAGAAAGTGTCGAAGGAGATTATATCAGCAGTATATCAAGTCAGTCAACTTCGAAGCGGGATGAAAATATTCTTAAAAGCCTACACGTGCGTTCAGCAGAAAAAAAAAAACTTTTGTTAACGGTCCATTTCGCTATCCCTTGCTGTATACGCTTAACCATAAATCAGCAGGGACGAACCATTCCGGACACCGCGCGCAATTACTTTTAACTGAGAAAAAAGGCTCTCTTGATTTCATGCGATGAGACTAAAGCGGGGATTTTTTTTTAAAAAAAGATAAAATTCTTGTAAAAAAAAATCTGACCGAATTTTCTATGGAAATGATTATTCAACTATGACCCATCCAGAACCGGTACAGATAAAAATACCATTAATTACGTAATAGAATGAAGAAATAAAAAGGTAATGAATCAGGTTGGGTTTTGAAGGTACACAGAGCAGAAACAGATTCATTAGTCCGTGTTCGAGTGGAAACAAAAAAAAAACTAAACCAAATATCTTTTTAAAATAAAAACAACCGTAGAAAAAAAAACGAGGGAAAAAAGATTAATGCATTTTAATTAGCTGTGCCTCTCAACGCCTTTTAAACATGAGACTTACAAATAATTTCAACTTTAAAATTGACAGGAATGAATTTTAATGGCATTTTAATCAATGAAAACTTCACACCTGGGCTCCTGCTCTCCTGACAAAGATTGACAACAAAGCATTTCAATTACATCGAATTATATCTCAAATGTCGTAACTGTTTGTAACAAGTCCGAGAATGACATTCGGTTTTATTTTTATTAAACATCTTCCTTTAAACAATATCGGTCGTGAGAAATATTTAGGTGAAGTGCAAGCTCCTCGATTTCCTCCCCTACCTTCTTATGGCAGATCCCCTGTTTTTTTTTATTATCTTGTTAAATGACTTGTGAAGTCGTAAAAACGGTAAAATTACAATGAGGCAATTCAAGAAAAAAAAATCGCGGAAAGATGCGTTACAGGTGAATGATTCTTTATTAAGTAATATACAAGGAAAGGCGTCGGATGGCATTGCGCCATGCTGTTTAGGCGTAAGAAATGGCGATAAATACGTGCAAGCGGTTTTATATAATTACTACTAAAATATTTTTCTTTCAATTTTTTTCAATTGATGAAGCGGTACTTTAGATTAGGAATGTAACGAAGCATGGATTTAGCTTAAATGGTGGTGGCGGGTGAGTACACCTCAAAGAAGTAATGAGATGTTGGGTAAAAGAACAGTTGGCTTGAAATTTAAATAATAACGTTAGCGGCTTTGGAATGATTCGATTCTTTAATGGTTATCGTCCTCTAAGGGATTTGTGCATCTCCGAGTGTTTGACTCTGTGCAGCTGGCTAGAACTTCTTCTTTGGGTGCCCTGCTCGCACACGAGCTTAGGCGATCGATCCGACGAGCTTCTTGAATCTTTCACGATCGGCGGAAATGCAGAATAAGTCTAGTCGGGCGTCCATCCAGGACTTGCCGAATCCTCCGTGTCGAGGGCGCTCGCGCTACATGTGTCACCCACTGAAGTTTACGAGCCTTGATCACGCTAGTAATAAACGGCTGCTCAGTGAACCTTCGGATCTCATTCTTAACCTTCCAGTTAACGGATCCCTCTTCGGCCCAATAATTCTTCTCGAAGACTAACAACTTCTGTGCACGGATTGTCAGATTCCACTTCTCACAAGTTGGGCATTATATGGGATGAGTTTGACTCGCCTAGATAAGGCTCGACTGAGGAGAATATAGACTAGTCTCTAGTCTATATTCGTGCAGCGACTTCCGCATCAATGTCATTGTCGCTGGTGACGATGGATCCCAAATACCGAAACTCGGTAACATTCTTGAATCTCATTCCTTCAACGTCCAGAGGGGTCACACCCGGTCCGCCATTCACAGATATCCCGTTTTCTCCTCATTAACTTCGAGCCCAGCCATTCGAGCCATCACCAATTCCAATTCGTATCTTAAATAAAATCTAACAAAATTTTTTTTGAGATATCAGTCGATCTTTAGATGTAAACAAGCTAAAAATTTGACGAGGGAACGAAGAAGTTAAAAAAAAATGTCGATTACTTTCGGGACACCCTAGTTTACATGGGTATTTATGAGTTTCCTCTAATACATAAAACAGCCGAAAATAAAAATTCATTTATGTTTTATCCCCGAAGACATTATCAAACAGGTATCAAGATAACGCAAGTAAATTTATTGTAACCGGCGCAGGTTGTTGTAAGTCTTGTAACATTTTATCGTTTACAGGTTTCCTCCGGGGTTGTTTGTCTAAACTTTCTTCTTCTTCTTTGGGAACGCTTTCGGTCAGTTTATTCCTGTTTACGGGTTCGTTCTTTTGTCCGAAAGGATCCAATTTTCCATTTGTTTTCATCGATACGCGTCAACGGATGAATAATCATGTTTTCTTCCCCGAAGATTTTTTTTCGAGAAACTTTTCCCCTATTTTCAACTGACTCAGCGAATAAACAAAGTTTATAAAAAATCTTTATCGAAATTTTCCGGATCGTATTTTTTTATATAAGAAAAAAAGCGTGGACGGAGAGAAACAAAGGAATCATTCGGAGTTAACATGTTAATTGAGGAAAACGAATTATCATCAACAATAACAAGCCAAGGTTTCTCTACTCAAAACGAAATTAAATCTTATCCGAAAACGTGGTAATAATTAAATATTGCACTAGATATACGTAGCGAACCCGGTAATTATCCGAGAGTTGTTCATCCTAAGAGATTATTAAAACGACACCTCTTAACGTGTTATTACTTAAAATCTGAAGGAATAAAAATTACCTCATTCTTTTTTCGGATGAGCTACAATTAACAATGGGAAGAATGAAGAGGCATAAGTGTGAAAAAGACGCTCATAAATAAAAAAATTTAAAGCTTCCCTAAATCAAAAAAATTATATTACTAAAAAAAATAGCGGCGAAAATGGCGTCGAGTCGCTTCGGGCGATTATCAACGCTTCGAGCGATCAAACTGCGAGATTAAGAAGAAGACTAATTACCTGACTACGGTAGGAATTTTCATCGCCGAAAGCCAAATAATTTGGAGAAGAAACTCACGGCAAATCATTGACGATCACGCGTGAAAAGAAGATATAAGAAGGGGGGGAAGAAAAAAAGAGTTTAAAATGTTAAACTTATTAGATTGGCTAAGTTCTTTAAGGTCAATGATATGAAAGGGAACAATGGAAGCCGAGGGCCAAAAAATTTCAAATCTGAAAAATGATGCTGAGAGTACAAGGATGTCATATTATTACATTTTTTTTCTCCCCTCTCTTTTTGGTGATAATTAGGGAACCGATGAGTTTTTCGTTTTTACTTTTTTTTTTTGAAGTTCATATTATTTTACGAGTTAATCGAAAAATAATAACCGCGAGCTCATCTTGAACCGTAACCGCGACCTTTTTCTGTTACATCGTAATTGATTATCAAGCGTTCATTTTTTTTTTTAATAATTCAGTGGCCATGTTTCAAAAAAATAATCGGTCATGTTGTAAGATTGAGTTTATTGGCCGGTAGCTAAAGAGACTAAGTTTATAATAAAAATATTCAAGGAATGATGCGCCGGTTTTCATAAAGTTTGGTAATAATTTGTCGGGCGAGTAATAAAAAGTAAAATTTTTTGATTTATAACGGCCCCCCTTTTTAATATAAACTCCTCCCGATGTTTCCAAGCAGGGGTTGAAAACATAACAAGTTTTTTAAAAAAAAAAATATGTCGTGAGGCTTTGGTTTTTCTGCGGTTGCGTGGATCCTCAATTATCATGGTGAGATACGGGATTGTTTACATCTCGCCACGGGTATACCGGTTTGATATTCTCAGCATGTTTCCCAAAATATTTAATTACTTTGAGATTTGTGTGAACGAGATGATACCCGATCGTCCCTGCAAGGAGTCGGAACCATTTACACGTGAAATTATAGAAAACGCACACGAAAGCGTTGAGGTTGTTTTCAAGGTTGCTAAAATTCCAGGGAAATGAGTGAATTAGTTAAGGCTAAGATTAAAAATTGTTAAGTAGCTCTAGCTTCCTGGATGTTTGAGCCGCCAGGCTAGGACAATTAGTATTCGTGTATTAGCTGAAGTTGTTAGGGACAAGAAAAAAAATTTATGTTGCGCCTAGAAACAAAATTCGCAAGCCATATCTTTGGATGCTTTTTTTCGGGACCACAAAGCCACCCCCATTCTTCTTCTCTCGACCTACATCCGTCCACTCCTGAAGGTAGGTCTCCCTCAACCTTTGCCACACTTCCTTGTCTTGGGCTCTTTGCATCCATTTCAGTCCCGCCACCCTCTAAATGTCGTCGTACCTTAATGTCTTTTGTGGCCTACCGACGCTTCTTTTTGATGCTCGAGGTCTCCATCTTACCGTCCGTGCTGTCCACCTATCCGGATCCTCCCTGGCGACATGACCTGCCCATAATTTGGACATCTTATTACTTACTGTTCTTTTACGCTCAAGAAAATCTCAGTAATCTGGTCCCATTTTTACTTTCGAGGTCCCTAGAGTGAGGAAGAATTGTGGTCGCCTCAGAAATGAAATTTAGCCAAACTGCGTACTTTGCTGGGAAACGACGAGAAATAAGACATGGTCAAATGATGGCCACCGATTTGGGTTGGTGGCATGCAATTTGTGGCTTTGTCCTCTTCAGTCCCCGCATGCCATAGAGCGAAAAATACCGAGATGCGGAACTGTATAAGCAAGAAAATGGATGTGATCATTAAAATCAAGCGACAAAGGCTCAAATATTTCAGTCATGTGCTAAAAAATTTCGTGGATAAAGAAATTAAGTTTCCGTTTAGGTTTCGCGTTCCTAACCTGGGCGACTACTTCTCTCTGCTTGCCAAACTTTGACTCGAAGACAGTACGCAAATGAGAAGACTGATATTTGGCACATCTTTTGGGCGTAACATAAGCCACCCTTCCTGGACACTATTTTCAATTACATCAACTAAACGTTCTTTAAAATCGGTTCCATCATGCCACTGTTAAAGACAGGCCCGACAACCGTTCGTCATCTCCGACAAATCCAACGCAACAGGTAGTTGTTACTTTTACAATAGACCCGCAATAATCGAGATTTCAAAACGTGCAAAGAACTTTTCTATGATATTATTCCCAAGCTTTAACCAAACCACTTTTACTCTCGATAAATCGGTTTGGAAAAAACCCAAACCACTTGCGCATAATTCCATTGTATACGACGTAAATTTAAAAAAAAAAAAAGGTACGGGAAGAATTAAAAAAAAAAAAAAAGAAGAATCGGGAGGAGATAAGCTTAGAAATTGTGTGGCGTATAAAACGTTAATGGGTTAGATTAAATCTTGACATTTTAGCAACTTGAGTAGTAAACTACACATTTCATCTTATACATATACTTTGTATATACGTTTTAAATGTTCACGAAAAATCGTGAGAAATGTAGAATTAAATCGAAGTTGATTCGGACCCGTAGGGATGTTTTATTGTGTTGAATTCTTAATGGGATCCACGTTGAGAGGCCATGTTATTTTAGGCGCGCCGCGCGCTCTCTGTTGATACATGCTATTTTATTCCATTATTATTTATATCCATTGATTGGTTTTGTTTATTAATAAACCCGTGTATTGTGATTGCGTTTTGTTGTGTTATAAATATAACAATGGAATATGTAATAAAATAAGTAATTACTACGGATTTTAAATGGTCCCCTCCCGAAACCAGTCTTTTAAAAAAAAAAAAAAAAATGCGCTGGAAACTTTATTTTTGATTAAATTTATGGCTTTTGATCGATTCAATAGATTCCGTAGTTAATTTTACATTTTTTAAGGGTTATTATTAGAACAGTGGCGGATTAAGAATTTCAAATTTCTCTCCATCGCTTTATAATTATTTTATCACTATCCCCAAAAAATAGTAAGCACCCCCCCCCCCCCCCCCCCCCCCCCTCTTTATTCAAGAGCTCGACAGGAACCGACTATATAGTTCAAAGCTACTACTGTAGGTGGCCTAAAAGTTTTTTAAATTTTTTTGGTAAAAAATTTTTTTGAATTTTTTCTTTATCAAAATTTTTTTGAATTTTTTCTTATCAAAATTTTTTTAATTTTTTCTTTATCAAAATTTTTTTGAATTTTTTCTTTATCAAAATTTTTTTGAATTTTTTCTTATCAAAATTTTTTTAATTTTTTCTTTATCAAAATTTTTTTGAATTTTTTCTTATCAAAATTTTTTTAATTTTTTCTTTATCAAAATTTTTTTGAATTTTTTCTTTATCAAAATTTTTTTAAATTTTTTCTTTATCAAAATTTTTTTAAATTTTTTCTTTATCAAAATTTTTTTTAATTTTTTCTTTATCAAAATTTTTTTAAATTTTTTCTTTATCAAAATTTTTTTAAATTTTTTCTTTATCAAAATTTTTTTAAATTTTTTCTTTATCAAAATTTTTTTAAATTTTTTCTTTATCAAAATTTTTTTAAATTTTTTCTTTATCGAAATTGTTTTGGATTTTTTTTTTCAATCTATTGAAATTTTTTAGAAAACTTTTTGTATTCTGAATAATTTTTTCGAGATATGAAATTTTCCTAAAATATATTTACAGGGTTCTACAATTTTCCTCACCCCGAGTTCACTTACTCCCAGTCCGCCACTGAAAATTAACATGGGGTTCTGGGTACTTTAGGCCTTGTCACGCTTTTTACGGTTAATACAAATTTCGTTAGGCATCGATTTTTTTTTTACGAATTAACTCCGAAAAAAATATTCCTTGCTTTGGGGGAAGGTACAGACCAGACAGGACTAAAAAACCCTTTTGTTATGAATCACGATTTTCGATTAGCCGGAAGGCTGAAACTAAAAAAAAAAACTCGCTACATTTTTTTCCTCCCCCGAAAATCACTAAAATCCTTTTTTTTTCTTCTCGGGGATTCTTCAGTCACGATATTAAGGATTCGTCAATCACGAAAACTGTGACCTCAGGGATGGGGAGTGTCATTATGTCAAACCCGAATGAAAGGGATCCGAAATCAATACACGGGGTGTCACTTAGCTCAAAAAAAAATTTTCCTCCATCGGGTCACCGTCTATTTAGTGTCTTTTAAAAAAAAAAGCGAAGCAATAAAAAAAGGATAGGGGGGAATGAACGAGCTTTTAGAACTACAGCTCCAGCATTCGGATTGGCTGATTTCTTGTCCATTTCCGCTATTATTTCGCAATAGGTCTCTCTCTCAATAACAATAATCCTTTGGGGTTATTTCCGAGCTCTTTTTTTTTGAAGTCACGCCTTGAATTTTTAATAAAGATGAAAACGGTTAAAAGAAAAGCATAATCCATCCTTTTCTCATAAAGGTGGAAAATGTTTTATTCCGTCTGGAGAAAATGCGATAAAAACCTATGATAAAAACAAAAGGGAAGAATCCAGCGATCAACTTGATAAATGTGAATAGTATAAACAGTAGTTGACAGAGATAACGCGCAGCAACAATATTCTCTCCTGATTTCTTTTTCTTTTCCTTTCTTTTTTTCGTCTGTTTGGAGAGTTTTTAAGCTATGAATGCAAATCATCCCGGTGGATTTATAAAGTTTGGTGGGTTTTATGCTTGTTGTGTGAGTGCAGGATCGCGAAAAGACAATTTTAAGATTTCAGCATTATAGAAAAACTAGGGGAACAGGAGTCCGGGGAGGACTACTCACTTTTTTGCTCTGTCGGGGTATAGCTTCGTTCGATTAAAGCATCTTCATTAAAAAAAATAATAAATAAATTAATGATTAATAAATATTATAAACTAATTAGTCGAAATCGAATCCCTATCAGCTCTATCTGTAAACTCTCAAATTTTTGGTTTTTCCGGATTTTTTGGGCAGGGTGGCCTTCAAATTACAAAATGGACCGAAAATTTTAAATCCCCAACCATTTTTCATTCGAAGTCGAGTACCGTGTCGGCGCTGTCGATAAAACTTAAAAATTTTCCGGGGAGGAAGACACTGTAAGAAGAAGAAGAAGAAGAAAGAACAGGAAAACATCTAAAGTTTGCATTCTCACTTACACACACTCGTGACTCTACGTGGCACTGAGCCCTACTGCCGCATCAAGCAGCTCTGTCCGCCTGGCCTGCCAGGAATCCCAGGAATCCCCAGGCTTCCCGCATTCATCGACAGATATCCTCACAGCGCAGCTGCGGTCTTCCAAGAGGTCTAAAGCTAGTCGGGCGTTCATCCGACACCTGCCGAATCCTCCGCTTTGGGGGCGCACGCGCTATATGTCCCGCCCACTTAAGTCATCTAGCCTTGATCACACTAGTAATCAATAACTGTTCAGTGAGCTTTCTGATCTCATCATTAGAGCGCCTTCTCACTGGCTCAAAATAAATCTTGGTGGCGTAAAATTTTTGCCATCTTCGTAAAGACTCCTCTGGCTTGCTAGCTTTAACTGTCACGACCAATATCCAATGAATTTATAGGCACGCCTCTCTGTATTTACTGACATGTAATTCGAGTATCGAGTTGCTAAAGGTTTTAAGCGACGAAGACCTTAATGTTCTTACATCCCTTTTCAATAAAGTGTATAGGACCGGCGTAATCCCCGAGGACTGGTTGAGATCTACGTTCATTCCCCTCCCGAAAAAGCCGAACGCCAGGCGTTGCGAGGATCATCGAACAATCAGCTTGATGTCTCATGTTTTAAAGCTCTTCCTAAAGGTAATTCATGGAAGAGTCTTTCGTAGGTGTGAGGAGCTAATGACCGATACGCAATTCGGGTTTCGCGGTGGATTCGGCACCAGAGACGCTTTGTTCACAACTCAGGTTCTTGTGCAAAGGTGCCAAGATGTGGACAATGACGTATTTATGTGTTTTATCGATTATGAGAAGGCCTTTGATCGTGTTCAGCACCAGCCAATGCTTGATCTCCTTCAAAGGATAGGGCTTGATAATCGAGATATTCGCATTATTGCCAATCTTTACTGGAACCAGCGAGCAAATGTTCGGGTCGGAGATGCGTTATCGGAGGAGGTCCTTATAAAGCGTGGGGTACGTCAAGGCTGTGTATTGTCTCCGATGCTTTTCAATAATTATTCGGAGGCAATCCTTTCCGAGGCGCTTGATGGATTTGACAGAGGGATCGTCGTCAACGGCGAAGTCATTAACAATCTGCGGTACGCAGATGACACGGCCTTGGTTGCAGGGAGTCAAAACGACCTGCAAGCACTGTTGGATCGCGTGCACGCGGTCAGCAGCAATTATGGCCTAAACATGAATATCCGTAAAACGAAATTCATGGTCGTTAGCAAGCGAGATGTTAATGCTCAACTAAGTGTCGCTGGCGAAGCCGTAGAGCGTGTTGCTTCTTACAAATATCTGGGGTGTTTACTGAATGAGAAGTGGGATTACAGCCAGGAAGTCAAAGCTCGAATAGAGCAAGCCAGGAATGCTTTCATGAAAATGCGAAACCTGTTGTGTAAGCGTGAACTTAGTCTCAATACAAGAATCCGTATCGTCCGTTGTTACGTCTTCCCTGTTCTTTTATATGGGCATGAAGGGTGGACGTTAACAAAAGTGCTGGAAAAGAAGTTGGCGGCTTTTGAAATGTGGATATATCGCCGCATGTTACGAATTCCGTGGACCGCACGAGTAAGCAATGTCGAAGTCTTGAATCGTATGGGCAAGGAGATGGAGGTGCTCTTCGAGATCAAGAGGCGAAGGCTTGAATATTTCGGCCATATTATTCGTAACGGAAAGTATCGCCTTCTGCAGCTGGTGATGGAGGGTAAGATTGAGGGCAAGCGTAGACCGGGTCGGAGGAAAACATCCTGGCTCAAGAATCTAAGAGACTGGTATGGCCAAAGTTCAGTATCCCTTTTTCGTTCGGCAGCCTCCAAAGTTAGGATCGCCATGATGATCGCCAATCTCCGACGAGGAGCGGGCATTTAAAGAAGAAGAAGAATTCGAGTATCAGATTTCCAAAGAAAGCATTATGGGGAAAAACTTGGCCTCCGGACAATTTGACCTTTGCTTAATTATGATTTACCGAATAGTTTTTTTTACCATTTTAAAATAGGGGTTCGTGGATAAAATAATTTTACTCTTTTAAAATCATTTCCTTCGGACACATAAATTAACCGAAAAAAAAAAAATCTCACGACCCGCAACACTATTGCACATTACATAAGACACAATGGGCCATTATTTCGTACGGCATCAAATATTCATTCCCTTTTCATTTATTACGGCTCGATTAATCAAAAAAAATGGCGAGAATATATTAAAGCCACGACTTGAAATTTTTTTTCTTCAAATTCTTAAATAGGAAAAATCCAAAAATTATGACTCGATTCCCAAAGAGCTTAAAATAAAACCTGATATTCGACTACGAAACCTGACTATTTATAACTAAAATAAATACTCATTGCGCTTGGTAAGATTTAAAATAAACACACCGAGGCGAGTGAAAAACCGGAAAGCCACACACTCAAGGGTATTTTTTCATCATTTGCCATGTCAAACTATCTTAAAACCTTAATGTTCATCATTTAAACAAGGTATTATCATAATGACCGTTTTATTTTTTGAATGAAGGCAAAAAAATGGATGATGATGAAAGCTTGCGGGGGTCTATTTTTTTTTTTTCGGGTTCCCCCCACTCCATTTGGGAGTTAATCATCATATGTGCAAGCCCATTCGGGTCGTTACCAGGAAATGGCTGAGTGTTCCGATTATTAATCTCATAAGTTCGCCATACCTGTTTCTGATTTAAATGATTCAATCGTTTTTTTTTTTTTTGAGTCATCCATTCATTTTGTTTTGCTCGGATAAAATCACGATAATCTAGTTCTTTTTTTTTTTTAATCTCAAGGATTCCTCTTTTTCCAAATCCTTTTGTTTTCGGCGTTTTTTTTGTTTAATTGCCCGACACTTCGACGGGTTCGAATATTTAATGAGCACTCGAAAAGAAAAAAGGGAGTTTGCTTTTTTTTTTTGTTAAATCAATAAATTTTAAATTTAACAGTTTTTACAGAAAAATGCCATAAACGTTGTTTTTGTGGGAAAAGAGATTTTTGTATATTTTTTTTTAAAAAAAGGATGAATCATTCGGATAAATGCGAAAATTATAGTCATTAATTTGCGTTCTGAGAAATGGAGCGAAAATGTTGTCGTATATGTAAAATATTTTCGTGAATTAATGCCGGGTTGTTAAAAGTTTAGGTTTGAATGGCATCCTCTTTTAAAATGATGTCCTACAATTTAATTATCCTTGGAATTCGTTCATATTCCATGGATTTTAACCATGAAGGTAATTCGAGTTGGAGGTTTTAATTATATGAAGACAAAAGCCTATTTATTCAAAAAGATTATGACGATTTTGTTTAGATTTTTAGAGTCTGATTTTGTTCAAAGGAAACTCCAGACAAAAGCTGAAAAGATTTCTAGATTTTCGGGTTTGAATTTGTGACTAATTTAAAAGAATTTCTTTTAACAAATTATCTGTCAAACCTTTTTTTAAAAAATTTAAAAAAATTGTTTTTAAAATTTATTGAGTGAGGATATTTACTGTGGGAACTCTAGAATTCGAGAAAAGTTGGCGACACCTTTTGTCTGTTGTTTTTCGTGAGCATCGCTCTTGTTGTTGTCTTTTCATGTAAACAAATGTATCACACAAATAAATATCCTGCGTTTATTTTCATTAAAATTTTTGACTAAATAAGTTGTTCTTAAATATTCTGTTAAAAATATTATTTAAAAAATTCTTTTAAAAAATTCTTTTACAAATTTCGTAAAAATAAATTATTTTATCTTAAAAACCCCAAAAGTAGCTGGGCTATAGTTGATCAAGACTAAGGAATCTTTTAATTAAAACGACTTTAATATTCGAATCATCCTTATCAAAAAAAATTAATAATAAAATTCCGAATAATTTTCTACTTCTATGTTAACTAACCGTTAGAAAGATGCTTAATTCCATTCTCACAATCATTTTTTGTAATTTTTTTTGACAGCAGTTCCCAAAACACGGTAAAAAAAAGCCGACGTTAGGCTTTAATTAGTGTGATCTGTCACTCATTTTTTTCGGACACGAAGAAATTCACATTTAAGTGAAAAAAAAAAAAAAAATTCTCGTGTGTATGTAGTTGTTTCGGCTTGTTAGTTAGGTAATAAAAAATAAAAAAAGTATAAAGAAATTAAAATTTGTGACATGTTGTTTATACAACTTGTACGGGTACACCGTAAGAAGTCTCTCTCTGTGAAGGTAGAGAGAGACCTCGTGTGTGTGTTGTGTATGCGTATGCGTGGAGCAACAAATTCAAAATAGGAAAAACTTGACATGTAATTTTTAGAGAAACAGAATGATGTAATTTTTAAAAATGTTTATGACTAGGACGTTTAAGTGAAATCTTACCTTTCAACCGAATACGAAATAACCTGCACAGTCCACATATACTGATGGTGTTTTAATGTACCAGGGTCATTAAATCCATTAACTCCTTTTTTTTCCCTGCGTCATATCAGGTTCCCTTTATTTGATAACTTTATATAATTATTAAGAGGAAAGACGGGGTTGTTTGAGTCGCGGACCTCTCTCTGGAAATATTGCGACGATCATTCAATTCGTTTCGTCCTAGCTCATCCTAATTTAATAACATTGCTCTTTCCATATTGACCTTTTTTTTTTAAATTGCGAAAAATTGCTTCCATTCTCCTTGGATTTCGTGAAAGAACGTTTTTATGGATGGAATCCGTTCCTTTGGATTATTCCTCCTCACCCGTTTCCAATTTTAATATTTATTTTTTTATATATTTTTGCGTAATTGTATCGGATTTCATAGGTAATAACTTTTTAAAACCTGCTTTACGGGTTTTTTTGCAATAAAAAAAAAAAAATTTCCCCCCTTCGTTTCCTTTTTGGAGAAATCCTACTTCGATATCCAATCTCGATTCCTTTTTTTCATTTTTATTCAAATTTCTTGTGACCGAATAAGGTAGTCAGCGTATATATACGTATAAAAAAGAAAAAAAGGAATGCGAGTTTATTTGGTATCGTTTATAGGTTTCGTATGTCCGCCATTTCGACCCGTCATATCCTCTTTATTTTTATTAGGGGAATGGTTATTACCGTATATTTGATATTGTAGAAAGTCTTATGAGAATATATTTCCGAATGGATCCACTTCTGGGGAGGTTATAAAAGATATAAAATTTTTAAACGTGATTTGTTGGTATGAATTTTTGTAGGGCTTTGATATTTTAAAGCTTAGGATTTTTTTTTACATAAAGTTTTAGGGTATCCGGTTATTGTGAAAGTTTTTAATGTAAAAGTGAATGAGAATTTAGGATGAGATTGAAAGAAGCACGGGATACGTTTCCTCTACTAACAGACCAATTTTCGGACTGGGGGTTGAAATTTACCATCCATCTACTAAAAACAACAGGTTATGGGCCCAGATATCATGTCAAAAAGATAAAAATAAATGAAACTACTAAAACTCCCTTCTTTTCGAAATATGCCTGTGGGGCTTGGGCATAACAAAACTTAGTCTCATAGCTCGTTCAAGATACTCTAAGCCTCTATTCGATCGAGACTTCTTTAGATATTCAAAATTGGGAATATGCACCACACACAGTATATTTATTAACACTTGCGGTAAAAAAAATTTCAATAACAACAAAACACAATCTTGTGATTACATTTATTATTTATTTGTTTTTGATTGAAAGAAATCAGTATGGCAGACCACACATTGGCGGTTTTTCGGCACTCATTCCTATTTTTTCGGCGATCATATCAATCTTCAAACCTCCCAATCCGAACATTATAAACCCATTTCAATTTTTCTAGTTCAATTTCATTTGACCTTCATATAACAAACAAATAAAAAAAAAAATGCAGTGTCCGAGAAGAGGCAAAGGTCGCACATCCCAGGCGCAACCTCTAATTATTAATGAGGCTATATGAATTGGACCGTAACGTTTTGATTGTGAACCTAAGGATGTACAGTATTGTACATAACTGCACTGCCTTTTTTTTGCTACGTTCGAAATTAACGGTTCATATCACTAAAGTAATAATAAATATAATGGGAAGAGAGCACGGAATAATAACGAAAAAAAAAATTGTAATTTACTGTTTGCCATTTTTTTGTCTCGGTAAATAAAATGGAATATCGTTACCATTTTTTTTCCCCCGCTCGTATTTCCACGGTAACTGTTTACATTTATCAATTAACCAATTTGGTTTCGGTACCGAGACGTGATCGTCGGGCAGGTATATTGACCCGAGAGCGACAACTACTGTTTTATTTCGTACCTGACTAATTAGATTCAATTAGTTCGAGGGCCTTTTTTTTTTATTAAAGTGGGAATATAAGGAAAAGAATCGTAGGAATAAGGAAACATGCGAGGAGGGTGATTCTTGAGATTGGATTAAATTAGATCACTCGAGTGTACAAAGAAGAGAAAGATATCGAAAGAGACGGGAGCTGAGGGGGTGGTTTAAGTCACTGGGGGGGCTCCTACGAATATATATACCTTTGATTGTTCTCTAAGGCCAGGAGATGTTATCAATATACCCCTCCCACGACTTTTTCGGGGGAATTGTTTCGCTCAAGACATGCGAACTATAAGTGTGAAGCTCCCCTCCGTTTTTATTCAGGGGAAAATTGACCTCGAGAGAAATGCTGTTTCTTTTCTTCTGCTTCCCTCCCATCCCCCCTTTTTTTTTCCTTTTCTACCCAATTCCGGAAAAACGTCTCGGGGAGTTTCTTAATTGAATTGAATATTTAAATGCGCCCACGCATTTTGCGAACGGATCGTAACTTAACGGAGAACACTAAAAATTATTTTTAATTCATCCTGGGAAAAACGAGTTTGGGATTGTAAATTTTTTAAAAGCTCCCGCCAGTTTTGTAGCTTAGATTTTCTAATTAATTTCTCAACTTTTTGGTAAGTAGGTAAAAACTGGGAAAGACAGATTATAACTTGAATAAATCAAAAAATTTAATTTTTAATTCGTTCTCCACGTGACCTAATGGATCTAAAGTAGATTTTCTTCCCCTTTTGCCCCTGCCCAAAAAAAAAAAAAATTAATAAACTAACTTTATACAAAGCACGGGTTTAATTTCGTTGCCATCTGTTAAACTTTCCTCTCGCTAATGCCCTAATAGAGACTAGAAATTATGAACCTAGAATATTAAATTACTCGGCTTTCCACGCTTGATATAACTATTTGACCGGAAGTCAAAACAAACAAAATATTTAATTGAAGATGGGGAGGCCCTTGTTTTTGCGAAGAGTACATCGGTATAGCCCTTTTGAAAAGGGATGAATTGAAAGTTGTTACAAGGGAGGGAAACTCTTGCCAAAGCAATAATATTTCCTATGTTCCATATGAACTCTCCAACTAATTTCTCTTCGTGGAAACTCTTGATAAGAACACAAACTGGGCTAATTAATTTCTCTCTCCTCTTTTATGTTCCTCCGTAGCCTTTCTTGTTTTGACTTTCCCTTTTCCCGACGTCTCTACGTTTTGACTGATGTTTTATATTTTGTCTTGTTTTATTGATACGGCCGGGGTAAAAGACTCGAAAAGGCGGCCTGCGATCTTATTCAGCGTCCCTTTTTGTTTAAACCATTTCTGCTTCGTTTGCTGTGATACTTAATCAACATTTATATTCCTCGGGATTTTGGCTTTTCCTTTTCCATCTCATTTTCTTTTCCTCTTATCTCCCCTCCTTTTTGCGGGATTGTTTTCGTCATTGATGATGCTTCTTTTCATGTCCACTTTGGTGTATTAAAATATTTTCGATGGTCCGAAAAAGAAAATAGATCAAAAGAGGAAAATAATAAGTTTTTTTACTTTCGAGCTCCCTAGATTGAGGAAATATTGCGGTGGTGTCAAAAATGAAATTTCGCCAAACTGCGTATTTTGCCGTGAAATGGCGAGAAATGACCGGAAAAATGGTTTTTGGGCTGACGTCCGTCCGTCCGTCCGTCCGTTCGTTCGTTCGTCTGTTCGTGCACTTTCGTTTTTTGCCTGTGTTTCCGAAACCGAAAGAACTAGCACAACGAAAATTGGCAACCGCCATCATCAAGGCCATCCGGTCAAATTTACGGGTTTGACAGGGCCAAATAAGGTCAAATTTAGAGTTTTCCGGACTTTTCTCGAAAACGGCTCCAACGATTTTTTTCATTTTTTGTGTGGAGATACCTGACCATATAAGGAACAACTTTTCCCTTTGGCATTTTTCCGTGAAAAATTGCCCTTCCTGGAAAATCCGGAAAAACTGAAAATTTTTAAGTTTTACAGTGAGGGCCGACATGGGACTCGATTTCGACTGAAAAATGGTCGGGAGGGCCAAATAAGGCCAAATTCAGACATTTCGAGAATTTTTTCGAAAACGGCTCTAACGATTTTTTTTACTTTTCGTACAGAGAAACCTGATCTTATAAGGAACAACTTTCCCCTTTAACATTTTTCCGTGAAAAATCGCCCTCCCCGGAAAATTTGGAAAAACCGAAAATTTTTAAGTTTTACTGACAGCGCCGACATGGGGCTCGACTTCGACTGAAAAATGGTCGGGGATTTCAAATTTTCGGTCCATTTTGTGATTTGAAGGCAACCCTGCCATGTTTAGAATTTTGGCAGGGCCAAAAAAGGCCAAACAATAAATTTTCAAAGATTTTCTCGAAAACGGCTCTAACGATTTTTCTTATTTTTTGTGTGAAGATACTTGACCCTATAAAGAACAAATTTTCTTTTTAGCAATTTTTCTTAAAAATTCGGCCTTTCCGAAAAATCCTGAAAAACCGAAAATTTTTGAAATTTAACAAATAGCGGTGATATGGAACTCGATTTCGACTAATTAACAGTTAGGGATTTTAAATTTTTGGTCCATTTCCTGATTTCAAGCCACCCCCCGACCTCCTAAGTCCCCAATGATGCCTTAATCGAATGAAGCTACACCCCGACTGAGCGAGAAAGTGAGTAGATGTCCCCGGACTGCTTTTCCCCTAGTTTTTTCTTTGTTATGTTCTTTTAAACGAAGTTGGGAGAATAAAAGAGCTATGTACAGCACTCTTGGGGGGTGAAAAAAAAAATTTACACGGAAAAAGGGGGAGATGGCCGGCGAAGGAAGAAATGAAGAAGAATGGTCACTGAAATCACACAAATGGCGAGAGGTAAATCCGAAAGTGCACACCGAGGGGAGACAAAAGGAAAAAAATTATTTTTTTTCTCCTGCCGCTCATCCATAATTTAGAAGGTTCTAAATTTCAGTATACCTTTCCCTAGGAACAATGCTCATGTATAAGTAAATAATTTTTGAGGGTTTCTTGGGCTGTGTAAACGATTTAAGACCTTGAAAATTTTTTTTATTGAAAATCTTCTAGTGCTGGTTTTTCTTGGTAGTCTCCGTCACTAAACAAGCCATCCGCTTTTGCTGTAACTCTGACCATTTTAATTACCTTAAAATTTTACTCTTTTTAAAAAATGAAATATTTATCACTCTTTCCTTTTTATTTACGAGGACGAGTATTGTCCGCGACATTATTCCTCGTTCCCCTTTCCAAGCTTTTACCCAAACTTATTCTCCAGATAAAAATTGAAATGACACTTTTTTAATCGAAACCAAAAAACCCCGCGTCTCGCTTTCTAATTTCCCTCGCAGGAAGAAGGAAAAAAAAAGAATAATTATTTTCGTAACGAATAATATTTCGTGACATTTGTCTGTACAACTTAATCCGTAGCAAAGATTAACTTTTTACGCCTCGTATAAAATATATATTTACCCCCGTGTATAAATAAAAGAATCTAACCGTGGTAATCTTTTATTTTTAGACAGAAGCTGACCCCCTCGCGCTTATTAAAAAATCTTTCATGGTTTTAAAAAAAAGGGACATTTCGACGTTTCTCACTTCCGCTGCTGATTGAATGCATGATTCCGAAATCGTAGCCCGAAACCAATACGCAAATGAAATAAAATCACCGAACGAGGAAAACTCTTGATTAACAATAGAAGCACATGGCTCGACTGTCAATGAATGTTAAATTACAATGCCGATAGAATTAAAAAATTCAAGATACAAGGGGAGACGAAATTGACGGGGGACAACAGGATCGGGGAGAAGGCGATTACCGATGGGAAGGGTGAACGTACGGACAACGTAATATCTCAGTCCTCCAGTCATTGACGAACTGACGTTCACACGTCGATACGATTATTCAAAATAGCAGAGTTTGGTTCCTCCGATCTGTCCACCCTTCTATATAAAATCATCCTCGTGGCCCCCCCGCTCTTCCTTCCATTTCCATATTTCTCCCTCATTGTTGTAACAAACTTGGGTTGGTTCGATTCATTTGAAAAAATACATTTGCAAACCAAATTCTTGTGTTTCATAAAAAAAAAAAAAAAAACGAGGTAGCTTTGGTAATTTTTTCCTTTGTTTAAAAGGAAATATTTTTTAAATGCAATATCCTGGTGCTAAGTCCCACATGCGATTTTTTTTCCCCAACCCTTTTGGGAATTTTTTTTTCGTGGATAAATAAAAAATAATCAACCTCTTCAAATAATTTTCCTCCCCGTTTAGAACGGAACGTTCGCGTAATTTACTGGAGCTAGAAGATAAGTTAACGGTAAAGAAAAGCAAAGTGCTTTTCGTCTTCCTGGAACTGCCAGACGGGGAGGGAAAAAAAGTCTGAAGCAGATTTACTATTATATTATTCATAATCAACCGTAGAAAAGAAAATTGAAAAAAAAAATCTTGAGCTACGTTATTTCACTCCATATACATTCGGAACTAAACTTTTTTTTCTCCCTCTTTTCTGGTTCTTTAATAAATAACTGAAACATCTTCCGTTCACTCCTATCGCTTAATTTTTATTTCCAACCATTTTACGAATTAAAGATAAATTCAGAATGACGTGGGGAGATGCATTGAAGATGTAATTGAAGTTCCTGATTTTTCTGTTCCGTTAAGATTTGATAATTCATAAAAGTGAGGAGCATGGGCGGCAGGGAGGGGGCTGCAGCATTCAAATAAATTTCTTTGAATCTTTTTTGTGTGCGAGCAGCACGTTGAGAATTTATTTCGCTCTTTGTTTGTGACTCACATGTTGGAGAAGTTGTTAGAGCCAGAGGAGCTTGAACCAAGCCTCGTGAACGAGACCAAGGGCTATTTTTGAGACGAGACTTGACTTTCGAGAGTCTCGAAAGACTCTAAATTCTTAAAAGTCGATATTGAACTAGCTTGGATTGAAGACAAGAAAAAAAAGATTTTATACTTGAAAAATTCAAACACGAATAGTTCTGTATTTTAATTTTTTTTTTTTTAAATATCGCCCTCCCCTTCCCCCTCATTTATTAAAATGTATAGCACTTAAAATCTACGACCCCAAAAAGCTTATTTTCAGAATTTTGAGTCTGTAAAATCAAAAGGAAAAAATTTTGTTCGAGACCTTCAAGACTTTCCGAAAAACCGAGACCGAGACGAGACTTTAAAAAAAAATTCGAGACCGAGTCAGTCTTGGTCTCGTCCATCCCTACCCCCAGATAGCGCAGACAGGTTTTCCCCCTCGAACTAAAAAAATTTGAATCAGCCTACGACTTCAATCTTTTTTCCTCCCTAAACTTTTTTCGAAAAAAAATCCGTCCAAGCTATTTGCACGGGACAATACTGAAAGAAAAGTTCTATTATAAATTTTTTCCCCTCCTATTAAAAAAAAATCCCCCCCATCATAACCAAATCCTAATTTTAAATACCCGAGATCATCGAGGAAAGTTCATTTTAAATTGATACAATTTTTTTCCTCGTTTAAAAAATAAAGAAAAAAAACCGCGGTTTCGAGTTTCGATTCTCTCTCTCTGTCCGAGCCCTAGCGGCAGGAAATGGATTCGTATCTCTTGATTGGTTTCCTATGTCTCCCCGTTAAAAGTTTCCTCGTGGCAGAAGAACTTTTACCAAATGCTTCTCAATTTTTCCCTCTTCTCCTTTTTTTTTCCTTTCGAGTAATTAATTTAACGACTTTTCTATTTTGTGACGAAAGAGAAAAAGATATAAAAAGAACGAAATAGCCTTTTCGAAACCCTCCCATGATTTTTTCGTTTCGGTCGAGCGTCCTTATTCAAAAAAAAAAAAAAAAAAGGATTTCGATTTAATTTTTTTTACAGATCATAAATCTCGATCTTTTCCGGTTGATAAAAATTACATTAAATTGTTTCGATTCCCTAAAATTGAAGATGCGATTAGTGAAACATATAAACATGACACACATAGCACATCCCCTTCTGTCAACTTATTTAACTTTTATCGTGTAATTAACATCTCGTGAAATTTTAAAGGAAATGAAGGGAAGTGTTTCATTCCGTTATTTCCTTTTTCCCTTGTGAGATTAGTTTCGACTGATTTTCGGGTTTTAAAATTTATAAAAAAAAAAACGATTTAGATAAGAGCGTCGAATATGACAGTATTAAACACACCTCATTGATTTTCCAATGTCCGGATGCGAAAGTCATCAAGAAGTGATTATTCCAGCTAAAACGCACTTATCGGGTTTTTTTATTATTTCCCATTTTATTGTAAACGATTACGAGAAATAGGGGGGCGATCCTCAACTTCTCCCTTAATCAACTTTAATTAATTTGAAAGCTAATTAAGTGATGATGATCGACCACCTTGAAATAGCTTCATCCTCTTTTTAAACGATGAGGATTTCGGCGGAAATATTGAAATAGACAATACTTGGAAAAAGGGAGGAAAATAATAATGCGAATTGAGTATTCTAAAGGGGTACGAATTCTTCAGCTGACTGAATACTTATTCGAGAGCGCTGATGAGGTCTGAATTTTTTTTTTTATTATTTATCCTTCTCTCATGGTTGAAATGTTTGCGTTGTTTTTTTTTTTAATGGGTTTGATCGGTATTAAAGACTTGAGATTTTGAAAATTGCTGGAGAGGAATCGTAATTTTTTTCTGACAAAGTTGGGTGATTTAAAGTTGAAGATAGCCAGATCTAAAAACCCCAGTAGTGAATTATTAAGCTGGGATAAGAGGATTCAGAGTAATAAACAGTGATTAATTTTGTTTCCTAGACCTTTAGTTTTCATGTTGGACTGGATAGGGGCTGCATTGTTTTGAGTTTGAATTCATATCAAAGTTGTTGGAGATTTTAAATGGAATATTTTACCAATCGCGATTCTTGCTGGCCAAAAATTGTGAAACTTTTATCTCAAATTTCATATTTGGGGTTTTTGGGGTCGCTAAATTCGAATGTACCACTAGTTTTTAAAAATTCAAGATGGCGGCCGTCGCATCAATTTTAGAATTCCTTTTTAAAGTTTAATATTCGGGGAGTTTTCGGGGTCGCTAAATTCGAAAATGAGATCAATTTTAAAAATAATTTTTAAAATGGATGTCATTTTAAATCCGCTGCCACCATATTGAATTATTCAATATGGTGGCAGCGGAGAATCTAAAATTCCGGAAATCAGATGCTGATCATTTTTGTTGGAGATTTTAATAGAGGCAAGGATAGCTCTTAGCACTTGAGTTGCCGACTAGATAAGTCGTAGCTCGTTGTGATCCTAAATAGCATTCTTACGATCGCCGACAGCTGCCGGATTGGCAATCGATTGCTGACCTATTGCCGACGGCGCTTTGCTGTTTTAAAATAAGATCAAACGTAGATCCGATTCCAGGTTAACTCTAAAAGATCGGAATGCGCTCATACCACTCGTCCTTGTAAATGAATTAAAAGATTTGCTCTATTATCTCTCGAGTTTTTTTTTCTTCCCTCTTATTCATTATTAAATACCACTTACTAAAAACATCTGTCATCGATTTTTGATTAAGAAACCAATGATATTTTTATTAGGTTAACAAGGTCGTGGAATATTTTTCCATATTCGATTCTCATCTATTAATAAACGTCCTTCTGAGTTCGTTAACAGTAAAAAGAAAAGGGCGCTCGTGAAAATGCCTAACGAGATTTATTCCTGAGATATTTTCTCTTTGTGGTCTCAGGAAAAAGGGATGCGTTGCCCTCTCGCAAAATCCCATTTGAAAATTATAAGCCCGGGCTTTTCGTGATATTCCTAGAGAACTAAACCGATCTTATACATTTCCCAGGGAACGCAAAAAAAAAAAAAAAGAAAAAGACTTTCACACCTTTTGTGGATATAATCCAGATTGCAAGAAAACGGTGGTATGAGGTTTTCGATTCCTTCCCTTGTTTTCCCCGATGACCTTACATTTTTCTTTTTGCATGTCGCGATAAAGGAAGAAGGAAAAAACCCCAGGAACGGAAATTGATTTTTCGGTATGCATGATATTTTTTTTTTTTCTTTCTACGACCGGAAATTTTAGTTTTTGCGCTAAATATCAAAATCGCGGTTATTAATCTAACCGGATCCGGTAAAAAAAAAGCAAAACAAAAGCGTGAGAAGGTTCGCTGTTATAATCATCAACGATGATAATAACGTTTAATGATGATGCTTATCATATTACCGAAGTGGTGAAAATGAAGAGCGTCTGGACACAATGATCGTCAAATCGAAAATTGATGGACCGGTCCCTATTGTTTAATAAGACTCGATCGTATACATGTTTCATCAGGGGCTATAGCACTTCATTTTCGTTAATGACCCTTAGAAAATATATCAATGAAAAAAAAAAAAAATATGTATATATATATAATTAATGAATTTGAAGAGGAAACGTTGCCTTTTGACTGCTTTAGACAGGTAAAAACCATTGTTGTATCACGGAATGTAATAATTATTGTTGAAATTAATATAGGCTTTTTTTTTTTAACGGCCGCGGGTTCGAGTTTTTTTTTAATGAGTCGCTGATTTAATGCCTTCCTATACAAGGAAGTTAAATTGATGACGGGAGCAAGAGGTGTGGGGGGGAATAAAAAGGAATGGAGTTTTTTGAGTGTGTTTGTCTATTCGACCCTCGTAAAAACTTCTTTTTTAAATTGACAAAGCGTTTTACTGGGAAATGCATTTCCCGAGCGAGAAATCGCATGTCCCGTTAAGGAAAACCCTTTTCTATTTTTCTTTTTTTTTTTCCTCCCTCTCTTCTATAGTCCACTTATCTTCATTTAGCGCATAAAGTTGAAAATGATCTTCTAGTTTAAAAGTAACAGGGTAATTCGTTAAAAGTATTTTTTTTGTTGAAATTGCGGCGATTTTGATTTAAAAATAAAGAAAAATTTTAACTTTTGATCTTTCACACTTTGGTAAATTCAGAGAAGACACATTTGATAATCTCTCAGGAATTCATCCTTACGAGA
Organism: Liposcelis brunnea; assembly: GCA_023512825.1. NCBI lineage: Eukaryota > Metazoa > Arthropoda > Insecta > Psocodea > Liposcelididae > Liposcelis > Liposcelis brunnea. Next base: position 4,656,054 of record CM042071.1, read on the forward strand.
CTTCAACCTGAATGTACGACAAGTTTTTTGTAGGAGGTCTTGATAAGAGAATCCCACGATAGCAGAAAAGGAAAATATTAACTTTAATTTCAATTTAACAAGCAATTTAACATTTTAAATGGGTTAACGATAACAAAACATTATTATTCTGATGTACGTCATTTCCATGGATGCTGTAAATTTTAAAGCCGAGGAAAGATTTTTTAAAAAATAAATTTAAGACTGAAATTATTTTACCAAAATACTAACCTCGTTTTTATTTTTTTATTTTCAGGTAAGCATTCAAATCTTGACATATCAATCCAAAAAAATTCTTAATTAACGTAAGTTTAAAAAATATTTTATGTAATTTTAACGACGTCGTTTGTTTTTAAATTCCTATCATTAAATAAAATACGACGATCGAAACTTGATTGAAAACAGAATATCGGGGCAACCCATAAACTAGTTGATAAACAACGAATTAAAAAATTATATCTAAACCCTTAATCAAGCTGCATCGACTTCTCCGATCCGCAATACGCGCATTTGATTCTCTTTCTCTCTCTCTTTTAGCGCGCGGAGAAAAACAAAAATTAAAAGAATGGAAGGGAAAAAAAAAGTTGAGAGTTAATTGTTATAATTTGCACGAATGTAACTTTGATTTACTTCTCGTTTCTGGTGGTGAATCGAGAATTAACGCACTCAACTTCGAAAATTAAGCCTCTAATTCAACCGATCCTAAGTATAAATTAACTTAAAAACGCTTTAATTTTTTTTCTGAGGTTTTTTTTTTTCAAATAAGCTTTTAAATAAATTTTAAACGATTTGCGAGAATCATTTTTACTCTCGAAGATCAATCAAAAAGCGAGAGAAAATTTTCGAAGAATTTTCATATTCGGAGTAGTTGCATTTTGTATATATTTTTTATTTTCTTCTCTAAGAGACTCGGAAGGTCATTTGCATGTCTTTGTCCCGCGTTGCTCTTTTTTTTTTTTTCCTTTTCCGGATCACCCCCATGTCAGATTGAGATGTAACTGGAAAAGGAATCATTTTTTCTTTCCTTTTGCGTGTATTTTGTTAAAAAAAAAATTTTTCTTAACCTATGATTGATGAACTAGATTTCTAAGGAATGCATTTAGAAATTTACATTATTCTTCATTCGACAACTATTGAAAACATATCATTTTTCACGCGCTTTTCCTCCTCTTTCTCTTTCTATCTCGCTTTCTTCCTCTCCCCCCCCGGAAGCGCACAGCTTTTATGATTCCCATGGGTCTCCGGAGGAAGAAAAAAAAAAAATACCCCGTTTCTTGCCTTCGGGCGTATCGCGTTCTCTCAACTCTCGAACTCAAAGAACACTGCACAATTTTTTTTTTCTTTCGTCTTTTCCGGTAAAATTCGATTCGCTGTATGCTTTTTCATTCGAATTCCTTTTTGTATTACATAAATCTTTTGATGTCCATTTTCTTGTCGGGAATTAAAATACCCGGATTTTTTTTTTTTTTGCTTTCGTCTTTTGAAACTTTTTCTCTTTTAACGAAAATATTTTTTTTAGATTTTTGTGTCGGTTTGGGAGGATTGTAAAGTGGCCAACTGGGTTTTTTTTGTTGGTTGGTTTTGAAGCAGTTAAATGGCCGGCGAGGGTAAGTAGAGAGGTGAAGATTTGAAGAGATTAAGAGAAGAATTAGGCTTGTAAAAAAACTGAAGAGTAAGAGGAGAATTTGGCTTGTCAAAAAATTGAAGAGATTAAGAGAAGAATTAGGCTTGTCAAAAAATTGAAGAGATTAAGAGAAGAATCTGGCTTGACGAAAAAATTGAAGAGAATAAGAGAAGAATCGGATTTGACAAAAAATTAAAAAATGAGAAGAATTATGCTTTCTAAAAAGCATAGGAAAAGGAGAAAAAACGAAAGGGAAGTTAAAGGTAAGAAGGGGGGTAGAATAGAAAGCTACTCAAGGTCATCGGTCTCATGAAATAAACCCTCAGTTGACGAAATAGCAAAAAGCACCCGCTGAACCTTCTCCTTTGTAATTGGTCCAGACTCCGTTCTTAAACCAGCGTCCAAGACTATCTCAAACCTTTTCATCATTAAGTTCGTGGCTAATCATATGCATGTTCAATCAGTCCCGCTCGTAAATTCCAATACCGTTGATGATATCAACTTTAGTTATTAACGTTATAATGTTTGTAAACAGTTTAACGTAAATATGGGATATGATTGACTCATATACGCTTTTAACGAGAATCATTTTATAATTAAATATTGAAAACGCTTAAAGGTTGGGGAGATAATGAAATTAACACGGTCCGATTGACCTTTTTCAACCGCAGCGTACATACCCAGGTTTTGTGAATAAATTCCTTTATAATGGAAACGTCCTTGATGGGAAAGGGAAGATCGCGTGAGAAAACACCAAAAGTCGAACAAAACAAATAGGTCTAATCCGCGAAAGAGCTTACGAACAAAAGTGAAACGAGCTTAACTTGATGCTTGCTTAAATTTAGGTTAGTATAAATAAAAGTTTTCAAGATGTCTCTTAATCCCTTAAATTCATGCAAATCCCTTTTTCCTTCCACCGAAAAAAAAAAAAAAAAAACTTTCCTGGCGTAATAAATAATAAAGTGCGATAATTGAAGAGAGGATGATAAAAAAAGGAAAATTTTTTTTCTCCAAGCAGTAGCTTGACTTAATTCAACAATAACGTTAAAGTTAGGAAAAGAGGGGGGAAAAAAGAGCTAAGGATATGTATAGCGATTGCTCCATGTTTTAATTAGAAAACAAAAGGCAGACGTGAAACTGAGTTAAGAATGACTAATAACCTGCCTCGTCTTCCAATTTACCAGCAAATTGGATTTTTTTTTTTTAAAAAAAAACTTTTCCTGTACGAGTTCTCCGGGTTTTTCTTCATCTTCCCGTTCTTTTCCTTCTTAATTTCAATCTCGACCACCATCGGAGTATTTCATCCCATTCCTTGACTATGGGTTCGAAAGTCAGTTACCGAGGAAATGAATTTAAAAATTTATACAGTCATTTGTGTCAAGAAAATAGAATATGCGTTACGTTGAACAAAAAAAATGAGGGGATATTATAATAAAAATTTTTCGAGAATTTTGTCTGGAAACGTTGAAAGTTAAGTTTAATGCGATTAGGTGTAAGAGAAAAACTGACAAATGGAAGGCTACCGAGGTTATCGCATCGGCTTAAGGGGATTTCTTTTTTCCATTCTTAAATAGCACCTTTTGCAGTCTGGTTGAATTTTTGCAAGTATCCATAGGGGACAGTTTAAATTGATGACGGCGGGGACCTTTCGTGCTTGGAGACGTGTTCAGTTTTTAATAATGGGACTATAATTGCAATCGCAGTTGCAATGTGCAGTGGTCGGCAATTTTTTAAGTATTCGCTCCAAGGAAATCGCTTAAAGAAAAAATTTTCTCGTATGAAATTCTGATTTCTTAATTTTTGTGGAAATGTTTTTTAGCATGAAACCCATTTTTCTTTCCATAAAATTATAATTCTGATATTATTATTATTTAGCATTCTACCATATCTTTCGGTTGTGTTTGCTCGCGAAAAATACCGAGGGGCGATTTTTTCCCGACCGTGCCATTGTAAATCCCGGTTGAACTCGAAACTGACAGAACCATTAATTCCACAAAAACAGACCGAATTCAGCGACTAACATCAAAAAGCGACTGGGCGGGGATCCCGTTTAAAAAAAAAAAAGTTGAATTTGTAAGCTGGGTCGTAAATTTTTTTCCTTTTTCTTAAATAACCTTCCCCCGTTTTTATAATTCTCATTCTGTTCAAAAAAAGACATTATTCATACGCGATAACCGGGAAACTTACAGGGGTTTGTTACTAAACCATGTTGATTTTATTTTTCAGAATATTTAATTTTTTTAAATTTGCATATGAATTGGGAGCGAACTACGATTGCGTGAGAATTGAAGCTGTACTTTTTTTTTATTCACGCAGTCGCTTATGCATGTGGTCGATTGCATTTTTATAAAAATTAAAAACAGCCTTGCCCAAAGGCTACTTTGCATTATGCATTTTAAAAAAAAAATAAGGAAAAGGCCCCGTAAGCGCGTAAAGACGCGTTGTCGAAATATATTAAAAACCTTTTCTAAACGTGCGAGGGGTATGCGAACGGAATCACTAATCTCGGGGTCTTTAAAAAAGAAAAGCCTTGACACTTAAATGTCAAGTGCAATTTCCTTTTTAGAAAATCTTCTTCCCTTATACATGGAATGATATGAGGCGTCGTAACTAGACACCTAAAGAATTTCACTTAATAAAATTGTTTGCGATTTTCTTTTAGTGAAAGATTTTATTTGAAGCTATGTCTTTTTGTTGAGCAGAATTTTTTTTTAATTTTTATCCATTCATAAATCCCGTTGTAATTTCTTCCAAAAAAATTCTTTATGATTCTAAAAGTTTTCAGTTTCATTGCGAAGGGGAGTGAAGTGGAAAAAAGGAGCTTCACAAAAACTAGAGGTTTCGGAGCGTAAAACCAGTGAAGCAAAAATATTTTTCCGGATAAAATTTATGGTTTTCTTTCAAACTTTTTGGCTTTGTGGCTGAATTTTTAGAGATTGTGTGCATGAATATATATGAGTTTGTAAGAAAGAAATCTATATTTCTATATCCATCTACAATTTTCAAAAATATAATTTGAACAAACCCGATTTTTTTCCCCCCACTGCTGCTCTCATATTCGACTACGACGTCAATTTTATTTTGCATAAGTATTTTTCTTTTGTGGGGGGAGGTTTTTTTCTGTCTGACCAAAGTTTCATATCGTAACTTTTTTTTTGACGTCGTGATTTCAAGCTCCCGTTGAAATGGAAAAAAAAAATGTTTTTTTAGAAATATTTTAACGTCTCGAGACTTATAAGAGTTTTTGGATTTCATCCCTTCCAAGGAAGGATGATGGCCTCGTGTCGTATGAAAATATTTAACGGAATGATATAAATAAAAGGTTGGAACAATACATTGGACAGGTCAATTATTTTGATTTTTCAAAAAAAATAAAAATAAAAAAAGAAACTTGGAAAAAAGTAATTAGTGGTAATGCCTGAAATCGAAATCGGAAACGCACGTATTGTATTACCAATTACCACTCGATAGGAGTTATGGCCGTACAAAGTTGAGAATTACCCCATTAAAATTTATCATGGAAACAAACTCGGGGTTGCCGGAAAGTTTCACGAACCGATTCTGCCCCTTCTTCCTTCGGGTATTGACGTTTGCAGAGTGTCATGTATAATAAAAGAGGCAGGATTTTACGAGGGCGTAAGTTTTGGGCTAGTTTGGGTCGGAAATCTTAAGTGGGTAAATTTTGAATGTACTGCTAAATTGTATTGGATCGGATGTTAAATTTTCAAGAGGAAGTGATCGGGCGGAGGAGAAAGGTTGAATTCGATCGGAGAAAGATGGGTGGTGGCGGAAATGATATATTGTGGATCTTGGTGCTAAAGACAGGATGGCAAAGAAACCAATTGATGCTAAAAAAATATAATTAACAGAAATGGACGCTAAAGCTATCTAAGATTGACGCTCAAGCAAAGAAATTGGACGCTCAAGCAAAGAAGTTGGACGCTAAAGCAAAGAGATTGGACGCTCAAGTAAAGAAATTGGACGCTCAAGCAAAAAAATTGGACGCTCAAGCAAAAAAATTGGACGTTCAAGCAAAGAAATTGGACGCTCAAGCAAAGAAGTTGGATGCTCAAACAAACGAAAATGGACGCTAAAGTTATCTGATATTATTGATGCTAATGCCAACGAATATTAACTCTAGGGAAACACAAGTCACACTACAGTAAAATTGATATTGGCAAATAAATTTACTTTTTTTGACGCCGGTTAAAGTTTTACTCCCATCGGTCATTAAAAGTAATTCTCATTACTTAACCCTTATTCCAAACTAATCTCGAATCATACTCTTTCAAGGTATATTGCCAAGACTTCCCTCGTACGCTTTTAATTGTTACAACGGTGGTAAAAAGTAAGAAATACACGCTAACATTGCATCAGAACAAATTAAGTACCGAGCGCTGGGGTAATCTTGATATACTTAATTCATGTGGAAACAAGACTGCTGCCGTGCTCTTCCAATAGCGACCATTATCATGCCGCCCTTTTTAACCTCCCATATAAATATACGCGAAACTGGAGAGTGAGATGGAAGGGGGGAGAATATGAGAGGGTTATGAATACCAGTAAATCGTTGGTGTTTTAATTTAACACATGCCGATGACGTGTGCCACTGAGTGTGTGACTAGTAAAACCTTTTTACCGAATGTGTCCTGTTAATTTTTCACATCATTATCACCCAAGACGATTTCCAGGGCAACCTATGTAGGGGTGGAGAAAATGAATTCCTCTGTCGCTTTTTAATTAAAATTAATCGCTTGATTAGGGAGGTGAAGAGCCACACGTTGCATATGGTGACGTCGGGGAGAAAAAATTCACCAATTTTTAAAAATGCGGATTTTTATCTCTTATTTTCGAAATTTTACTACCCTTATATATATATTTTTTCTTTATTTATTTTCGGCGGGAGACCATTAAAATTTAACCCCTAATGCTTATACAAGAATAGACACGCGACAGGAAAATAATTAGGAACCTCCCTATTTTGCACCAAAATTTATGCGACTTAAACGCATTTGGTCAGTTTTATTTTCGTCCGGTTCGGGTGTGTAATCCGATACTTTTTCGTTTATAAACACGTTTTCTGGGGTATATGGCGTAGCTGCACCCCTTTTTGGAGGGGATGCAAGGAACGAGATTAAATGACCGTAACTTCATTATTCAGACCACTGTAAAAGGGATCAACCAAAGTCTTTTCATTTTATGGGATGTGTGGAAATACAAAAGAGAATTGTAATCCCTCGAAATGCTACGCGGGGGGAGTCGCGGGTATGAAATATTTTTTTTTTACCTCGGTGTCTCAGTAGACCTAAAAAAAACTTCCCCTTTAAAAATTCGCAGGGATTACATCATGATTTTTTTTTGAAAAAACCACAAAATCATTAAAAGTTTTGGGTAAAATAACTGAAGAAACTACAAAAAGTTCTGGAGTCTTTTTTTTTCAACTAACGATTTTTTAGCGGCTTATTTTGTCAACAAAGCATAACGTTGAAACTAGGAAGTTTTCATTATCTTTTTTCTGTTAAAATGAACGTTTTCGGGCTTAATTCTTTATTTTTTTTTTTTAAGAGAGAGAAAAGCCATTTCATTTTTTATTCTCCTCCGTAAAAAAAACCTAACGAGCGTCCTTTTTACTCCGAAATCCAAGCCCATAAAAGACCTCTCCAATCCGCATTATTGAAAGGCGTAGAAAACCGGAAGAACGTTTGTTATCACACGACAGAGTTAGATACGGAACGTTAACTTCACCGCTCATATACATACTAAACAACCTAAAGAAAATTTCTCCCTCAGGCTAAAATAAATTTTCATCGCCCTCCCCCCCTCCCCCGTTGCCCCCGTTTTAAGTGCTTGTTATCCTAAACAGGCTGTACTAGTACATAAGCTATAATAACGTCATCTGCTTTTCATCGATCATAATTTTTAATATAAATTTAATTGTTATTCCCCCGACAAGTAAGTGCTAAAACATTTTGCGTTTATGAAAAGGGAAAAAGGAAAGCTTGAATATTTTCGTTAATGAAAATACTCTGTCTGCCTTCAGTCGAATAAATCCGCGGGGTAAAACATTAATCTATCCCAAATCAAATTTCATCAATATCGATTATGAAAAGCTTTTTCTCTCCTTATCAACATTACGTGATTTTCCTCTGAAATTTAAACTTAGGGATTTTTTTTATTTTCTTGTCGTCATCTTGAGATTTTAATAAATGAATTAAGGCATTTTTTTTACGGTTAATAATAGTGAAAAGGGGCTCCGAATTCCCTCTTGTCAAGCACGAGTTCAAAAGGTCAGATACTTAGCTCATTAACTCAAACTTGATAATTAGCTTCTATTTGACCTCAGCCCGACTGTCAAGATGGGTGACGCACGCTCCGGGACCACAATACCTTATATCTTATTAAACGTCACTCGCAAGGGATCTTCTATTCTCTTCCATTGTTTAGTTGGATAGGGAAAAAATTTTTGAGGGAGGGAGGGGGAGCTGTATCGGTTGTTTTAAATTAATAGTCAAACTATAGATGACTTTGAAAGGTCTTACATCTAAGATAAGGATATATTTTAGTCACAGCTTTGGCTTTGTTGGGATCATAATTCCGTTCTGTAAGCTAAAAGTCTGCACGAGCTAAGGGAGACCCTTGAGCCTGAAAATTAGATCACTACTAAACCCAGGAGTTAAATTTTACTGATACTAGAGCTGAAATTTACTTTTCATCAAAAGCGACGCCCCTATTCCCTGAAGCTAAACTTTTGCAAAACACTTTCACACGTCATTAGTCGTTTTCGAAAAGCTTCTACCCTTGGCCTAAATTTTCAAAATAATGTACTACAAGAAAATCCTACCGCTGAAAAGGGGGGGAAAACTGAGAATATTGATTCGTTAAACATAATTGGATATATATCACTTACAGCTTTAAGGAAATTTTAAAGAGAAAAGCTCGCTCGGCTGGCGCTAAAATATAACGTCTTAAAATAGCGGTTATGATTTATTTGTTTCGCAATGTCTTTCGAAAAAGGGGAAAATGTGCTTCTTGCAACTGACTGAAGATCCCGTAAAGAGTGATTTAAGTTCCTTGAAAATCGCTAAGGCTATTTTTTTTTCTTTTTTCCTCCTTTTTTTGCGGATAAGCGACAAAAAATCTAAATATACAGCGTGTTCGAAACGTTCCAAATATTTGGCAATAAAAAGAGAAAAACATGTCATATTTTTCCGTAATTGTTTAACTTGTTTACTACATCAAACATATGATATTGAAAGGGAACAGAAGGAAATGTAGATATGAAATGTCTTTTTTAAAATTGAAGGCGCTGCTGAAGAGAGATGAAGATGTTTCTTATTTTTCAAGTTTTTTTTTTTTTGTGAAATATCTCTCGAAAATCGATTCCAAGTTTTAAATCTTTTTAAAGGAAACGATTTCTGAAATATCCTTTTGTTTGCTGGATTGTAAAAGTTTGAAACAAGTTTTGCGAGTATTTTATTTGACTATTTTTCCCTTCTAAACTTTTTTTCTCTCATTCATTCGTTTTAAATCCCCACGCTGCAGGACAATCGCGGGTTTGCCAAATTCCGGAAAAAAAGAATTTAGATCGCTCTCCGAAAACGTTTTAAAGATATCACATTTTAAAATTTCATTTCAGGATTTCAGTTTAAAAATGTATTTAAAAGCACTTCGAGTAATAGCTTGTTAAAAGTTTTATTTTGCGATTACTGACATTTATACCGGTTATTCCCGGGAGGAGAGATTTTTATTAGGGTGACAAATTTATGTTTGACACAGATTTTTACAGAGAGACAAAATTTTCTTTCGTTTACTGAATAAATAAGTAAAGGAGAAGTTGTTACTGTTTAATGGGATTGAGGGTTCATCGAAACCAATCTAATAAAAATTTGAGTAATTTATTTTTAAAACAGGTTGATTTTTAATTAAAATAAAAGAGTTTCAATTGGATCAATTTTTTAAAATAAGAATTAATTATAAGGTTAAAGTTGTAGAAATGCTGAAAACGTTAGTAAATAGCAAAAATCTAGAGGAAATGTAGACTTTAGGTATTCTTGGCTTTAGTGCTAAGTAATTGGCCGCACTGACTTAAGTTTCCACTTGTGCACCATTCTGAAATTAACAGTTTCTAGGTTTAGATTTAATTATAAGAATTGCTTAAATCGTTTCTAAAAATTTGTTTCAATTATTTTCTTTTAAAAAATTTATTTGAGTTATTTTCTTTTAAGAAATTTATTTCAATTATTTTCTTTTAAAAAATGTACTTCAATTATTTTCTTTTAAAAAATGTATTTCAATTATTTTCTTTTAAAAATTTATTTCAATTATTTTCTTTTAAGAAATTTATTTCAATTATTTTCTTTTAAAAAATTTATTTCAATTATTTTCTTTTAAAAAATTTATTTCAATTATTTTCTTTTAAGAAATTTATTTCAATTATTTTCTTTTAAAAAATGTATTTCAATTATTTTCTTTTAAAAAATGTATTTCAATTATTTTCTTTTAAAAATTTATTTCAATTATTTTCTTTTAAAAAATTTATCTAAATTATTTTCTTTTAACAAATATTAACCAACAATTTTTTTTTTTTTTTAGGTAAGTTCATTTACGATATCACAACAAAAACTACAATACCAACGTGTGGGATTGGGCTCATAAAAGCATTTCCAGATACGTATATTTATTTAGAAAATAAGATAATAATTACAATCACACCGCGGTATAAATAAACTTTTTGATTAATGATAAAGTTCTAATGTTAAAAGGATTTATCTTCGGCCTTGTATGTGTACGTTTTTACCAAACATGTATAACGAAAACCTGTATAAATCATACAAATTGTGAAGGTAGAAAACAATATTATTATTCATTAAAACTGCACGGTCGATTTATTAATATAAAAGGAGTAATTTTGTAAGCTAACATGTTGCCATATCAGGGGGAGGGTTTTAGTATTACGATATACTTCGTATTTAAATTACGTAACGTCTTTATTTTTTTCACTATCAAAAAAAAAAGAAGCGAAATTGAATTATCTCAGTTTCTGAAGGGCATTGATGTTGACGCTTCGAAATATTCACGAAGCTTTATACTTTTCCACGCTGGGCTAATTTTTTTTTTCTTTCGCGAATACAAAAAAACAAACGAGTGGTATAACGAGATTATGAGAAATGCGCGAATTTTCTTTGTAAAGGATTATCTCTAAAAAAAACTTCAGGACAAAGCAGGGTATTAACTTTTTCCTTTCGCCTAAAAAAAATTTTTTAAAAAAAAAGTTTTGTGAAGTAAAAATATGCAAATGAATTTCTAATTATGCAACTAATTAGTTAATGTGGAAATGTTTTGTTTTGTTTTTTTTTTTTTCGTTTTTGAGGTTATCGATGAGGTTTGCATGTTGGATCGGTATAATTCTTCGTTATTTTCCACCTTAACGAGTTGTGATCTTTCACTGTTAAATTTTTTTTTCACCCCTCCGGTCACGTAATTGATGATGATAATGACCCGGCGATAGTTTCGACCCCCCTCTATGCGATCAAGGTAAAAATATCCGAACTGTTAGAAAATCCCCGTTTTTTTTTTTAAAAAAATCCCCTTTCTCGTTTTTCTTTTCTTTTTTTTCCCCACTCCCTCATAGCACGTTTGTTTATTTTTCCACTCATTAAAAACTTTTCGATTTCTTAAAATTTTAACGAGACTAATGAATTTTTGACGATGCGATCCTCCCAAAACGATGACTTTTTGAGATTTCTTAAAAAAAAAAAAAAAGTACGAAGGAAAAAGTCTCGGGAATTCCCGCCCTAAATACTTAACCTCTAATTCGTGTCACACAATCACTGCTCTTGTTTCGAAATTGGATTTTCATTCTCAATTTTCCGGTACAAGGCCGTTTCGCACAAGTTTACTGAATTATAGTTCAACTGAGGATGATATATGGCGATTGATTTTTTTTTTTCGTAGCACCTGGGCAGATGTTTTATATGCGACGGATTTGTTTCGCTTGGAGGGGGGGTTTAGACAGCAGCGGAGTAAAAGTTTTTCCCTGGTTCCTGTCCGAGTTTTCGAATAGTCTGTTCAGATTAATCTGGGTCGATGATGTTGCGCATCGCATCGGCAGGTCATGTCGCCAGGTAGGATCCGGAGGACGGATAGTAGGATGGAGACCTCGAGTGTTAAAAAGAAGAGCCGGTAGGCCATGAAAGAGGTGGTATGACGTTATTAAGAAGGTGGTGGAGCTTAAGTGGTCAATACAAGAAGTGTGGCAGAGATTGAGGTAGACCTTTGTTGAGGAGTGGACGGATATAGGTTGAAAGAAGAAGATGTAGCTCTCGCCTAGTAATGACTAGGTCCAGCTTTGATATGTGGGCTTTTTTTACGCGCCGTCTCCGTGCTGGAGATAAGTAAACATCCAAAGCGATTTGCAGTTAGGTTAGGTTAGGATGCAGCCGTCCTGAACAAGAATCTTGAATCTAAGTTAGACCAATCCCTTGATTCTTGAGGCATGAGGTTTGCTTTCTGCCTCGTCAGCACTGTCCATCGAATTTTCTCAAACGCCCTTGCCTTCAATCTCAAGTGTCCATGGAGTAAAAATTTAAATGTACCTGAAATTTTCTCAAACGTCAACACCAATTAGAGCTTTTTACCTCATTGCATTTATTCCAAGACTGTGTCCCAAAAGATCAAAGATTTCTGCTCTAGCTACAGTTATAACGAATCTGAAAATTTTTCTTTGTTTATTTTCACACTCAATCCAAATAAAAAGTTCCCATAATATTATCGACACTCTTTTAAAAAAAATAAAACATAACCGACTTTATCAAGCATCATTAAAAAAAACAATAGGACCCATATAGTACGATGAAATTGCTTTATGAATTCCGCGAGAAGGTGTTTCCGACCTACTGTTTATTCCTTCCAATCACAATACCAATTTTGAGGTCAACGTCATCGATCCTCTCACTAATAATAAACTATTTATTTAAAAGTGTTGACTTTTAAATTAAACGCCTAACGGTATAACATAAAATTCAAGTGGCAAAATTATTAAACGTCCATCTTTCACCCGAAACCCACAATACTTCAACGGTACATATTAATGCAATCTAATAATGACATGGATACTATTTGCTTTATAATACTTTCGAGTGGCAGTTCCTGTTAATGTCAAAAATCCGAAACGAAATGAATAGGGCTTTTGAATTTTTTTTTGTTATCCGCCATCATCGTACTAAAAATTCCCTTAAATAATTCAAACGCTCGCCAGAGGTTCAAAAAAAAAAAAAAAAAGAAAAAAAATCGCTACCCTTATAATCCATTTCACGAGTTAATTATTCATTTTTTTCGGAAAGGAGATTTTCGCCCGGTGTAAAAAAACATGACATGAAAATATCCCCGGGAGGAAATTCGAAAATTTCGTGCTCTTAACAATAAACCCGAATTCTTAAAAATAAGGGAGAGAAAAAAAAAAAGGAAAAGAAGCCTTTAAAACCTTATGCATTGTCTGTTTTGTTCCTTTCAAGGGAAAGAAAAAAATTGAATTATCGAAATTCCAAAATTCCGTAATTGAATGTTGTACGTGAGGTGTTCACCGGCTCGCAGATTAAGTTTTTGAGGACAATACAGGCTTCCTTACCTGAATGCTAGCACTTTCAGCCACTTTATTTGTTCGGGAGGATAATAATAAAAGAGAATTAATTCATGACATTCCCACTCTTGGGGGATACAACCGCAGTATTTTGAAAATTTGTTCAAATCACGTTCCTTTCGACCCCTTCCGATAAGTAGATTTCCTTCTCTTTTTTTTTTTTTTTTTAGAAAAAAAAAGGAATTTAATTTAACGCCGAGATAACGTTAACCACCGGATAAAATTGAATGTAACGTTGCAATGACGCGCAGGTCACGACGAAATCGTATTTATTTTTATATTTTTTATGAAAAAGGCATTGAAGTCGATTCGATATGTTTGGGTTTGGATATCGCAATAATAAGCAGTTTAATTTAGACCTTTCGCAATTATTCCCCAGACATCTAGTTTCCTGTCACAAAAGCGGTTAGATTCCATTAGGTAATAGAATAATGTATCCCAATGAAATATAAAGCCGTTATAATGAGATTTTAAGCTATTGAAGAGACGGAGGCAAACTACTGAATTAACAGAAAATGAAGAAACATAAAATATTAACACATTTATTATCAAGATTTTTAAGTTTTTTATTATTTTTCTTTTAAATTCCCACGCCCTTTGAACTTCGATGCCTCCCTGCAGGCTGAACGCTGCGGGACTTGCTGCTACGCCCTTATTACTATAAATATTTTCCCGATTTTTAGTGGGGACCTGTCGAATCAAAGGTTTTAAACAGGCGAGTGCACGAGTTGTTAATTTGAGGGATATTCAATAAGTATGAAATTAGGGCTAAAAGTTTGGGGCTAAAATTTTGAGATAAGGGCCTCAAAAGATAGAATCTGGGAATGAAGGGTTGGTGTCCTCTTTCTCCTCTGATGATTTATTATTTATTTTTTCTTATTAATACGGAACAAATCGTTATTTTTTTATGGCGATAACTTTGTATTTAATTGGATGTGAGCTGTGAGAATTCGCCGATAAGGAGTATATGCTTCTGGGTGGGACTTAGTTTTCTTTGTTTATGTATGAATGAATAAATAAATTTTTAAAACTAGGGGAACAACAGCCCAGGGAAGACTACTCACTTTCTCGCTCTGTCAGGGTGTAGCTTCGTTCGATTAAGGCATCATTGGGGACTTCAATAGAAACCAAATAAGGGAGTTGGGGGTTTGCTTGAAATCAGAAAATGGACCGAAAAAATAAAATTCGCAACTATTAATTAGTTTAAATCGAATTCCATATCAGATCTTTATGCAAACCTTCAAATTTTCGGTTTTTCCGGATTTTTCGGAGAGGGTGATTTTTCACGAAAACATTTTAAAGGCAAAAGTTGTTTCAAATAGGGTCAGGAATGTTCACACGAAAAATAAGAAAAATCGTTAGAGCCGTTTTCGAGAAAATCTTTAAAAATTTATTGTTTGGCCTTTTTTGGCCCTGCCAAAATTCTAACTTGGTTGCCTTCAAATCACGAAATGAACCGAAAATTTGAAATCCCCGACCATTTTTCAGTCGAAGTCGAGTCCCATGTCGGCGCTGTCAGTAAAACTTAAAAATTTTCGGTTTTTCCGGATTTTCAGGGGAGGGCGATTTTTCACGGAAAAATGCTAAAGGAAAAAGTTGTTCCTTACAAGGTCAGGTATCTCCACACAAAAAATGAAAAAAATCGTTGGAGCCGTTTTCGAGAAAATTCCCAAAACCTCTAAATATGGCCTTATTTGGCCCTGCCAAAGCCATAAATTTGGCGGGATGGTCTTGATGATAGAATAACAGTTTTCCCTCTTCTTGAGGAAGGCGGTGGCCAATTTTCGTTGCGCTGGCTCTTCCGGTTTCGGAAACACCGGCGAAAAACGAAAGTGCACGAACAGACAAACGGACAGACGTCAGCCCAAAAACCATTTTTACGGTTATTTCTCGCCATTTCACAGCGCAGTTTGGCGAAATTTCATTTTTGACGCGACCGCAATACTTCCTCACTCTAGGGAGCTCGAAAGTAAAAAAGGATCTCTTAGAGATGCACGTCGACGCAGGGCGGGCACCTGCCAAAATAGAGCCGCCTGGAATAGAATCTATGATGCGCTAATAGAGCTTCAGACTCTGTAAGGCCATTAATTCAGCTAGTCTGGTCAACTTAATACTGACCACTGCTGATGCTTTCTGTAGTAATCCTACATTTCCAATATTTTTACTCTTGTGTCATAGATATATTTTTCCTTCTTTTTCTCTCTCTCTTCTATTTTACCAATGTCAACGACCTCAACTCTTAACTCTTAACCCTTAAACTTTTTCCCAACACAAAAAAAAACTAAAGGCACTTTCTCATAACGGATTTCGATGATTAAGAAAGATATGAGTTTGAGAAACTTCTTTAGGAATCGACTTGATCGTTAAAACCAAAGCGACAGCACGACAGCAACTTCGGTTATAAAAGAAAATCGATAAATTGATTTATCAGAGCTGTTAATGTCACCAATATCACTCTTAACGACACCGAAAATTTGATAAGGGTTTTCGAAATCCCGCGCTCTTTGCAGAGAGAACGGAAGACTTATTCAAGATTTTCTTTTTCTTCTTTTCTTTTTACCAAATAAAAAAAAATCGTTTTTAATCCTCTATACTGTATATAAAAAGCGCTTTACGTTTTCTTTCTTTCCCTTCATGTCGGGGGGGATGCTGAATATCATGTCCAGTCGATCTCCAGCTAAATATAAGTGTAATTAACTCGAATATACTCTTAGTTTCAATCCTGGAAATGCGTTTGACTATTTTTATTTTTTTTTGTGCACTTTTATTGCCTGGAAATGGGCGGGCTTAGCTATGGGGAGACATAAGTGATTGCATTACGCCCTCTTTTGTGGGGGAAGGAACTTTACTCTTCGGGGAAAGAAGTAATAATTCATTGGGGATAATTACTATTTTCTTCTTCTTAAAATGACCCGATCTATAAATTTTATTCTTAACAAACAATGCGGGAAGATTTTCTTCTTTTATTTTTATTTTCTTTTAAACTTTCTAATCTACTTCCGGGTTTTTGAACCAAGGATGAAAATATATGTAAATTGATCGGTTACATTTTATATATATTAATTAGTCATTAAGATTATTAACTCGATCGTGCATTGAAATTTTTATTAAAACTTAGCTCGGTCAATTAGAGCAAACTGCAGGACAAGTTTTATACATTTTTTCTAATTAAATGCGAAGATAAAAACCCGAGGTAGAAAATCCCATTTCAATTATAACTTTCCGAGATTCCAAAAGGTAAATATACCCGAATGAAGGTCGCCATGTCTCTGAGAAAGGGAATAATCGTTCTGCTCGTTATTTTCTTTAAAAATATACTTCCCCTTAAACAAAACACCAAATTGGCATGAAGCAATATGTGTTGGTTCCTTCATGTTTTACAACCGAGATCGGATATCGAGGGTAAAAAAAAATTCTCGTTCACGGTATCACGCAATCGTTTATCAACCTTTTTACTCCCGGACTTTTCCCTTTCTTTTTTTTTTTTTTTGATGACTTTCTTTCATTAATGTTTATTGAAGCACAGCTTGATTTTATAATGATCTCTTTTTTTTTCTCGGGGATTTTATATTTTTTTAGCAAAGAGCACGAAATGGTGTATCGGGAATGATTTAAAATGGGATATGAAGCTTGGCACGCATTAGCCGTAACGGAATCGATAGCTGATTCCGAGGAAACGATAAACAACAAAAGTTGGGTTTTGAGCGATTAAAATGGATGATTTTAAAACATCCCCGGAGACGAAAATATTTATGCAATGTGTTGCTGTGAAAATGTCGATAAGCAGTGTATTTTGTATCTATAGTTCGGGATGGAAAGGGTACGGTGATTTGAGGTTTTATCAAAACAATGGTATTTATTTTTAAAAAAATATTTTTTGAGGGTTTTATCTCCTGGTCGTGATGATGTAAAAATCAAAATGTAAATATTTTTATCTGGGTTTAAGGCTGTGGAAGGATCTATTGCGTAGGATGCCTTCAAAATTTTGGCATCAGCTTGGGAAGTTTCAGGTATTCTTTGTGAGCTTAGAATTTAATTGAAATGGAAGTACGCAGCTTTTCGATTGCGGATTTAATGATAGGAGAGAGTCGCCAACTATAGTATATAACTGTACAAGTGACGCAAAAGACAAAATTGCCCGTCGAGACCGGGTTTGCGGCTCGGGCCTTAAAAAGGTTGAGACGGGCAAGTCTTTTGCGTTTCTTGCATAGTTAGATATTTTTTCTCACGAGGAAGCCTTAAATTTCCGTTTAAAAAAAACTCCCCCGTGAGGGAAAACCGTCTTTCCTTCACGGAGTGAGGAAAAAGGAATTTACCATTTAAGCACGATATATCTATTATGAAAAAATCGTTGTACAAAATACATTCTACACGTCTTCAAAATATTAAGCTCAAGTTAGCCATCTATGATATCGAAGTACGTTATTTGGAATTTCCCACTTAATGGTGCCTGTATTTGACTACTAGCATCCATTCTCCTAATGTGCTCCCGTCCATATCTCCTCCTTTACCTGCCCCTTTCATTGCTCTCGAATGTTCTCATTGCTGACTCGGTCCAACAGTTTTCCTGACAGGGTTCGCATTTTCATGGTACCCAGAGCTTGTTTTCTGTAGCCTTGCCATGTAACATGAGGGAAAAGGTACATTGTTCACAATATCAAGAGTCAGAACCTTGAATACTTCTGCCATGTCAACTAAATTAACATTAATCTGGGAAATTCGAGAACTAGGCGCCTATAAAAAATAAGTTGATTCCCTATGGCAGAGTTTAGATGGGAAAATTTCTTTAAAACATATCCATTCAATAACTATAAAATCCCAGAAAAAACAAACCAACTGTAAACATCTCAACCTCAACGCCCACTGCAAAAAAAATCCGATATCGCTACCGTTAAAAATTCCAGGAGTAGCTCATTCTCCTTTCGAACTATATTTTAATGACATCGCTCTTAATCTCCTCTTAACCACACGCTTGTTCTTGTCTTTTCTTTCGCACGACTCCCATAAACCGAGCCAAACATCTATTTGTTCTTCTTATAAAGTTGTTTATAACGCTTGTCGACAATTTGTCATTCCGTCACGCAGCTCCAATATAACTGGTATTATTAATAAAATAAATAAATAAATAAACAATCAAAAGTATAATTAGTCGATCGTTTTTATATTTTCATGAGAAAAGATTTGAAAAGTTCATAAATCCCAAAAGAAATCGTTTTGCGTTGGATGTTCTCGATCGGAGATATTCCGTGTTCCAATTTTTTTTTTTCCCCGTACTATTTTTATTACACGGGTAAAACAAGCTTTCATCTTCTATTATTATCGTTTTTGTTGTTGTGTTCGATTCCCCCTGATTTTACATCGATCCCTGATCTTTTGCCTACTTATAGATCAGATAAGGATACTTGTAGTACATTATGTATTGCGAATAAACGCGCCATTTGGAACCACTCTGTCAAGTTTTTCGCGTTTTAACGTTGAACATAAACGTTTTGCGTTAATTTATGACTCGTTTTTCAACGCTACATTTAATCGAGATCTTGCTTGAAGTGCTTAATTGAAAATAAATTAAAAATTAAACCGTTGGTTTTTTTTTTTGAATGAGTTTCTGGGCTTTAACTCAAACATGCGCTTGGGATTTTAATATTTTGGGTTAGCCCTTTCCTCCCCCCCTGGAGGTCAAAAATGTTCACTAAATAAAATTTTTAAGCCCCATTGTGTAAAACGACCGGGAAAGGATAAAGTTACATTTCGAGATCATAATTCTGGACGCTACATAAATCTTTTTTTCACGCATTTGAAAAAGGGACACAAGAGACAACGAAGAGAGCCTAGATTTTCGTACAAAAGGGACAAACACGTCATAAACAGTAAGTTGAGTATGTGAATAATGCAGAACGAGCAGATTTTCCCAGCGCCCATGGTGTATATAGGAAATGTTAAAACAAGGGGGCTCTTTCTACAAGAAATGTAAAGTTTGCGGTCACGGTCAGTGCTCTCATTGTTTTCTATCCTTTCCACGCTTCCATTCATTACAGAATTCATTATTACCATTAAAACCTTTTAATAATTTCTTCTGGGAAACCCTAGAGAACGATCATCAAAATGTTTATTGCATAGCCCCGGGAATGGGGGCAGAAAGGATGAGAGGAGAATCCGGAAAGTGATTACATTAAAAGGAAGCTATCGATGTGTTTGCCTTTTTTTTCGTAGACGAGTTTCCGCTCCTGGTTAGGGAATTTTAGGGGGAGAAAGAAAAGGGAAAATTTAGCGAATAAGCAGTAAAAGAAAAATATCATGGCAAGAAAGCAGCTGATAACACGGTAGAAAGATCAAGGAGTCCATCTAGCTGATGTCTGTCCAGAGGGTATAGAAGAGTAATAACCATTACTTCGGGTTTAACGATACTACCAGAGTCACCCGTAGTCTACTCTTCAAAATGGGTCATTACCTCATTGCTGACTCTACCCTTTTTGGACCCTTCGGCGATTTTTGAGAGAATGTACAGTTTTCCGAACTACGAGGCTTTTTATAATTTCGCTGCTTTAAAGATAAAACGTTGTTTCACTTTAGTAATTTTTTGGGATGAGTTTTCCTTTGATTTTTAATTTGAGTTGAGAAAAGAGATTTTAAAAACGGTTAAAAAATAAGTCAATAGTTTGACGCTAATTCTAATCCTAAGTCTGATCCTGATCAGGCCAAATCTTTAACTGGATCAAACCTGATATTGACTGATCCTCCTCATGCTCCCGTTCGAATCCTGTTCATGTTCCTGAATCTGATGATTCTGTTCCGGAACTTGACCGATCCTGATCCTGTTCCTGATCCTGATTCTGATCTGGACGGATCCTGTTCTTGATCCTGATCCTATTTCGACCGATCCTGATCCTGTCCCTAATTCTGATTTGGACTGATCCTGATCTTGACTGATCCTATTCCTGTTCCTGATCTTGATCTTGACTGATCCTGTTTTTGATCCCGACTGATTTTTTCCTGATCCTCATCCTGATCTTGATGGTTCCTAATCCTGATCTTGATGGTTCCTGATCCTTATCTTGATGGTTCCTGACCCTGACCTTGACCTTGACCGATCCTGTTTCTGATCCTGCTCTTGATCTTAGCTGATCCGAATCCTGATGGCTCCTGATCCTTGTTCGGGGCTAGTGACCTCATTTCCACGATTACCACCAATTATCTTTGCCTATCAAAATTGGCGCGGACGCCAAAATTAAATTAGCTGTCGTTTATGCACAGGTGCTGAGTTTTGAGGATTATTTACAAAAATTTTATCTCTTATTACCTTCACGAGAAATCTTTTTCGAATAAAATTCTTTAAGGGAAACTTTTTGCAAAAAACTTTTTCTTTACTTTGCAGGTTTCTTTACTTAGTCGTGAATCTTTCCCTTTAGTCGATCTTTTTCCTACGAAAACATCCGTATTTATTTCACAACATAACGTATGGAGAGAACCAGCCCGAAAGAAAAGAAAGATGAAAATGAAATCAAAAACTTGCCATCAACTTTTTTGATTAGAAAACTTGTTGGTAGTATAAAAAACTTTCTTTTTCCCCCGAAAAAAAGTAGCTTGACAAAAAAAAAAAGTTAAACCGAACTAATAATGAAATTTTATTAGTTTTTTTTTATTTCGTACGTTATAAATCGAAGTTGAAGTCGTGTATGATTTTTTTTTGTCTTAATTGAACGTTATATCAAATCCGAGAAATCGAAATTCAGCAGGTTATAGCCCCAGGGCCCGAGTGCAGTTCTTCAATTTTAGTGCCAGTTCCCTTTTTAAAAATCTCGGTTCTTCACGAAAAAAATCCTGACGAGATACATAACTGCCACAGAAAGAAGTACTAGTGCATGTCACGACCAGATGTTTTTTATTCATATTTTTTTTTTTAAACAAAAAGCCAAGGCGGCGAGGAAACGAAGCGCAAGTTAATGCACCGGGAATAATATTCATGAGGTGAAAATGCTATTTACATGCTCGTCGGGGTTTTTGTGGATAGCACCTCTCCCTTTCACGTGCAGGGCTGCGACACCACCGGTCACCTGCTCTCTCTCGGACAGCTGTCTGCAACTGCCTCCAAACTGAACCGTAATTGGGGAATACATGTCCCCCTTTTTTTTTAAAAAAGGATAATTTCCAAACTGGAAATAATTTTTCCTCGTTCCTCACATCTGAAAGTTGCCGCTTCATAAAAGGATTAGGAGATTTTAATAAATTCTCGTTATATACGTTTTAAATGATTAAGATTGGACTTTACAAGCCCGCAAAAACAAGGGTCAACCGGTAAAACTTTCTACTCCGACGGAATCATTTCCCAGTTTAAAGTAATAATCATATTACAGCTGGGT
The DNA here is from genome assembly GCA_023512825.1 of Liposcelis brunnea. Lineage (NCBI taxonomy): Eukaryota > Metazoa > Arthropoda > Insecta > Psocodea > Liposcelididae > Liposcelis > Liposcelis brunnea. The sequence continues at coordinate 4,677,691 of CM042071.1, forward strand.
AAATAATAAAATATATCTAGTTCCGGTGTATAATGTAATAACAGATAAGTAACTCTACAAATTATCTACTATCATTAATCTTAATTTCGTTAACAAAATTTTGTAACTTAAAGTCCCAACTTCACTTTCCCATTCAGAGATAAATTACACCTGAAGAAGAAACGTCACATGGAAGCTTTCTAAAAGCTTTTCCAACTTCTCTTTCCCTATGCGAGTTAGATCGTGTGCTTGTTATTTTAGTCGGGCAACCCTTTTTTTCCTGTAAATGTTATGATTGATTCGATGGTTATTAACCATAAAGGCGTTGAACGCACCTGCGTGCCAGGGGTTAGGAAAGGTCTGTCTCTATTTACCTCGCCCACCTGACTTTTTTCCTTTATTTACAGTGCGGAAGCGCTTCCGGCGATTACGTTATAGTCTGTTTACGTTTTTTGGGGGTGGGCAAGCGAAGGTTGTTCCGAAATGTTAGATTGACAGAAAACAAATTGCACCAGTTGTAAAAATTTGAGTTCTTGCCTTTGGGGTGCTTGGAAAGAAATGGCGATTTTGGGTCGTGCCAGATGCGTTTGGTGAGATGGCTAATTTAATGAGAGTTGTGTGCGAGCTGAAAATTTAAACGGGGACGTAGCTGAATTGGAAAAAATTTGGACAAACTAGAGTCAAAATTTAGTCATCCACAATTGGGGGGTCCCGCCAACATTTTTAGTACGTCTTAAAAAAATTCGAAATTCCTCTTGGGAGATAAAAAAAAAATTTGAGTCAAAAATTCTGAAAGAATTTGGAAATGGCAGCTATTGTTATTTCTTGAACTGAGGTTGTAAAAACCTTTTGTTGTTTTCGGCCAACACCCTTTACCGTTCGTTTCGATGGTTCAGTTTGTTCAGTTGACGCGAAGAAGTCGGACTAGTAGTGAGCAGTGAGGATCGGAATTTCGGGATCTAAGATAGCGACGCTTTCTTCTGTTTTTGCGAGATTCAATATTCACGTTTGCAATATCCGGGATTATTTTCCATAAAAAATTGCCAAACTGAAGTCAAAATTTAGTCATCCGCATTTGGAGGGTCCCGCCAAAATTTTTAGCTCAGCTTAAAAAATTCTATAAACGTTCTCTTGGGAGATAAATTTTTTCTTGTAACCTTGAGTACAATAAATTTTTCTGATTTGAGTCAAATTCTAAAAGAATTTGAAAATAGCAGCTGTTGTTATTTGTTGAAAAGTTGTAAAAACCTTTTTCTTTTATTTTCTACCTGACTTCGGTTGTTTTCGGCCAACACCCTTTAACGTTCGCTTTGATAGTTCAGTTGACGCGAAGCAGTCGAACTGGTAGTGAGTAGTGAGTATCGAGATTTCGGGATCCGGGATCGCAAGACTTTTTTCTGTTTTTGCCAGATTCAATATTCGCGTTTGTAATATCCGCATTTTTTTATATAAAAAATTTCCGTTGTGTGCAAATGTCTTAATGGAATGAGAAGAGTAATGTTTGCTAATAAAACATTTAAAAAAAAGAGGCACCGGGTTTTTCAAATAATTTTTGTGACAAGAAAAAATTTTAGAAAAATACTGGCTAACATTTTTTTAACGAAGAGAAATCCGATTTTTGTTTTAAATTTTATTATTCAAATTTTATCTATGGTGTGAGTTAGTGTGAAATTTTTTGAACAGCACGTGAATGTGTGATGAGCACAATATATTCTTAAGGATTGGTGCTATGAGGACTTTCAGCTTTTTTGGGTAAGCTTTAACACTTTCCTTTAACTTAAATAGAAAAACTTCTCTTGATCTCCGCAATTTCACCAAATTAAACGCTTCGCCTTAAAAATCGTACTTATGCATTAGTTACACTTTCATTTTTTACACTTTGAACTCGCTTTTCCTTTTTTCCTTCTTTCGTTTTTAAAAAGCAAAAATTTTCTGTTCTTCTTGGTATAATTACCGAAACACATTTTTTTAAGGGACGAAAAATGTGAAAGACTGAAGGGAAAAGTGTTGCTTTGTTGATCTCCTTAAAAGCTCTTATTTAAACGATAAAAACATTTACTCAAAGTAGCTCGTTAGATGATTTTATTTCCTAGAATTTTTTTTTTTATACTTTATTTAAAAAAGGCGCGGGGTTTATAAAAGACCAGTAAAATCGGAGTTATTACCTCAATTTAAGGGTTATACTGTTTCTCTCGCTTTTTATGTGCAAAGACTGAAATGGAGTAACGCTGTTTTCCGCGACGAAAAAGAAAAAAGCCTTACAGCGTTTTTTTTAAACTTTTTAATTTAAAAAAAAAAAGGGACATTCTTTATCCCGTTTTAAAATCAACCCCGTTTTTATATTCACGATCCGAAAACCTAAAAAACATAAAATTCGCGTGTTGTGGAATTAGTTTACAGCGCCAATTAAAAGAATATTCTTTGAGTGATTAGAATCAAGGGAATGGGTCCTCTCGTTCCCAGATTGGCGAAAGTTTTTTTTTTTTTTTTCGAGCACGTAAACTTCGCATCGATCAGTCAATGGGAAACTGGGTTTAACCCGAAACAACACCCCGGTCCCTTTATTTCCTCCTCTCTCCAGTTATGGAACAAAACAGATAAAACTGTTTTTAAAGCCACTCGAAAATGAATCGCCCCATTGTAGCTCAAAACAACCCCCATCCATGATAATACCCAGATAACATTTTCTTTGTCCCGGACACAGAAAGCCCGGTTTATATTTCACGGGTTTTTAAAAAGAAAACTTGGTCAGCGATGAATTTTCTTGTCCGACAAAAATTTCGCATTGGCAATTAGCTAATCTTTTATCCTTTTTTTTTTTGTATGAGAAAGGGGGATCATCATTTTCCCTCTTGAATGGCATATTATGTTGTATAATAATGATATATTTATGCTGTCATGGTTGATAAGCATGGAATGGTTCCGGCACATCTATTCCTCTTTTAAAAGCAAAGCTCATTTTGGGTAAAACCCCGTGTGACAAGAGTGAGTAGCAACTGAATGCCCTCTCTTTACTTACCACGCATCATTACTTACCCTTAAATATGATTTCGAATTTGAATAATCTTTGAAAAGGAACCGGAAGGAGAATTTCTAAGCGTTCTCCCTATCCATTTCCATATTAAGCGATTATCTGTTCGTTTTCGAATAGATGATGATTTTAATGGGGGAAGGCTTGAATGCGAGCTCGAGTCAGTTCTAATGTAAATATTGAGTTTCCTAAAATTTTTATCTGGGAATTTCTTTCAAGGGCTGACTGCTCATTTTAATTTGCCAGTAAAATGTTGACATCGTCTTTCGATTCAAACAAAAAAACCACCCAACGAAAATTCATTTCTTTCAACAAAAAAAGAATTATATTGCTGTACTAACATTTTTTTTTCTTTAAAAATTAATTAACGGATGCAACGCCTTCTAAATTAGTATTATTTTTTTTCTCATAACCAATTAGCACCTCATAAATTAAAACGGAAGAACCTGAAATCTTTTTTTTTTTATTGTTGCAAGTTTATCCGGAAAAAAAACCGCGCGGCGCAACTCGAAAAGGAATTCATTTAATTTGCTTAAAGTCTTTCTTGTAAAGGTAACAAAAAACAAAATAAAAAGTGTAACCATTAACTCGTATGTTCCATTAGTGACATAGAATAATGGATTAGTCGACGATGAAAAGTCATATTCTTGAAAGGCGACACGCAATTTCGCATGTACGCATTTATAATACGTACAAAGACGACACATTAACCCCTTGTCGTATTAAAAACTAATTCCATTTTATGTTCGAAGCTATTCTTTTCTTATACTTGTAATTGATACTTGATTTGGAAAATTCTCATGTTCAAATAGAATAGCGCACAAGAGGGTAAAGAACGAGATCTTTTGTGAGGAAAAAGAAAAAAAAAGAAAGGAAGGGAAGGATTCCATTGTAACGGCAAGGATCATAAGCCGAAAAGGAGACTCCGCTGACGTTGAATTTTTTTTTTTTTTTTTTTTTTGAACATGAAATAATCATAAAGGTTACGATACTCATCTTTTTTATTTTCTTCGCGCGGATATTAATTAAACGAGGTGTTCTTCTTTTTCTTTTTTTTTTTCCTTTTCCTTCTTCCCCTTTTTTTTTTCTCTCTTCTTTTTAGCAGATGTTGCTATTAAAACCGTTATAATAACAGAATAAAAAAATTGTCGCGTAATCATACCGACGTGACCGATAAAAATTCTCGTTTATTCATTTTATGTGGTCGTGCTGCGTTATGCTTTTTAAATATCAAACGTCTATTTGAAAAATAAAAGCTATTTAAGATTATACAAGTTGAAAGGAATTAGGTTATCGAGGCAAAAAAAAAATCTGTTTCGGATCTGTAAGTTTGATGTGATGATACCCATTTTGAAAGTCTAGTTGCTTCTGCTATTTAAAGCGTTTTCTCATTGTTCTTTGGGATCTGGGTCCATTACCTGTTTGTTTTGATATGATGATACCCATTTTGAAAGTCTTGTGCATCAAAGAAAATTGTGAGTTCGAGTGATTTGTTTATTAAAATAAATTCGAAACGATCTGGAGCAGTTCAGTTGCTTCTGCGATTTAAAGAGTTTCCTCATTGTTCTTTGGGATCTGGGTCCATAACCTGTTGTTTTTAGGAAAGAAACTAAGAAATTTTAGTTGTTTACATAAAATTGGACTAAATATTCGAACACCAAACTCTTCGTCCATTTAAGTCAAAATTCATCCATTTTCCAAAATCGACAAAGAAAAATCAACAAAATTTTAGGATTCAGTTTTAATAAGAAAAATTTACACGAATTTTAAGAAGACAGGGCTCTTACGGGCCAGTCAATAGTTCACCCCGTCTTCTTAGAATGTGAGTCAAATTTTTTTCTGTAAATAAAAACAGCTCCGCTGTAAATAGAGCTCCGCTTCTGATATTTTAACCCGTGCCCTCTGGAAGAGCCAGTCCGCGCCTGTTTGCTTAAAAAAAAATCTCCCCCTACCTTTTCCATAAGCTTAGGTAAATAAGCCATGTATTTTCATATTCTCCCCATTTTCCCAACGTGCGTGTGTTATTCTGCCAAACGATGGCAATTCTTTTATTTATTACATCCCTTCTCCCCTCCCTCCCCCCCAAAAAAAAACTTTACAAGGAAAAGTCAAGTTACATATTTTTTATAGTTATGGGTCAGATGTGTAACTTACAAATGAGAAAATATCGCAGCTGCTGTTGTTTTTCTAAAAATGTGAAATTATAGTTTTCTTTGGAAGAAGCGATTCAATCCTCCCCCTCTTTTCTCTTTCCCATCTTCCTTTTCCATTTTTTATTGTCCTACAAAAGAAAATTCAACATGGGATGGGCTCGGAAACTTTATTTTTAATGCATCACATATTCGATTACTAGAAATTGACATTAGCTATTAGCCTCACCTAAACGTGGGGGATTTATATAAAAAAAAAATGTTAACCTACAAAGTCACTGGAGCAGAACAAATAGTACGGGATTCGGTTTTTATTTCAAAGGAGATTTAAACTCACTTCAACAAAAGCGTTCATAACTAAATTCTTTTTATGTTAAAAGTCTAAAAAAAAAAAAAATTTTACCCCTCTTGCCCTATGAATTGCAAGTCGAAACGATATTATCCGCTCTTCATATAATGCTTTTGCTTTCAATTTTTTTTTTCGTCATCGTTATCATTTTAAAGGATTTTAAATCATTTCCCTTTTCTTTCTCAAATTTTTTTTTTATATAATTCCATTAATTTATCTAAAAAAAAATTTTCTTTTCCTCGTGCACACAAATCCTCGACCCCTGAAAGTCGGAACGTATACATTTTGAAATTCGGGTTTTCGCGGTTTTCATGTTATGTATGATCCGTATTGCGGTCGCATGGTTAATTCAAAGTCCTTTTACTGATACGAATGACAGATTCGCGTATGCATATATATTTTATGTATATCAACGGGTAAACGAATTACCATGAAAAAAATTACAAAATTTCGAAAAAAAAAATTCGTGTTCTCTTATCCTCAAAAGAAATTTTAATTGCTATACTTGTCAGTCACTTATACGTACACCGCGTCAGGTGATAATGTACACGCGTTTATACGTATAAAAATTTTTTTATTATAAAAAATTTTCCTGTTATGGAAGTTTTAAAAAAAAAGATTGAAATGAATACGGTCGTGTATATATCGATATTATAAGAGAAAAACAGTTGGCAGGCACGTGTTTAGACACGTGGCCACGTGCCGCTGGATCATGCGGCTCATAATTTGAACTCTCGTATCTCTTCCCCGTATACTTTCTCATTCGTTTCGCCGTTCGCCGTCTGTTACACCATCCTTAGAACTTTTTAAATGGGATATATTGGATTAGGAAGGTAAGCTAAGCAAAAGGAAAGGGAAAGAGGGTTAAACTGGTCGTAGCTTGGGTTGAGCAGGGTCGTAGGTAAAACTGATGCCAGGTGAATTATATAAAATGTGGTAACCTGAGATGATTTAAGGTGGAGATAATTGATATTGATAGGAATATGAATATGCTTCTGATGGGGTGGTGTCTGGTGTCAGGTGGGATTTTTTTTTAAAATGTGGTTTTTTTAGGGAAAATATTCTGTTTTCCGTATGTTTTAAGTTTCAGGTTGTTTGAAAAAATTTGGGGGATATCAAGGGAGAAGTTTTTCAAATATTATTTGTGAATAAAATTAAGAAGGATTTGAGATTCGGATTTATAGAAAAAGTTGTTAGTGGCCCTGAGAACTTGAAAAATTTTTTAAACTGCCCGTTTAAGCTGAAAAGTTATCGATTGTGAAGTAAAAAAGTTGACGAAATTGACGTTACTGCTGGAAAATAAACCTAAAAATTATAGTAGTGCTTTTTTTTGAGAGTTGTGAAGGTCTAAAATGGTGCTACATCTAAAAAATGAACGTTTAAGTTTAAAAATAGACGCTTAAGTTAGGAAATGGACGCTCTAATCGAAAAGTGGACGCTCAAGGTGAAAGATAAATTCTCTGCAAAACAGTTTCTTCTTTTCTAAGATTTGACAAAGCTTACATTGACTCTGAAGCTAGAAAACTGATACTAAAGCTAGAAAATTAAAGCCAGAGCTGCTGTTCTAAGAACTGGTCAAGCAAAAATGGATGCTTAAGCTTTTTTTCTTAAAGTTGATAAAGCGAGAATGGACGCCAAAGCTGAAAAATGGACGCTAAAGCTAGAAAATGGGCGCTAAAGCTAGAAAATAGAAACTAAACTTGAAAAATGGACGCTAAAGCAAAGAAATAGACGCTAAATATTGTCTTTCACGAGTTAATGGACAAAAATAAACTTTACAGCTGGAAAATGAACGCTGTAGCCAGAAAAATGAAGCCAAACCTAGAAAATAAAAGCCAGAGCTCCTCTCCTAACAATTAAAGAAACAATCTTCTTCTTTCGGTGCCCTGCTCGCACACGAGCTTAGGCGATCTATCCGACGAGCTCCTTTTCCCTCGTCATCAAGATTGTTCTGAGGACAAAAAATAGTGCAGTGGTGTCCCTCTTGCCGTCTGCACCGCTGTACTGACGCCGTTCTGACGGTTGCCATCCCACCGCCAGATACCCAGATTGCAGCCGTTCCGATCTTACTGATCTCCGCCTACAACTGGTACTGAAGTGCCAGCTGCCGCACTTCACGAGGTTGATTGCAGTGGAAAACCACTGGGCGGTGGGAGCGCCACTTCCCTACGCCTAAAAAAGAAACAGTAATGCATGTTAAAGCTAGAAAATAGACGCTCGGGTTAGAAAATGGAAAAAATTAAAATCATACTATGATGAATTAAGATTAAACTTGTTTCTGTTGTAGCATTTTATTTTGTAGAAAACAAGCCACTCCAAAAAAATTTCTAAGACTCGTTTTTTCCTTGCACCGAAAATGGCGCTGAAGCAGACTAAGCTCTCATTGATGACGTCGAATCCGATTCCTTTTTTATCCAGACAATAAAAGTTCACTTTATTGTGCTCTACGGTTTTTGCCAGCAACAGAATCCTTGCAAAAGAACAAAATTAAATTTAATAACTTTATTTATACACAGAACAATACAAAATTAAAATATACGATTTTAAGATAAGACAAGAACTATTGTATAGTGAAATCAAACAAATCGTATGTTACGACCCTGTAACACGTGCTAATGGCCATTTCAGATAATGAAACTGATTACTTTTGGCTTTGCAAAACCAACGCTCAGCAGGGACTCACATGGGGTGAAAATAAAAGAATCCTTTTTTTTTATATTTTAAATACAACCTCCTGCCTGGAGTACAATGGGTGTCTTCACAAATTTAATGGGGTTGAAGTGAAGCCCTTTAGTTCTCTGTAATTATAGATAATGAAAATTATAATGGCAGTTTATTTTTATAATTTTTGCTTTGTCCTTATGTTTTATCATCTCGTATTTTAATTGAAGGGGGGAGAGGGGGGGGGGACGTTATCCTTAAAAATAAGTTTTTAATGCAAGGGATGCGCGCTTGATTCGAATTTTAATTAAATTTAAAAGAAAAATGAAAGGGAGGGAAGAAATATTTTTTTTTTAAAAAAGAAAAATAAAATAAACCGCATTATTCCGACAAAAGTTTTTGCTGAAAATAAATTATGGGCGAATAGTTTTTTATTATTAATGCTAAAAAATCGGCGGGTTTTTTAACAGTAGGGATCCTAACGCCCTCGTTTGTTATTAATAATTGCCCAGTTTGCCTTCTTAAGAAAAGATCAACCCAATAAACCACTTGGATAATATTTATACTAATTTATAATTTTGATAAAGATTAATAAACTAACCGCTGGTTTTTTTTCTTCTTTTTTTCTAGGTAAGTTTCGATTTCGTAGCTGCCACGTAAGTTAATTTCCGAATCGTTCGGTCGTAAATAAAACGCATAAACTTTTTTGTGTGCAAAGCTCAGGAAAAATAATATTTTTTTTTTTTCGGTTGTAAATTCGAAAGGGAAATATAATTTTGTTGGGACGTGTCAATTAGTTGACGTTTATAATGATGAGGCGGCGATAAAAAGATAGTCTGGGCTGAATTTTATGTCTTTTCGTTTTGTCAGTTTACTTGTAAAGTCGAGGCATAAATTCAAGATATATGTAAGTCAGTTTTCATGTCCTTTAATATTTTTTTTTATTTAATGGGAATGATTTTACAACGCCCTTTTTGTGCAAAAAAAATTACAAGGAAATTTTAAAAGAATAACCCCTTTTAAATTTTAAAAGGTTGGTAGTTCCCGCCGTTTTTAATAGCTTACCCGAGGAGCTGACGGGGCTAGATAGACTTTCGGCTGTTAAGTGCAAATTAAAAGAATGGCTGCTTCAAGAGGACTAAATTAAAACTTAGCTTAGGACTCCAAACGATTTTCTGCATTGCCGATATTAAGGGGATCAGATCCCTTGTGTGGTTTTTGCCGCGGGAACTGAGGTAAGTCTTGGCGACATGGACCGCATCTCTCCAGTCAAGCCCCAAAAGAAGGGCTTTGGCAGGGCTGCTCAAAAATTTTTATTTCGTTTTTTTTTGTCGTGAATATATGCATGCACTCTCCCCCGGGGTACGGGGGTGGGAAAAAAAAGGCGACAGGGATTGACGCGTATCGTGTTGCGATTACTTTAAAAAAAGAAAACGACCTACCGGATAATCGAGTAAACATAAGCGACATTATTTTAATGTCACATTATTTAAATTTTAAAACAAGTAAATAAAACACCATAACGACAAAGGTCCAAGGGGGTAGTTTACATACAAGGGTTCGGTAACCTGATATTAGAGTTTGCATATATACAAACACAGACACACCACTCGCACAGATACATTTATACAACGACACCCTGCCTTCATCTCTTTCTCTTTTTTTTTTAAAAGCCCCTTCTAATCTCTGTATAATGTTAGAAAGGAAAGGGGAAAAAAATGACACATTCAGATTTCAGAGCTTTTGTGCTTGAGAAACAAGGGTTTGAGGGATTTTTTTTTCCTTTGCGCGAAAAACCCTTTTTTTTGATAGTGTCATTATTTATGTATATTTAATTACCGGGGATTTGGGTGATTGTCGAAATGCGAATAGTTTGGGGGGGGGGGGGGGGGGGAAATTGGTATTGATGAAAAGGAACGTCATTTTTGGTCAGCTGTATTAAGTCATTTGGAAATGATGGACATCAATTTGCAAATTTGATTACAATTTCCTCATGCCTTCCTCTCCCTTTTACCTTCGATATGAATAATTAAAACCCATTTCGACACTTAACGTCGAATTCAATTTCCTTCGGACGGATTGATCTCGTCAACGCGGTATTTCCCAATTCGGTTAGTCTTTCCACCGAAAATTTTGAAAGGGATAGAAGATAAATTGGGAGTTATTGGGAAAGAAAGTGGGGAAAGGTCAGGGGAAAATATTTAATGATAAAGGGGCCAGAACTTTGCTAGTACCAAATATTATGCCTCAGTGCTTTCTCTACAGACAAGGATTCTAAAGTCAAAAAATGAAATTCTATCTAAAAAATTAACACTGAAGCTGGAAAAAGAATGTCCTAGTTAGAAAGGGGATGCTCAAGCTGAAAGATGGAAGCTGAAGCTAGATAAAAGAAGTCTGGAGTTTGAAAGTTGAAGGCAAAGCTGGAAAATGGACGCTAAAATTCGAAAATGGAAGGTGAAGTTTGAAAATGGAAGCTAAAGCTAGAAAATTGACGCTTAAGCTAAGTTAGAGCCTAGAAAATGGATGCTTAGGCTACCAAATGGAAGCTAAAGCTCAAAAATAGAAGCCAAAGCTAAAAAGTGGACGCTTAAGTTTTAAAATGGAAGCTGAAGCCAGAAAATGGTCGCTAGATTTTGAAAATTGAAGCCAAAGCTCGAAAATGAAACTTAAAGCTAAAAAGTGGGCGATTAAATTAGAAAATGGAGGCTAAAGTTTGAAAATTAAAGCCAAAGCTAGAAAAAATAGACGCTGAACTAATTTAGAGCTAGGAGATGGACGCTTAGGTTACTAATGGGAAGCTAAAGCTTAGGACGTTTAAATTTTAAAATTTTAGCTAAAGCTAGAAAGTGGGCGCTAAAATTTAAAAATGGAGGCTAAAATTTGAAAAATGAAACCAAAACTAGAAAATAGACAATTAAGCTCAGTTAAAGCCTAGAAAGTGGACGCTTAGATTACTAAATGGAAGCTAAAGCTAGTAAGTGGACGCTAAAGTTTTAAAATGGAAGCTAAAGCTGAAAAATTGGACGCTAAAGTCTAAAAAAAATAGACGCTCAATTCAGAAAATGGAAGCTTAAGCTATTGGCCTGTCTGTATGAGAAGAGACTCTGATTTTACATATGAAAATCTTTCTTTATTCACGGACGTTTTTAAAAAAAAAACTCAAAACCGGTCAATAAACCTTGACCAAGTCGAATAATTGAAAAAATATTCACGGATGAACCGGATCGAAATATGAAAGCATCTCCAATTCGACTCAGTGAATGAGATTTGACTAGATATACCATCATCCGGGAAAAGAAAACGGATTTACATAATGTTATAAAGAAACACTGTAAATACGTGATGACGGTGTTTTATTACAGTAACCCAAGGATTTAGAAAACCGTTTTTAAACCGTGGAAAAAGGAAACGCGCGGAAATAATCCGAATGTTGAAAAGCACTAGCCCCAAATTAAAGGAGACCGATCGGAAATGATAATTGGGGGCTTTTCATCTCGTAAAACACACGCATACAATTTTAGCAGCCGGGCAGAGGCTATAACTAACGCAAAACCGTTTTTGTAATTTTCCCCCCTTTCTCTCTATTTGGTTTTGCTTTTCGCCTGATCGCTATAGTCAACCAGATTACAACGGCTTTTCACTTTCCCGTCTTCCGGGTCCGTTGTTCCTTTTTTCTCCTACTGTGTTATTGTTCCCTCGTATACATACATAAACCTTTTTTTAATAATAACGTTTTTTTCTTCTTCACCTTTTTACATATTTGCTTCTTTTGTTTTTTTTTCTGGAATTTAATTTACGGGCCAACGAATCTCTACATCTTAATACTTCCGGGTTTGGGGAAAAGTGCGGATTAGAGTTTTTATTTATAAAAACAGAATTAGAATTGGGATTTATAAATTTTAAGCATTTGTGTATATTGAGTTTTTTTTTTGCAATAATCGATTTAAATAAATTTTTTCTATAAAAATGGATTTGGATCCGTCCATGTTAAAGTAATTTACCTTCTGTTTGCAGCCATATAGTTTCATTCTTGTAAATAGTTAATGAGAAAACGTTAGATTAAAATATTTTAATAATCAACAGGTTATGGGCCCAGGTCCCGCTTCCAAGCTTTCCGGTTACAGGAAAAACGATAGTGAAATTAAAAGGATAATATTACTGCAAAAATTTTGAGAAAACAGGATTGTGGCTTGTTAGATTTGAATGATAAAATATTTAGGAAAGAAATGACAGATATTTATAGAGAAGACGGGAGATGGACGAATTTCACTCTCTGCATTGCTTTGCTATGCATTGCAATGCTATTGCGAGACATACCTCATCCACTACAATCCACAAATATTCATGTAACCATCTCCCTTATTCTCTTAACCCCTTCCCCCCGTCATCGAAATAAACCCGAAGGACGGAATAGGAGGTTGGGAGATATTTGAGGATGCCCGCATAATGAAAGACAGACCAGATCAAATTTTCAATGCCTGAACACCGGAACCCGGGACAAGATAAACCGCAAGTGGATGCGGTTACGACGGTTACGTTCGAACCCACTCATCAAGGGGGGGGGGGGGGGGAATCGGGAAAAAGAAAAAGGCGATACTCCGGCTGATTTACTCCTTTCCTTCTCTCATTTTAAAACATTAATTTTTTTTTTTAAAATATAAATTGCATAAGAAATGAGTCTCATTTGACGGTGCTGGTTTATTATTTTTTAATTGAAGCAGTAACGCGATATCGCATTTAGTAGTTGGTAAGTTGGCCTGAGTCCATGCGATCCAATTTGCATATGAAATGTCAACCTGCCAGACCGTCGACCATTTTGGTTTTATTGAAACGTCGGTTTTCTTTTTTCTTCTTTGTAACGACATCGTTAAATACATTTCTCGATGTATGTAAAGATAATGTTTGGTCCGTGTCCTTTTTTTTTTTTTTTTTTATCAAGAAACTAACTTATATCTCACACTTTCAGTTTATATGTAAATGCACGGGGAAAAAATAGTAACACTTTTCTTTTGATCTCTTCTTACGACCGAAGAGTTTAGTACGTGACAATGATCCTTTTCTTTTTTCGAAAAAATCACAAAGCAATTTCATGTCTTGAAACTTCTTGTAATATCAGTCTAAATCTAAAAGGATTTCGTTTGCATTAACCTGAATCCTCCTTCAAGTCATTTCAAATTTCATCAGAGGAAAAAGAAATTTTTTTTCGATAATCGTGGGTTTTTTAAATTTTGATTCATCATCCGCCGCGCGGCTTTTCATCCGCTTACGCTGTAAAATTAACTTCATCACCGAAAGTAATCCGATTTCGAGAGTATAATACATGGAGGTTTGCTATCTCCCTCTTCTCGATAGCGGAATCACTGCATAATTAAAGCCACATTATTTAACATGGAGAGAAAAAAAATGCGGGGAATGAATTTTCCCCCCCTCGAAAAGGATTTTTCGGTGTAAAACATTTCGAAATTACTGTTTTTTGTATTTATAGTGACAGATGTAAGGACTAAGGGGTAAAGAGGGTCGGATATATTGACGTAAATGAAAATTGGGTCCATACTAAATCCTCCATCAATCAGCTATCCAAGTGAAATAAAATACTCTTTAAACTAAATCGGTTTTTCGTGTTTCCTGATACGGCGGGCGGAAGAACCTTCCCCCTCCGTTCCCTTTTATTTTAATTAAATGATTTTTAATGGGTTAAATTTTTAGAAAAGCGCAAAGGTGACGCTTTTATCGATTAATTTTTAGCCGCGTAAAGTAATCGTTGCATAAAAAACAAACGACTTCCACTCTTCAAAATGTTGTGCACATCCGTTAGGGTTTTTTATTTTTGTTTGATAAAAAAAAGAAGGTAATTTAAAGCTTGCGTTTGTTTCCTGTCAATTTTTCCCTTTTCCTTCCTTTTTGTGATTATCTATCGCTATAAATTGTGCAGCATTATTTAAAAGGGTGTAATGACGTTTAGTCAAATAAAAATTGTCATAGTAATATAAACAAAAAATTTTACGACATGGAATACCCAAAGGGAAATGCCAAATTTTTTGAAATATTTTGGAAATATTTTTAAACATTTGTAAAATATTTTTTAACATTTGTAAAATATTTTACAAATATTTGGTGAAACCCATTCAAATATTTGAATGATACAATATTTAAATAATATTTTCAAAATATTTTAAAATATTCATATTCGATTCGGTTTCACAAATGTTTAGAAAATATTTTCAAAATATTTCAAAAATTTTGATTGTTCACTTTCCATTAAGCTTATGACTCAAAGTGCCAATGACAAAAAGCTCAATTTTTTAAGCAGTTGCTTTCGCAAAACGCTTTGATCTCCAAAAATTAATCCTTTGATCTTCATCAAATCAAAATATTTATCATTAGCTCTGATTGCTAATTTTTTGGCACTATAAACCACGATCCCTTGGAACGATAAACACTTTCGCTTTAAAACTTATTTTCATACAGAACTAATATTTCTTTTCAAAACCCATTTTTTAAAATATTATCTTTTGGTGACATACGCGAAAAATCATAACGAATTCCGCTTTTTTTTCCTCCGATAGCTTCCGGATATTTTCAAAAAACATATAATGTGCTCTTTTTTTTTTTGTTAAACTTTTTTTTATCAAAATGTAACTCCGTTAAATATGAATCTCTAACTTCTTGATAATTTTTTATTTGCAGAGTAAACATTTTTACATGATTTGATTCGTCAAATTGTTTGAATAAATAAAATGAGATTGAATTTTTATTTTTTTCAATTTCCCCGAGACAGGAAATTCGATAAGATGTTTTCCAGATTTTTTTTTATATGATTCGGGGAATAGGAAAATTTGTGGAAATCAAAGAATGGTGGCGATAGCTTTATATACGTAAAGAAAAGAAGGAAAGGGAAAAATAAGGGAAAGATATCAAATTGTCTTGTGTTGCTTGCCTCCTCTCTGTTGTTTCTGCTATCTGCTGTTTTTCTTTTTATTTTTTCTTCCTTTTTTTTTCTCCTAAGATAAAATTTTATTGCCCCTCCCCGGGTTTATTGTTTCTAGTGCCTTCTGTTGGATGTTAAACCCCCTTGAACATTATTCATTATCATCGCTGGATTTTTTTTCCTGATGGGATTTTTATAGCCTAAGAAAGAAAAAAAAAAATAAATCGGATATATACGTTTCTTCGATGGTTCCGCTAAAAAAAGTAAAACGATTCTTTTTCTTTTTTATTTTTTAATAAACAGATGCTTCAAAGTTTTGTATAAAAGCAAAAAAGCAGTAATCAGGAGAATATTACAAAAATCTTTACTGATGATATTAATTAAATATCTTTTAATTATCCTACTTATGAAAATTATACAAGAAGAGTTTCTTGAAAAGAAAATACACAAAGAAGATGCACAATGAAAAGAGAAAAAAACATTTACGATTAAGGATTCCGTGACCTGAACAACAAAAAAAGCCTCTTCTCGTTGGTTTTTCTATCGAGAGAGGGGGGAAGGGGGGCACGCTCGTAATTATTATCATTATTTTCAAAAAGAAATCAAAATTAGAAAAGGTTTTTCGTAACGACGGCGCCTAGACCGGAAAAGCTTAACAAGCGATATTAACCGCACTTTATTAGGTAAATGTGAAAATTTCCCCGAGTTAAAAACCCCGGATCGAAGTGAAAATGAAATAACTGAAATTTTAACCTCATTGATCCGTCCCCAGCGGGTTTTCGTGTTTAAAACACAGTAATCTAAAGCGTATGAAAGTAAACCAGAGGCAAAGCCTCCGTCGGAAACGCCGATCAACTTCCCTTCATTCATAAGATTACTTCGAATATTCCTTAATCATCATTTTCTTCTTTTTTTTTATATAAAAAAAAATGGTTTTTAAAATCCTTTTTATATAAAGCCATCTTCCGATAACGTTTTATTCTTTCTTAACTTTTTTTTTTTTTTTGCGTTTTTTTCCCTACCCCTTTCTTTTGTTCCTTTTTTTCTTCCCTTTTCACCTTATTTCTTAGAGGATTTACATAGCGCGGGGGAGGCAAGGGGGGGAAATGGTCGATTTTTAATGTCTTCCCAACCCGATTTGATTTTCATCGACGTTGAATGCAAATTTTGAACCGTCTGCGACCATTAAAGGAATTTTTAGAATGCGCGTGATTTTGGGGAATTAGTTTTTCGTTTCCGGTATTGAAATTCGTTTTGTATTTTTACGTGACGCGAAAATTTAAAAAGATTCAGCCGAAATTGGGATTTTTTTTTCCTGCTGGGAGGTTTTAGGGACGTTGTTAGGATTTGAAGGATTATCTTAAATTTTTTTTCTTTTTCGAGTTCGACCTTGAATAAGCTTATTGCTGAGCTCTACCCGACTTCATCCCTTTGTCTTTCTCAAAAATGTTCATTCGAGAAAATTAAATGCCCGATGCCCATCTTATTTTTATCAAATTTTTATAAAAATCTTGACCGAGAATTTAAAAAAATTCTTGGATTTCATATAAAAGAAATTAGAAAAAACTTCAGGCTTTGAAATGAAGAGAAATTCATAAATGATCCTGAATTTAAATATTTTAAAAAAGAATCAAGAAAATTCCTTACTTTGAAGCCAAAGAAATTTGAAGTAAAAGAAATTTGAAGTTGAACAAATTCGAAGTAAAAGAAATTTGAAGTTGAACAAATTCGAAGTAAAAGAAATTTGAAGTTGAACAAATTCGAAGTAAAAGAAATTTGAAGTTGAACAAATTCGAAGTAAAAGAAATTTGAAGTTGAACAAATTCGAAGTAAAAGAAATTTGAAGTAAAAGAAATTTGAAGTAAAAGAAATTTGAAGTAAAAGAAATTTGAAGTAAAAGAAATTTGAAGTAAAAGAAATTTGAAGTAAAAGAAATTCGAAGTAAAAGAAGTTTGAAGTAAAAAAAGTTTGAAGAAAAATAAATATGAAATAAAAGGAAATTTTTACTGAACTTAAAGTAAAAACAATGCACGGAAAAAGAAATTTGACAAAATTTCTGAACTTGGAAAAATAGAAAATTTGAAAAATCCCTGAATTTGAAGTAAAAGAGTTGAAAAACTTCTGGATCCTAAAGAAAATTCTTTTAAACAAACAAAAGAATATTTCTAATAACAAAAAATCTTCAAAAAAATTTTCGCGGATCATCTCGGCCTAAATCTTATAAAGTTTCATACGTTTCCTAAACCAAATAGCCTTCATCTAAATTTTAAATTCGCAAACTCATGCTTCCTATAAATTTAACAACGAATATAAAACAATTTATAATCGTAAGCTGATTATAATAAAACAACAAAACCTTGAACCGTATGGCTAGTAATCATACAATGACCAATACGTTGACAATAAAAAAAATGTAATCGAAGTCTCATTACCATGTCTATACAAATAATAAAACGCGGATAAATAAACACGGACTAATATGTTTAGTAAGAAATATGTCGGCGATTTACAAGTCAGGAATTATTTTTTTGAACTGCAACGTCCTTGAATGTACAATTAGTTTTTTTTTATTTTTATTTCTTTTATAGTAATAGAACAAATACCTTAGGTCATTATCAAAACGAAGGAGGACGTTATGTCATATTCTTGGAGGCTTCTTCCTATACATCAACCTACGAATAAATCAAAATACATTTCCTTGGGTGTAGACGCACGATTTTTATTCGGGGGAGGAAGCCAAAAAAAAATAAAATAAAAGGAAAACGGGAAAACCTTACCCGGGGATATAAGAGGTTACGGCTTTTAGGTCACGGTTTCGCATACGTGTAACAAATATGCGGGACGAGAAAGGGAAAAAAATCCCTACGAAAAAGGAATAAGTCGAGGCTTTGTGAAATTAAGAAGAGTTTTTTTTTTTCCATAAAAAGAAAACAAATGAAGGAACGGTATAAAAAAGGGAATGAAACAAAGTTTTAAAAAGAATCGAAATCTCTCGTCGGGAGTTCTCCGCGCTATAAAAACGGAAGTATGCGAGAGGAAAAAGAGAGAGAGAGAAAAATGAAAAGAGATTCTGTTTATATTTTTATAGTTTTAGACGTAAGCGTATTCGAAAAAAAGGAAACCGCATGAGGAAAGGATTTTTGAGTACTTTTGAAATATATCCACACGAATTTATGTTACTTTTTTTTCTCTCTCTCTCTCCTTCAAACGGATTAAAAATCGAACAAAAAAAAAGCGCAACCTTCAAGGATTTAGAATGATGCAAACGTCTTTGCATTACAAAAGTGATTGGACTACATTGAAAATTAAATTTGCCCTTTAAAGTCGTAAGGAAAGAAAAAAAAAATTAAATTTTTAGGTTTAAAAAAAATGGCAGAACTAATTTGCATCAATTACAAGCCGAGATGAATCGACATGGTTTCCTTTTCTTTTATCATCTTCTCCTCTTCTTCTTCTTCATTTTCTGCTTCAACTTCACCTCCTTCTCATTAAATGTCAAATAGACACATTTTGCGCGTTACTTAATCGCGAATCTCGTTTCTCATGGGCTTCATTTATAAGCGAAGTCTTCGTATATTAAAACGTACAAGGAGGTTATTAATTGACTGCTTTACATTAAAGAGTTCAGGTTGTTTCAATTTTATAAATTAAGCTCGCGGGGGGAAGGTTAAGATTTTTTTTAATGAGGATTCGCAGTGCCAAGTTAAAATTGAGGGCGCTTTAGATAGAAGAAAATTTGTATGATTTATAATTTAGCAAAAGCGGATTGAAAAGTTTAACTGGCACATGGGAAATTTTTTACGAAATGGATTCAGTGTAGCCATCAGAAAACATTTCATACATTAAAGGATACGCCTTACGCCTTTCATTCAAAATAAGTCTTTTTAAAAATAGGGCTGAAAAATTTAATTTAGCAGATGCATTATTTTTGCCCAAAATTTTTGTGAAATTTTTTCTGGGTTTTAAATTCAAAACAAAGCGTATTTTTTCACAGAAAAATAAAACAAATTTTTAGAATTCAATATTTTTTAAAATAAAAATTTTTACCCGCATTCTAAGAAGACAGGGCACTTATGGGCTAGTCAGTACTTCACCCCGTCTTCTTAGAGTGCAAGCCAATTTTTGTCTGTATGAAGTTCTGCAGTCACGTTCGAGCGCCGCTTCTGGTATTTTTGCCCTTTGGTCTAACAGACCTTTTCAATGCTAAAAAACAAAGTACTTTAATTTCATCGACTTTGCTATCTTACCTCAAACATACTTATGCAAAATTTTTTTTGCTGCCGCGAGCTATTACCATAATGAATAAAATCCATTAGCCCATTTTATAGCCTGAGCTGAACCTGGCACCATAAGACTCTAAAACACTCCAAATCTCAATAATATAGATCTCAATTCATTGAAACATCTTATTTTAATCGCCTGTATTAATTAAAATCGTGCTAAAACACCTCCCAGCGCTTTTTTAGCTCAACAAAAAAAAAAAAATAGGAAAAATGGGTTCAAGGTTTGCTAATTAAACGAAAAAAAAATTTACTTCTCATTTGGCACGGTTGATGTCTATATACTCGGGTTATAATTAATAGTACGATGAATCTTTTTCCAGAGAGCTCTCTCTCTCTCTTTTTCTCTCCTTGAGGATTTGGGGAAAGGGGAAAACCGATCACAATTAAATTACGTATAACGCGCCAATTTTTTTTTTTGTTATTCTCATCCCTGAATATGCTGAGACCCTCGAGGAATCCAAACCCGCAAGCAGATTCCCAAATGATGGCTAAAATGTCATAAAAGTGAACATTTTATTTGAATCGAGCGATTCATATGGGAGATTAACGAGTGGGAAGGCAAAAAACATAACTTATGAATGCTAATTTGTAGATCAAAAACCGTTTTGTTGAATAGTCATTTATCGTCATGAGATTTCTATGTAATTTTTGTGTAATTATTTCATGCTTTTCTCCCTTTTCTCCCTTTTGGAAATTATGTTTTTTTGCGGGTTTTCGGGGGTTTTTGTGTTTGTGGTTTACGATCCCAGGTGCGAAATCTTGTAAACAAACCCGGCCAGACGTTTTATATCGGGGGAGAAAAAAAATTGGACGGAATCCAGGAGAGGTCATTCAAGCTGTTGCCGGCGACATAATTATGCATTAAATTTTTTTTTTTTACTTCCCTGGCGGAATAATTTGGCAGCTTTTGAACTTGCAATTGAAAAGGATAATTAACTTAGATTGCAGTTTGAATGGCCTCGGCTTGTTTGCATTGTTATGCAATCAAAGAGAGCTTCTTGAACCGTAATTGAATCAAATTGATGAATTGCCTTTTCTGAGGTAGCGTAAGCACCGAGCGTATTTTCAAGAAAAGGAAGTAGGAGATGTAATATGGGTTCTTTTAGTTCACACGCTTGACATTTTATGGTTTTGAACTTGTAAATAATTATTAGGTTTCATTTCCGTTAGAAAATCGATTACGATCTAGAGAGAAGATTATAGTCATTAATCATTAAGGCTTTTTAGTATTGGCTAGGGCTTTAACCCGGGGGTTGATGGAATTCGCGTTAATGTTTTTTGCAAGAGCAGAAATCATGAAAAGATTTGTGGTAAATTTTTTTCGTTAATTTGTTGAAATTATCGCAAAATCAAGTTCGACTAAGATTTTTGTTTTAACTTCAGCATTAGAGCTAGTTCCCTAGGCCAGAATTTTTGCTCTGCTTTGAACGTCAACTTTTCGCCTTCAGCTCCGGATTACTAAAACCAAGGCAAATAAACGAATTTTTTTGAATTTATTTGCTTTGCCGCTCTCAAACAATTCTCATTGCGTCATTTCGAATCGAGACCATATCCCAAGCACAAATATTGTCAAAACAGTTGAAGTTCAGCAGCGTCATTGAAGACTATTTTCAAGACTAAATTACTGTGGTTCGTGAGCGTGTTAATGAAATTCGAAGCGTGAAATCGATTTTAACCGAATTCATTGGAGGAGTTGATTACGACTCCCCAGAACCCGATGGCGGATGTGTTTCCAGGGGCAAAAAGAGCTAAAATCATTTATTTTCGCGACAAATCCCGGAGTCTTTCGATTTAGAATATTTTCCTATAAAACAAAAAATTCTTTCGCAACATCG
The DNA here is from genome assembly GCA_023512825.1 of Liposcelis brunnea. Classification (NCBI taxonomy): domain Eukaryota; kingdom Metazoa; phylum Arthropoda; class Insecta; order Psocodea; family Liposcelididae; genus Liposcelis; species Liposcelis brunnea. Next base: position 4,698,907 of record CM042071.1, read on the forward strand.
CCATTCTTCCTCAAAAAAACAAACTTCACGTATTATCTCTTGGAATTTATCAGTATCGTTGGTAAAACAAATTTCCCCATTAGTTACTTCGGTCATCGTTGTTTAAATCCGCAAGTTACTCCCCATTATTCATTTTGAACTTCGTTTATCTCAGTATTTGCATGACCGTTGTTTACTCCGTATGCGATAAATTCTAATCGGGCCCGGGTCCGTTTTACTCCTTTTTCCGGTTGGAAATAGCCCGCATGTATATGTTGTAGGCAAGTGAGAGATCAAGGTGTTCAGGCGAATTCTAAATTTTTTAGGCAAGTAAAAAAAAAAAGAAAAATCCAGTTTTTGGTCGTGCTAGAAAATTTTTAGAATTTTTTTCAAGCTGAAGAATTTTTGTAGAATTTTTTTCGAACCAGAAAATTTTCCTAGAATTTTTTTTTTTGAGCAAGAGAATTTTTTTAAAATTTTTTTCGAGTTAAAAATTTTTCTGGAATTTTTTTTTGAGCCAGAGAATTTTTCAAAAATTTTTTGGACCTAGAAAATTTTTTCAGATTTTTTTTAAGCCAGAACATTTTTTTTAGAATTTTTTTTAAGCCAGAAAATTTTTTTAGAATTTTTTTTGGGCTAGAAACTTGTTTATAGTTCAATAACTTCAAATTCAATCACTCGTTTATAATTCTTTTGTTGGTGAAGATTTTTTGAAAGCTCAGAGCCACAGCCAAGGGCAGGGGACAGGCACCTCTCTTTTCTGGCAAGGTCAAATTCAATCACTCGTTTATAATTCTTTTGTTGGTGAAGATTTTTTGAAAGCTCAGAGCCACAGCCAAGGGCAGGGGACAGGCACCTCTCTTTTCTGGCAAGGTCAAGTTTCCACTTTTCCCTCTTTTAATGTAGATTCTGGCCTCGGACTGTGAAAACTATTCTAAAGTCGTCAAGAAATCCATTAGAATTTTTTGAGCAAACAAAAATTCCATCCAAATTCCTGATTCTCCTACTTGCCTACGACATATACAGTATATTATTCCCATACTCGATTTACCGGGTAATTATTTTCGGGGTAAAAGAAGAATACCGACTTACGTAACATTAGTTATTTGATAATTACGTGACTTTTTTTAACGGGACGTGTTTTCATTACTCCGAAGATTTTTTTTTTATTTTTTCTTTAGGGGGATTATGCATTCGCGAGTGAAAATTACCCGTAGGGTTTCTCGTATTGAAAACCTTTTTTTTCTTTCTAAAACATAGTCATTAACGCAAATATCACTCAAGAAAAAAAAGCGTTTGCCAGATGCGTTTCTCATCATATTAATTCTTATATATATTCCTTTTTTTAAAAATATTAATTACACGTTGTATACGCGATAAATTATATTTTCAATGAAAGTATAATTGCAGAGATTATGGCAATTTGATATGAATCAAGTTAACTACTTTTTAGCTCTTCCCAGAGAGAAAAAAAAGGGTCCAGTTTTTAAATCATAACGACACTGAGTTGTCTTCTCAGGCTTCTTTATTAAAACAAGAAAAGGGCTTTTGGATCGCGCCGCTGATAATAAACTCCCAAGTTTAATTAATTATCAGCCTCCGGTTGTTAGTTCGATACCATCGGAAACACGCGTTCTTCCTAATATTCCGTTATAAAGCCTAAACATGGCTTTAAATTCTTCCGATCCACCCCCCCCCCCCTTTTCTCTTCCCAATTCCCAACCCTTATTTAGTCCTTTGCTGTTTTCAGAATTATCGGTTTGAGCCATTAAAATAGCAATCATCCGTTATGATAGATTTTCCAGGTCGAAGCCCTTTTACCGCATTTTCGAAATTGGATATGGGGGGGGGAGGCTGTTGTAACGTGGCCATGTATAAATATAATAAGCGAATGAATATATATTTTTTTATGTACGATTAATTATGCAGTCGATTTTGAAAACGGGGGGCTCATCACTAATAAATCACGTGATATAATACATTATTTCCCAGAATTTTAAGGAAGGAAAATGGCAATTATAAAGGGAGGGTCAGTTGATAGGCAGTTGTTTCCGGTTTTTTTTTTGTGCTGGAGCGCCGCTTCCATCTTTCGATTGTATTGAAATTTGTTAAAGTTTTATTAATTCTGAACTGTTTTTGATTTTTCAGCATTGGCTCCTTGGAGTAATGAAAATGTTTGTCTGTTTGCCTGTGACAAAATTAATTTCTCAGCTTAATTCCGAATAACCTCAAAGTTATTGTTAATATTAATTCTTCGATCAGTAACTAATCTCAAACAAAAATTTAGCAAGAAATTCTCTTTGAAATTCAAATTCTAAAAAGTCCGCCAAAAGCAATCAATTTATAACTTCGCAAATGAGTCAAATCCTTTGCTGCGATGGGTGAAATTTTCGCGCCAAAAAAATTAGTCAATGGAATATATTTAAAGAGCCTGAAGGAGATAGCCGCCAACTAAATCGTTGCTTTTTGTTTGGCTGTGACCAAACCTAAGTTAAGAACTGAGCAGCAGAAGACTTATTACGTCACCAACAATCAACAGAAGTCAAAAAAGTTTCAAAATTGAAACTTCAATTTGAAGTCAAAAAAGTTTCAAAATTGAAACTTCAATTTGAAGTCAAAAAAGTTTCAAAATTGAAACTTCAATTTAAAGTCGAAAAAGTTTCAAAATTGAAACTTTTTGTAAATAGTTTCAGGAAAGTATCATTTGAAACTCGTTTGCATTCAATTTGAAACCGAAAAGGTTTCATCCCCCTGTGAAACCTAAAAGTTTCAAAATTTCTCAAATATTTTGAACTGTGAGCTATCATTACTATTCTTTAAAATTTTAGAACATTGTAAAAGTGGTCGCGTTAAAGCACAAACCATCGTTTTTTTTTTTTTTTTGGATTTTATACCCCGTTGAGAGTTTTATAAAAACCGCGGAAACCCTTTCTGAGAGTTTTCGCGGTTTTTATTACTAGGTATCTAGTCTCTGAGATTTCGTTTATTTCCTCTTCTTACGCCCTGGAATTTAGGTTTAATCAGCTTTTGCACTAGGGATGAAACCGGGGTTTGCGGGCTGGAAAAAAAAGAAAGATTCTCATCTCTTTTGTCCTCTTTTTTTTTCCTTCCTCTCTTGAATTTTATTTTTTCCTTTTTCGAGATTTTATGAATGAACGTTTGGTCTAAAACAAACTCCGGGCGATTCCGAAGAGCATCGTTACATTAATCACCCCAAGCCACACGCGCATAGCCATAAAATATGAACATGTTTCAGATAACGTCATTTAATTTAAAAAGTCCGAGGGGAGAAAGATGAAAATAAAAAAAAAAAGGAAAAGTTTCGCATCCGATTTAAAGACAAAAAATTATATTTTTTTGAAAATTTGCGGTAATTTTCTGTAATTTAATAAGAGGAATTAATGGGACTGGGGAAAAAAAATTGATTGATGGAAAAAAAAGTGGCAATTTGAATTTAATTAATCCTGGAAACGTGTCAGGAATGACGGCAGGAGGTTCTTTGACATCCGTTGACAAATGTTACAGTTAATACGTGTCACTTAATTCTTTTTTTTTATTATTATTTAAACCGATATTCAGTTTTTCCCGGTAATATAAAAAAAATTTTCCTTTGACGTAGGTGACAAAGTTGATAAGGTAATACAAGAGAAAACACTTGAAAAGTTGATTTTATAGGAAACCTAGAAAACTTTCTAACAAGTTAGTCGTCAAGGGATTGTATCAAAGACAAAATATCAAATTACATTTAGTACTTAGCAAAGTTTTGATTTTGTTGCCTTGTTATTTATTAGATTTAATTTAGAAATGAAAAATGGGATTTCCGCCACAACCGGAAAACAAAGAAAGCAGAAGTAAGGGGGGAAAAAAAGGATTCGTACAAAAATCGAACGGGCGTGCCTTGGCAATCGCACGGGTTTATATTCTTAATTTTTTTTACTCCCTTTCCATCGCAAGAAAATTCCACCTCGCGGCTGGTCAGCTGTTTTAAAGTGCCTCGGTAATGACATAGAAGCGGTATTAAATGACCGACCTTGAGCAATAAGAGTTCAATAGGTCATCAAATGTCGACTTTCTTTTAGCACGGACCCAGAAGAAATGTGCCAAGTCTTTTTTTTTTTGTTTTACTTCCTCGCGCAAATTATACCATTTGGCAAAAAGAGGTGCTTATTATCGAAAGCCATTATCTCTTTATAATTTTGTTTTCATGAGTTAGGGTTAACACTTTTCAAGGTGTGAAATGTGTGTTTTCTTTTCTTTCTCGAAATTGATAGCTTTGTGTTCGCGTTGAAAAGTAACGAGATGTTGATGCCTGTCTAGACACGACCTAACCAACCACGAATTTCTTATGGTAAATGATAGGGCTAATCGGTGAAAAGGTATCGGCTGACCTTCTTTGAGTCGGCACCGACGTGAATGAGTTCGCAATAAAGCAGAAATAAAAATTTTTTGCAATCGTTAAGCGCCATAAGAAAAAATGCATGCTAAAATGATGAGGAAAATTTTTAGATTTAATGTTTCTTGTGTTTTAAGTTCGAGTTCGACTTATGTTAATTTCTGTGGTGGGTTCCAGTAGAGCAAACTGAAATACTGACGCTGACCTTAAAATTCCATAGCTGAAAAATGTATGCTAATAATGAGTGAACCCTTCGATGAGTCGCCTGCTACATAGCGCCATTTTGAAAACTGGAAGCTGTCGTGATCTCGAATTCGACTGCCGCAACTGTCGAATGGAAAAGCGAACATCGCGATTGGCAGTTTTTTCAATTCAAGAATGGCGGCTCATCAAAGTGTCCACTCCCTATCAGGCTCCTTTGATGCTAAAACCAAGAAAGGGACGCTCAAGATAACAAATGAAAGCTTAAGCTAAGAATAGGACGCTAAAGTCAAGAAATGGACTCTAAAGCCAAAAAATTGACGCTTAAGATGACGAAATAAGCGCTTAGGTTAACGGAATGGACGCTTAAGCTAACGAATGAAAGATTAAGCTAAGGATAGGACGATAAAGTCAAGAAATGGACGCTAAAGCCAAGAATTGGACGCTTAAGCTGACGAAATGGACGCTGAAGTTAACGAAATGGAAGCTGAAATTCAGAAGTGGACGCCAAAGCCAAGAAATGGACGCCAAAGCAAAGAAATGGACGCTGAAGCCAAGAAATGGACGCTAAAGTCAAGAAATGGACGCTGAAATTCAGAAGTGGACGCCAAAGCCAAGAAATGGACGCTGAAGCCAAGAAATGGACGCTGAAGCCAAGAAACGAACGGTTAAGCTAAGAAGTGGACGCTGAAGCAAACCAATTGACGCTTAAACGTAAACGCCAGAACATGAACTTATTGCATATTATTAGTTAAATAGGCGTACTTGTTTTGATTATTTTTTCAAACTACACCCATTCGGATGAATCTTATGATTCTAATGTAATTTATTTTATAGGCGACTCTTCCGATTAACTTTTACGCGTGCAATATTTTTTTACTTTCTAATTCATGCATATTCATAGTCGTCGGTCGTCGCCGATCGTCTTCTTCTTTTGTGTTGCGCAATTTTAGCGAAAGTAAAAAAAAAAAATTATTTAATAATCCCGGTAGAAAAAAATTTCTAGGGCGAACAAAATCCCCGTTTTTTATGAAAAGCATTATATTTTTTCCAACTCTTTCACAAAGAAGGGAAGACCAAACCTGGCTTTAGGAGATAAGTGCTTTGCCGAATGAAAAGTGCAGTGATGCATAGTGATGTTGTATTAAAACATGAATTGAAAATCAAAGTGAGACCTCGGAGTAATTCATTTATCCATTGCTCTTTTAATAAAAACCGTCAATATGTCACGTTTTGAAATGATAAATTAATCGGATTCAAAATAATTAATTTAGAAATTATGACACCATTTTGGTTTTGTAAATTTGATATTTTCATTTTTATGTCTGATAATTGCTTTTCATGTCATTTCATTAATCATAATTTTTTTTAAAAATTTTAAAAGGGGGATGAAAAACAAACAAAATTTGGGAAGGTTTTTTTGTCGGCAAGTTAAGTCAATTCGTTTCGTTATTAAGGGAGGAAATGTAGGAAGAAATATATACCGGGGGGGTCGAGATAAAAGATGAAGGGAGAGACGGGCGAAAGAAAGAGAGAGGAAATGAAAAGGCATACAAAGACCAAGTAACCTAATTTACAAAGTTTTGATGTAATTGGAGGGATCACCCCTCGTGACTTGAATTTGCACAGCTTTCATTAAACTTACATCAATTCGAACAGATAGTGTTAAGGATAAGATGACGCCCTTCTTGGTTCTTTTTTTTAAGCGTAAAAGGAAAATAAGAGAAGAGGGAAGAAAGGGCAGCGAGAGGGTTTTTTTTTTTTTTTGTGGAAAAGCGATAAAAGTTGCGGGTTTTTTTTTCAACTTCCCATTTACAAAGGGAGAGTTGGGAGGAAGTTGGATATCGTTCACCGAAGTTCGAAGTTACAGAATGTAAAGATCGATTAGATTTGTTTCAGTAGGATTCCTTTGTTTAGTTGTTGTGTGGTTAAGTTTGGCCTAAATGGCAGGAGAATCGTTACACAGGGTGGGAGAGGATCCAGAGTGACGATTCAAGTGTCTGGTCAGTCGTTTTAAATATAGAATCTACGACACCTTTCTTTTACTAGTGCGATGAAGTCTCTAGGGCTAAGGTGGAAAAGAATGTTGCTGATGCGCCACCAGGGTTCTAGTTATCTGACATAAAATTCGGAAGGCCGCTCTTAAAGTGGAAGGGATGCAGGACGTGTGGAGCTGCTATACATTTGAAGGCGGTGGCTTAGGTGTAAACTGAAATAAAACAAAGGGGCCGTGTATTACCAATTGCCTAATCTCAATACTGGAAGGCTACGAAAATTTAAAGCTGTGAAAATCACATCTCCGTTTTGGCAACTTAGAAAAAATTTCGAATTCAAAGGGGGCTGAAATTTTTTTATTGGAATCCACTGTACCTTCATTTCCCTCTCGCTTGAAAACAATGATGTTCATATAACATGTATTCGGAAGTTTAATAATAAACAAAAGGGTTGAAATGTTAATATTGAGGCAGTGCCAATGAATTGTTTTTCGCTGTTTCAAAATCTCGTATGACGTCATCATCATCATTGAGCGGTTTTAATGGCGCCTCGATTTTCGATGTTAATCAAAGGAAATGCAGCGAACAAAATTAAAGCTGTTTATTTCTTTTAAAAAAAAATTGGTCATTCGATCTTGTAGAAAAACAAAAGATTTTCGTCTTTTTTTCCTTCAAATGAGTTTTTTTTGCAACCCTTTTAATAAAGGGGGAAAAAATGCACGGCTGGGAAGCGTTAAAAGTACATTATGACACCGTAAATTTAATATGTGTATGACAGTTTTTCAGAATTTTCATATTTTTTCTTTTTTTTTTGTTTACTTCGAACCCTTGAAAAAAAAAAGGAAGAAAAAGAAGATGGAGGATCAGGGTGCGTCGTAAATGATGTTGGGTTTCTGGGAGTTTCTTCGCAGCTACTCTGATAATAATTTTCTTTTTTTTTTCCGCGAGGAATATTTATTCCTTTTTATTTTTAAAAAGAGAAAATTTTGCATCGGCTTGGGGGTAAAAATAGCGTCGTAAAAAATAATAATACTTAGGCTAATTAACTATATCGTTTAGGGGAGAGGAAAAAAAAGCACATTAGCCGGCTTTTCCGTTCGGTGTTTTTTTTTTTTTTTTTTAAATAATAAGTTAACGTCTTAAGGTTTTCACCCAGCGCATAAACGAACGGTTTAAAAAAATTTTTGCCGGATGATGAAAAAAAAAAAAAAGGAGAAATATATAAGCGTATAAACAAGCTCTAAGCCAACTATTTACACATGGATTAAACCGACATGAGACGTGATTTATCACATTATTGAAATATCGTTCCGAAAAGTCCTATTTTGAAAATTGAAGGTTTAGATATTTTATGATTTATTAGCGGAGTATGTTTTTATTATATTAATGTCTTCATTTAATATTTTATAATCATGAGTTGGCATCGGTTTTTGTTTTATTCGAGAGAATGAATTTTGTTTCTGGCTTCTGAAAATGTCACATTAGATAACTCTCAGAGGGCATTGTTTAATTTCACTGCGTTAATGTTTCGATCGTGTTGGGTGGATCGGGCTTCTGCTTTTTAATTTGGATTTTCGATATTTGATAGTAATTCCCGCAAGCAAACTAAGGAACGAAAAGGATTAAATTGGACCTAGGCTGGGTTGAAATTTTTGGCTTCGGAGCACGAGAAATCTCCTTGAATAAATACAAAGACTAAAACAGAAATGTTTTACTTTAAGCTTTAGCTGCGATTTTCTCTTTTAAAGAAAAAAAAAGCTATCGCAACCCCTTTTTCCTGCATCTTTGTTAATTTAACAAACCTCCAACTTAATACTCAATCCTCGACTTCTCCCTTCCAACATCTAACTTCAATATCTTGAAATCCTTTCCTCTTTTTTTTCTCTCTCTCTTGAAGATCAAAATTTTTGATAAAGAATCCTTTTCCAGCTTTTCTCGAAGAAATCAAATAGGATCTAACTTCGCCATCTTAAAAAAAAAAAAAAGGTCCCACCCCTCACGTAGAAACCGGAGATCGATTTTAACGGTGTTTACTATAGCGTGAAAGAATTCAGCATAAGTTGTCAGGACTATTTTGATTGATCGACATTTTGCTTGTTGTTCAGATGACCGTCGTCTCAATTGGCTTTTTTTCTCCCCCCTTCTATAATAAGACGAGTAATACGGTTGACAATAACCTCTCGAGCTCCTTTTTTATCCTCACACGATCTCTTTTTCAGCCCAATTGAAAATATTTCTTTAAAAAAAAAAAAAACTAACATATTTTTTTTTCTTTTTAGGTAAGTTGACATTTTCTGAGGTGACGTCACGCATTGACATTTTCCATTGGGAGTACAACTTCGTGAATATAAAACATTTTTTCGGGATCTCACGTAGAAGGAAAAAAAACCGGAAGTCGATCCCGGTTAAATTCGTTTTAAGAAGCGAATATACGAAAGCCGGCCCGGCGCTCATCACTTGTAAGTTAAACATAACAATTTTCTTGTTAATTGATTGTTTTTCTTGATAATCTGATACCATAGACGTTGACAAATTAGGTCGGCTTGAATCATTTCACAAAAAAAAAAAAGATTTCCTGATAACTCTTGATTAATTTCCTGTTTAGTTTCACCGAGCAAAAAGAAATTAGATTACCTCCCAAATTTTTTCCCGGAGATTTTTTTTTCCCGAGCCTTCCCCCCTCTCTGCATTCAAATTAAAAATCTTTGCTGGCGAAGTGATTGATTAGACTTTAATTCGAAAGGAATCGTAGGATGGATTGAATCAACCAGGCTCAATGTTGCAATTAGTGGAAGTGATTCATTTTCTTATTCCGGGAGCTTTTCCGTTCTTCTAAACAATATTTCCTCAACGCGAGCTTTTCCTCTTAAAAGCAAAATTCTCACGGTTCTCTTGATTTATGTTCCATGGTTTATCACACTTCATCTTATGCAACATGCAAAATGTCCTTAAAAATACATTTTACGATGACAGGGCATTAGCAGGCGACCTCGCACTTCATGAGAGGGGGAAAAAATAGTAAACTCGCTTTGAAAAAAATATAAGCCGTGGATGCCAGAAAACAATGCATGTGCTTAAAATGTCATGGGAAATGATGAATGGTCAAATGTTACGTGTGTGCATTCTTAACGTTACATTAGAGGAAGTACAAATTATTGACTTAATAAATTGATTAAGTTTATATTTGAAAGGTCACAGTTGTACGGTGTGAAAGCGTTTGTGGGTGTCGTGCGTAAATGTATGAATTAAAATTCCACTTTATTTTTGATGACAAGTATGAGCTACTAACTGTAGATCGAGTTGAGGAATCGGACGTTTTGGTTGTGCAAGGGCGAAATAAGAAAAATTAAAATGGTGTTATCAGAATTTCCATATCTAGAATCGGGTTTTTGGTGGTCTAGAGTTCGTTTGGCGAAGATATGAAATTTTAATGGCCTTTATTTTTTTAATGAATGAACTTGGGCGAGTGGGAAGTAGGTAGAGATGTTCTCCAGAACGAATGTGATCAGTATTCTGTGTTTCCGGAAAAGCTTCTCTTCTGCCGAACTTTTGCGAACGCTATGACTTATTAATTGATAGTATTCGGGAGAAAGGGGTGGCTTTGCTCCTTCGTGGGTGTATTTGGGCAGTTGGTCTATCGTGGAAAATATTTCAGGTGAACAAAAAATTATAATTTTACTTGTTCTGGAAGAGCTTTTCTTATTTCTAGCTTTTACGCACGGTATAGTTCCTTTGTTGAAAGCGAAAAGGGAGGAAAGTAGGTGTTTTGCATCATTGTGAATATATTTGGACGGTTGGTTTGTTGTGGAAATCTTTTCTGAAAGGTTGCTCTTTAGAATAGTATTTGTTCCGGAGAAGCTTTTCTTATGCCCAGCTTTTGCGCACAGTATGGTTCCTTGGAAAGCACCGTTTATTCGTACTTAAAAAGAAAAAAATTTATATTTAAGAATGTTATGAACATTCGAAACTCAATTTGACTTGGATGTCTTTTAAGAATTAGACTTTGCGATGGAACTACACCGTTGGCAAAAGACAACGATAAGAGAAGCTAGTCTGGAACAACCGACAATTGAAATCTATAGTTTATTAGAATAATATCCACCATGAACAGCTTGCCCAAATTCATTAGTGGGGATGAAAAAAGCGATTTTTTCTCATAGTTTGACTTCAATGATGGAATAGAACGTTTGCAAAAATCAGGGGTAAGAGAAGCTTGCCTAGGACAACTTACATTTGAAAGCAATAGCTTCCTACAATAATTTCCACATTGAACAAGTGACACAAATTCATTCGTAAATATGGAAACAACTTTTTCTCAAAATTTTGAGAACCACCCCTGTTTGCAAAAGTTCGGCGTAAAAGAAGCTTATCTGGAACAACTTATAATTGAAAATAATAGCTTTCCTGAACATTTTCCACTATAAACCAATAACGCGAATCCATTAGCGAGAATGCAAAAACAATTAAAAATTACTCAAACATTAAAAATTCAAAATCCATAAATACAAAACACGAGCTTAATTCGTAAAAATAGAAAAACTTGAAAAATCACATTGCCAAGTGCCAACTTTTTTTTTTCTAATTTATTAATTCAATAAAATTTATATTAAGCCGGAAAAAAAAATTATCTTATTTTTAAAATGGTGACAAATACGGCATTAATTTCTCAGTTATCGTTACTTAGCGGTTTATGTTACATTTAATGATATTTATATCATTTTAATGTCCTCTGCTTATTGATATTAAAAAAATATTTAATAGAAAAACGTTTTTCGTTCTATTTCTTCACGCTTAAACTTAAAAAAAATAAAAAATAAAACTATTTCCTTTTTATAAAAAGAATTTTAAGCGCTTAAGTGTTTGCATTATAAAATGTTTAATATATTGTTATACATAACTTTCGAAATGATTTACTGTGAAAAAAATGGCGAATCTTCTTACGGACAGTTTAAAATTTAAAACCCTCTAAACTCTTGATTCGTTTCATTTTAATACAATGTTTTATTATGCCATTTTGATATTTTTACTGCTTTTTTTTAGTAGCTAAAAGTTTTGTATAAAAAAAAAATGTCGTGAATTGTTAAGTTCACAGTCGATTAAGCTTGGGGTAGTGTATATATGCGTATGTTTGCCCCCTCGTGTTTTTTTTAACGATTTTTTTAATGTACAACCAAAATTATTGCAGAGCATGCGCATTGGGGGGGAACAATAGAACGATCAATGGATTCGATAATATTTTTTTTTTTTGTGTGTGTGTGACATTTGAGAAGAAAAAAACGTGAGCCATATGGAAAACAATGGGAATAAATAAAAAAATTAATTGATCGTAGCGTAGATTCGATGGTCCTACAAGTTCAAGAATAAAAAAAAAATGCGGGGCCACTCCCTTTAATCCAGTCACGAAAAACAACGACTTTATCCATAGTCTCGTATGACTCGGGGGATAAAAAATTTCCGAAAAATTTTTTGGCTGATTGTCATATCAAAAATAAATATGAAAATAAAAACGTCAACAGGAAGGAACGTTACATTATGATTCTCCTCCCCGTTCTCCCTGAACTGGATTTTACACACAAAAATACGAAAACGTTAATTAAAACAAAAAAAAAGTGATCAAGTTTGTTAATTTGCAACATGGGTTTGCAGTTAGTGATTCGGTGCCGTAAATCACCGCATGTACATGTTAGTATGAGGGCCCTCCCATTCATTACCACATCTTTCATAAAATTGATATTTTCAAATTCACAACCAGGTAACTTACGGCGGAATCGTGACGAATAACGCTTAGCGGGCGTATCGTTAATATCGAGTTTCTTGGGGAAAAAAATTCTCTCCCATTCATTTTCGCTTTGGCCGATATAAATCAACCCCTTAGATTAACCTCGGCTTTGGATTATTTGCCTATACAATGGGGAGGGAAAGTCAAACTTTGATGGGAAGATATTCCCGTTATCTCGAAACTGTGTTATTGTTCTAAATGTCGCATTGTGCATGCTTGAGTTAACTCCCCGTTACGTTTCATTAATTACCATCCCCCCGAACGGACTTGCGACAAATCGGGGCATTTAAAATGATGAGTCATTTTCTTCCGGAAAATAAGTGACTCAGGTAAGTGAATTTCCTTTTAACAGAAACATAATTATCATAAATAACATAGATTTAACCCCGTCGACGTCATTTTGTATATACTCCTACGCTGGAATTGCAGCGTGCCGTACTTAGCCTTTGACCTAAACGTTGCATTCGTGATCTAGAGCACGCAGTCGCAATTTATTACCTTCTGGTTGGTGTCAGGTCGGTTAACTATTTTCAAATTAACTTTGCCTTCAAAAAATTTCACTTTCGAAAAAAGATTCTTTTTATTGTTGTGCAGGGTGGCCGGTCGGAACGAGTTATTCTTGACCAGAGGGTATGAGGTATATGATAGGTTTGATGGCCGTTTTGTTTGTATTTTTTTTTTTGAGGTAGGTCGTATTTGAAAGGAACGCGGTTGACCTTTCGGTTAGGATTGCCCGGGAAAATTTTAGTAATTAAGAAGAGTTAAAGCTGAACGTTTTCGATATATTGGTAGTCTCAAGGGGGTGTCTTTGAAATTTTTTGAAGGAGAACGCACTTTCACGTGTGTTCTACTGCGGCCTTAAACGGATAATATATTGCTAACTAGACAAATATTATGACATAAGAGACGCCCAAGTGTCATAATAGCAGTTTTGTATCGAGTTTTGAGAGTTGTTGTATTACCAGGGAGGTCTAGAGTTTATTTTTTAGCAAAGATAATAATTTTGATGCCATTTATTTCTTTAATGAATAAATTTGGGCGATCGGGAAGTCGTGAGAAATGTTCTAGAGAACGAATTTGATCTGTTTTTGCTGTTTCCGGAAGAGCTTCTCTTCTGCTGAACTTTTGCGAACGTGATGACACCATAATTGGTAGTATTTGGGAGAAAGGAGTGGTCTTGCTCTCTTGTGGATGTATTTGGGCAGTTGGTCTATGGTAAAAAATGTTCCAGATAGACATTACTTAAAAATAATATTTGTTCCAGACGAGCTTTTCTTTTCCCTAGCTTTTGCGCACCGTATGGTTCCTCACCAAAACATATATTTGTAGAAATTGCACTCTTATGCCAGAATTTTCTCTTTAACTGTGAATAAAATTAAGAACATCTATTTTCTAGTATGAAAATAAAGTATTATAAAATTGAATTTGTCGTGATATCCGTTTAAATGGGAGGAACCATAACGTTCGCAAAAGACAGCGGTAAGAGAAGCTCCCTTGGAATAACTCAAAATTGAAAGTAATACTTTATTAAAATAATTTTTTCCATGAACAGTTAACCCAAATTTATTCTTAAGCTTGAAAACAACAAACCTTATTCAAATTTTGGCTTTGATGAAGGAACCATACTGTTCGCAAAAGTTCTGCGTGAAAGAAGCTGATCCAGAACAACTTAAAATTGAAAGTAATACCTTCTGAGAATTATTCACACTTAAGACAAATGACCCAAATTCATTCATGTCCATGCTAGATAACAACTCATTTAATTTCACCTTCACTGAAGGAACCATACCGCTCGCAAAAGTTAGGCACAACAGAAGCACTTTTGGAAACTTCATATTTTTGCTTCTAGAGGTTTTTCAAGTAATTCAGACTCTTTCCCGATTTTCCAAATTTATTTCCCCGTTGCATATTTCAATTTCCAGTTTTCATTTACTTGTCCAATTCCATAAAGCTTTATGTGTTGTCTTTTTGCTTCTGTGATTCTTAACATCTATTTAAGACTCGTTCTAAATTCCCTTTTTCTTCTTCTTATCTTCAATCCTCATAATTAGTGCTACGATTTTCCAGCTGACAAGACGTCAGTCTCAATGAAAGCAAGCAAGCAAAAACATGATTTATTTATAATTTTTCTTTTATAATTGGCTAAAGAAGAATTTCTCTTTGTACCATTTGCTTTAACATTCCCTTTACAATTAATTTCAAAAATTCTAATAAGATTTTATAATAACAATGACATAATATCTTTTAACTTAAGGGCCTTATTTATTAATTCTTCATTATTATTTTTCTTTAACTTCCTTGCACCCCCGCTTTCATCGCCCCTGGAACATATTCGAAAAGAACAACCGCGCACATTCAACATTTTTACTTTCGAGCTCCTTAGAGTGAGGAAGTATTGCGGTCGTGTCAAAAATGAAATTTCGCCGTGAAATGGCGAGAATTAACCAGAAAAATGGTTTTTGGGCTGACGTCCGTCCGTTCGTGCATTTTCGTTTTTCGCCTGTGTTTCCGAAACCGAAAGAACCAGCGCAACGAAAATTTGCAACCACCTTCCTCAGGAAAAGAGAAAACCGTTATTCCATCATCAAGGCCATCCACCCAAATTTGCGGGTTTGGCAAAGCCAAATAAGGCCAAATTTAGAATTTTCGGGGATTTTCTCGAAAACCGCTCTAACGATTTTTTTAATTTTTTGTGTGGAGATACCTGACTCTATAATAAACAACTTTGCCCTTAGGCATTTTTCCGTAAAAATTCGCCTTCCCCGGAAAATCCGGAAAAACTGAAAATTTTCAAGTTTTACAAGTAGCGGTGATATGGGACTTGATTTCGACTAATTAATAGTTGGGGATTTTAAATTTTCGGTCCATTTCCTGATTTCAAACCACCCCCCCGACCTCTCAAGTCCCAATGATGCCTTAATCGAATGAAGCTACACCCCGACTGAGCGAGAAAGTGAGTAGTCCTCCCCGGAATGCTATTCCCCTAGTTTTTTTTTACTCTCTATAAATCCCAACTTGAGTTTTCTTTTTTTACGATGCTAAATATTATCACATTTATTACAGATATCATGCCACTACTGTTTGGTATGAAGAAACACATAAACCTTGAGAACGCAAAAAAAAAAAAACATACTTACAAGGAATTACATTCTTTAAGGAATACAAAAAGGGTAGGAAACATAAAAACGTCAAGTCTGCGAAATTTGTGTTAGTAAAATCAAAGACTTCTGAATAACTTTTTTCCCCTCTTCCTTTTATATAAAAAAAAACGTCACAAAGTTAAAATGTATGTGACTCAGAGATGAAATTTGACGTAGATTGAGCTTAAAGATACGTCTCACAAGATTGATTAGGAAGGCCGCCCGTTTCATGTTTTGCCATTTGGCTTCTCCTTTTTAATATAACTTGCTAAATCACGGGTCCGACTCATTAAATTTTTAATTAGTATCGTTTTTTTTGTCGCTGTAATTAATAGTCGAAACTATCCGCGCATGTCATGATGTCCGAAAAAGCCGGCTTCGTTTAGGCGATTTATATCTCAAATCGGGATCGATAAATAAACGATTTTTTTTTTTTGAAAAAGCGGATATAAAGTTTGTTTACCCGTCGATTAAATAGCGCATATAAAAACAGGTGTAAAAATTTGTGGCTGCTGCCGTAGTAATCATTTTTCATACTTTATTTATAAAACGAGACGTTCAAGGCTGAAACGGTTCGCCCCGTTTTGAAAAAGAATTCTACTGACGTCATTATTTATTTTTAAACAGTTTTTTTTTATCAGTAAGTCTGGCGAACGGTTTGATTCTTTTAAAAAAATCGCAGATGTGCAGAAAGCGGGAAAAGGTGAGATAAAAACTGGATTACCGTGGACAAACCTGACGACAATTCTCAACCAATACTATTTAAATATTCACTTATATAAATCTATTGAAGGACGGACCACCTACCGATTCAAATTAATATCTCTAATTATAATGATTATGCATAATTAAATCGATGACAGAAGCAGGAAATGAGGTGTCTTTTTTTTTTTTTTTTTTGTTCTTCGGGTTTGTTCCGGGGGTAAGAGAACCTTTTTTTATGTTTTCGGGATCCATGCCAAAAATCTCAATATTTAACCTCAAAGACGGACGTTATCTGAACAGGGGAACTTGACAAACGGCGCCGTTTCGGAATAACATCACCCCGTTTTCCGGATTTTCGAATCCGTCATATTGTTCACGACAGCGATTTTAAATGTTCTTCTCTCCCCCCTCTCGTCGTTCGATTCCGAGAGGGAAGGAGAGAAAAGAAAAAGGAGAGGAAATTAATATGCCACGAGAAAAGATAAATAGAAAACGAATTTGAAAACGGAATGCAAACAACGCGGTTTTGTGTGAAAAAGCTTTAAGCTTTGAGCTGCTAACACTTTCATTAATAAAGCATTACTTCATTAACACGATAATTAGTCATTTACTGTCAGTAAATAGGCAACTCCTTCAGTTATTTGACTTTGGATAATTTTTTTTTTTGGAGGGAAATCGGCCCGAGGAATTTTCTTATTTTTTTTTTTTAGAGTTATAAAAAGTGGGGAAAAGCAGTAAATATGTTTTGTACCTTCTGTGACTTCTAACGTTTATGTACGATATTGAGGATAATGCAGTAGGCTGAAAGATCATAAATTTCATGTCATTCGTCCTTGGCAACACAAATTTGTGCCATAAATTTCAAACCGCGTAATAAATTTTTTTGAAAAGGGGGGGGAGAGGAGAAAAAAAAAGAAGGCGTTATTAAAATCGACAAGTGAGTAAACGTAGTGACAGCATTACTGTAAAGTATTTATTAATTCGACATGAGTAACGACCCGTGTAACAAGGTTATTGGGGAAAAAAAAGGAACGATGAAAAATATCGAGATAATTATTTTTTAATCAATCAATCAGTCAAGTAGTTTTTCAGGGCTTGAAGCCCTATTGCTGCAGCACAGACTCCCCCCTACATAATTCTAGTCTAGGAGGTCAGTCTTAGCGAAAGAGGTCTAGGACCATCCATGCAGAATCTGCAATACTTTCGATGCGATATTCGCCCAGCGTGCCTTAGTCGCACTGGGCGAATTTCGAGTAGTGGGAAATTCGATTTGAAATTCAAATTTTTAGCCCGCTAAAATCAAACCATGCAATGATGACGTCACAACTAAGTCGGATCCTTTGTTCCTATTAACAGAATTTTCGCGCCAAAAAAATTAACTCAAAGCCCGCCAACGTATGGTAGTTTTTGGCGGGCTTTTTGAAATCTGAATTTCAAAATGAAAACGAAAACATTTTTCGATTCGCATTTCTTGCGAAGCCTTTAAAATTGGTTAATATTTACTAAATTCATGCAAGCAGCCTGTAGATTGTTGAATTTACTCATAGGCTAGTTGGCGAGGGAGAAAAGTTCATTCGATATGAAAACAATCTAACAATCTTGTTAATTTTACGACCTGAAGTAAGATTTCGCTTTTAGTAATTAACTTATCATGGTTAAAGTGTTTCATTTTAAAATTCCGGAAAAACCCCGATTTTATTAGCATCCGTCTATTTTTAAGAGTTCTCCACGTCAATACAATTTTATCTTAAAAATGTTCCGATTAATCACCGACTAGTCTAAGCAAAATGGCCAGACATGTTAATGCTAATAGTCGTGGCGACATTGATAGTTTTCACTTGAAAGAGGAAAAGGATTTATTCGGTAAATATGATTAGTGCTTTTTTTTGGAGGCCAAAAAACTTGAGGAATGACTTCGTTTTTAGATTCAAGGGATGTTGAAAAAGGACAAGTTTTAGCGATAAAAGAAGAAAATACGGAGGAAATTATTAAAACCGACGCGGATGAAAAAAAAGAATTCATCCCGTATTTTTCCTGCTATGTTGATGTGCATAACGGGATTGATGAACGAGAAATAGCCGAATGCAAATTTTGCCGAAAATTGGAATTGGTGGATGAATATTTCAAAGATATTTTTGGATGTACGCCATGTTTTGTAAGGATACACAAAGGGATTAATATGAATGAAATAGCATCCTGCCGCTATTGTAAAAAATTTTACGCCATGGATAAATTTCAAAAAAAATTGTGTAAAACAAGACAAGATAAGAAAATTCGCACTAAAATCAAAACTAAATGCGGGAAGTGTAATGATAATTATGACACGTTATCTTTGGATAAAATAGTACGACGAAAGAAGGAATCCAAAGGAAAAATTCGTACTCGTGGTAAATTTAAAAAGAACAAAGTAAACGAAAGAAAAGGTAGAGGTCGTAAGAAAAAAAATTGCCAAAAAGTTTGTGCATCATGCGGAGATTTCAATGTTTATTTATTAAAAGTGTGTGAAAGAAAATTTTGTGAATGTGAAATTCCAGTTAAAAATTGTAATTTGAAAAATCGAACTAAACGCGAAAAATCCGAAAGATCTCCGAAAGATCGGAAACCTTTTAAATGTAATTTTTGTGATAAAACTTTCGTACATCTAGGAAGATTGAAATCTCATTTTAGCAAACATTTAAAATAAGGTTCGATGTAGCGGCTAAAAGTTCAATAAGATCATGCGATTTAATTTATAAAGTAAAAAAAGAGTAGGTAGAAGTATGTGAAATCGATAAAAACATTTGATAGTTTGTTACAGTAATTTTTTTTTATTAAATAAAATGGACTCTCGTTAATAAAATATATAAAGTTTCATTTATCGAGGTGTTTATTACATTCAAACGGTTTTTATGTAATTATTTGTAGCACTTGGACTGTCGTGGGCGAAATATTAATAGTTTAAAAAAAAACGGGATTGCAGACTGATGTTTTTAAATAATTACGTAATAACTTTTATGAATTTTATTGCTGATCGATTCTTGAAAGGAAATAAATAGAGCGAATCTTGATATGTTGGAGTGTAAATATTTAGTTCGCAATTTTTAAAAGAAAATTTTTGGTTTTGTTTGTAATTTTTTTTGTTAAGAAATATTACTTTAAAGAAAAAGAACGAAATCTGGTTTTGAAATGAAGAATAGAAATTTTTTATGAAAAAATTCAAAATTCTTGAAAGAAAAATTCTAATTTTTTAAAAGAAAAATTCTTATTTTTTAAAAGAAAAATTCTAATTTTTTAAAAGAAAAATTCTAATTTTTGAAAAGAGAAATTCTAATTTTTTAAAAGAAAAATTCTAATTTTTTAAAAGAGAAATTCTAATTTTTTAAAAGAAAAATTCAAATTTTTTTAAAGAAATAATTTAATTTGTTTTAAAAAAATCCTAAATGTTAAAAACAAAAATTCAAATTTTTTAAAGGAAAACTAAAAATTGAATTTAGATTTATTTGAATTAATTTGTATTTATTCAGACGAAGTATTAATTTATGGCGCCAAGCTGTCTGCTCGCTTCAGACAAATAAAACTCGCACTAGCTGCCGATTTCATTTTTTATTTATTTTTCTAAAAAATAATTAAAACTTTTCCTTAGTACCAACATAGATCACGAACAATTATAAAAATAACCTTCGCAGTTCATCGAAAAATTTTTCAGAAACACGCCTCAGAATCTATATGTAGAGCGGTTTTTCTTTTTTATTGGCGAAAGAAAGGACAAATCAGTGATAAGACACACCTTAACCTTGATTATGTTAAACACCTTTAGTTCGATATTAATAATATTTTTTTTTCCCCCGTTTCTTTTTTTCCCCTTTACCCAAACCAAGATGTATGACATCATGCTTGAATTAATTAGAAAAAAAATTCGTTCATGCCAGTTTGGTAAACAGTTTGCCGTCCAAACAATTTATTAATCCGATGTGGAACTTGTCAGTGATATTGTTCGCCTTCTCCCCCTTAACAAACCTGCTTTTCGCTTTTTGACAAGTTCGTATCAGCAAAATATCTAATACCTAATTAAGAAATAAAATGAATGATGTCATGTTTCTTGCCAATTTTTAATAAAAAAAAATTTTTGGAGAAGAAAATAAGGTAGACGTGATGACCTAATTTAGTGTTTAGGAACCAGTTGTGGATATGTCATTATACCCAATCCGTCTGGCGCGAAAGATGCGTAGGAAGCACAAGTTTTTTTTTTGGTCTTAATTGAACCGTAAGGCCTTAAAAAGAAACGGGGAAAAAAATATTAGCATATTCGCTACCGATTGTAAAACGATTTTCTTGAAATTTCCCCCTCGTTTTCAATTCCTATGAAATTGTATATTGACGCAAGCTGATTAAGTAAGCCGTATAAGTTTAAACGCTTTCTCGCCTCTTGAACGGGGGACATGTCTTTGCAATAAGGAATAGGAAACAGGAAAAGCGGGCGAGAAATAGAGGGAGAATATCGTTATCCAGGCTACGTTTTAATTGTTCGTACGTAAGTGTGATTCGAATTCGAAATTTGGGCGGATTCCTTTTTAAAAACCGCGAAATTTTTTATTTATAAGTTTCCCTGAAAATTTTTTTGATTAATGCTCGAATTCTCGAGAATTTTGATCGTGTTCGAATAAATCTCGAATCGAGAACGTGATTCTACGATTTTCTCTCGGAAAAAGGATGAGAGGATTCCTATGTAAAAAGCACTTAAAAGAGTTACGGATGCTGTAACGATTGAAATCGGATTTGGGAAAAATAGTTTTTTTTTCTCTCGTCTCAATCGATCGTTTATGCGCAGTTTAGGATCTTGATCGTAGGTTGTTCGGTAATTGAGTACTTCAAACAAAATGCCTCTTATGGGTAGGCAACATAAACAGTATGATGTCAACTGTACTTATATGAAGATGACACGGTTCGTTTATTTGGACATTTTAATATTTACGTCCTCGCTACTGGGAAGGATATTTCGAGAACAAAGGCACCCACGAGCTTGGGGAATAAATGATCAAGGTTAACACTTCGGGAGTTTTAGTATAAAAGTTAGATGAAAATCAAAACTTAGTAGCTCCCCCCCTAAGTGTATCAATTTCCGGGAATAGACCCTGTTTAGATAAGTTTCCACTTCTAAGTTTCGCGAGCAACCGATTAACAATCAAGTCATTCCTAATTTTGTCTTAATCCAATTAGATTTTCTTCACCCTCCCCCTCCTTGAACGTTGCTATCGTCCCGGATGAGTAGGAAACGGTTGCGGCGGCGGCAGTCATCGCGATGAAAATTGTAACTTTTCCTCCTCCCCCTTCACACCCTTTAATTTCTTCTCCCCCCCCCCCCCCCCCGTTTAGTTTTCTCCCGGTACGAGTATGCACTCCACAAACTAATAAACATTCAAATGTAATAAGGCGAGTGAATTATCGCATTGCATCCTTCGTGACGCTTCGCTTGACATTAATCATCGGCTGTACGAAGTAAAGACGTCATTTCATTAATAATTAATAACCCTCCCCGACTTTCGAGAGAGATGAGTGATGGGGAACCGGGAGCATGCAAAGAATAAAAGGACGCGGCGATGCCGTGATGGTTCGGTCGGGTTTGATTAGGGATTTTATTTCGAGAGGATAGCGTGTTGAGACGGAGGAGAAATTTAGACGAGCAAATTAAATTAGGCGAGTCTGGTGTTATTAGTGGGTGAGTTGGGTGTTTTTCGCAGACTTTTGACAATCGCCATGAAAACATGACTGCTGGAGAATGTTATGTCAACAGGAGTGGAGTGGAGGATGTGTTGTAAGATGGGGTACGCAAAGGAGGACCACGTGCGAGCCAAGCACGAGCTGCACTAAGGGGAAGACCCTGAGGGACCCCCCCCGGTCGCACGCTCAAAAGATGGAAAGACTTATGGCAGTACTCTTCCAAGAAGCCGGCTGATTTCCCTAATAAAAAGGCAGAAGAAGAAGAACTGGATATCTTGAAAAAACAACAGGTTATGGGCCCAGGTCCACTTCACTAAATTTTTACAAATTATGACTTCTCTTACAAATAGTGACTTTGTAGTTGGCGTCAGATCTAGACCTCGAATTCTGCCAGTTGAGCTGGGATCCTGCGAGTTAGCATTTTGAACTTACTGTCAATCTCGCTCAACTTTTTCAAGATCTGCTTTCTAAAAACGTGACTTTAAAAAAAATGTGGGTATAAAATTTCATAACCTCCGTAATTCCGAAGTCTTGCTTGCGTCATTCTCCCGAGGAAGGTTACGCAAAAGATTCAAAGCCATTGTTCCGGACAGAAAAGTACCCATTTTCTTTCCCTTTTCAATAACCGGCTCGGGCCTGTTCATGACATGTAATATCCAATTATAACAATTTCCCATTTTCCCAAGGTCTCGTTTAGTAAGGGTATATATTTGACCGCTCGCTCCATCAATTCCAATCTCTTACCATGGCGCGTAATTTCCAAAGGAATGCATCACTTAAGAAATTTTAATCAAAGCAAATTTCCTTCAAAAAAAAAGTGACGCTTTTAGAAAGAAAGATTGAAAAATGAGATGAAACGGACGAAATCCATTACCGAGGAAGCTTTGTAACAAAAGACTACTAATGAGATCCAATCAAAAGCACAGACTTTTTCATTCTCATCTTCTTGCGCAACTGTGGAATTTGTAAAAACAGTATCCAAGCCCGTTTTCTTCTTATTTCCTATTTGGCACAACTCCAGGCGATTTACAGCCCCTCCGTGCCCCCTTGTTTGCTCCCGGCTTTTCCCCTCATCCTCCTCGATCCAGGGTAATTAGCCTACCCGCTTGACAGTGTCCTTTTCCATCATCCCAAATCCCAAGTTGAGGAAAATGCTTTTTGTGTCAGATTTATCAATGCTTTTAGCTTCCAGCTGAGCTTTTGTTCGGTCCGATTTCGGTTACACTTGTTTTTACTTTTCACTCGCTGAGTCTTTTGTTTTTTTTTGTTTTTTGAAATCTATTTATTCCCTATCAGCTGCTGCGCTTTTCTTCCCTTTTCATTTTTATCTTTTTTCCCTCTTTTTTGATATAAAAGCAAATGTTTTTTAATTAATAATGAGCTCTTCTCGGATGTTCTTTTTGTATCGAATTTCTTCGTGCTGCGGTTTCGGGGGAAAAGTTTTAATTTTCGTAGTATTTCCGAGGGATATAAAGTTTTTCCAGGGGAAAATTTTCAACGACGATTAATAACCCGGCGTTAATTGATTTTACCAATTTTCCGAGAATTGTATAAAAACTTTTTAGCTATAAAACCTTGCCGCGACAAAAACGTGCTATTTATCCATGCTACGCGGGGCCTTTTTCCGCGTGTATATTTCTCCCAAGGAAATTTTCTCCATTTAAGGGAAAATTTATTTTAAATAAGATAGAAACAAATAGACATAATTAAGTCAGTTTCCATTCATTAATTTTATTATCTTTTTTTTTTCGGGCTTTAAATTATTGTCGAGAATGGGGTAATGCAGTATTTTAGAGGCGAATTCTTTCGCACTTTAGGAGATGGTAAAGAATCTTTTTCTTGCAGTAGAGGAAGATTTGTAGCTAGCGTCGCATTGAAATCGATTTTTGCAGACTTAAGCGATGATTTTTTCCCAGCCATAATTTTGCTTCATCTATTTCCTCCTATATTGGGAATGTTACCTGAGGTTGTGATTAAATTTTGTACTTAGGCACTTAAATGCCAAAACTTGGAAGTTAGAGACTAAAGAAGACTGGCTCTCTATCGCCCCAAATAATTTTTATTTTTCTATTTTATATATTTTTCGGCCGGTAATCATTTGAGCCAAAAAGTATCAAATGAGCCAAAAACCGACTCATCAATTGAGCCAAAAACTTAATATCGTTAGAGCCAAAAACTTAATATTGTTTGAGCCAAAAAAAAAATAATAATTATTTATGGTTATCATAATATTCAGGTATTTATGGACTGAGGATTTTAATTCGTCGCATCCAAACCAACCGCTAGTATTAAAAGTCATCCGGGATATTGAGATTGAGTCTAAAGCAAAAATTGCATCTTGCCGCCAAAACAAGCAAAATTTTGTAAGACAAGAAGAAAGAGATCGCGAAGAATTTTTATCTGCACGGCTCCGGGCTTACAACGAAAAAATTATTCCTCGAAAGCTTTTGCTTTTAGCTTTAGGGTTTCGGTTTGCAGCGAAAAAAAAATTAAAATATTTTTAATGCTTAAAAGTTATATTGCGGTTACATTTTTTATTGAGGTTATATGTTATTGAAGAAGAAAAAAAATAGATTTTACTTTTTAAAAAAACTTAATATTTTTATTTTGGCTCTTCTGAAACTTCCGGATTTTATGATTGGCTCAAATGAAACGAATATTTTGGCTCTTTTGAAACAACGATTTTGGCTCTTTTGATGACAGCGTTTTTAATCCGATTGGCTCAAATGAATTGCGCCGTATTTTTCATTTAGATTTTTTTTGTTTTTTACATCTTTATGTTTTTGTGTTTTTATTTTTACATTTTTCATGCTTTTGCATTTTTATTTTTACATTTTTCATGCTTTTGCATTTTTATTTTTACATTTTTCATGTTTTTGCATTTTTATTTTTACATTTTTCATGTTTTTGCATTTTTATTTTTATACCTTGTCTCCATACTCTATTTAAATAGCACCGCGGATTAATCGGAACTCTGGATTAAACGACTCGCCGGAAGTACTTGACTCCATGATCCCGTTCTGTTCAGTTTTTAAGAAAGATAAATCGGCTTTAGAGTTCTAATATGGAATCAAAAAGCTATAAAATTAAATAAAAGAAACATTTGTGACTTACAGAAGGCTGAAGGCTTCATTAATATCCGGATTTCTTACTTTTTAAAATGTTTATTTTCTTCGCCATTTTTTTTGTTTCCAAACAAAGCTATATTTTCAAAATTTTCGAACGAAATTAGAAGCAAGTACTTCCGTTCGGTCATTTAAATAGCGATTCGAATAATCCTCGGTGCTATTTAAATAGAGTATGGAGACAGGGTATTACATTTTTCATGTTTTTGCATTTTTATTTTTACATTTTTCATGTTTTTGCATTTTTATTTTTATTTTTACATTTTTCATGTTTTTGCATTTTTATTTTTACATTTTTCATGTTTTTGCATTTTTATTTTTACATTTTTCATGTTTTTGCATTTTTATTTTTACATTTTTCATGTTTTTGCATTTTTATTTTACATTTTACATTTTTTTAGAATTAAAGCGGTAGCTGCAGAAGGAGAATTTCTTGTCTTTATCCATTGCGATGAATTTACCAATTAGGTTTAAATCTAATGCCTTCGAAACATTTCCGATTTCCTTTTCTTAGAATAATTTACATTCAATATTCGAATGTAAAGCTTTCCGGATAATAACTAACCATATTAATATTCCTGGAAACCCGTTACAATTTTAATTATTAATCCGAGAAATAATCAAAATACTATTTCTTCGGAAAACCTTTCAATTTTCAATTCGCAAGAAAACCTCTCTCTCAAACCCATAAAATATATCAATAATCCCTTTTTTAATCTAACGTGACAAGAGATGATTTGTCCCTCGAATAAATCTGAATCAGCCCAAAAAATATCCCGATTAAATAACTCGCCCGCGTTTGATCAATGGTCGAATGCGGTTTCCGAGGTATTTCATATTAAATTTTTTTTTTTTAATATTATAAACCATCTTTTGTGCATCAATAAAAAAAATAGCATTAAATATTATTCCGTATATTTTTATATTACGTTTGTTGTAACTCTTTTTATTTTCGATAAAATCGGCTTTTCGATCGGTCATAAAAATGATGATATATTAGCTCGAACCTTTGTTTCGAGTAAAGCAACTTGATTTAACACAAGATAAATAGCAATTTGTATTCGGACGATTTTCGATCACGATCTTTTTTAAGCCCCGGCATTCATTTTTTCGATTGTGAAACACAATTTCTTGTTTTCCGTCGCATAAATTCTTTCAAAAGAATTCTTCTTCTGTCACCGTTAAAAAAAAAAGAATTCCGTGAATTCTTTTTATTAAAGGTGCGTGTGGCTGACGTAAATACCTTCGCTTTTCCGATTTATCCTTCAACATCTCCTAACCTTGAGATTAGTGATGTCACATTTTGTTATTGCAGTAATGTTGCATGAAGGAATAAGTGCATCCTCGTGAGTGACCTTTATTGCCTAATGCCTTACAGTCGCATCACGGTCTTCGGTATCGATTTTAGGTGTATATGCGTTTACATAGTGTGACGCCCAGTCGAGGATGTTCTAAGGGCGAATAAACGGTGACCTTTCGGGTCGCGGAGAAGCGGCAGTTTTTTTTTTTTTAGATACAAAGTTGCTGAAATGTGCAATCATGGAAAAAATTATCAGCGGTAGTTCTCATAATAATAAAAACGGCCATTGCTACAAGGGCTACGCCTATAATTTTTATGCAATTTTAAACTGATCCGTTTTTCCTTTTTTAGGATATGACACGTTTTTAACCTTATAATGGCCATCTGTAACGATTACGTTTTTCTACCACGCTCTTTGAACTTTTATGTTTTTTGCATTAGCGCCGAATGAAAAAAAAGAAATAAAGGGTTTGATTAATTTTTAATTAATTCGTGATAAGTTTAAATGTGGCTGAGGACGGAATCAAAATCAGATGCAGGTGGAGTCAAGGATTTACAGGCCCAGGCACCTGCAGAATAAGTTTCTGCTCCAGGTTTTTTATCTCATTGTTTCGGACTGAAAAATGAAAATTAGAAATGAAGAGACTTGCAGGCAGAATCGATCGATGGATTTTATGTAAAGTGCTGCAAAACTAAAATGGCAAAGAGTCGACCATGTGACCAGATAGACTAATAGCACTGGACAATAAAGAAAGTCAATGGGCGACGTGTCTATTTTGGAGGAGAACCGGGAAAAAGATGACTACGCGATTAAAGTTGCAGGAAAAAACTGACTCCGCGATTTAAATCGCAGGAAGAGACGGACTCGGCGATAAAAGTCGCAGGAAGAGACGGACTCGGCGATAAAAGTCTCAGGAAGAGACTGACTCCGCGATTAAAATCGGAGAAAGAGACGGACTCGGCGATAAAAGTCGCAGGAAGAGACGGACTCGGCGATTAAAATTGCGGAAAGAGACGGACTCGACGATAAAAGTCGCAGGAAGAGACTGACTTCGCGATCAAAATCGCAGAAAGAGACGGACTCGGCGATAAAAGTCGCAGGAAGAGACTGACTCCGCGATTGAAATCGCAGGAAGAGATGGACTCGGCGATAAAAGTCGCAGGAAGAGACTGACTCCGCGATTGAAATCGCAGGAAGAGACGGACTCGGCGATAAAAGTCGCAGGAAGAGACTGACTCCGAAGAAAGGAGATCATGGAAGAAATTGAAAGAGACATTCATCTTAAATTAAAGACAGAATAACTGAGCAAGATCACAATATGCCAAAATCTCTACTTCTTTCGCTTTTTGTTTTAGCGCCCACCAAAAACGTCAACGCTAACCCGAACCATTTAACGGATTTGATTAATTTTTAATTAAGCACGATCAAACTATCATTAGTCGACTTTATCTTATTTAAATTTACAACCATCAATTTTCCTTCTTCGAATCTTGTCGCATTAAAAAAATATCAAAACGCATTATGAAATTTTACGACCACTGCCATCTTCCTTAACTTATTACCTTTTTTTTCAAAACTGCTAAAAGCCAATAGGAAATATCATTTAATATAAATTTTTATTTCTTAATTAAAACCCAAATGCTTAGTTAATTTATTTTTTTTAATTTTTCCTCTTTGGTCATTATTTAATTCTTTATCATTAACTGCGAGACCTTTTATCAATTAACATAAAAGTGTTAATGATATGTTAATTAGATATTACAAAACTCGGGGGATTTCATTTCATTTGATTTTAGGAAAATCAATTAAAATCACTTTTTTTCCTATGAAATCATATACATATCTCAATTTGTTAAATAGGGACCAGTTTTTTTTTTCTGGAGAAAGACATTTTTACGAGGAAGGTTTTTATTTCTTTTAAAATCTTATTATTTTTCCCCCCGTTTTATAAATGAAGACAATATATTGATGGAAAAAAAAAAACGATTACATGGCCAAACGACCTCATACCGTTTTTATGGCCCCTTTTTTCCGACTGGTTTTTGGAATTAATCGATTTAACATTCGCGAACTTGATATTCAATCCTCTGATATTTTTACCTGAGCTATAAATTAAAATCGGAAGATTCATCCCGGTTTCGATGAAAATCATTTAAAAAGCTTTTCATTGGCCCTTTCGGCGAAATTGTTAATAACACTAAAAAAAAATTCATTATTAGCTTTTGTTCCGGGTTGCAATCGAAGGGGATGAAAAACGGGGGAGGGGCAGAGGTTATCGAAATGTACACGACTTGCTAATTAAATTGCAACGATGATGACGGCTATGATATCTTCGCCGATGATGATAATTTACGCTCCCTCCGTTTAATTTGTATCGGATATGAAATTTCGGCCGAAGTTAAATTTTCAGGAAGCGATATAGATATTCCGTTATTACCGTTATGCGGGTATTTCATGACGAATCCCGAAGCTAAAAACGGACACGTCAACCCGAAAGCGAAAAATAAATATAACGTAATTAATTTTTTTTTTTGCTTTTTGCGGAAGGGCTTTTTTTTCGGGCTCAGGATATAAGTACGCGGCCGTTATGTTAAATGTTGAGAAATCTAGATCGTTTACTGACCACGTTTCTTAATGACTTTTGTATGGAAGTAATGTCTGTTTTAGTTTTCTAGGCCGCGATAAAATTTTAATGGTAGAAAATAAAATTGTTTCAAATGAAGCGAGAATTACGGCGAGTCCTTGGAATATTATTTTTTTTTTTGCTTTAGTGTATGGGAAAAGCAGGGCATTACACTCGGAATGAAAGGGTCAAGTGTTCGAAACTTTTATTTTTCATCGATGATAGTATCTCGGTGCAATATTTGGCTGCAGAGCCGGGGCAAATCCTTGGTGCGCCCCCCCTCGCTAGAGGAACCAATTGCACGCCCTTTTCCCTCTAAAAAGAAAGATCTTCAGGTAGTTATGCAGCATACTGAAACTCAAATTGAAATATTGAAATTGAAACTCAAATCGAAACTAAAGCTTGAATTAAAATATTGAAATTAAAACTGAAACTCAAATTGAAATATTGAAATTGAAACTGAAACTCAAATTCAAATATTAAAATTCAAATTGAAACTGAAACTCATATTGAAATTGAAACTCAGATTGAAATTTTGAAATTCAAATTGAAACTGAAACTGAAACTGAAATTGAAATATTGAAATTCAAATTGAAACTGAAACTGAAATTGAAATATTGAAATTCAAATTGAAACTGAAACTCATATTGAAATTGAAACTCAAATTCAAATATTAAAATTCAAATTGAAACTGAAACTCATTGAAATTGAAACTCAGATTGAAATATTGAAATTGAAACTGAAACTTAAATCGAAATTGAAACTGAAACTGAAATTGAAATATTGAAATTCAAATTGAAACTGAAACTGAAATTGAAATATTGAAATTCAAATTGAAACTGAAACTCATATTGAAATTGAAACTCAAATTCAAATATTAAAATTCAAATTGAAACTGAAACTCATTGAAATTGAAACTCAGATTGAAATATTGAAATTGAAACTGAAACTTAAATCGAAATTGAAACTGAAACTGAAATTGAAATATTGAAATTCAAATTGAAACTGAAACTCAAATCGAAACTGAAGCTCAAATTGAAATATTGAAATTAAAACTGAAACTCAAATTCAAATATTAAAATTCAAATTGAAACTGAAACTCATATTGAAATTAAAACTGAAACTCATATTGCAAAATTGAAACTGAAACTCAAATTGAAAGAATGTGACTTTTCAAAATTTCAATTTTTACATAAAAATTTTTTACCTGATCTCTAAGAAGACAGGGCACTTATGGACTATTCAATACTTCACCCCATCTTCTTAAAGTTTGAGTCAAATTTTTTTCTTTAAAGGAATAAAAATGGCTGCGATAGAGCTGTTTAGTCCCTTGAGAGCGCCGCTTCTGGCATTTCCCCCGCGCTCTCTGGAAGAGGTAATCTGTGCCTGAATTTTAAACCCGACGTGATGTTACTTCCATAAAACATTAAATCACAAAATTCTAATTCGAATACAAAACCTACGCTAAAAATAATTTTCTTGCCTGCCCACTCATGTTTGTCAAACACTTCACGCCAGCAACAAACTCCCCCCTCAAAAAAAAAACTCCCTCAGGTCCTGTTAAATAATTTCAACAAAAAAACAAATCAAAAAAAAAAATCCGAGCACTAATACAAAAATGTCATTTCAAAGGGGAAAAAATACGGCGATAAATTCGATTAGTCAATTACTAATTAAATAATAAAATTAAAATAATTTATTCATTCATTCACACGTCATTATTCATTAATAAAAACCGGTCACTTCCCTCGCTTTGGGTATTAATGGGAGAGAACAATCAACCTATAAATAATGCAGAAATTACAGGCAAAGACATCGTAACACCGCCTTTTAGCCACTTTACGGAAAGTAATTAAAACGGTACTAATCATTAAATAAGGTCAGACGAAAGGTGCTAAAGCAAAAAAAAAAACTCACAATGCAAGTAATTTAGCCTATCACACAATAAATCCCGAAAAAAAAAAAAAAAAAATCAGAGCCTCGTGATCGATAATTAATGTGTCGGTTTTAACATTGAAATCACCTTTGCATAAAACTATTATTTATTTGGCAAATTATAACTGTCCATTCAAATGAAGTGAAGAAAAAAAAATTCGTCCGGGTCTGCACTGAACATCCTTGAATATTAATTTTTTTTTTTTTTTGCGCTCCCACAATTCCATGTGAAAGAGATTATTATAAGCCATCAAGGTGAATAAAGTGACAAAAATCGAATAACGCATAAAAAGAGGAGTTTTACGATTATGTGGGTAAAGGCGGGGAGGCGAAACACGAGACAACCTGGCCCCACATCCTCACTACCAGTAAGAAAGACATAGTTACTTTTATAGCCCCGGTTTTACATATTTAACAAGTTGTAATTAACACCGATCCAGCGGTGTGAAATGGACATAATATCCGCGGATCAAAAGGTAAAATCGTCCCGTGCGAGATGTGGAAATGCCTTTGCGCGCGGGGGGGAAAATGAAAAGACCCCGTAATATCGGGTCATAATAACAACGGAAATAGTGGTGGAAGCCGCACAAGTACGTGATTTCAGAAAAGGTGATTACATAAAGGAAGAGTTACTGCCTCATTTGGATGGCCCCACGTTTTCATTTTCAACTGTAAAAGCCGTGCCTCCGGGATTATCTTTGATGATAATTTAGAAATCCGGGGTGATTTTTTTTGGTATTTAAGGGAAATAAATGATGAAGCGGTTTTTTTTTTTAAAGATTATGGTAAATTAGAAAAAGTCGCGGGATTGAATTTATTATTATAAGAAGATTAATGTAATAAGCAGGAAAAAAAGTCAACACGTTGCAACATTGCCATTAAGCTATCTGCCTTTAAGAAGTAACTGACACCCATTCTCAGAAAGAACGTGAATGAAGAGGAATAATAAAAACCCACAAAGTAGCCTTGGACTACTGTTAGCGTATAGTATGTAGCATGAATAACAGCTGGATAAGGTGTAAACGAAACGTTGTTTATGATTTTTTGAATAGAGCAGTTGTCTAGTTTCCGGAAAATTATTATTAAGTTGTGATGAGTCTAAAAACCCGAATAAAAACGCCTCCTACAATTTCTTTATTGAACAAGATTCACGATTAATTTATTTCAGCACCTCTCGAGGAGGAATTATTGTCGACGTTGCATACTCACTTTGTTCTGGGTTAAGTCTCTAGTCAGATATCAGTCGGGCACATTTTTAATTTCAATAATTCAATTTCAGTTTCAGTTTTAATGTGTTTGGTTTTTATTTTGACATTTCTATTGCAATATTTGAATTTTAAAATGGACACTGATTGGAAGTACTGCGATTTTAAAATAGATGCCAATAAACGAATATTTGGTCTGAAATCGAAATTGAAATATTAGGAACTAAAATTTTGAAAATGAAATTGAAATTGAAATTGAAATTGAAATATTGAAATTCAAATTGAAACTGAAACTCAAATTTAAATATTGAAATTCAAATTGAAACTGAAACTCAAATTGAAATATTGAAATTTAAATTGAAACTGAAACTCAAATTGAAATATTAAAATTCAAATTGAAACTGAAACTCAAATTGAAATATTAAAACTTAAATTGAAACTGAAACTCAAATTGAGACTGAAACTCAAATTGAAATATTGAAATTGAAACTTAAATTAAAATTTTAATATTGAAATTGAGGTTGAAATTGAAATATCAAATCTCAGTTAAAATTGGAATTGCAGTTGAAATTGAAACAGAAGCTGACATTGATGTGAATATTGAATTTGACATTAAAATGTAAATTTTTTTAATCACGTGTTGCCTACAACAATGGCATCTCAGCTTATCCATTTTTTTAAAATTCTCCTAAGCCAAAATTTATTATACGAAAGCAGTTGCTAGAAGCAGTACAGACAGTAAAACTCACAGTAATTACCATTCACTATTTCTTTATTCATTGCCACTCTCGCTATCTTTAAAATATTTTTTAAAAAAAACCATCATGAACTAAAATAAAATCATGATGCATATTCAATGTCATAATCTTTAGCCCTCCAACTTAATTCAGGTCCACCCGGTATATCTAATCACGATCCACTTTATAATTAAAATTAAAAAAATAAAAAAAATACTTTTCATAATATGAATTCAAGGGCGAATGGTAGGTGGCTAGAAGTTCGAAATATTGACATCAAATCGCTCCATCTAGTTGAATTTGTTTACTAATTCACCTGAACGGGCCACTTCGTTTTCACGTCACGACTAGGAATCGTGATCCCGACTAATAATAATTAGGTTTTTTCTATCAATACATACTGTGGTCCTCTTCCAAAACTTTCTCAAAATGCGCTTTGAAAAATCATATTTTCGCCGTTTTTCTTAAAATTAGGGTAATAAAAAAAATCCTCACTGAGGTCGTAGCCTTAAAGGTGAGTCAGTCACGAGTCACTTATGATGATTAAGGGCCTGATGATGACCACTGCATAACTATTTTATACTGGGGAAGGACATGCATTTACATATTACACATTATTGTGTAAATGATGCGCAGATTATAGTTTTAGTTTTTGTTGTTTATGCACGGAAAATGGAGGTCATTCCGGATTTTTCTTTTTATTTTTCTTTGTTGGTTTATGGAGCACGCAAAGGGTTTTTTTCCACTAGCTCACGTCCGTCTCATTATCAGCACGTCTTTCCATTGCGATTTTTTCCCCCGAAAAAAAAAAAGAGAAGCGACACAACAAATATACAGACGGTTAAAAAACCACCCAAGAAAAATAATTAACTCGCATCATAAGATATCTACTTGCAGCGTTAAAAAGTAATTTCAATTTAAAATGGGATCGTTTGTGCTGCTTTTGTTAGCCGCTTCCAACATTACCCGAGGGCGTTAAAAAAAGTGTACGGTCTTTTTTTTTAAAAAAAAGAAAAAATTTAAACGCGTTAAAAAATTTTATGATTTCAACAAATTAATCTTTTTTTTTTGTGTGTGCCATCGAATTTATCCGGAAGTTAATATCAAGCGGAGGCAAATAGAGGAATAGGAAGGCAATAAATTTCCTATTTTCAATAACTGCTGCTCGGTTAAATTCCCGAATGATTCATGGTTGCATATTTAACCCAAAATATAGATCTTTTTTTTTTTTTGTGAAAAATGCAGTTTCCATAAAGTTTTTTTTTTACACGCAACATTAGTACGGCTTTAAATGCGTAGATAAATAATGCTGCGAAAACGTATAAAATTTAATAAAAAGGCGAAGCGAGGGAAGTGAAAGCCCGTTTATGCTCATGATGGAAATTGAGAATATTAGAAGGAAGAAGAAAAAAGAAAAAGGATTGCTTTTTGCAAAAAATTTTCATGCAATTTATTTACTTTTATTATTTTATTATGCAAATCTTTCCGGTAATTAATTAAATACCGTTCTCTAAATGTATGGAGATATTTAAACCAAAAAAAAAATCATGATTGATGTGCTCATACACAATATATCCCAATAAAAATGAAGGCGTAGCTCTAGCCTTATTATTAACATTTCACCAGTCCACTTGAGATATCAAAACACAACAATATCAAATATCAAAATAATTGTTTACTTGGCATTGAAACAGTGCTCCCCCCAATGTCAATCCGTTACCTCAGATCATTGATCGTGAACTTTTTTTAATATTTAACAAAGACATGATGTCATGTAAAATTAAAATATCATGAGGTAATCGTGAATACCTGAATCTCTTTACCATTTTATCTGTAGCATTAAACATATATACGAAACCTACGACTGTCCGTTTTCATCATGCGAGATATTTTTTTCCTCGGCTGCCTTTTTTTTTTTTTTTTTTACTCTCCGTGTATCTCCGTTGCCAAACATCCGCCATTTTAAATCAAATGCATAATAATTCTTTTTTAGCCTACGCTTCACATATAGAACACCTGGAGCAAAAAAAATCGGAGTTATTGCGCGTGGGAATCGATGACCCTGGGTTTCGAAAAAATCCAGCTCGGCGTTGTCGGGTGATGACATCACTATCAAACGTGGCGGTTTTTGATGTTTCCTGTCAAATGGAATACCCCGTTAAAATGTCACATGCAAGTCGAAAGGCGTTGTCTGCGTTTTAGAAACGCGCGCGGCGCGGTTTTTTTTTCGGGTTGTAATGTATTAACCTCATAACGGATGGGACATCGATTTAGAGAGATAAAATTCGTGACTTATAGATGTTAACTTATCTTGACAGAGGAAGAAAACGAGTATTTATCTTAGATTTTGATCTCTATCGGAAATTTCTCGAATGCTGATTGGTGGATCACTTCCCTCGAAATGATATTAAATTGATTTGCTTGAGCATAACTCAAAGTTTTGTAAGAGGATTTCCCGCCTATGGTGAGGATGTTTCAAAGGACTTTTATGGATAAGTTGAGGTTTCTGTCGTGTTGAAATTGACAAAATATGACGTCATGTTCCGTGTTTTTTTCTTTAATGAGCGGTTGTTTCGATATGTAGATTTTGAAATTTATTAATTTTTGCCTTTTTTTCTTATTTGCAGGTAAGCAAACGATGTTAATAATTCTACAAGAGTCACCATCTGGTGTGATCAGGTTCGACGAGACACAAATGATCGCTGCACGTGTGTTCGACCGCCAGGATCGTATCAGTTTACTAATGAATAAGTTTACTAATGTGAAATTCTCATAATCAGCCTTAAGGTTGCGGTTACAGTATTCCGCAATTTCTGAAACGTTCAAACGATTTATCATCCATGAGGTAGATGAAGAATTGTTTTCGCAAAAAAATTGACCCCCTATTTTTTTGATTGTATAGGCAATGTGCTCGTGACGTCACGAATCTAAAACCTATATTTAGCTTATAAATTCGAGACCTCAAGTTGATATTGCATAACCTGCGCCTTAATTCGCTTCTGCATAAGCTAAGAATAGGTGATTGTCCTCAAATTGATATTGCCTATCCGATCGGAGGAAGGAGCACGACATAGCCTATTGAACTTCTTGAAGCTTGAGGAATCCAAAAATACCGATATCTTTTTTAAGTGTGTGAGGTTGGTGATTTGTCCAGTTGGTTGGTTGGTTGTATGTTCGTGCTCAAAAGTCAGAGCCGGTGCTACACGGTCAGAGAGGTAAGCGTCGCAGGAGACACCAACAGCTACATATGAAGATTTTTTTTTACTTGAAGTCTTAAGTTTTTTTTAAGGGAAAAGGGCGCACGGTTGCTCCCTGTGGCGGAAAAGGCGCATCAAGGGCTTGTCCCGGCCCTGCAAAAGTTCGTGAAAACGATGGAAACTATCGATACAATATTTAACAGGAAGGTTGAGGGACCTGAGAGGAAGATTGTATCAAATTTAAATTCACAAAATAAAGAATGGAAAGGTGTAAATGGAAAATAGGGATTTCGGGAAAACGTGACGGATTCGAACAAAATTCTGTGGGGTGGTAGCATGTCAAGACAATAATCTACGGTTAAAGTTTGGACAAGATCGAAAGAGTGGTTTAGAGGCAGTGAGCGAACAAGGATTCGTAAATTGTTAGTAACTTAGTCGACTTCTTCGTTGATGTTTGTTACCATAGCAATGCTTAGCAACGGTTGCTAGGGAACTATTTTACCATAGCAACGGCTTCTTGATAATAAAATGTTGCTTTTCTCTCTCCGCGTAACATATTTTTTACACTAATAGATTCAAAATATTTCAAATTAAATATTGATAGTAACTACAACAGATGTCGATAAAGCAGTGTCCCATTTTGTTGCGTTGAATTTCTTTTGTTTTCAACATAAAAATCGAGACAACACACACTACTGTTGTGTTACTGGCCATCACTAGCCGTGCAAATCAAAATTTTGAATTTTCAAGCAGTTAGGCTCATTTACGGACATTTTCTTCTGTGCTTGGCATTGATGTTAGGCGCAGGTTATACCTCCCAAGCTTACGTTAAATTCATTCATTAATTTGAACTCTCTCGATCTTGCTCCTAAGAGCTAGAAAGAATACTAGCTGTCATCTTCCCAGAAAACTTATAGATGTTCCCTTTAAAAAACGAGGAAGTGTCTGGCCACGAACATGACTCATAAAACTCAAAAATCGTGTTGCATTCCCAGCCGATTCATTTTCACTTATAAAAAATATCAATTAACCCATCCTTAACACGCTTAATCAGCCTTATATTTTATCCTATCAAAAAAAGCAAAAAAAAAAAAAAAAAATTCCCGGTAAAAGATCGTTAACAATCATTATCTTATTCGCGTTAACACGAAGTCCGTGAGATATATAATCGATATCGTGTATTTGCATTCGTAATTACAAGATCATGTTGAAAAGATTTGTTTATTAATAACGAGAATAATTAATTACCGTGTATTATTCGAAAACGGTATCATTCATTTTCTCCCAAGGCAGACGTCTTCGCAATAAGCGCGAACTAAACCAGGCTTTTTCCTATACAATTAAAAAATACCGAGAGAGATCCTTCCATTTTTTTATTTACACAGCAAACCAGAAGGAAGTATCCCATTAATGCGGTAGCATACATGGCTGATTCAGCTATCTCCACCCCGAGGGCAGCGACCGTGTATGGTGATGATGGTTCGAGTTTAGAAAATTTCCTAGCTCTTTTTTTATCCGTGGGAAGTGTAATCATCGATTTTCATAGCATCGCGTCATTTATATTTACATAACCTAATAATTCAAGCGAGTCTTTTTCCAATTTTCGTTAAAAATCGCCGGATTTCCAAATACGACAGATGCGGGAGATTCGTTTCATCGATTCTCTCTTCTTTTTTTTTTTTAAACCGTGAAATTAATCGTTTTAGAGAAGGGATCCAAGACGACCTTGGATTCAATGTTTTTTAACTTAAAATCAATGTCTTTCCGCTGATCAATGAAGTGCCGATATTACTAACCCAAAGCATTTTTTTTTAACAAAAAATTATTGGGAAAAGTCACGGATCTCTTTTATCTAAACGATCTAAAAATATGCGCGCATGAATTTTTTTTTTTTTTGGTTAAATTAGCCCACCTTACAAAAAAAAAAATCAAATGCATCTTATGGTGAATGAATAATTCAGTGGATTTGTTGTTGCGATTTTTTTTTCGGGCGCGAATTGCATAATTACGGGTTGGTTTTGTGTGTAACTCCGCCATCTTGTTTTTTTTTCGAAAACAACCGGTTTCAATAAAAGGCGGAGTCGAACATGAGGTCGAGTAATTATTAATAATAATTTAATACTTCCGAAAAAAAAAAAAATCTACTGGATTAGGCTGGCCAGAAAAATAAACAATGCGAAAAAACAAAGTGACAAGCCTTGAATCAAGACAAGCTTGATCCCTTATTAGTAGTTTCCGTATGCTCATATATGGAGACTCATCTGTCAGGCAGTATAATGTATGAATTAGCATTAAGCGTGATTAGGAGTCCTGTTTGTTATGTCAATAATTCAAATAAACAAAACGGAATCAATTGACTTTTAAGATTTCGAAACGTGTAGCTCAACGGCCTTTTTATTTTTCTCTGGGGGGGAAAAAATTTCGGGGACCGTTAATTTGATTTTTTAAATTATTTTCTGATGCGTTAGTTTTTTTTAGGAGAGGCCGACGTATTTAATATACATATACAGGTTTCTCTCTTGCCGCGCGGTCTCTGTTTTTTTAATTAATTTGCATGTTAAGTATCGGCCAGGTAATCAATCAGAATGGTATTAATAATGAAGGATCCGTAAAATTGATCCGTATTGCGGTTTATGATTGAGACTCGTAAATTAGGTCGGGTTTTTTAAAGCCTGGTCAGTAGGCATATAAATTTCGATTTTTTTTTTTTGATAACGAAATCCTTATATAGATTGCCCGGGATTCCTTCTAGAAATTTATTTAGGAGATTTTTATGCGAGGTTGAGGTTTGTTGGCTTATTAATCGGTCACTGCTCGTTTGGAAATAGGAAGATTAGTTGTTTCCCAAATTCTACAGGTTTTAGGTGTAGACTTGTGTTTTGGTTTGCTGTATTTCTGGTTTAATAAAGGTTTCGGAAATCTGCCGCTATTTCCTTGTGATGTAGATAGGGAGCCTAATCGGGAGTGGACACTTCGATGAGCCGTCTGCTACATAGGGGTACGCCATCTTGAAAACTGTAAACTGCCATGATCTCGGATTTGACGGCCGCCTTTCTCGGATTGAAAAGGGAACATCGCGATTGGCAGATTCTTCAATTCGAGAATGGCGGCCACCAAGTTCGAGATAATGGGAGCTTCTAGTTTTCAAAATGGCCGACCCCTGTGTAGCAGACAACTTATCGAAGTGTCCATTCCCTAGAGTAGCTCGCTAGTTTTATTAAGAGCCTTGCAGTAGAGAAATGAAAATGAGAGAACAAGTCACTGCCTTGTTTAATGAATTCTTCAAATTTCGTCCGCTTATTTATTTATTTTCGCAAAATAAAAAATAAACAATCAGTCCAAGAAGGTTAAAAATGAATCACATCGGTGTAATTTTAAATACGTAAGTCTTAATTATTTTAATTTTTTGGAGTTTAGTGACGATTAAGAGTCCAGATTCGTGATAATTTTTTTGTGTAGATTGATCGGTACGCATTCTGCTAAAAGAACAACCAAGAGGGAACCAAGATCCCCAAGCCACATCCCAGTCTTATTTTGTGTTTAGTGTAAGCTTTAAACTCATAAATTGACAATTATTTATCTCAGCTTTTTAGCAAAACTTCTCACATGAAACTAGCATTTTAAATAATACAAATTCCTGCAGAGTCCCCTATTCGTGACCGCCCAGTAGCCAAAGCCAACTTCATTTTTCTTCCTAAATCCCATTTTTCTCGGTATTCATACCTCGAACTACTTTAACGCTCAGGAATTTCAACACGCTCAATACTTTTAAACCCAGCTTGATTTATTTTCGGACTAAATCAATTTTTTATTTTTTATTTTTCTTTTTTCGCCCGGTAGAAGGCCGGCTATTAAGAACGGTATTAATAACGAACATTTATCTGTACCCAATATCTGACAGACGTTACACATTGCAATCTCTTATTTATAAGGTATTATACAATGTTATATATTCATATCGACCCTGAGCCATAAATAGAGCTTAAAACTTCACACCTGATTAGTCTGGGTTATACGATTCTGAGATATTACTGCGAATTAAGAAATAAAAACCGTGGAGAGCAATTTACAGGATAGTTAAGGAGCTATTCCAATACAAAATGGATTAAACTATCATTATTATCGAGAAATGTAATTTCGAGGAGGGGAAAAATACCAAAAACGATATTAGCACGGTTAAAATGATTTTTAATACTGTTTAAATACTTTGTGTTTTGATTGTATCCCATGTTCAAGTTAAATTCTCCTCTTTTACCGGCTATAAAAATCTGGATCGACTGACAAACTGATAATGTTTTCCTCTCTCTTTAAGATAAATAACATGTTATAAATAGTATTGCCCAAGGGAATTGAGCGTGCATCTAAATAAGCTTTTATTTTTTTTTTGTAATACTAAAAACATCACACGGGTTTTTTTTTACCGAAAGAATTTTGATGGGCCCACTGTGCAGAATATTATTCGAAAATTAAAAAGGTGTTAATTAAGCATTGGAAATAATGGTCGTTAATAAATGTGGCTAATTGGCGGCGGAGTGAGATTTGACCTGAAATAGAAAAACAAGATGCTGCTTTGTTTAAAAAAAAATGTTTGTTTTTTCCTAATGCAATCGCCATTAGATGACGTAATTATCGTAAAAATAAAAAAAAAAAGTTTTTTTTGAATAAATATAAAAAAACATGGTGAGCGGTCCTTGAGTCGTATAAAAAAATTACGCTAACCGAAAACGATTTTTTTTCGTATTAGGTTATTTCCTTGAATCGTATAAACAAATTGTATGAATGAACGGAGGCCGAATCTCTCGCCGTTGTCCGAAAAAAAAAAAAACAGCCTCGTGATGATGAGGTTGTAGCCATTTCTGGCCCGGAGTTAACTTTTTTTTTTATTATTATTACTAATAACATCGAGTGGTATCATTTTATAGCAGAGTGGCACCTGCTCTCAGCCTTAAAAAATGATTCTCATTATAAATAATGAACCGATTTAGAAAAGTAAATACGACCAACCTATATTAATAATATCGGTCTGGTTTGTTTTCTTGTTTACTCGATGATCCGTACCTGATTATGATTAATCAGGGAAGAAGAAAGCACATAGATGGTTTTGATTTTTTTAAAAAAAATTCACGTAATGATTTATGGAGAAAAACCAGGATCCTTTTTTTTTTGACAAAGCAAAATTCAATCCTTTAAAAAAAATACACCGCCGTAAGCTTGAAAGAAGCAAAAAAAAAATCCAAGCTAAAGGAAACAAGGCTAATAACCACAAAGGAAAAAAAATTTCAGAACGAAAAAACAGAGCACGACTTAAATCCTATCTTTTCGTATCACAACACGCTTGGTCTTTAGGGGAAATACAAAACAAGAACGGGAGATGAGGAAAAAAAACAGGACAATGGCGAATGCGTGATAAAATTTTATGTAGCTCGAAAAAAAAATTTAGGGTGGCAATACTCGCGCCGAATATTTAAGAAGAAAAAAAAACAATTAATACAGTAGGATAAAATATATGTATAAGGAATTTTATTAAGATAAGTTGAAGGAGCCTCAAGGGCAGGGACCAGGCTGTCTAGCAGGCTAAACTGCATGATAAATTGATCCAGTTTTTGTTGTTTTCTTTGAGAAAATGTTTCCATCCAGTCTAGAAGAGACTTTGGAATATACGTCATTTAAAGAGGTAATTTCCAATGCGAAAAATAAAAAAGCAGCTTTGTGGAAGAGGTTTTTAAGTAAAAAAGATGCATGAGATAAAGGTGTGGTTGAAAAGACACGTGTTAGGCTTTTACACATGCGTGAGGATTTGATTTCAAAAGTTAAAAGTGAATATTAGAAAAGAGAAAGAGGATCGGCTTAATCGAAAAGATCTCAGCTGCGAAAATGCATACTGAGTGGCGAATATAGGGCGAAGGGTTAGTGCGCAAGACGAAATTCGTGCAGAGAGGAAAAGATAAGAGAGCCTGAAAGAAGAGAGTCATTAAGTCTGTATTTTGAAATCCTGGCTTCTGATTGGCTGTGCCCAAATTTCTTTCAATCAAATTGGTGATGATAGACGTCTTCTGCTGTTCTGTACTTAACTTACGTTTGGTCACAGCCAATCGAAAAGCAGTTAATTGGATCGGCGACTCTTTCCTTTGAGGCTCTCTTGGTGATCACGTTGGAGGAATGAAGATTGTCTAAAATTTATAACTCATGGGCATGGTTAGGTTAGGTTAAGTTTCCGGTAGAGGTTACATTGGTGATTTCCAAGTAGATATGGCTCTCCCTATCTTGGCCAAAGGATAACATTGAGCACGGCGAACAAAGACCTAGAAATAAGAGCGCAGAAGGAGATTACGACGGGCCGCGATTGGGAAAACCTTAAGAATTTTGAAAAACAGAAATGTTCCACTGAGCCTGAAAATAAAAGTTTTGACCAATGCATCCTCCCAGTCGTAACCTATGGAGCGCAGACATGGACTCTCACGAAGCAAATCATCACAAAACTACAAGTAGCACAAAAAGCGATGGAAGGAGCAATTTTGGGTATTTTCCTGAGGGATCGAATAACGAATGAAACGATCCGAAGGATGACCAAAAGTGTCGGTGTGATTGATAGAACAGCTCGGCTTAAGTGGGATTACGCAGGACATCCTGTGAGGATAAAGGATGGTAGGTGGAACAGAAGAATCCTACAGTAGAGACAATGGACTAGACACCGAAGCAGGGGAAGACCGACAACTAGGTGATATGATGACATAAAGAAGACTGCGTGGTTACATCGGGTGAGAGCGGCGGAAAACCGACACGGATGGCATGAATTGAGGGAGGCCTGTGTTCAACAATGGACGCAAAGAGTATGGGAAAAAAGTAGCTCTCCCTTAAGAGTTGCAGTCCTATCGAAGAGTTTTGCCCATGGCGACAGAGATCTTCTAACAAGACTGTTGTCTT
The DNA here is from genome assembly GCA_023512825.1 of Liposcelis brunnea. NCBI lineage: Eukaryota > Metazoa > Arthropoda > Insecta > Psocodea > Liposcelididae > Liposcelis > Liposcelis brunnea. Next base: position 4,741,842 of record CM042071.1, read on the forward strand.
CCATTTGCTCCTGTACAAGCCAAGTTTTTCCGATTCTGGTGCAAAAGCTTCTTTATTTTATTGACACGTTTCAACCTTGTCCTGCCCTATTGCCAGACCATTCGACCAATGAGGACTTCTTATTCCCCATCCAACAATCCAGCCAATCCATTAATCTCATTGCAGATTCCATTCGCTTAAAAAAAACCTAAAAGGCGCTCCTTAAACCTACGTAAACATCAATTAATCACAAAACGTTTCGAAAACCTTGAGCCGTGCCAGGGGAAAAAAAACCTTTACATAGTCCTGCTGGATCGTTTCATGTTTTCTTTATCAATCAGGTTTCGAGGATTTAAAGAAGAATTGCAAAGAAGCTCTAATGAGAGATGATCGGAATGACATTGTGCTGAAAAAAAAAATAAGGCTTGGCAAAAAGTTGCACGAGGAATATAAATTAGATATCGAGAATGCGTTTTTAAAGAAACGTCATAATCGAGTCGTTTTAATCGACTAGACACATTAAATAAAAAAAAAATTATACGAGGAAGTTGAACACGTATGAATTAGCGAAAAAGCTGGGAAAAGAAATTGGGTACATCATTATAAAAAAAGATCGTGGCAATGACGTAAAGTTGTTAAATTAATAATCAAAAAACCGTCACGATATAAATGTGTATAGATATATATTTTTTTTTTTATAAGCCATAAAATGAATTTTTATTACAAGCTCGGTCGAGATGACCAAAAATGACGAATTTTAAAAGGAAGTGGACACGATGACCATATATTGAATATTTACGATTAAACCTTGATGGCTAAAAAGATTTTCTCAGGGAATAAAAATTTTTTCGAGATAACCATGCATGATTTTAATTTTTTTTTTAAAAGCGAAAAACCCTTGAAAACCTCTCAACATCAAACGACTTAATAATTTTTTCAATCTAACTTTATCAAGCATACGAAGAATGAATTACGCACGGGGAAAAAATGAAAGCATATACCCAAAGGACCGCGATACGTTTTATTAGATTCAGCCTGCGACTTTTTTTAAAAAAAAAAAAAAAACTAAGCCTAATTAAGAGTAACACCTTAGGGGCTTACCCTAAAAAGTTTTAAACGTATGTTTTTAAATAAGAGACGGAGGAAAATTATGATTACCGGCGAAAAGCAAACAAAGTATTTTTTTTTCTTCATCGGAAGTTTTCTAATTCATGCGTCATACCTAGAGAGGGGGAGATGAAAAAAAAAAAATTACCGGAGCTATAAATTTTACATCTCATAACAGTCATGTTTGGCCAGAGTAACGAAGGTTGCAGATTTAACCGCAGACGAGATATCAACATCAATTTATTGTTTGTTGGGATCCATTAGCTCAGCATACGACAGAATCGTGTAACTATTACAACATGAGTCGACATATTGCTAATAAGTATCTCATTACTCCCAGCTGAAACTTTACATGTAATTATTTCATTCAAAACAAAGTATTAACCAAACATTAATCAATCCCAAGAGATCGTATCGATTAAAACGCAAGGTAAAAAACAATGGGTCCAGATGACATTAACTGATAGTTCATTTAATATAAATTATTCCTTTTTATTAAGGTTCAGGTTTTGTTGGAAGGGGTTTTTTTCTAAGAATCCGCTGCGATTAATTAATCCTTGTTTTTATGGGGATCTGATTTTTTTTTAAGGGACTGAATGAATTAATTTTGTCGGGGTTGGTCTTGTTAGTTTCCGTTGTCTTCCTTATCTTGTAGTTGTCGCCGTCATCGTCTTTGTCGTTACTCGTCGCTGTTGTTGTCAGAGACAAAATCATGTCATAACTTGTTGTTGCTGTTAGGGGAATAATTGGATAGGAGGTCGGTGAACCTATTTTCACTGCCGACGTTAATGATTTTGTTAATTTTTTTGGGTGGCAGGGGCACAAGGCCCTGCACGGCGAGGCGGCTGACTGGTGGCCCAGGATGAGGTGGATCGATATCAGGATGCCCTCTCAGGGATCAGGCAGGTCAGATACGGGCAGAAACGTGCAGATCCGAGCGACGCTGCTTCAGTTTTCCAAAAAGTCACCCTGTTGACCAAAGAAGCGTTCAACCCTGTTGTAATTTATAAGCCAGCCAAATGCCAAACATGGTAGGAAGGAATGACTTGGACCAGTATCCGGACGTCACAGTGTCACTTATCGTCCTTTTTATACATTTTTATTACTTATATTAAATTTTCTTCAGAATTCTCAAAATTAAAAAAATTTATTGAATAAAAATTTTAAAAGAATCCCCTAATTAGTTTTGTCAGTTTGGGCAAATAAGTAGGGGGGGGGGGGGGGTAGTTTCTCGCTAAATTAAATCAGGATGTCCTGCTTTTCGATTTTCAAAATATGGTCACCTTACGATAGTAGATTGGTTTTCTTGATTTTGAGATTTTCTAATGTTTCCCATGCTACATCATTTTGCTAATACTAATTTTTAACATTCCTAATCTCTCATTTTTTCCGATCTCATGTATAAAATATGAGTCTAACCTATAATAAATCACCCTCGCATAAGAAGTTACTTCCCTGACTGATGAATGCCAACGCTACACAAAAGAAAGATTAATTTTCCTTCTAAAAGAGGAAAATTAGCTGGTCTTAATCCGTTTTCCGGAAGATGGGAATATTATAATTGGGGAACAAACCGATATACAATGATTGATACGATATTGATTGAATTCCTTCTTTTTTTCTTTTCATTTCTTTCAAACCCGCCCTACGGATATCACGTTTTGGATGTTATATCATCTCGAAAAAAAAATTTTTCTCCTTTTTTTTCTTCTTTAAAAAGCACGTTTTGCCTTTGAGGGAAAGCGGAAACCGCATCTATCATGTCACATTAAATAGAAAAATGAGCGCTTTTCTTTTTTCTTTATTATTATTAATGTTAATTAATCGTACCTGAGAAAACCGCGTCTGATTCGTGCAGTTTTGACGTGGATATGATTGACATATAACTGACAGATTACAATTTTCGATTGGGTTACGTGAAAACTGCAAAATAGCTACTCCCAGCGCAATAAATGAAAATTATAACCGGGGGGGAATTTTTATAATGCGTGGAAAAAATGAACTTGAATTTGATCACGTCAATGTTTAAAAATTTTAAAATAATTTGCTAAGTTGATAAAATATGTGCGAGTAAGATTTATTTCTCTTTCGTAATTATTATTATTTTTTTTTTGTTAACAAAGAACCCGCGCATAGGCACGGCATATCGTCAACAGGTGGAAGATGTGGGCGCTACCAAACAGTTAGTATTACAATAAAAGACAATACATAACTTTGTGTCCTACTCATTCAACATCTGTGCTTCGGGATGTGATATCTCTTATTACGTTTCTAATGGTTGCTTTCCTAAGCGAAATCGATTTAATGAAAATTAATATGTTATGTAAAACTTTCGACATGCGTTAAGTGCCATTTGGTGTTTGGTTTTTATTTTGATTGTGATGTATGTAGGTCCCGATAGTGCCCGTCCCAGGTGTTGAATTTTCTGCTTTGTTTGGTTAAAATTGAAAGGGTTTGGCAGGGGCTATTTTGAGGTTTTTGATCTAGACTGAAAAAAATAATCAAGTTCACTTTTTAAAGCCGCCACTGTCATGAATTTAAATCCTTTTTTGTTCAGCTGGCTACGGCCCTTGCATAAAAGAGAAACGATTGCTGTACGTAATGGGCAGAGCTTTCGTGAAAAAAATCGGGAAAACTTGAACAATCACCATTTGTTCAAATGACGTAGACCGCTCAACATTAACAGAGGAATACATCAAGGCAAAATATGGCGCCTTTTTTCTCCTCGTTCCTCATTTTATCGAATCATAAAAAAGTCGATTTTTCAAAATTCTAGGAAAAAAAGATAAAAAGTCTTATTATTCCGATCCGGCCTAATGGGCGAATAATTTTCCTCTTTTCTCAAAAAAGAAAAAAAAACAAAATCGGTTAAACTTAATATTTTTCTCATTTTCAAAGGAGGGGAAAAAATTGTAAATATCATCATTTGGCAGAGAAAAATATTTAAGTAAAAACAAACGGAATAAATAATTTTTTTTTGCGCTTTAGAATATTAAACAGATTTCTTTTTTGAAAAGAAAATTTTTTTGCTAACCCTTTGAAGAACGGGTAATTTCCTCTTAGTATTTCCTCGGCTGAGACACCTTTTTGCATTTTTCTATTTAACGGCAATAACATTGTCATTTGGAAAATGAAAAGCTTTAAAGCTTTTTTCGCCAAAACTTGGAAAAATTTTCCTTCTCGAAAAAGCTTTAAGGATATCAGAATAATCGATTCCGCGATATTTTCCAAATGGATTTTCCTTGATGGGAGTTGAGTGGTTTGTAGTATCGAGTCGCTGCTGGAGGCATCGAACAAAAATAAACATTTCAGAGAAAACATATATACTTTAACTTTTTCTCAATTTTTTTTCTTCTTCTTGATTCTTGGAAAAATGATTGTTTTAATAATGTATTTTATAAGGCTATAGCTAAAGGGCGAATGCGAAGAACTCGACGTGAGAAAATATGGGGGATATACGAAAGCATTTTGAAGAAGTCGTAATGAAATCGATTAAACTGTCGAAAAGCTGGAGAAGAGCGAGGGCGTCCAATTTAGCTTTACATATTTTTTTTTAAAGGAAAGATTTTCTTGGATTTAAAAGAAATAAGCATAGCGATTTTTTTTTCGAGGATGGAAAAAGTAAGAATCGATTTCGATTTTCCAGAGTTGCGGTAAAAAGGAATCAACTAAAAAGCGGCGAGACGTAAAACCTACGAAAGAAAATTTACATGATAATAAAATCCCACTTTTATTTTTCGTATGGAAATTATTTGTATTTCTTTTAGTGTTTCGAGTCATTATCATTCGTGTTATGGGCTGTTTTAATGGAATGAGGATTAAGTTGAGAGATAAGGGAGAAGCAAAAAAAAATTTTAAGAGATCGATTTAATGCGAGGTTATCATCGGATTGAAAAGGATTAAATTAAAGAATTTATTTTGGCAAATTTTAAAAGTCTTGTGTGGTCCTGGCGGTGAATAATTCCAGGATGAGTTTCTTCCTGTGAAAAGGCGTCGCTGAAAAACCGAATCAAAGCCTGAAAACACATGTTAAACTTTCCACACACTTCACATACGATTTCTCAACTAATTGCTCAGAGAAAACTTTTTAGTAAGCAAAATTTACCGTTAGCATGAAAGCATTATTTACACGGGGAACGAATTAATTAAAAGGCTCGAAAAGGTATACGAGAAAGCTTTCGATTTCGCAGCATATAAACTAACATGAGGTTGAATAAACGAAGAAACGAACAAAACACATTTTCCCAGAAATCCTTAAAAAGGAAAAAAAGGGACTTGATTTAAAAGAACCAAAGAAGTATGGCGGGAAAAAACACTCCGGTGTGAAAGAAAACGGAAAAAACGAATCCGTAACGGACGTCGATTTCAATGTTTACAACTTTATCGAAAAAAAAAAAAAACTCCTTTGCTAATTTACGACATCTTAACTTTTAGGAAAACGTTTTTCTCAGAACGCGTTGTACTTTAAATATCCCTATTCGTCTTGCTGGCAGGATTTAACCAGAGTAAATCGTAAAACGTCCGATCGTCTGTATTTTCAACGGACTAAAACGATCAACGCGTTCATTTATTATCCCAGCCGGAGCTTAAGGTTCACGTTATGGCACCTCGCTAATCCTAAATCATGACGATAATCTTCTCCGGGTTTCATTAATCAGGGAATTGCCGATTAAACTTTGTTCAACGTGATAGGGACGAGGGGAAAAATGATTTTTTTTAAAAAAAAAAATCTCTTCCAACGTGAGCGCAATTAGTTTAACAGGTTAATCAAAGAACTTTCGAAACTTCCCGCCCGTATCTTGCTACTTGCTCTATAAATAAAAACCTACCACACCAAAGCAATTATCCCCGAACGAAGAAAGATAAAATTAAATTATAACAGAATCAGGTACGAATTAGATATAAAATAGTACCTGAAACCTGTTTTTTTTTATTTTTCATTCTTTCTTTCTTTCTTTATTCATTTTCCAGGTTCATTACATTTTATTAACTAAAAGGCATTACGTAAGGGGGTAATAAAAAAATATTAAGACCGTTTATAGTGAACGAGTCAATTTAAGGATTTGCTTTAGATGTGAAATGAGGTAATTGAAACCTGCAGCGTTAGGGAGGAAATTCATGTGTAACATGTTACGTAACATGTTGCGTAACATGTTACATTTGGTATATTTCACAGGGAAACATGTTACGTAACATGTTCCGATGTAACATGTTTCGGAACATGTTACGTAACATGTTACCTTGTGAAATATGCCTCGTAACATGTTAAATCATGTTACAAGTTTTACAAATCATGTTACGGCCCTTCAACACCATGTTACAGCCCTTAAACACCATGTTACGGCCCTCCGACATCATGTTACGGCCCTCCAGCTTTCTAAAGCATGTTACAAGCCCTATAAAGCATGGCATGGTCACAACATATTTTAGAAAGCTTGTAACATTTTGTTCACAAGCGTAACATTATCTAAAAGGGTCGTAACATGATGTTGGAGGGCCATAACATGATGTTGGAGGGCCGTAACATGATGTTGAAGGGCTGTAACATGGTGTTAAAGGGCTGTAACATGATTTGCAAAGCTTGTAACATGATTTAACATGTTACGAGGCATATTTCACAAGGTAACATGTTACGTAACATGTTTCGAAACATGTTACATCGGAACATGTTACGTAACATGTTTCCCTGTGAAATATACCAAATGTAACATGTTACGCAACATGTTACGTAACATGTTACACATGAATCTCTCTCTCTGAATTTCCTCCCTAAGGGAGGAAATTCAGAGAGAGAGATGCGTTAGTTTTTTTTGATGGCCGAAGCGGTTAGTTCTGTTGGAAGTCGATGGCCAGTTGATATTTCGAGAGATGAGGATTAAAGTGTACTATCCCCGACCGGAAGAACAGTGACGTCAGTTTGCTGTAAGGGGAACTAGTCGACGCGCAAACTTGCACTTACTTGCTGTAAATTTGCAGCAAACTATCTACACTGTTCTTGCGGTCTGGGAGGTTTATGATGAAGACCTCGAGCGTCAAAAAGAAGCATCTGTAGGCCACAAAGGAGATGGCACGATGACATTAAGAGGGTGGCGGGACTGAAACGGTTGCAAAGAGCTCAAGACAAGGAAGTGTGGCAAAGTTTGAGAGAGACCTTCATTCCGGAGTGGACGGATATAGGTTGAAAGAAGAAGAAAAAGGAGAAGGAAATTTTAGGTTTTAAATTGACAGAGCTCTGCACAAGCTAAACATGTGCCACTGGAGTCAATTGCAAATCAGAGATAGTACAGTTTAATCCTCACGACTCGATTTGGGGACCAAATAGCAATGGCCAAGGCAGAGTACATCCGGCAGCGAGGAGTATTTGTTGAATATGAGGCATCAGCTAACTAACCAATGGGCCTGAAAGCCGCTTCCTAAGAAGTATGAAGCCTTATTGCTGCATCACAAATGCCGCGCCAAGCGACTGGCAGGTGGCCGTCCAGTCAGAAATCCCAAAACGTCCCTTATCCACCGACACATTATCTCTTAGCAAAGCCGTGGCTTTCCAAGAGGTCTAGGGCTAGTCGGGCACCCATCCAGACCTGCCGAATTCCCGGAGTTGGGGTCGCTGGCGCTACATGTCCAGCCCATTGAAGTTGCGAACCTTGATCACACTAGTAATCAACGGCTGCTCAGTGAACCTTCGGATCTCTTCATTAGAGCACATCCTTAAACTCTCAGTGAACAGATCCCTCTTTGGAGGGCTCTAGCCATAGTCAATGTCCACCTTTTAAATCTGTAAAAAAGCTAGCAGAGCATCACAATCTACCTCCTTAACTAGCCCTCCTAATTTTCTAGGAACAGATATGGATTAATCTTATCAAAATTTCATTTATTATTGTTCGGCATAAACGCCACGTATCCTTCACTCCCACAAAATCATTTCAACATCACTGATAACGACCTGAAAGTCAACAAGACAAATAAAACGATTCCCCGTTTCAGAGATCCGCTGTCAATATCTTGGCGAGTGTGAACTGAATAAGATTAAAACCCCTTTCGGCCGTCACTTTCCCCTGTAAAACAAGAAAGACGCATAAATTCCCCAAAATAAGCAAATTCCTAAACCAATGAAGTGACAAAGGACATGTCGAAGAGTAAAGTCGAAGACCTTTTGTGTACAGATAGGTAGAGTCTTTCTCCTTTCCCTGTCACTTCAACTTGAATTTGATTAAACGAAAAGCCCGGGGCGGCGAAACTTATTAATTTAAATGCGCGCTGTCGTAGAGGAACGACGCACGGGGTTACGGGCGTGCTAAAGCTATACGATCCCCGTAATATCCTCGAGAATGCCACTTCCCGTATGTTCTACCTTAATTGATTTCATTTAAGAAATGACATTAATTACTTTAAAATATGGAAGACTCAAACAGGTGGCACGAGCTTCCCCTTTTTTCGAAAAAAAAAAAAGGTAAAAAAAAAGGGTTGCCGATAAACGATATAAATTAATTTATTAGGTGTAAATGGCTGGAAATTTGGATCGACTCACGGGACGAATTGGTTATTTTCAACCCGTGACGATTTGTATTTGTGGAAAAAGGAAGAGTTTCCTAATCTTTTAATATATTAGACGAAGCGGTGGTCGACTCAGAGCGACATTTGTCACTGCCTGTCGCGTTCGCGCTCATTATTTACTCCCGTGTCTACACCATTCCTGAATTAAATTTCTAACCTAGACTTATGCACTCTTGTCACTTTTTATCTTTAAAAGGGATATTTCTTTTTCAGCGATAATTACTGACGAGATGAGGATATTTTCCAAAACCATTTCTCAATAGTTTTTCCTTAAATATTTTTCAATAAACTTGAAAGTATTAAATAGTTCGATCTTTGATGGAAATCATAAAAAAAGCTTTTAAAAATGGTATTAAATTTTTTCGAAAAAAAAAACTATATCGGGAGACATTCCTTTTAAGTTTTATTGGCAGTTACATCTTTTTCCTTTTTTTTAAAAAAAAATATATCCCCCCTAGTCTTTATGTCCCTCGAAAGTTGATCCTTTTCTCTTCAGTCAGGTAATCAGGAAATGGGTTTTCCGCGTCGGGCGATTTGTAAGCTGTCCATCATTCGCTTCCGATTTTTTCCCCATCATTCTCTTTCTGAACGTTAAGGATATCTCGAATCGACGAACGCGGTTAAGGCGGAGGGAAAAACGATAGGGTAAAAAGGGAAATGATACGCACACACCCGAAAAACGAACCCGGCGAAAAGTTGGGTAAAAGCTCTAAGGAATTTCCGTAAAGTTCAAGGTTACCGCAAGTTAGAATAATCAGAAATAAAATACGGCTTTAGAGAAAGTAAACTTAAGCACTCCATTAACAGCATTTTCCTAATGAATAATTACTTATATCGCAATGGAAAATCCGAGTTCAGTTTTCCGTTGAAGCATTTTCTGGATGCGAAAGTTTTAAGCTTGAATTCGTGGAAAAATTGTTATGCATGGTGGAAATTTTCTCCTACGGTGAGTTTTCTTATTGCTTATTTATTTTTGTAGCTGGGCTACCTGAACACTGACAAGAGAAGTCCAGGATCATTTTCCGGGTAAGCCCAAGAAAAATTAAAGTATTAAAAAAAAACTCCGCAAAATTAATTAATTTTTGTCCCAAGCTTACATCACGAAACATATTCCAAAACTAAACAAGATTTTGATAGTCGCAGCATTCTAAAACATCCGCGTAACGAAACCATGTTTACTTAAACCGTATCACCTCCCCCTTAACAAAATGACCTTTCCTCCCCCTTCACAGTCCTCTTAATGTTTTTACTTCTAACTTTGCTCAATCAGCAATCACCCTGGAAAATTTTCGCTCCCAGAAAACCCATCAGCTTGTATATTTACTCAACCAAGAATCCTCCCCACCTCCTCCTTCCCTCCCCCTTTTTTAATCCTCATAACAATGTTCCCACCTTATGATTCCATTATCATCTGTCGGTTGTTTTTGAAAGTTAAAAGGATCTCCAGTTAAAGGTTAAGGGTGTTCGATTTTTATATTGATGAATGATCTTTCTCTTTTCCGCCGAGCACGTGCCTTTTTTTCAAGTGACGATTGTTATCCAACATCTCGAATTACGCGTGGCCCTCTTTTTTTTTTTGATCATAGCGACACGTGTTTCCTCTGCTCCGCCTACGTGCCAGAATCGCACTCCCTTCATTCTTCCACACCCGATCGCGTGCCTGGGTTAAAAACAAGGAAAACAGATGAAAAACAAAAAAAAAAATTTAACCTCAAACCTTGCGGAATATTTTCTTCTTTAATAATGAAGAGAGAAACATTTTTCTAATAATGGAAAATCGTAGGCTGGAATTTTCCTTCCCCTTTTTTTTTTATTATTTTATTTTCACACAAAACATTCTCACGCTTTTTATCCTCGATTAAAGTATCATAAACTAAAAATGTGAAAGCTATAATATATTTCAGAATTTATGGGAATTTCCGTTTTCCGGGAGTAAAACGAATGGAAAGCTAGTTAAATTAATCAAACTCAGCTTTTTTTTAATGCTACTATTTGGCTTGGGAATCATCATTTTTTTTTTCTCTCTCTCCCTTAAGCATTTTTTCCCTTCATCTTTTTTTTTCTCGCTAAATTAGTTTCGCATTTGGAGCTTTGTAAATAGATATTCGGTTTAATAAACATCATCAGGCGTTGGGTTTTTTCCTCTCTCTTTCTCTTTCGCCACTTTTCCCTTCCCATCTTTTGTGTTGCAATAATTCCGCGGTAAAGAAAGTGTTGCGTTAATGGAAGGCGAAAAAGGGAAAAAGGCTTATGATGAATTTCCGAAGTTCCTCCATCCAGAAATTTCTGGCAAAGTTCCATCTGGGAGTTTAATTAAGAAGCTTCAGTCTGGGCGAAGGAAGACACGGTCAGCTTTTCTCCGAACGAAATTGCTTTACACGGTTTTATAATTAGCTTTTTTTTTTTGTTTCCAGGAGAGTTGGAGACCACGCACAGGTTCCTCGGTAACGAGTCTCACAAGGATCACTTCAAGCTACTCGAGAAAGATCAAAACTCTTTGCTGGTGGGGGCAAGGTAAAAAATTTTTTTTTAAAAATCTTTTTTCGCGCTTTTGAAATGAGAATTCTCTGGAATTCATCAGGACTGGTCTCCTTTTTATTTTTAATACACAAAAGGAAATAAAATTAGAGATTTATGCGATGTTTCACGTCTGGAGAAAATTCCATTCACTTTTTTATTTTTTTGATTTATAAAAGTTGGGTTCGTTTCTTTCTCTCCGGGGTTTTTTATGTTCCTTCCCATTAGGAAAGGTTTAGTCTTCATTGTTTAGTTAATTCGTTAGTATCCGATGACTTTTTAAAAGACTGAGAAAATTTTTTTCTGTTTCCTATCTCATTGTTTCCGATTTTGAAATTTTTTCAATTAGAGGAAAGTGAGAAGAGCAGATCTAGATAAAATTTTTGTAGACTAAAATTTTAGGTTGGGTTAAGTTAGGTGATGCCACAAATTTCGTATTTGTCTCCAAATATTCCTGCAAATACAATATTCGAAATTTCCCCCATGATTCATCTTGGCCAATTAAATTAAAACTGACATTTGTTTTGTTCTAAACGTTTAAAGCATTTTGTGGCTTTATTCTACTGCTCACTTCATATCAGTCATTTAGCTCTAGGTAAATAATAAATACACGGCTTTAAGACTCTTAAACACTACTAATAAACCTGCTATGCTCCGGGTAAGTTTTATCCCGTCTTAAAACAACAAAATAACCATTTCCCATTACGTTGAAATCTCAGAAAGCATCCAGCTCGTGCCTAAGCCAACTAAAAATTCTCCTAAACCACGCTTCAAGCGAAAAGTCAAACAACTACTTCTCGAAACGCATTATCAATTCATAGAATTAAAAAAAAACTTGAACTAAACCGAGCGTTTTCTTATTAATTTTCCTCCCTGTCACAAAAAGATAAAAATACACGTAAAAAATGTGATCCTAAAAACACACAAGGTTTATTATTTACATTCTTTTAAAATTCAAGTACGTTTACATTGAGAATCTCCTTCATTTTAACGCAAATCCCTTAACACGTCGGCTTTATAATGTAAATTTGGATCAGATAACGATAATTACTCACGCCTGCAAGAGAAAAGGATTTTTAAAGAAAAAGGCTCAAAGTTTAAAAAATTACACCTTTCCTTTATTTTAAAAAAAAAAATGCGTCAGTAGTTAGCGTTAAGTACTTAACTAGGATAATTAACCAATCCTCCCAACTACTAATTGATACTTCCCACGTCCGGCCGATCAATATAAGAAAAAAACAAGAAAAGGGAGGGAAAAAATTTAGTTTTTTGCAATTTTTTTTTTCACAAAAAGATAAAAGAAGAACGGATAACGTCACGACAAAAAATTACAAGCTATAAGTAACCTTTTTTTAACTGTGATATTCGTAGTCACGTGCGAAGAGAGCTTAGGAACACAAACACGGCCTTTGATTCATTGTCCTTAGTCCTAAGGGAAGAAGGGAACCAACCCGAAAAAAAAAAATGGGGAAGAGAGAAAAACCTCTAAGATGATTTACTGTCTACTTTACTTAACAAAGCTTGCATATACGTATCGAATTCATTCCTAGCCATAATGGCCCCAGTTTACGAGCTTTAGTCACGAAGACATTGAGAAAACAATTGCTTTTGTGAACTTCTCAGCTTTCTTTATAAAGAAAAACACACACACACGCTCGATTTTCTTTTTTAACTTGGATATTTTTCTTTTCTTTATTGGTCTTTTCAAGAAAGTTGCTCCCATCGATTAATTTTTCAGGATAACGTGATGGGATTTTTGCTTTTTTAACGTGGTAGCTAGTCGGTTGTTGCTGGAAATTTTTTAGGTTTAGCGCATTCGTACAGAAGTGATATCCTTAAAATTTTAATTTTACGGCGAATTTGTTCATGAACATGATCAATAAGCAGGTCTTCCTCTATGCGAAAAGGTTACTAAAAACAAATATCAATCTGGAGTGACATTAAAATTTTCATGAACATGTTCATAAACATGTTCATAACATGTTCATGAACATTCTGATTATTGTCGTGAACATGACTTTTTCGACTAAAAAAGGCTAAATATGAGGAAAAATTAATCCTGGGTGATGACGTGGGAACATGTTCATGAACATGTTCACAAACATCTTTCAACATACTGAACTTTGTAAACATCATTTCTTTATTTTTGAGACCGAAAATCTTCAAATTTAATAAAAATTGATTTTTGTTGACACAATCATTTTCATGAACATGTTCAGAAAATTTCCGTAAACATGATGACCGTATTCATAAACATAATAAATGAACATGGCTTTGTTCGCATATAAATGTTAAAGATGAAGTGAAATTGATACAGGAAGACATTCGAGAATGTTAATGAACATGTTCATAAACATTTTTTAAACATGCTGAACACGTTCATGGGCATGATTTTTTTTATTTTTGAGATCAAAAAGCCTAAAAAGAACGAAAATTGTTTTGGATTAACATTGCACAATGTTCATGAACATGTTCACAAAAATAATAGTGAACATCACATTCTTGACACAGAAAGATTAAAGATGAAGTGTGACTGACCCTGGGTGACGTTAAAGAATGTTCATGAACATGTTCACAAACATGTTAAATCATTACAGTATCTTCCCAAGTAAAATATTATGGTGAAAAAATCATTAAATCGCCCTGAAGATCGGCAATCTCCATCACACTTGAAGAAGAAGCACAATTTGGTTGGAATTATAATTTTTTCGCACTTTGAATTAATACACGATTATTATCTACAGTTTATAAACATAATAAATTTTCAAAAAAAAAATCAAAACACTAATATATTCACCTGATGGGAAATTATAAATTATAAAAAAAAATTGATGTATAATTATAATATGTTTATATGTAAAAAGCTAGGATGACGAAACCACGATGTCCGTTCGTCGATAAATTCGTTATTACTAGCCATTTTAAAAAAAAAATACATAATCGAACGTTAACAAGAAAACTATCCAGAACAAAGTATGATTAAATTACATAAACACTTCGTAATAAATTATAACATTATTAACTTTTTTAAAAAATCAAGGCTTCTATCATTAAACGTTGCGTTTAATTCAAAACTTTCTTTTAAATTTTCTTTTACTTTTCTGAAATACTGAAAAGTAATTACGGGGGTATAGTTTCAATCAATCTAGGTTGATTATTATAATAAACGCCCACGCAGTTTGGGAAAAAAAAATCGAAGCAGTGGCCGCCAGACGGGCTTTTAAAATACTCTTAGCACAACTTGTCCAGGTGGGCGACAATGATTTTTTACCTTAGGTTTTTTTGCGTTGTCCGATGACTCAGTTCCACGGATCATTCTCACCTTTGATGAATAAAAAAAAAAAGTTGACGCGGTAAATGACTTTATTAAATGGGAATTTAACTAAGTGTGGAATCGTCTTTTTATAACTCAGACGGAATGCGAGGAAATCGTAATGTTTCCGATTTAAAGACCCGAGATCTATCCCAATCTTTAGGAATCGTAACTTGTACATTTTTTTTAAGGGGTCACGGAGGATTAAACGTGAAACTGTTTTACTTTGCTTTATTCGGGGTTTTTTTTATGGTTTATGGAGCATTGTCTGAGTTAACGTTTTTATGACCTTGGACTTGAACTGCGAATTCTTCAAGTTAAGTTTTTAAGATTTTTTTTTTCAAAAATTTTTTTAGAATTCTTTGGAATATTTTTTTTGAAAAAATGATTAAAAGTTTTGTTCGACAGAAAAAATTCTCAAAAGATTTGTTCGACAGAAAAAATTCTCAAAAGATTTGTTCGACAGAAAAAATTCTCAAAAGATTTGTTCGACAGAAAAAATTCTCAAAAGATTTGTTCGACAGAAAAAATTCTCAAAAGATTTGTTCGACAGAAAAAATTCTCAAAAGATTTGTTCGACAGAAAAAATTCTCAAAAGATTTGTTCGACAGAAAAATTCTCAAAAGACTTGTGTGACAACAAAAAATGATTAAGATTTGTTCGACAGATAAAAATTCTCATAATATTTGTTCGACAGGAAAAAATATTATTTTCCTATAAGAAATTATTTAAAGATTTGTTCGACAGCAAAAAATTATCAAAAGATTTAGTCAACAAGAAAAAAATTCTGAAAAACATTGTTTGACTTTAAAAATTTTAAAAAAATCTGTTAAATCCAGAAAATTTATAAAAACATGAAATTTGGCAATAAAAATTTTTGGTTTTAATAAATCTCTGGAAAGTTCTTAACTCTCCTCTCAGAAAACCTTTTAAGTCCCATGACAAATGTACTGTATCAGACAGATCATACTAGTTCATACCTCGATAACAGACTTAGCACTTAAAAATAACAACCTTCAATTTAATATTTAACCCTCAACTTCACTACATACTTTTTAAAACGACTATCATAACAAAAAGCTGCAATAAACATTTGGGGCCATATACTCTCCTTCAATCTTTGTTTTTTTTTTCTCTTTCATATCTCTCTTCCGTGATAAGAACGGCAATATACCTCCAGAACCATAAAACATTTATTGTGACATTGCACCTTAAACAAACTTTAAAAACGACAATAATTATCCCGTAATAACCAGGTATAAAAAGAAAGGAATCAGTCATTAACTTCATTTTTTTTCTCTTCATTCCTCTTGTGCTGAAAACTTTCCGTGCCGCGAAAATAATCCAAATCATTCTAAAAGTGTTTTATCATGCGATATTTTATTTTCAAGTATCTTTTTTTTTCTCTGATGAATTTTATAGATAACTCCCCCTATTTCCCGGAAAAACCTGGAACCCTTCCAAGTCGACGATTTTTTTTATTTATTTTGAATTTCTCTTTGCAGGAACATCGTGTACAACATCAGCCTTAAGGACCTTACAGAGTTCACAGATCAGGTAAGTCGAAAATATTTCCAAACAAAAGAAAAAGAACGGAATAATAATAAAATTGCAAGATTGATGATGTCTTATATTGGAATAAATGATCCGTGGTTGAGTATAGGGAACCCGAAGTTGGGCTACGCCACGACATGGTAGCAATGCACTGGCACGTCGTCTTTCTAAATCAATTACACGAACATTCTTCCGTAATTGCTCCTAGTCTTTGTCCGCGTATACCAAGCAGCTCTGTCATTATGTATATCCTTCCATCTGATTAGATTTTCAAATCGCTTAGAGACAAATAATTAGATTGTTCTAAAAATGATTGATTATTATGTGATTATTTTATTATTTCTTATGTGTGTGCGTAATACCTTTCGGAGACTAAAAAATAAATCTTCTTTTTTTTTTCTTCTTATATCATATTTCATGATGAGTCGAATCGGTTTCATTTTTTCAATTTTTCACGCCTCGTACGCTGCGATGATCAATTAGGTTTTCGGCCATATTTGATAATTTTTTTTTTTTTTTTGTTATTGTCGGCGGTGTTTTATATTTAATATGGGAAATAGGCTCGAGATTAAAGTATCGTGATTCTTTTTATTTAATTATAGGAAATTTTCATTATCAAAGCTTTATGTAATCCTATTACAGAGGGAAAGTTGTCTGGCATCCAAGACGGATTTCTTTTCTTTTAACAAAATAAATCAAAAGGAAAAAGTTTTTTTTTTCTTTTGAGTTTTCATGTATGGGCGTATGACTGTATTTTTCAAAACAAGAGTATCGACTTTTTTTTTTCATCGTGTGACCATCGATCATTTTTAACATGTAAAAACGATTTCCAAATCGAAACAGACAGAATCGATTCCCTCCCCGGTTTTTTTTTTATTTTTAAAAAGGTTTTTATTTATCTCTGCTCTGACCAAATATTTTTTTCCCTCATTGATGTGATTGATGAGTTCTATTTCGCCGAGCTTTTCTACTGAATTACATTTTTGCTGACTTGAGAGGATCGAGAAAAAACGAAATTGGTTTTTTTTTTGTACTTCTTTTGTGGGATGATACTGTCATCTAGGAGCGATGTCTCAAATTACGAGTTTGTCTTTTTTGAAGTTTGGTCAAAATTGAGAAATGCGTTAGTTTATTGGCGATTTTTCGTGATTTGTAGCTCTTTCGGGAGCTGTCAGAAACATTATTTTTGTTTGTTTTGATTTTTGAATAAATATTTCTGGCCTGGAACTTTGTAAGGGAAATTTTGTTTTCGAGTAATCAATCTTCTTGAATGCAAAATCAAGGATTATTTTTCATGCATGCAAAATATTGTGTTGGCGCCATTTTTCGTCTTGAATTTTTTTTGTAAGAATCGAAGTCGAAATTGTTGCTTTTGCATTGTCAATTTTATTGCGCATGATAACTTCTTTAAATCACTGCACAGATTGATCGAAAGAATTCAAACTATTTTCAGCGATCGATCCATCATGAATCTTACATTTATTGTAGTTTCGAGAAAATCTCGTATATAGAATATCGGGAAAATGGAAAAACGTTTCCGGGAAAACTTTGAAATATTCCAAAGTATTTATAGATCAAGGGCAAACGATTTTTAAAGAACTTTTTAAATTTTCACCCGACCCCTCCTTTCATCTGATTACGACCTTTTTCCTTCCGTAATAAAAGAGAATTTTTTTTCAGGAATTCGACTTTTATCGATAGAAAAAAAAGTATTCAACTAACCAGAACAAGAGTCCCTTTCTCCAAAATTTTTTCTTTCTAAAAATTTCAACCAGAATTTCATTTTCAAAATGGTAATTAGCGGTTGGGTATCATTCGTTGTTTTCTTCCGGTTCCCATTTTTCGTTTTATTATTTTTTTTGCTGTCCTCTCAAGGGTAAAATATATACCGGTCAAAACTTGACAAGAGTCGCCTGAGACAAATGCAATTTGCGCTTCGATTCGTTAATCTGAAGTTGAGACGAGTCGACTTGTTGCTCCGTAACTGCCAGACGTGCTGGAAATTTCATATAAACTTCACCGGGTTGATTTATAGTTTATCAACACCGCAACTATAAATCATAAAACTAAATGCTTAGAAGAAAAAAAGAAGATGCAGACTTTTTTATCGGCCATTTATTCACAACTTTTTTTTTTTTGGAAAATTTTTGGAATAGCCGTTTTCCTTTTCGATATTAAAATATGACTTCGATGGAAACCCACGCAATCACGAGTTGGCATTCATATCTGGGGAGTTAAATATAATCCAATCCAAAAGTACAACCTACACTTTAGCACGGAATTGAACTTTCAGGATCTTCTTCATTTGACTTTTTCTTTTGTCACATATTTTCGAAAATGTAAATGATTTAATATTTGCATATTATATCACGGCTCTTTAAAAAAAAATCTGCCCTAATCTATTCGGTATCATTAGCAGAAGAAGCCCGCATAATACATTCGATCTCGCTTACACGTCAACCCTACGAACTTACACACACACACACACACGCCCGCGATTTCATTTTAATTAATTTGCATGTAACGGAAAATGCGTTTGTATAATAAGGATTAATATACATGTATAACCATGTTGCTGCGGCTTTTGAGGTTCTTGAGAAACGTGCGTTGAAAAATTGTAAACTAAAGGCTTCGATAAAACCGACCCCGTCTCGGAAGAACTAAAACGGAAACTTAGTGTTTAATACACGCCTTGTTCCTGTTAAATTTGTTTAAATTATGTACGAAAGACTTGAATTCGGAAACTCCCTTTGAAAATTTACTTTTCATAATTGGTATAAACCTTACTCTTAATGAAGGTAATGCTTTCAGATGAGCTACACTAGAGGAGAGTTTTCCCTACCTCAGTTGTGACGTCATTAAATATGCTTCTTGTCGGTCCTTACGGCTTTGTGGCCGTATCTCATTTCGTTTTTTTTTCTTCCCTCTTCCTCCTATTATATTCTTCCCCACGTAGGAAATAAAATGTTGCAATTCATCAAGACTACCGCGTTACCGTCCTTGTTATAAATCCGTCCCGACCTTTTGCTGATCCCCGTGTTTAAAATGCAATAAAGTAATTTCCAATCGATGAAAACAATGACAATCGTGGCATCTTGCCATAGATGAAGGTCAAAAAGAAACGCCTCCAAAATGGTTATGCTCTCTTTTTTAAGTCGCATTCTAAAAAGGGTGTTTTTTATCTCGGTTGCCTTATCTTTCTTTTTTTGTATGTTTTAAATGTGTAAAAATCATCCCACTAATATTTCATTTCGTTCACGTGATCGATCCATAGTAGGCAGAACGATTAAGAGAAATAGATTTGTTGATTGATTAGGAAATGGGTTAATATTATATTTTTTTTTTTTTTTACGAGGGACCCGTTTATGGGATTTTCACATAATCGCATTAAGGAAAGATGATTTTTTTCCGATGATATGGGTTATCGATGACGTAAGAGTTTCATTCAATGAAACTAGATTTTCCTTTTTAAGGTATTTAGGGATTTGCAATTGAAAACAAATCTAAACGGCCTTGAGTTATCGGAAGTGGGACATAACGGGGTGTACTGTGCTATGATTTGAATACTATTGATCGACAGAACTAATTACTTAATTTGTTAAGCACCGTATCGTGTCATTATAAGTTCTTCGTCCTTTAAGGTATAACGGCTATTATCCCCGAAGGTTTTTTTTCTTAGTTTTTAATTACGAATGGAAATGATCGAATTCTTTTTTTAAAAAGCAAGGTTATCGGTTTTTTTTTTTTGGTGTGTTTGCATGCAAAAATTATGCAAGTTTTTTGTCTTGGAATTCTTTAGATTTTTAGAAAATTGCATAGGCCTGCTTAATTGTTAGAATTTTGTGGTTTTGGGAACGACCGGTTAAGCATGATTCATTATTTTTTGCATGTAAAATTGTGAAATTGTATACAGGGTGTAACAAAAAAAAGTGCGCATCTCCCGGGTATATATAAAGTCAATGTAAATTCGCAAATATTGATCAGTATTTATTTATACATATTTAAAACTGGATACTTCTTTAAAAAACTCACGTTGTAATTATCGTCAACAACCCCGCAATGAACACACGCCAAAAGTGAAATATTCCAGACGACATGTCGTCTGCATAAACATGCATGTTTATCGTACAAAGTAAAATGTAAAGTATACGCGGGTTGGATAGAATAAGAAATGTAGGTCTTCAAGACTCAGTAAAAATCGAAGAGGTATCCCGTTTCGTCCGAGATAAAACGCAAGGAGTGGAATAAGCACGTCGAGCAAACAGAGCCAGCCAGCAAAAGAGACCAGCTGGAGGAAGGCTTCCTAGCCGGCCGCTCCAGAAATGGAAGGAGTGTTGAACCTCGTCGTCAATCGAGGAGTAGTTTTGATTCATAAACAGGCGTAGCCTACCCCCGAAAGGGTGAAAGAAGAAGAAGAGAAGACTCGGGTTGTCAACGACAATAAATCTAATGGAGGCCACAACAACCAAGAATTGGGTTTAGGGAAATTCATTACAATTCATCATCAATAGTTCACATACTCTCTGAACGCTAATGTTACCCAGTCCACAGCAGCAGCTTATAAAAAATTTTACCTCGTCAAGATCTTTTTTGAAGCCGACTTTGTTGTTGACTAATATCTAGAAAAGGATTTCCAATCCAGACGTTGAAGATCAATCTTTTCTAAGAGGACACTTCATGGACTATTTCCGACTCTTCAAACAGAAACTTAAACAGTAGTTTACATTCATCTTGTGATTCCGGTAAAAATTTCGATCACATCGAGAGCATAAGTCAATTGCCATATATGCAAATTAATCCCACTTTCTGCAATATCATGTGAGCTTAATCTCTTCGACATTCAAAACAATCATTCAGTTCGAGATTTCATCATTTCCAGACATAATAAAAACAACATACTAAACATACGATCCGTTACTTTATTTATTTCGTGAACAACTGTCAAATTACATAACCCAACAATCAAGTCATAAACTTTTCGGACCACCGTGCATTTCAAAAAAAAAAAAATCCTTCGATATACTTTTTCCATTGTGCGTGATCATTTAATGTTCAGCAAATGTAAGTCAGACCCGAGGCCCTAATTACCCCGATGATCATGTCCGTATTGCCCTATTTTCCTTCGGCCAAAAAGTAATTATCGATAAATCACGTTGACTAACATTTTTCGGGGAAACCTTGGACGAAAATCTCATCAAACTCGTTTCTTTTTATTAACTCATGTTATTTTTGAAAGTCAATGAAAAATTCCGGATAATACCAACGGTAAAAGGCTTTCTTAAAATGTATAATCATTAAATCGGCGTTTAAAAATAAAACAAGAATGGAAAAAAAAAACTCGTTTGTAAATAGTAAATTATAGTAGTTAAATGAACAATTCGTATGATTACTCTATATATTTCGATTGTGAAATACAAATAATAAAAACGCACGCAAACCTCATCTC
This sequence comes from Liposcelis brunnea, assembly GCA_023512825.1. Lineage (NCBI taxonomy): Eukaryota > Metazoa > Arthropoda > Insecta > Psocodea > Liposcelididae > Liposcelis > Liposcelis brunnea. Next base: position 4,763,312 of record CM042071.1, read on the forward strand.
AGTAAACTTCCAAGGCTTTATTTTTTTTAAAACGTTTATAAATTAGATCGAAATATCTGATTCGAAAAAACAAAACGGAGAGGTTTAAGGTGCGCTGGTGAAATTATGAATTTTTATGAGCTATTGTGTTAAGAAAAGAACGATGACGAACACGTTGAAATAACAAAAAAAACGGGGCGATGTCAGTATCGACATCCTTTCACCTAAATCAATCCAAACGGGGATTGAAATTAAACAATTCATGAACTTTGATGTTTTTCGATTGGGGAAAAAAGGGAAAAACAAAAAATCAACGATTTGATTTTGGGATTGGCTTGAATGTCAATTTTTTTTTAAAAAGAGGATGTAACGGATTGCACGGATCTAAATTCTGACCATAAGTGAGTCCTGATCTTTTGGAATGTTTTTTGAGTCCAAAGTAACAGAATTTCAGATTTGTCATGGACACCGACGATGAGCTTATCGTAGCTCAACGAGCAAGGGTGAGGGCGATTCTGCGTGATTAAATTAGAAATGAAGAGATTTTTCCGCAGACTTGAGTAATCGACGACATGAAGCGAGTTGTAAAGTTGATATGGAAACGGGTCGGCCACAAAACCAGGAGGGCTGAGCACTCACAGACACTCTCGCACTCGTGGCTCTACAAGGTACGGAGCCCTATTGCTGCATCACAGAGTTTCCGCCAAACCTATCCTGGGCAGCCGCCCTCTAGTCCGGCGCCCCCACTCGATCTGCATCTCTCGTGGCTGTACCCCCCCCCCCCCCCCCCTCCACGGCTGCTGCTTTCCTAACGACCTAGAGCTTGTTGGACCAATCTGACGGATTTTTACTCTGAGGCAGATTCTTGAGAAGAAGGGCGAGTATAACAGCGACGTGCATAACTTATTTATCGACTTCAAGAAGGCCTACGATAGCGTTCATAGACAGGGCCTCTATAACGTCATGTTCGAGTTTGGAATCCAGGAAGATGGCTGCGGTGTGTGTGGATGCCGCATCGAAAACGCAATGCCAAGCGGTTGTATTCTGGCAGGTGGCCCGCCAGTCAGAAATCCTCAGACGTCACTCATCCACCGACACATTTTCCTCCCAGAGTATCCGCAGCCTTCCAAGAGGTCTAGGGCTCGTCGGTCGTCCATCCACAACCTTTTGAGTCCTCCGTGAGGCGCTCTTGCTACATCTTCAAGCCTTGATCACACTAGTAATCAACGGCTGTTCAGTGAACCTTCAAACTCTTCAATGGAGATCATTTTTAAAAAAAACATAAAGAGCGTGGCAATTTGGAAAAAGCTGAAGAAAAAACTGGCTCCACGATATTGGCCGCAGGAAAGGGCTGATTCCGAAGAGCAGAGTACCGAACGACATCGAAGAACTACTAGAAACCTATGTCCAGGAGGAAACAAAGAAATACTGAAGAGATGAGAGCAGGAGTATACCGAGACTGACTCAGGTCCGATTTTCGAACTCAAGCACATCTCAGGCTGTGCCCGATAAAAAAATAAAAGGCTGGACTCTTCCTAGGATGATTTTCATGAAAAAATATTCTCAAGGGCACTGCTAAGTGGAAGATCGCAATAAAATCAACATTCGGGATAATTATATATGAAATATTTCCACGCCGGGATAAACAAACATGATTGGGCTGTTTTACAATCTTCATTCATAACTTGACGCCGAGAGATGATAATTATTAATACACGTTTTATTTTTTGAAAAATTTGCAAAGGACGAAAAATATTGATCGAAACCAATTTAAAAGAACCGGTTATGCAATAACCGTGCGGAAATTAAGTGTTTGAAAGTGACATTATTATTAAATCACCGTGATCCACTCTTTTTTTTTTTTTTTTACTCTCCTCTCGTTTTTCCTTTTTGCCATTGAATCTTACGTAAACCGTGTCTGTAATATAGACATTCGGCGTGGTTTCACGTGTTGATCATTATAGGGGAGTATTCAATGATGCAATATCGGCGATTTTGTTTTTGGCACGAGGATGCGCGTTCAAGAAAATCGTTTAAGAAAAATGCGAGTTATGTTTACGCCTCGCGTAACCCCGCGTCATCGCAATGATTGTTATTAGTATTGTTGTTGTTGTTATTACGGGAGAGGTGACATCTGGTCGATTGAAGAGATAAAAAAAAAAACACGATGACGTTTCAACGTCATAAATGCATTTTGTATTTAAATGCAAGTGACAGCTTTATCGACATGATTTTGGAGATTTTCGATGTGCGCTGAGAAAATTCTTAAAGATGGGAAAGTGGAGGGGGAAAAATGAAGATGAAAATCGAGGGATGAATTCAAGTGGAAAATTGAAAATTTTCGTTCTGTTCAATTTCTCGATAAGTAGAACGATTCTAATTAAAACGTCGGGGGTCGTCTTGATGATATCATTTTCCGTTTAAAAATAATTTTTTTTTTCATGATAAGAAGTTTTTTGATACTTGAGGTAGTGATTTATTATCTGATCGAGGGGATTTCTTTTTTTTTATATTCATGAATTTCTTAGTAGCGAATTTCTTTTGTGGAAGAACAAAGGGATAAGTTGCGGGTACTAAAGAGGTTTAAGAGACGATTTGCGGTGTGAATTTATGAATATTGAGAGCAAAGTTCATATTTATAAAAACCGTGTCCGAATGTTTATGATGAATGTGGCAGAGGCACGTGTTCGTTTTTTTGCACGGAATTAAATGAAAGAGGATTGACAGTAAATACGATGCGAATAAAAACATGAAAAGTTGAAGACATCTCGTCTGGATGGTTAGGCTTGACATTAGATCTCCTGGCTGCCGTGTTCACTACCATTTCATTGGGCTTGATTTATGAACAAAAAAAAATAGAATGAACCTATTAGCCCCCTTGCTAGAAAAAAATGCACGACATCCCATATTAAATAATTCACCTAATCCATCTACGACCATATTTTCCCAGATTTCAACCGATCTCCAGCCGTTTTCAATTTATAGCAATAAACCCAAATTAATAGATTCCTCTCTTCGACCATTTAATTCGCTACGTTGTTCTTTTTTTTTTTTTTAAATTTATGATAATTCATTACTGTTGAGTATTCCTGGCAACGAATCCTAGAATTTGTGTTTTTAATAGCGGTTATTTATCCACGTGCCCATTTGCATTAATACTTGTTTGTCCATGCAGTTGATTATGCGTATAAATAATTTGTCCTCGGAGCTACTTGACCCCACCCGAGGGGAGAAGAAAAAAAAAGCACTCATTGATACTTGTTATCCACCCTGGTGTTCAGTAATGTCTTCATAGGAGATCCTTTCAATCCGGTTACCATTGTTACGGAACCATAAATATTTTTCATAAAAAAAAAGAAGCCCATACACAGTAGCCATCTTCTTCAAGGTCGAATGAATTAAGTTGTACAGGACCTTTTTTTTTTTTTAATCTCCCCGAATGTTTTTGTCCATGGCCACTTGTTTATATAAATAAACAATCTACCAGTAATTATTATAATGGTTAGGAGATCCCGTACAGGAATGTCAGACTAACTATCATATTGTAAAAGTGTATTATGAATAATGATGAGCTTTTGTGTATGAGAGAGAAGGGAAAACACGAGTATATGTGATACGTACTATTATGGCAGGATTCCACATACTGGTTCTCATTTAGTTGACAGATACGTTCGTTTCTTCAAATTATACTTCATTAGGTCGTTCAACTGATTCCGCATTCGCTCATTTATCTTCATTTTATAAACATTTGGTATTTGCCTGAACCGAAGGCCTCTCGCCAAGACTTTTTTTTCCTAATCTTTTATTTCGATCTTTTGTTCTTTTTCTTTTCTGGCTAAGAAACTCCTTTTCTTTAATTAGCGAAATTACTTTCGTGGACATTATCCCGATCTAATTTTCAAAAAAAAAAAATCTCCCTCTCCGGTAATGCGTTTTAATGAAACATTGAAACTCGTAAATGAAGTAAACATGGGAGTCGCGTAAATTCAATAAAAAGAAAACCGGAAGTTTTAATGGAAAATTGGTACCGTAACGCGAAGAGGCGGGAGAGTTGAAATCTTTTCCCATCTCCCCGAGAAACAAAAAAAAATCGAGTTTCTCTCTTTTAAAAAAATAAATAAAAAAGGCTTTTTTTTTCTTCTCCCGTTAAATTTTTTTTCTTAAAGTGGTTTTGGCCTAATACGAATGATTATTCCTTATTAGATAATTTCACGATAAAACGTACAAGTCACGTAAAGGTTGAAGCATATATGAAAATTATTTACCATAACTTGATCTCCTGATTGACCGAAGACAGGTTTTATTTCTCATGTCAACTCCGTACGTGGAGCCATTGTTCATCCGTATCATTGTTGCGTAATTTTCTTCTTTAAAAAAAAAAAAAAAAAAAAAAAAACGGATTCCGCCCTAGCAAAGCAGAATGATTAGGGTCAGGAATGGGATAATTAAAAAAACAATGAGTACTTTAGGTGTTGAATGAGATAAAAACAGCGTATTCCAAGTAAATTTATGAGAAGAACAATTGAACAAGATTACATGGTTTATAAGTAATATAAACGCAAGGGAAACAATATTAAAATTGTAGTAAATTAAAGGTTTTTATGTTTTTTTTTTCCTTCCAAAAGATTTTTATTAAATAATTAATAGTAAATTGTTGAGTATGTAATTATATTATTAACCAAATTAATTTCGCAGTTAGCTGACATGAAATTATGCAAACGCAAAGATCGGTAAAAAAAGAAAAACATAAGTTTTGAATTAGATCTTAATTAGAATATATTTTTTTTTTTTAAACAAAAAAAAACCACCGGAAGGATAAGGAAAAAAATGTAGGGAAAAAATATCCGCGTCATAATAAAAATGCGGGTTTTCGGAGATCCCAGTGGAGGTACTTGTTGAGGAAATTAGCTTGGGAGTTCTGTAGGGTTAATTCGAAATCGCGAAGGATGAGTTTTCAACTAACTTCGGTTTAAAGCGGATCTTCTCCCCTGTTTTCTCTTTTTGCCGAGATAATGGGGTGGTTCTGGATATTTATCCGCGGCCTCGTTTTCAAAGTAAAGTTTCTATTACGGTTTTTTTTTTCCCGAGGATAGTTCTGGATTTTAATGCGGATTTAAGAACAAAAAAGACTTGAGGAGTTTGAGTTTGTTTCGAGATTTCGGTTTGTAGGGTGTGTTGAGGAAGACAATAGGGTGGAAAGGAATCGAGTAATGCGGTTGGGAATGGCGTCGTTTTCAAATGGATTGTTTTTAAAAAAGTAAGGAGCGGTAGAGGAAGAATTAGCCTAAGTTTTGAACTAGTGCTTCAAAGGACTAGACTGTACTGCTTATTCCTGGTTGAAATATTAGTTCAAGCAGTACAAGTCCCAGGGCCTGAGGATAAGCCGAGGCTGTGTGGGGAGACAATACACAGAGATGCAGGTTTGTTTGGAGTCTCCGATTAATGAGGCAGCTGCCAGGATAGATCCGTCTGGAAAGGAATCTGTGATTCTTTGATAAAGCTTCAGGCCTTATAAAGCCTGGAACATCGACGTTCCAGTGCAAGAAAAAACCAGGGAAGTGGCACGTGCTGGACAATTGTTTCCAAATTCGCTAGTAATAAAGATTTCCTCGTAAACTTTTAAAACGATTTAGGAATCGAAAAATGTTGAAAATTTCTTTATGATATTATTGCATCTTACAAAACAATAGTGATAGACTTAGTCTCAATACGAGAACCCTTATCGTCAGTTGTTATGTCCTCTTTGTTCTTTAAAGACGTGAAAGGTTGGACGTTAACAGAAGTGCTGGAAAGGGAGCTGGCGGCTTTTGAAATGTGGATCTAGCACTAGGGGTCGCGAGTATTAAGAAAATCTTAACCTCAGCACTCAGCGGTCGTTCTGTAGCTGATCGGTCGTAGTGACCTGTCGTTAACAGTCTAGTCATTTTATGTATTTTCTGATTATTAAATTTAAAATTTTTCTTTTTTTGTTTTCTGTTTTTGAAATTGATTGTCAAAAAGTGTTTTATAAGACTTGTATTTAAATAAATAAATCTATCGCCGCATGTTGCGGACCGCAAGAGTAAGCAATGTCGAAGTCTCGAACCGTACAGCAAGAAGATGGAGGTCCTTTACAAAACCAAGCGTCGAAGTCTTGAATATTTCGGCCATATCAGAAAGCACCGCCTCCTGCAGCTGCTGATGGAGGGGGAGCAAACCGGTTCGGAGAAATACATCCTGGCTCAAGAATCTAAGAGACTCGTACGGCCAAGATTCGGTATCCCTTTTTCGTTCGGCAGCGTCCAAAGTCAGGATCGCCATGATGATCGCAAGCAGGCATTTAAAAAAGAAGACAAGCTAACTTTGAATATTTTTAACCATATCATTTCAGTAGGGGGCACGTGTTTGAAACCTATACTCGGTCGATGTCTCGTTGAACTTTTTTTTCAAGTTTAATAATCGAAACGAATGATAGAGACATGGAATGAATACTCATGTAATACCATTTTCAAAATGCTTTTGTAATTTGCTACTATTGTATTATGCAGACACATCCCAAATTGAACATTTCATATACACACACACGAAATAGAGAGTCTTTGGTATGAATTTTAAAAAAAATCAGCCCAACAAAAACTACAAGCAATCTCGAATCTCAAAAAAATTCAATCAACTCACAATAATTAATCTATCTCAAAAGTAAAAACATGTACCGACTTAAATATTCACACCTGTGCGTCAACACGTGAAACAAGCGAAACTCGTTTTTATTTAAAAAGGAATTATCATCATACAAGCCCGTTACAATCCTCGCTGATTAAGTCAGCCTCTTAAAATATTTTTTGCTGATGGACAAGAAAATTATTCTCCCCGAAAGTAGTTGGGAATCAGATAAAGCAAACAAAGACCTACGAGTTCCTATTATTTTCAGTATTAAGCAATTTATCAGCGTTTAATTTGCATGACGACTTCGTTCAGTCAACGTCATTCTTAAGAACTCGAAGATATATTCGTTCCTAACCTTCATCTTTTTTTTTATTTTTTATATCATCCTTACAAATTTTAATAAAAAGCTATTTCATCACCGTGGAAGAGAATAAGAAACTTAATACAGTAGATAATGACTTCGGAAAATTAATATGCATCAGTTCATGCTTCAGTGCCCGATTACAATTAGTGCATTCGTCCTGGGAGTATCAAAATATGAAATTTTTTGTTCCCAATCTTTCTTGGGGGGGGTTTCCCTTTATTGATTTTCGTATCCTTTTGTTTATCCCCGAAGTAGAAGCAATGATTTTGCATTCGGATAATTCGTTTATAACTTTCCCATAGCTCGGGGAATTCTTTCAGGGACGTTATGATCCAGATAGTAAGATGTGTTTATGAGTTCGCCATGCATTAAACAATCAATTTAACGTGAAAAAACGTGATTCTATTCCCTGGAATGATTGCTGTTCATCTTCCTTCGGTAACGGTAGTACGTGCTCAATGTTTTCGATTCGTTTTAATACTCCCGTATTGTGCTTCTTTTTATATTATAGACGCGCTAGAACAATACAACGAAAATTTCATAATCTTTATATGCTTTCTTTCTTACCCTTTTTTTTTTTTTCAAGACGAAAATAAAGAAAAATTGTTAACGTGATTACAGTAATTCGTCCGACATGTCTATTTCTGTTAATGTGATGGGTTACTCACGTTGTTCCATTTACTCGTCTGTTTGGTGGTCTCAAGGCATTGCAGTCATACGACTTGATTTGAATACAATGCAATAGTTGATTTCCAAAACATTTGTTTTAAAAAAAAAAATGATATAAATCACTAACTATCCACCGGTAGAGATTGTAATCTCTGTTTGATTAATGCGATCCTGCTAGTTTTATATTAATTTACTCCTCCGTCTGGAATTTTCAAGGATTTTTGATGTAAGGTAAATAAAATCCCTCTTCCAAAAATAATTTTTCCGCCGCGCGGGCAACTTCCAAAGCGACGCTCCTGCCTCCCCGATTTGAAATTTCTCCCAACAATAAAAACTAGTTAAGTGTTTACGGTCCGGATTTGATTGCGTCGGAGAATATTTTGAAATTAGTGCAATGAAATTTGGAGTTCAATTTAGAAACTCTTTCAAACGTCAATCATTCGGTTTCTCTTGTGTTTGATAATATTTAAATTAAGCCAGCTGCTGGTACTTCTATTATCGAGATCAAAGGAACGTTGAAATGGGGATTCGTTAAAGAAAAAAAAAATTTAGGCGTTCGAAGCGTTCTCAAGGAATAGTTTTTTTTTTTTTTTTTAACTTTCGAAACTGCGCACTTGTATAATAAAATCGATGTAATATTTTGATTGTCATCATCGGTGGTTTATGTTCTCTCCCACGTGCGTAATTTCGATCCCATTTTATGTCTCTTCTTAATTTCTCTAAATGCTCCCAAGAAACTCATAATCACATTCATTTTCGCTATTGGAGGATCGTATCAAAAGACATTATAGATGTCAGCGAATTTTAATCGCGGCACGTGTAAGCCCAGGTTGGGGTGGAAAATGGTTGTTTTAGTAATTTCGAGAGTGTTAAGTGTTGCTTTTATATTACCTAAGTTGTTTGAACGGTGGAAGCGTGCGAGATTTTACAGAGGTTTCAGTTTTTGGAAGGGAAAGGTATTTTAGCTTTGGAAAGGCGCAATAGTTTTATAAAGTGCCAAATATTGTTCAGAGTTGATTTTTAATAGGTTTTTTGTGTAATGCAAACTAATTGGAAGCTGAAGTTAATTAAACGCCAGCTTGAGCGTCCATTTTTCAGCTTGAGGGCCCATTTTTTAACTTCAGCTTCCATTTCGTCAACTTAGCGTCTATTTAAGCAGCTTGAGCGTCCATTTTACCAACTGTAGGTTTCAATTAGTCAAGACGAACGTCTATTTTCAGCTATAGCTTCCATTTTGATAACTTAAGTGTCCAATAAAGCGGCTTGAGCGTCTATTTGTCAGCTTGAGGGCCCATTTTTTAGCTTCAGCTTTCATTTTGTCATCTTAAGCGTCCAATTTACTTGCTAGAGCGTCTATATTCCAGCTTTAGCCAATGACATCAACACGATTTCAGATGCTCCTGTCAATATCAATCAGTGTTACATTACTCGAAAAAATTCTTTTACAAGATTCAAAAACTGCAACTTAGTCTCCACAAATCCGAGTCTCCTAACGTGATACTTTTATTCTCGAAACCTCTGACCACATCCTTCATTTTTTCCAATTTCATAATCTCAAATTTCAAGTAGCTGAATCTGATTAACCTTAAGTCAAGTTCCTTGAGCAGGACATATTTGCGCGAACGGTGGCCAAGCTTGTATCAAACCCAAGATAGAAATCTGATATCCAGTTTCTCATATCATTCCTACCGCGCTTACCCTCGACGACTCGCGAAATTCCGCAAACCGCCTCGTAAAAGACGATGACTCCTTGAAATTTTTTTTGATTTATCAAACGCTCATCGAAACCGGTTACTCGGTAAATATTTTTTAAACCGCGTCAAAACGTCTGCACGTTTTCTTACTCTATCTAATCTCACACGATTGCGCAAGAATGAGTTTTCTCTCTTTTTATTGCTTTCCGCAAGAGACCGAGACAATGGCATGACCGAGGCGGCAGACTCTACATGCATTTGATCGGTTTACAATCAAATGAAGTGGATAATACTAATTACGGTTCGACCATATTAGGTTATTATTGATTTATATTTAAAACATGATCACGCACTAAACGACTGTATATTCTTTTTTTTGTTTTTTTTTCTCAGAGACATGAGAATTAAATGTCCATTTCGAATGGTTTAGTTTTAAAGTCACGTATTTCTCGTGTTTTTTTTTTGTTTTGGTTCGTGGAAAAAAGCAAAATGTCAGAGTTAAAGCAGATGGGCGACGAAGCACAAGCTCGAAATGCGAAACACCATAAGGAAGGCCGATAGGGGTTTTTCATCCCAGTTATCCGATATCGTTTTGGTCCTGGTCCGTATACATTACGTCCACACCTGACTGACTTGTGTGGTGACGTTTTATTTTTGATTCTAACGCATAATGACGTATCATATCATGTTACTCTGCCCTTATCTAATTACACCTCTCTTCAATGATTAATGTATCAATCATTCCAGCATCACAAAGATCATGATAAATTAGTCTTCAAAATTATGGTCTAAATATAGCATCCTCACGTCACATTCACTCTCTCGGTCATGTGCTATCTGTATTACCGACCGGCCGATGATTAGGAGAATCCCTACTGGTTCAGACGTAGAATCATAATAAAAAATAAACGCAATTATACGAGACGTCGCTGCGCATGTTGAAAAAAAAAAATAGGTTTTTAGCGTTATTTAGGAAAATGAAAACAGCGGTCGGTTTTTACTTTGATAACCGTGTTTTAATTCGTTTTAGCCCGTTTGATATATTCAGTTACATCTGTGTCTAATTGTTTGTATATTAATGACTGGCGTGTACATGTGAAAGATGAGACATGACGTGGAATGGCGGTTAAAAGCAACCACGTAATTACTTTTCAACGAGGTTGTTTCGGGAACACACACACTTGCCGCAGTAACGAGGACTCTTCGGAAACATTAGAGGGAAAATCTGCTAATTTTGTCCTTTTTTGCTTTCAACGACTTTCATAGAGTTCTCCCCCCCCCCCCCCCCCACCTCTAAATATTATGCGAGTGAAGTGTTATATACGTATATTTTATATTAATTGTTTGTTTTCATTATGAGAGTTTTGGTTTAATAATGACGTGTCTTTAGAAGAGGCTTTTGTTTTTGTTTTCGTGCGGTATCGTGTTCACCCATAAACTTGAGTTTCCAAGTAAAAAATTTCAAAAATGGAAGGGGTGGTGTAAGTTTTCTGGTGATGAGTTCGTCAGCGTAGGCCAATGCTATAATATGAAAAATGAATTTGCGGTGGTCTGGTTAAGTTTGGACAATTAAATTAGCGGACACTGGGCATTCCCAGTGATGCAAGATGACGTCGAAAAGACGTTTTTGTCTTAAAAAAGTAACCTTATTTCGGATAGGGGACGTCTTTCTGCGCACTGGGTTAAGTGTCCATTTCGTCTGCTTGAGCGTCCAATTTTTCGCTTCAGCTTCCATTTTGTTGACTTGAGCGTCCACTTTTCAGCTTTAGCTTCCATTTCGGTAACTTGAGCATCCATCCCAGACCGCAACAACAGTTTGCTGCAAGTTTGCAGCAAGTAAGTGCAAGTTTGCGCGTCAAATAGCTTACTTACCTCAAATTTGCAGCAAACTTCCGTAAGTTTGCTTGCGGACGGGGATTTGGCAATTTGAGAGTCCAATTTTCGAATTTTAAACTCCATTTCGTTAGCTTAAGCAGGGGCGTCGTTTTGGGGGGGGGGGGGGCTGGCAGGGGCAGTTGCCCTCCCCAAGATTCTGAGATCCGCATAACGAAGTACATTTAAAAAAAAGTTTTTCCTCTCCTCAAAAATGTTTTGTCCCCCCCCAAGAATTTTTGTTTTTGCCCCCCCCCCAAGCTGGAGCTGAAACGACGCCCCTGAGCTTAAGCTACCATTTTTCAGTTTAACTTTCGTTTTGTCTACTTGAGAGTCCATTAAAGTGTCTTGAGTCATCCAGTGTGCACTAATGAGAACTCGAGGGAGACTCAAAGGCTCAGCTGGGAGCTTTTGACCATCAGTGTGATTAAGAAGATGAGGGCAATAGGCGGAGCATGTGGGACTCGTGACCTGTATCTACGGGTAGTGGAGGTGAACTGGACAATGTTTTGAAGGATAAGGTTTACCTAAAAATCTCCATTCGGGAGCCCGAGGTTGAACCGTTTGAAAAGGCATCTGCGATCTTAGTAGGCTGGGTTGGATTGATCCTGACCAATATACTTTGTTGGCATCTTCGTTGTTCTTATTCAGTTTCATATTCCTCTCCTTTGATATCAACTCTTGATCTCTTTTCTGGATTCCATCAAATAAAACCTTTTTTTATACTTTTGATATTATAAGCAACGACAGGGTTGATAAAGTCAGAGCTTTCACGATCCACATAAAGAAAACTAAAATATGTCATGGAGGAAATGCTCTCTTGTGGTTGTTGTGCATGTATTCGTTCCCACGATATTCCACGTTATCGAATTCGGTTTGTGTATACATCGATATCTCATTTCTCGTATTTTTAACCAAAGCATTTTCAAAAATATCGCAACGTCTAAATCGAGACACCGAGCAAGCTCAGAAAACCGCAGAGCTGGGAATTTATTTAAGAATCATAGTGGAAACTGGATTATAGGAGTGGAAAAAAAAATTTACAGGTGTAGACAAATGGGACATTTATACGTTAATTTATGCCTGATTTTATTGATATGGTTTGATCGTTTGGAATCGAAGAATCATTTCGAATTCCTAATACCAATAGGGACAAGCATATAAAAATTCAATAAATGTTATTTTAATACAACACTTCAAAATATTTAGCGGCAGGGAGAAAAAAAAAATTGGAAACGATCGTGTCTTTATGCGGATTTATATGTGTGCGAGTATTTTCCAAGAATATAAGCTTGTTCTCCGTAAAGCTTATTTGAATTTTCTATAGTCCTCATGGTCACGTTCTTGTGCATTATCGATAAAATGAATAAGAGCTCTTTTCTAGATGGATGGAACGAACGAGCTCGGAGCTCTTTGTGCTTATACTTCAATATTAGACTTTAGAAACAGAGAAATGGAATTTTTGGAAAATTTCCCCCGAACGGGGGGGCTTTTTTTTTTTCCGTGATTGCCCGGAACTTGAGTTAAATCTCGACCACTTAGTTTTTACGAAGGGTGAAAAGTGAGCGATGAGGCCGCAACACGCCACCTGGTGGCGGCTGCTTCCTTTCCAAGCCCTCTCACGTTGACTGGGTAAATTTATTTGCTATATTTTATCGTAAAGTTTTAAGAGATGACATTGCGACCGTGTCATGCAGAGACGGCGCGAGAGTATGAAAAGACGTAAATCGTATGTAGAGAACCCTCTTACGGGGGGAAAATGCCCCATTAATTTTTTTTTATACCTCAGACTCCCCCATGTTTGTTTTAAGGTTTTTTTTTAATAAATAAAATAACATGGGGGCACGATAATTTAATTTCACGTTTCTAAAAGTTTCTTAAACTTTTTAACCCACGGCTTTAAAAAAAAAATAATAATTTAATGTAATGAAAATTTTTTTTTCCAAAACTCAAAACAAACTGACGGGATTAAACATTTCCTGCCATGCTTGATTTTTTCATGGGAGAAATTGTTTCGCTTTTTTTGTTGTTGTGCTTCTCCTGCAGAAAAATGTAATTACTACATGAACTCCTTTAAGGTATTCTGGAGTGTGAGGGTATGTTTTCATGTTACAAAAAAAATGAACAAAAAATCTTTATTTTTTTTTACCTAAACAAACATCTCACGGCTGACATCCATTATATATATTTTTTCGAATTTAGAGGAAAGGAAAGAAAAAAAAAAAGAACGTGACTCCTTCGCTTTATTCCAACTTAATAGAAATTGAGGTTATTGGAAAATATTTATTGAATACTGTATGTTTTCATCGTCATTATATCATCGAGGGTTCCAAGGATTGAATATTTTCTTCTCCACATTTTTAATATTTAATTCGAAAAAAAAAATATTTTAATCAAATAAACGAGAATTTTTTTTTAGGTCCATTTAACGTGATTTCTCCCCCTTTTTTTATGGCTCTACATAAAATTCCATATCGACATCATTCTTTAATTATGACATTTACAACTATAAAAAGGAAAGGTCGTTTTTCTTGTGGATAAAGTCTTATCTGGCGAGTTTGGGTGCATATACTAATGCTTTTTAAACTCCGGAAAAAGAAATAAAATTATAATTAATTAGTTTACTTGGTTTGCGTGATTAAATTCAGTTATGAAAAGCCCGGAGTGGAGAGAAAAAAAAAATTGTAATAATAAGAAAATTGAAGTTTTCAGAAGTTTGTGACAATGTGACATTGTTTAGGCTCGTGCGATTTTTATTTTGAAAACAAAATAAATGGTTAAGTTCATGGTCTTTGGTCGGGTTTGTTTTTCTTTTGAATTGTTCTGTTCAAGGAATAGTAATATTGGATCGGTACGTGGAATGGGAGTGCTCAATTGGAATAATTGAAATCGTTCTGCGAATTTTTTAGGATTAGGAAAGTGTAATTGTTGAGGAGAAGTTAATAACAGGGGCCGTGTAGAAAAGTTTTGGAGTATAAATATTTAGTCGTTTTTGAAGGAAGGAGATATAACCTTTTAAAATATTGTTTATTGAGATCACGTGTTTAGAAAACAAAATAAGGAAAAAAATGGCAGGTAGCAGAGAAAATAATAAAAAAAAAGGGTAAACGAGGGTGAAGAAGGAATTTCGAGGTATCAGAGCCGTTCGTTCAAGAGGAGGGGTGCCGGTGCCAGACAAAAGAGCTCAGAACCAAAGGGCGGGACGTATTCCTAGCAGTAAACAGTTTATCAGTAGTGTTGAAGAAGGACGTGTAGTGAAGGCATTGCAGACCAAGTGAGCTTTAACAAACTGAAGAGTATAACTAAGGTAAGAGAATAAAAGGAGCAGTAAAAATTAACTATTTAAGACCATGGTTTTGTTTTTTACTAGGAAAAATTATGTGCAGGATCATTGAAAGGAGCTTGGTCGAAAAATTTATTTAGAGAATTTTTTTGGCAAAATTATTTTTTTAAACTTTTTTGTCAAAATCATTTTTTTAAAATTTTTTTGTCAAAATTATATCTTTAGATCTTTTTTTCAAAATTATTTTTTTTAAATTTTTTTGTCAAAATTATTTTTTTTTAATTTTTTTGTCAAAATTATTTTTTTTAATTTTTTTGTCAAAATCATTTTTTTTAAATTTTTTTGTCAAAATTATTTTTTTTTAATTTTTTTGTCAAAATTATTTTTTTTTAATTTTTTTGTCAAAATTATTTTTTTTTTTTATTTTTTTTCGGGGATAGAAATAACAATTTGTGCGTCAATGCAAAACTCGACCAAGTCCATCTCCGATTTGAAACTTATTTCTTATTGTTAACTTATGTAAAGGCACTGCCATCTTGGAAATGAATTTGGTCGAGTTTATGAAATTATTAGGAAAAAGGCTGGAATTATCAGGCAATGATCAGAATCATAAAGACAATGATGTTACATTTGTGGAGCCCTGTGGGATAAATGTTCACTAATTTTTATTCATCTCAAAAAAATTTTTTGGGAATGTTTTCCGGATTTACACGTTTCCGGGCATGGAGCTCAATCCGCCATACTTGTAAAAAAATACCTCTTATTGTCTGCACGATCATCTTATTTAAACTTCACAATCCTCATACCCATGACATATCCATTTTTCATTTCTTGCATTATCTAAGAAACCTAACGACATATGCCTCAATCGAAATAATTATGCAACGCTCGTGCCTCAGTTAACAAAAATGACATGAAAGTGTGTAGGTATAAAAACGACGTCTAATGCACGTTACTTCATAATTATTTCTCCGAGGAAACACCTTCCAGTAAAAAAAAAAAAAAAAAAAAACGTTCTTCGCTAAAAGCGCCGTCTATGCTTTTAAAACCCCCATCCGGACGCCTTCTAACAAAGCAAAAGACTTGCATGTTAAACCAAAACCTTTGACCAAGACGAATTTCGCTCGTAAAAAAAAAATATATCGTAATACTTCGAATATTTTTTGTAGTTAAAGGCATGAAGAAGAAAATTTTCGAATGTCCGAACCGTGGTATATTTCCACACGTACAGGTTAAAGGTTAAGCGAGTAAAAAGTTTTTTTTTTTTTTTAAAGAAAAATGTTTTAACCTAAAGTAACTGCATACAATTAAAAAGTCTCCCGAGAAATCATTATTAATTCCATGAGCTATGTGTTACACATGTTAACTATTGTAATTAGCTCATTTTTGATTTCGAAATTCTCGTCTGAATACCTGATGGCCAAACTTGGGTCATTAAACCTCTTCAAAAGTTGTCACGCATTATTTTCTAGAACATTTTTCTTGTTTTTCTTAATTAGTATAATAATTCCCGAAAACGTTTTTTTTTTTTTGCAAAAGAATTTTTCGATTGGAATAAGTTGTAGATTTAAAACGAATGTTTATGTTGGATGGAAGAATGGTACATGAGTATGTTAGTTTTTTTTTTTTTTTTACGAGAAACACGAAAAATTAATTTTGGGTGCCATAAGTCGTTAACGCCTATTCAAGACAATACGACACGATCTGGTAGCACCCAAACGAACAAGATTGAAATGTGAATGGCCGAGCATCAACGGTGACCGATGGGACCGCCTTAGGCTGTTAAAAAAAATAAGCCTGTTCGGCGGGGGCTGATCTTCTCGCATTATCACAAAAAATTGCTAATAATTTAGTTCCATTAGTTTAAGACAGGCGCGGATTGGGAATATTTAGTTTGCTTTGATTGAATTTTTAATTTTCACTCTCAAAATTTGGGCATGGCCTTTTAATTCTTGTAAATTTTTTAGCTCTTAATTAGCCCAATTATTCCAAAGACCAGCACGTCTATAGTGAAGTGCTAGACTCAGTAAATTAACCGGAAACATCGAAATTCCTGAATCATGAATATGTAACTTGTTGTACATATCTGCATATACATTGCCAGTTTTGGAATTTCAAAATCTTTAATATGGCGGTTCCACTATTACTACTGGTGGCATAACTGCATTTCGAGGGGCAAAAGATGCGTGATGCACGTCCTCAACTCTGTGAAGGCGCCTTAATAGGCCATGAATCGGCTGTACAGCCCTGTGGGCCAGTCCGTGCCTGCAATTTACGATCAATAGGCATCCCGAAAAAATCGAGCCTAAAAGCAAAACACATTAAACTTTGCTTTACGATTTGATTTCAAAAGTCCGTATCGAAAAATTAAATAAAAATTAATTAAACAACGTTAAAGAGTTGTGTTTCCATTGAGAGGAAAAAAATATACAAAAGGATAATTTAACCTATCGCGCTTTTTCATCTCGCCATTTATAATTACAAACTAACAAGTTTCACGCTCCTTTTATTTTTATATATTTTTTCTTTCTAATTCTCTTCACGCGTTTGGAATGTAGCCGCGAACACATTTTCTTTATTTTAAATAAATAAAAAAAAAAAAATGATCGAAATGATGCGGAACCATGTATAGGAAGCCTTTACAAATCGGAAATATAGAGGAAACCAAGGAGGGAAATCTAATCTCACGGTTAATTATTTCAAATGAAATGCTTCTGCTCCTGCTAAACTGTAACAAGTTACGTCCCGGAGAGCTTTTATCATTTACGAATCTCTGATTGTGAAAATTAGGACTCCAGCTGATTTCGTTTTTGCGGAGCATGGGCCACCCACTAGTGAATTTAGGATACCAGCTCATCTCTTAAATATTTTTTTTTTCCAAAACTCATCCCTAGGAAATTTTTTTTTATTGACTTCAAATTATGATCGTTGTCTCGTTAGTGAATTTATGTGGGAAGGGTGATGGATGACTTTGCAAAATGCTTCCAAAATTTATTTTAATAGAGGTATATTGATGTATGAGAGCATAGTTGACAGATATGGGGTAGAAAGAGGGAGAGAGAGAAACAGGATGAGGGGTGGTTAGTGGTTTTGTCAAAGACAATGACGGAAGGATTTAAATTTGAAATGTCTCCTTTTTTGATTAAACAAAAGGAATGAAAACGAGTCATAAACAGAGGGAAAAAAAAGAAAGAAGAAAAAATGATACCGTAAGCTTTTTGCTTTTTTCCCCTCAAACCTCTATAGAATTTTTAACATTTTTTTTAAACCCTTATTTTCCTTTTTTTTTTTTTTTGAAGATGGGTTGCGAAAAAAAAGCTGGAGCGCAACTTTCTGAAAGCTTTCTGCTATCCATTTGTCACTTTAAAAAAATAAAGTTTTTGGCAACAAGTAAAAAGGAATATATATTCGGAAATTATGCTGTTTTCCATTTTCCTATATCGGGGATAATATTTCCGAAAGTTTTTATTTTTCGTGGGAATAATACCATCTGACGATTTCGACTTGATGCATCATCGAAAGAATTTTTAAATAGCGGTGAAACAGTGAAAAAAGTGAAGACTCATTGATTACGTCGTTTTTTCTTCTTTTTTGATGGGAAAAAAAAAAAGTTTTTCTGTGGAATCGTTTTACCGATCAGTGGTTTGGTTAATCGATGGTCCCTTTGACGTGAAACACGTCATGATAGTCACTCCTGAAGATATCACGTAACAAGTCGGATGCTGTAAACCGTGTAAACAGTAGAAGACAAAAACTTTGGGGGTATTTGATTTTTTTTTTTTCGATATTCTTTTTTTCCTTATTTTATTAAAGAAGCAGATTATTTTACAGTGATTGCTGACGAAGTGCAAAAATAGAACAGTTAACTAATTTAATAAGATAAAGAGGCAGTGAAAATTTTTAAATCAAAAAGAATGATTGGTGTAATAAATTTGGCAGATTAGTTACGTCCACGAATTTTAGAGACGCCTTTGATAAATTCTGAAGTTTTTAACTAAGGCGGTTTCTTCTTTCAACGTGGCGCCGCGCCGTCCACTCCTGAGTGCAAGTCTCTCCAATATCCATTGGAAAGACCTCCATCCATTTGTAATTTGCGACTTTTTAGTGCCGATGTAGCAAAGTTTTTGATCTGCAATCGGAAGCCATTTGGGGCCTAGAGAGCCCCCCTAGGCTCAGCCTAATCCAAACTGAGGCCCTGATCCAGACCTGCCGCATCCACTTTGATGCGCAACGCCGCCACTTAGCTGCCCGCAACCTTTCATTACTTGCTCATCGTCATTCAACTGTTGCTAAACTTTGCACAGCATCATCTACCTGGTAAAAAAGGCTTATTGTATAAACGCCATCTGAATGCGGTCGTCTGAACTAATTTCTTTCCCGCCAAGCGATAACAACTCCATGAGCAAAATAATTCAAAGGGCCAATTTTTTTAGCTCAAATTTTTTATTGCAAGTTTTTTTTGCAATTTTTTTTTTGGTGGGGGAGAACCCACTTCTAATGATTCCTTTTTATCTGGCAGACTAAAGAAATAAAGCGTCGGCTAACGTGTGGGTACGCCTCGGAAAAAGGTAATATACATAGAAAATTCGTGGCGGTTAGTGCGCGAAACGATTTGATCGATGGCGTTCCAACACGCACCTTCATTCTTTTTTTTCTTCAACTTTCTGCTTCTACTTAAGCAAGTAAATAAATAAATCTGAACAAATCGCCTCCCTGGGAGAATGAGCAAAAAAAGTAAATTTTATCCCGTTAATTTTTTTTTTCCAATAAAAAGCCAATTTTCCTCTTTTTGAAAAAAAAAAATTAGATTACTTTTTTTATGGATCATGGTTAAGAAAAAGGAAGTCCAGCATATGCCAAGCAAAATGTCAACAAAGTGTCATGCTTTTAACAGAAAACGTTGTGATTTTTTTTGTGTAAAAATTTTTTTATATTTTTGTGAGTGACGTCATGTTCGTGTCACCAGCAAATGTCGTCAAGTTTTTTTTGCATTCTCCCCCATTTTATTTTTTGTTTTAAGATTCATGTTTTCTTTACCTTCGACCTGGCCGATTTTTTTTAAAAAAGGACATTATGATTTATTTAACGGGTGAAAGGTCCATAGCTTGTGACAGTTAATTCGAGCGAAGCAACCATAAGCCGTGTAACGAAAAGGATATGCTAATTATATGTCACTTTTGCGTCATATCACGCTATCACGTGACTAGCCCTTACATATAATCACCCTTATCATGACCTATATAATTACAGTATTTAAATTCAAGTGTACTTAAGATTCGGGGTCGATTCAGACAGTTTTGCACATGATTAACGTCGAGCCCGGTTTCTTTTTTTAAAATTTATATTAAGTTAATATTTTTAAAAAAGAAAATAGCCCTCCTCCATGGAAAAAAAATCACCTTTTATCTCTCTGCGTGAAATGTATTTTATTTTTGAAATTACTGATAAGGGGTCATTTATTTTTATGAGTGAGAAAAAAGTATATTTTTAAATTAAGTAATAAGTTTTAGCTACCCACTCGTGCTCTGTCGAAATAAAGTATCAGCTGAACTTACGATCATTTGCGGGACGAATATAGAAACGTTTGAAGTTTCGATCGTATTCATGCAAGTTTTTTTTTCTTTTCGGTTTTTCACTGTAATAAAAAATTGATTAATCTATAGTTCTAACGTAGTAAATTAATAATTTAAGTATTTTAACCTGACATGGTTAAAAGTTTGCATGTTGAGTTTTTAGAAATCAGGGGAAGGAATGTTAAATTAGTTTTTTTAACTGTAGGAAAATTTGAGTGCCAAATATTTTTGAAATTTTATGGCGAAGAGTGGAAGACACATTAATTTTTTCTCGTTTTTACTCAGTTTTTTTTCTAAAGCTCATAAATTCTTATTTTTAATTAAGTAAATCATTTTTGCTCATTTATCTAAATGATATTATAAAAAAATAATTTTGCATAAAGAAAGTATTGATTTTCTTTAAAGTTAGTTTTTTAATTTTATTTTGCCCCCGAAAAAAATTTTGGTTTAATTATCATATTTTTTGCGAAAGAGAAATTTTTGGCAGATCCTTTTTTTAAATAGAAAATTCAAATAAATCTCTTTTGTCGAGAAAAAATTCTGTGAAAGAAATTTTACAAGAAATATTCTGTGAAAGAAATTTGACAAGAAACATTTTGTGAAAGAAACTTGAAAAGAAAAATTCGGTGAAAGAAATTTTATAAGAAAAATTCTGTAAAAGAAATTTTACAAGAAAAATTCTGTGAAAGAAATTTTACAAAAAAAATTCTGTGAAAGAAATTTTACAAGAAAAATTCTGTGAAAGAAATTTTACAAGAAAAATTCTGTGAAAGAAATTTTATAAGAAAAATTCTGTAAAAGAAATTTTACAAGAAAAATTCTGTAAAAGAAATTTTACAAGAAAAATTCTGTGAAAGAAATTTTACAAAAAAAATTCTGTGAAAGAAATTTTACAAGAAAAATTCTGTGAAAGAAATTTTATAAGAAAAATTCTGTGAAAGAAATTTGACAAGAAATATTCTGTGAAAGAAATTTTACAAGAAAAATTCTGTGAAAGAAATTTTATAAGAAAAATTCTGTGAAAGAAATTTGACAAGAAATATTCTGTGAAAGAAATTTGACATGAAAAATTCTGTGAAAGAAACTTGAAAAGAAAAATTCTGTGAAAGAAATTTGACAAGAAAAATTCTGTGAAAGAAATTTGACAAGAAAAATTCCGTGAAAGAAATTCGACATGAAAAATTCTGCGTAAAAAATTCTGAAAAAACTTTTTGACTATCCATTCTGGCTACACAAATCCGCTTGGCAATTTTTTTGAAAAAAATCTTGCAAACGGATACTTAAAATAGATAATCAATCCACAAAGCAGTAAATCACAAACCACAAATCCTCAATATAACCTAAAATGGTTAAAACTTTGCATTCAAGTTTTCAAAGAAGGGAAAATTATTTGTTGTAAATCATTGCTTGTAATGAGTAAGGATCATAGGAACAAGTTCGTTATCGAAATCAGTATCGTTGGGATACTTCTTATACAAGTTATTTATATAAGGGGGGGTATATATATACTGTACACTAATCTAGATTCCATATCGTAGCTAGGGTGAGGGAGGTAATAAATTCATTTATAACTAACCCGGCGGATGATCGTTAAATACCTCCAAGACTCTTACGGGTTTTTGCTCCTCCTTTGCCTTGTTTTTCTTCCCCCAACCGAAAGAGAGCTCGTTTCAACTTGTTCGCGTGACTTTTCTGGTAAATCACTGTAAATATAAGTCGACTTGTTTAAATAATGAATGACTGGGTTGAAAAGGTAGCAATTAATTTTGTCGGGATCGAGGAAAAGGGAGATAGATCGATATTGTATTGGAAGCTTTGTGTGGATATGATTATGTATGATGGAAATTCCTGTATTTAATTAGATTTGGATTTACCGTGGCAGAGGATTTCAAGACGAGCTCTATATCAATATAGAGCTTCGGCTGGGCTCCCTTATAAAATCCCCGCGAGAGTGGAAAAACCTTGGCACAGAGAACAAACATCGGAGCTATAACAATAGAAAGGGGGGGAACGTTTTGCAATGGGACAGTAATTCGGGGTTTTCCCCAACAGGAGAAAAGGCAAATTTGCATGGAAGAAAATTTTCGTCTTCTCTTGTTTTACTATCTTAATAATGTAAAGTTAAATGGCGACGGGAACATGGTAAGAAAAGGTGCCGCATGAGAATGGTTTATACTTCACTTGGAAACAAAACGTCTCTGGTGTGTTATAACGTAGTAATCGCTTGTAATACGTTTTGCACCTCTTAATTATATGTTATTTTGTCTCTAATAGTAAGACGAATTCATTCTCGGGATGTGAAATCGACCGGTTAAGTTCTTCATTATGTCTTTTTCTTTATGGCGACGTTAAGGAATGAAATATTTTTAATCGAACGTTAATTATGGTAATTTGCGGGACGTGGTTCTTGTTAAAAATACACAGAGAGGGAGAAGAAAAAACCCAAGATTAGTAATGATATTGTATGAAATGGATTTATAAAAAAATAAAAGAAGAGAGGAGAGAAAAAAAAGTTTTAAATTACCATTTCTTTTTTCTCTGTTGTTTTCCTGACACGAGTAGAAAGCAACTCGGTGTCATATTGCTCTGTCAATATTGTCTCGGCTAATGGACTCACTCCTCTCTGTCCTTCTTTACTTTGCCGTGTCTCTCCTTTTCCCCTTTCTATATTCTTCCCTTATATTTTCTTCTCTCTCTCTAATTTGGGAAACCTCAGATAACTAAGTAAATCTGTATAACGTATTTTAACCACTTTTAGAGATATATTGGAGTTTCAAGTGCTCAATCTAAATGAGTATCGAAGAAGTTTAGTGCAGGAGCAAAGTTTTTGAAAAACTTTATTAATCCAGAGGAAGAAATCCGCTTTTTCTATACTTTTTTCCCTCCCCATTTCTTTGTAATGTTTTTTATTAATTCTCTATCCCGGTTATTAATAGTGTATTTTCTTTTATTTGAAACTTTTTTGACGAGGGGAAGAGTGAGTGGTTCAGATAAAGGCTGAGGAAGAACAAAGACCTTTTGGGTTTTAAGGGCTAAAGTGCATTTGACAATTAGAGCTGAAGCAAGAATTGAAGACTTTTAGAGCTAAAAGTAGAAAAAAGTAGAATTATATTTTTAGAGCTCGAGCGAAACTGACAGTTAAAGCCAGAGCGAGAACCAGAAGCAGAATCAGAAACACAGCCAGAGCCAGAGCCAGAGCCAGAGCTACAATCTGGTGACAGTGGCAGCCAGAGCCAGAATCTGGTGACAGTGGCAGGAAGAGCGAGAATCTGGTGGCAGTGGTAGCCAGAGCCAGAATCTGGTGGCAGTGGCAGCCAGAACCAGAGCCAGAGCCAGAGCTAGAATCTGGTGACAGTGGCAGCCAGAGTCAGAATCTGGTGGCAGTGGCAGCCAGAGCCAGAATCTGGTAGCAGTGGCAGCCAGAGCCAGAGCCAGAGCCAGAGCCAGAGCCAGAGCCAGAGCTAGAATCTGGTGACAGTGGCAGCCAGAGCCAGAATCTGGTGGCAGTGGCAGCCAGATCCAGAATCTGGTGACAGTGGCAGCCAGAACCAGAGCCAGAGCCAGAAGACAGAATGTAGTGACAGCCAAAGCCAGAGTCAGAATCAGGGACGAATCTAGTGTCAGAGCAAACATTTTAATTTAGCTGAAGCTCTACAATGAGCTTAAAGCCTGAGTCGTGCAATTTCTAATTTTATGTATTAAAATGCAGCATGTAGGAGCCATCTTGTCTCTAGGGACCTGCACCGCTGCACAAACGAATCTTGAGGTCGACAATTCATGTCAAAACAGTTGACACCAATCTTGACATCACAATCTTGCAATATACATAACTATCAATTCTGCTCCCCGAAACTAACTACAATATTCGAATTCCTTCTAATAATTTTCTTTTTCTGTTTTTTCAGAGAATCGAATGGCATTCCAGCGTAGCACACAGGGAAATATGTTACCTCAAAGGAAAATCAGAGGTAAGTTCTTACAATTTTTCACTTACATAAAACAATCTCATCCAAAGTTGACATCCTGTGACATTTTTATGCAAAGCAGATTTTTATACATCACTCCGGAGTAAGTCCTTCCCCTCCCGCATGCATTTCCCACTATCAGGATGACAGGGAAATCGAAATATTTTAAACATTCATGGCTAAAAAGAGAGAGAGAGACTTGTACCGTGTTTATCGCTTTTCCCGTTGTTGTGTTGAAACATAATTCATCCAATCAACTCTGGAAATGGATCGGAATGGATTTATTTATACGATTTTCCGGGGCAGGTAACTCTCGCTATTTTGACGGATGGATGTTTTAGAGTTCAAAACGTTATTCCCCGCGTCCTTTACCTTTAATAAATTCCTCTCCTCGAAATGTTATTATTTATTGAAAGGGAGGAATCACGATGAAATTTCTACCGGCGGGTGTATTTCTTGCCTCGGCAGTCACCAGAGATGGATTGTCCAAAGAACAGGAGAAGATATCATCTAACGTATAAATTAACGTCTCATGCTTATCATAGGAGTCTGTGTCGAAACTCCATTGCGGTGCATTATTCACTGCCAATTTAAATTAATGTAGCATGTAAATTAACTTATCTCTGTCGTTGTACAACACGATGCGTGAACCGTCTTGCTCGCCTTATTAAAAAGGAGACGAGGAAAAAAAAGAGCGAAATGCGGGAGAAGGACGCAGAAAAAAACAATGGGAAATGATTCAGGTTTTGGTTATTCCTTTTCGATTCGTATCGGTAGTCTAGACCAGTCTAACATGATTTTAAACGGTTAATAGATAACGATTTGTACGGGAGTGAGGCCTTTTAAATTTTTGTATCGAATCGGGAGATAATGCACCATTTTGAGTTAAAGGAAGAAGCTATTTATTACTATTCGATTTGTAAATTATATAAAGATGAGTCTTGGGCTCGATTTGAAGCGGAGTTGTAGGCGTGTGTAATTATAATAATGCGAATGAACAGGAGTCTATATTCGAGTGTAGTTAATAGCACTCTAGCTTTGATAAGTCCGTAGTTATGGGATTAAATGCGTTAACGAAGTGAATTGCCGCCGTCCGAGTGTGTATAATTCGTTCCACGAAATTGTCACGATTAATATGATCCACGTGATTGTGCTGGAGTTTTTTTCGCGGGAAACTCACCAATAGATTTTTAGACCAGTTGCTGTTGACGAAGTTTGTCTTAGTCATTAATGGGGAGGCTGACAAGAACCATCTTTTGGAGTGGTCAGTGAATATCGTCTGCTATAGCCACATCGTTATAAGCGCAGGATTTTTAGGGGTACATATTGTTGGAAAGGAGCCGAGGACGGCTCTCTGTCAGAAGTGGTCGGATGTTGGAAAGCAGAAGAATGATTGCCTTTTGTTGTTAGTAAAGTGTTGTATGATGTCATCGATTATGTTTTGATGGTAGTGATTGTAGCGACTAATGATTTGTGAAAATAAATACGCGATGAGAAGTTAACAATACAGTGAAACTCGGTTATAACGCGCTCGGTAATAACGCGATCTCGGTTATAACGCGGAAATGGGCCCGGTCCCTTCACGAGGTCCATAAGAACAATGAAATTTGGCCTTGGTTATAACGCGGTCAAAATTTGGAAAATAAATGAAAAAATCTTCATGAATAATGAAAAATCCGAGAATTTCTCGCATAAAAAATTTTTCCACCAACAAAATTTCACCTAGACCCGAAAATAAATTCAAATTTGCCAAAATCGAGTGATTATTTTTTAAAAAACTTTAAATTTTAGTGAAATTTTTTGTTCAATTTTCAATTTTTGATTGATCAAGTCTATATTATCTGATTTCATGATTGAAATTCAAATGAAAAATGTATAAATAAAAATGTATAAATGTCGCACATAGAAATCGTTTGGTTTGACACCCATTATTAATTTTTTTTGTCAAAAATGGGCATCTCGGTTATTGCGCGAACTCGGTTGTAACGCGAAAAATGACCCGGTCCCCTCAACCGCGTTGTAACCGAGTTTTACTGTATACATAGATATACCATGTTTACTTTATGTCCTGGATATATAAACAGTATACTGCAAAAACTTACAAAAATTTAGGTTTTTCCATAAGTTAAACATTGGGTTTAACGAGGGCGCTAGGGTTCAGTCTGGGACAGAGCCCGCACTAGTTTTGTTTACTTATCATGACAAAGCAGGCTCGGATTGACCCACCGGACTATCGGGAAATGCCTCGGTGGAATAAAAGCGCCATTTTGCTTTTGCAGTTTCTAAAAAAATAGGACTAAAATATTTGACTCAGTAGGTGTTTTTTTTGCCCAGGATTTTTTTGAATTTTTTTTGGGAGAAAAACTTGAGAAAGCGGAAGTGGCTCATTTTGTAAAACAAAATACGACAACTTTACGAACAGTTTTTTAAATAAAATTTTTTACCCGCACTCTAAGAAGACAGGGCACTTATGGACAAGTCAATAGTCCACACCTTCTTCTTAGATTGTGAGCTAATTTTTTTATTAAATAAAAACAGCTGTACTGAAATTTGACAACCGCCTCAGACTTTTACCCGGATA
The DNA here is from genome assembly GCA_023512825.1 of Liposcelis brunnea. Lineage (NCBI taxonomy): Eukaryota > Metazoa > Arthropoda > Insecta > Psocodea > Liposcelididae > Liposcelis > Liposcelis brunnea. The sequence continues at coordinate 4,789,937 of CM042071.1, forward strand.
GAGTGCCACTGGTTGACTACCCTTACGCCCGAATCCTGTTCAGTTATATCTCAGGAGCAAGGGGCGGACGGATGTGAATGTTATAGCAGACGATATTCACTAGCGACTCTACAAAACTATCAAGTAAGACCAATCCTTTTTTTTTAAACACACAAACATCCATTTCACTTCAAATGTCTTCCTCCAAATCATTTCAATATCCAAAACCACGTCCGTGACTTAATTTGATTTTTATGTTTTTTTAATACAACATACCCGACTAAAATTAATACGCATACCTGTTTATGGTCGTCTGTCATCGTCGACGATATGCGTAATAAATTTTCAAACGAGCATTTTAAAAAAAAAGACTATCTTAATTTTCGGGACCGTACAAAACAAGAATCATTATATTGTACGAAATCATAATGATAGAGGGGATATTACCGTTTAATTGTAATGTTATTAGTTTTTCTTTTTCGATTTTTTTCAAATATAATCGAATGGCACGGAAGCGTATTTGGTTGACCCTTTCTACGTACAATAATTAATGCCTCCCGTTGGCTAAAAAAACAAAAAAAAAGTCACGCTTTTTTGAATCTGATCAAAGAAAAAAAAACCTTTTCGTTGTTAATTTTTCGCCGAAGCCTTGATATTGGTTCCGTCGTTTTTTTTTTATTAATCCCAAAATGGAATAAGCAATTTGACCGCTACATTAATAAAATCAAGGTCGGGTTAATAAACAATAACACTTGACAAAAGAAGAGTTTTGATTTATGAAAACGCATTTGAAGGGCTTTCATTAATTAAAAAATCTGATCCATAAAAACGTGGCTTGTTGAGGTAATGTTAATTCATTTATTCTTGATTTTATAAGAATACGACCCCTTCGTAATAATGTTGACCGTTTGTCTGATTTTATTTTTTAATCTTGATGAAACAGTTTTTTTTTTTTTAGGAATTTTTCATCAATCTTGATGTCTTTTCCACTTCTGGAATCGTGACGGACGATATAATCGAGTATTATTTCATGTTGAACACGTTTCTTAATCGTAATCTGAATCTCCTCTTATCTTAACAGATCCCATTTCCAGGTGTTTTCCTTTAATTACATAAGTGTCAACAAGCACGTTTGACCGTTTGACCATGGAGTCCATTAAAAAAAAAAAAAAAAAAAGAGGAGGGAAAAAAGGTTCTTTTGTAATAAAGCTTTGGGATAACATCATTGCCTCTTTTTCTTTTTTACTCCCTTAATGAAAATTTTCGAAAATAAAAGCAGCGAAGCATGTTATCCCTTTTTTCTCAAGCTCGTCTTCATTATTTTTTACTTTTAGGTTAAAGCGCTTGATTATCGGGGTTAAGAAAAAAAATCAATCTCCCCGTTTTTCCCCTGCGAATTTTTAATGCAAGAGGAATGTTAGTAGCAGATTAATGGCGGCGAGGGGTTGAAATTTAGGTTTATTGAATAAGTAGACCTACTAAAAGGGTTGTATGCTTGGAAGATTAAGGGCTTTAGGAGTTGCTGCAATGGACCAAGTTTTGTTAATATCAGCATCGACTATCTTCTTCCTATTTGATCCATTATTTTCCTTCTTCATCTGGTTAGATCGCTGCATGCCATTCTTTTGCGTTAGACTGGTCAGCGTTGCCATGGCAACGATAGGTTGCATGCTAAACGTGTCGATAAACAAACCATCAACTTCTAACATCTCCAGACAAAAAAAAACTCCATAAACATCCATCCAATCAAAAAATTAATATTTATTACATCGCATCGGTTAAATCATTACCGGGCATGAGATATTAGAATTATTAGATCATAGATAACAATAAAAAAAAATACTAATGATTTATCAAACTGTCGTCTACGAAAAAAAAATATAAAATATCAGTTACATGTTATTTTTCAAATAGTTAATAATTATTTCCTAAGAAAAATTAACGTGAAATTTAAAACGCTTAATATCGAGTATCAATGAAAATAACTTACAATGTCAAGCCATCCCACAAACTTGATATCATAATTTTAAATGCTAAAAAACAACCTCCGCGATTTATTTATTTTTAAAAACATACTTATATTCCTTTTTTGGTGTTTTACAGGACGATTGCCAGAACTACATTCGAGTCCTCGCAAAAATATCACCGGACAGACTGTTAATATGCGGGAGCAACGCTTACAAACCCCTTTGCCGGAATTATAAATTTAAAGATGGCGACTACTCGGTTGATAAGGAATTCGAAGGGAGAGGATTATGTCCCTACGACCCTGACCACAATAGCACTGCCGTCTACAGCGATGGTCAGCTTTATACGGCTACCGTGGCTGATTTTCAAGGAGGCGATCCGCTCATTTACAGGGAACCTTTACGGACGGAAAGATCCGATTTAAAACAATTAAACGGTAAGTAAATGAATTTTTTTTTTTTTGCGAAAAAAAACAAAAAGGGAATTTTGTGTTATTACCGGGAGGAAAGGGAGAAAAAAAAGGTTTCGCATGAGTAACCAGAACGTTTAAGTGAATAATCTAGGAAGAAATACGATCTTTTTACACTGAAATCCTTTCTACATGATGAGAAACGAAATTCTTTGAAATAATTCTCTTTGATTTTTGAATGAAGGTTTTCTCTTGTGTTAATTCCTTTTTTTTTTCAATTTGATGGGCGCTTTTGCTTTTAATTTTGGATGTTCAGGGTCGGAATAGGTTCGAAGAGCTGCGGTCTGGATAAGTCTTTAGTTAAAAAAATGCAGAAAATTCTTTTGAAAGTTTTAGAAAAATTTTTGCTGATGCTGTGTCTACCAGATAATAAATCATCCAAACTTTAGAAATTTTTTTGAAACTGCATGTTCGAGAACGAAAATAATTTTAAGTTTCGATGATTAATCAATCAACCCAGTAAAGACAGAGCACAAGACATTGAAATTTTGAAAAAAATTTTTAAAAAAAATTTAAAAAAAAAAAATGTTGAGAAAAAAATTTTGAAAAAATTTTTTGAAAACAAAATTTTGAAAAAAAAATTTTGAAAAAAAAATTTTTTGAGAAAAAAATTGAGAAAAAAATTTTTTGAGAAAAAAATTGAGAAAAAAATTTTTTGAGAAAAAAATTGAGAAAAAAATTTTTCGAGAAAAAAATTGAGAAAAAAATTTTTTGAAAAAAAAATTGAGAAAAAAATTTTTCGAGAAAAAAATTGAGAAAAAAATTTTTCGAGAAAAAAATTGAGGAAAAAATTTTTTTATGAAGGAAATTAAAATTCTTTAACTAAACAAGATTCGAAAAAATTTTTTGATTTAAAAAAAAATTTGACTTGAAATTTTAAAAAATTTGTTTGACTAGAACTTTAAAAAAAATTTCGAAGAAATTTCGCCCAAAGAAAATGATTAAAAATTGTTGCCTAATCTTGATGAACTTTTCATGGTAAACCGTTTTACAGAAAATTTTGGCCAAAAAATTCCAAAACATGTTCTTTGACAAGAAAAAAATGTTTAGGGTGATCACACTTATTTTTTTTTAAAACGGTGAGTCTTGTCTGTCTACTTGAGCCCAATTTAAAATTTCTTGTTTCTAAAAAAAAATTGCAGAACGAATTTTTAACAACTCATTAACTTTTTCAGGTCCAAGTTTCGTCAACTCAATGGCCTACGACGATTACATATTCTTCTTCTTCCGAGAAACTGCCGTTGAATACATGAACTGCGGGAAAAAAGTCTACTCCAGAGTGGCCAGGGTCTGCAAACACGACAAAGGAGGCCCGCATCAATTCGGCGATAGATGGACGTCCTTTTTGAAATCGAGATTGAATTGCTCCGTCCCGGGAGATTACCCATTTTATTTCGACGAGATTCGTAAGTCTATACATAGAGAAAGATAAACGACATCAGTTTTTATATCATTTACCCCGACAAAGGAATTCCTTTTCTCTTTCGAAAAGAGATCCCTGTCGAGATTATCATCATGAAACTATCTACCACGTGTTTATTGATCGTTTCTTTTTCCCTCGAATCGATATTTTACCCATTTCCCTAAAAAAAATAACCGGAGCGAAATTGAGTCGAAGAATCTTGAATCAACAAAATTTTAATCCAACCATTTGAATCATGAACAATTTTAGACTTTGTAGCCCCGGAGCGTGTCGTACCTTTTGTTGCCATTTCATTTGCATGCTGTTTATTCAGATTCCCATTCTAGAGATAGAAATTGTGCTCTTTCATCAATAGAATCCTTTTTCCTCTCTCTTCAGTTTTCAAATGAAAAATTTAATTGGCTTCGGACTTTAAATTTATCCCGTGTGTAAATGAACCCTTCTCGGAGAAAATTCAATATTTTTTTTTCTCCTGGAAAAAGAAATCATTATCAAGGGTGTTTTAAAAACCCTTTTGATATTTGAAATCTTAAACTATTCTTCATTTTCCTGTATAAAATTTATCGAGTCGGAAAAGGAAAGAATAATCATTTATTTTGAATGGAATTATAATCCAATTAGTTGACTAATTTTGTAACTGGAAAAAACGAAAAAGGGGAGAGGAGTGGGGGGGAAGGGGTGTTCATTTCATGAAAAAAAAGATGCTGAAAAGTTTACAAGACGCGCACCAGTTCATTTTCACTTTTAATCACGTTCCTAATTTTCGATTTCGCTTTTTCGTAAAAAGTTGAATTCAATTCTTTGTCAATTATTTTTCGGGAAAGTTAAAAAATTAGTCATTGAATTTTTTATACATGAGTTTGAGGGAAAATTGAAAATTCATCAGGGGATTAGAAAAAGCCGCGTTTTATTAGAACGCCTTATTGGAAGTGTCGGGAAAACTTAATGAGTTTCAATTTTATTACTTTAATTGCTTGGCTCTTTTTTTTTTCGTTTTTTTTTATGGGTTTAAACTCAATTTCGAATATATCGTAAAACAGTAATTAAAAGTATTTTTGACGGTTTTCAGTTTTTAACAAGAAAATCTTAAATGTTTAAAGTGTCCCAAGGGCACGAACAGCGGTTTCGCAAAAAAAATTACCATAGGCTCTTCAGTTAAAAATGGAGCTTTAAAATCTAAACAGTCGTGGATTTAGGTTTTCCTTCAAATTGTGGTGTCGCCATCTCTTGGCAAAGTTACGAACAAAAAGGCTCTGAAAGTTCTTCCTGCCGATTGGAGAGTGAGAGAATAAAGGGCGACCAATTAAATGTGTTCGAAAATTTGAAATTAAACAAAAGAAAAGCGCTGGAGACTCTCATTGATTGCCATCAGCCCTTTATTCATTTGGTGATCGATGAACTAATTTTTTGTCTTCAACAACGCGTTTCCCTCCTGGACCCGAGTTTCGCGCCCTTTACGATCATGAGAAGAATATTGGACAACCATGATGGTATACACCGCTCTCTGTTAAAGACGATTCTTTAACTTGACAAAACCTCCGTGGTCGCTGTGAAAATTTTTTTGTTTTCATGAATCTGGATGGGCAAGTTAATCATCATGGCTGCCAAATATTCTTCTTGTGGGAGTCGCTAAGATACTTCAATTTTTACTTTGGGTAACATGATTAGGGGGCCTCAGTGTACTTTGCACCTCCAATACAAAGAGCTAAACAAAAACGTAGATGAAGCAGCAATATTAAGAAACTAATTTTTGCCAAGCTGAACCTCTATTTCCCACTCCTCGATTAAGTTCAATCTAATTAACCGATCGAGTTTTTTACCATCATCGAAAACAATCCATATATTTAATTTTTTTTTTGTTCTTTCATTTACCTGCCACATTATTAAACATTTAATCCACTCATGGAGTCAATTATTAATAATAAATAAACCCATTGGACTTTAAATGCAATTACCTTTCTTCAGAGTCATTCTTAGCATTATTAAGCGTCCCCCACAGGCCATTACGAAGAGCTATAGCTTCATTGTTAAACCACGAAACCGTAGTTTATTTCATATCTTATAAATCTGACATTTAATTACTGCAAATCGTAAGGGATTGTCTAGTTTAATCGACTGCAATAATATCCGATTTGTGGCTAAAATGTAATTTTCATTTATTACAAAAAAATCTTAATTAGCTCTTAGTGCAAAAAAAAACAACAACACATAAACAACATTTTTTAATATTAATAAATTTTTATTTTTATTTTACAGAATCGATGAGTGAGATTGTGGAAGGAGTCTACGGACAGCGCTCAGCTCAGCTTTTATACGGAGTGTTCACGTCTCCGATTAATTCGATCGGTGGATCTGCCGTATGTGCCTTCAGCATGCAGTCGGTTCTCGACACGTTCGAAGGCCCATTTAAAGAACAAGAAACAATGAATTCAAACTGGCTGCCAGTGCCCATTCCTAAAGTCCCCGAACCGAGGCCGGGCCAATGTGTAAATGATTCTAGAACTCTTCCCGATGTTTCGGTGAATTTCGTTAAATCCCATACGTTAATGGACTATGCGGTGCCTGCGTTTTTCTCCAGGCCAGTGTTGATTAGGATCAGTTCGCAATATAGGTTCACGATGATCGCCGTCGATCCCCAAGTTCAAACCCCCGATGGTCGTGCCTATGATGTCCTGTTCATCGGGACCGACGATGGAAAAGTCGTTAAGGCTGTGAATGCGGCTTCCTTCGATGCTGACAACAAAGTCCAGAGTGTTGTCATCGAAGAGATCCAGGTTCTGCCTCCCGGAGTACCCATCAAAAATTTATATGTGTCTCATGGGAAATTGATAGTGTTGTCTGATGACGAGATACAAAGTATTTCGTTGCATAGGTGCAACACTGAAAAATTCACCTCGTGCAGGTAATTTATTTATTTAGTTGTTGGACAAAGTGAAATTCTAGCTGGCCGGACTCAAGTTACTTTTAAACTGAGAGCCTGATAAAGAGTTGACACTTCGATGAGGGATGCGCCATTTTGAAAACTGGAAGCTTCCATGATCTCGAATTGATTGACAGAGAATGGCGGCCGCCGAATTCAAGATGGCGGAAGCTTCCTGTTTTCAAAATGGCGCACGACTCATTAAAGCGTCCACTCTCCATTAGGCTTCCTATTTTTAACCATTATTCTCTTCTGGATACGGTAACTTCAAGAATTCCGTGATAGTATGCAACTAGCGACATCTGTGTTTGAAGCGATAACTATTTTTAAAATCATAAGCTAAGTACAAGAAGCAGACATTTGTTTAATGGTTCAACGGTTTCAACTAGAGATGTCACTAATTCGGTTTTACAAATTACCGTATCCAGAGGAGATCAGTTCTTTTAATTAGTCCGCCATCTTGAATTTTATTATCAGTCTTTAAATTAGTTTCTAATTTCGATTTTTGGTCAGCTAGAACTTCACTCTGTCTTACTTTTGTAGAATTTCAAGTTTCTAGGCAGACATTAAATTTTGTTTTAATTTTCTTGTAGCGAGTGTGTAGCTCTCCAAGATCCTTATTGTGCTTGGGACACTACACAAAAGAGGTGCGTGTCTAGCGGTCCAAATGGATGGGACCCGGATAAAAGGAGGTTCCTACAAAGTATCTCAAAAGGATCGAGTAAAGCGTGTCCACATGCAGGTACGTTCGAGCTAAATTCAATTATTTTTTTAAATTATAAAAAAATAATTTTTAAATAATACCGCTTTTTAAATGGAATCCTGAATAGTTATGCGTTAAATGAGATTATTTTTAAACATTTTTAATTTGTCTTGATTTTGAATTAGCTTTTATTTTTTTTTTTTTAAATGAACGAAAATGCTTTTATTTATTTTTTAAAGAGAGAAAAAGAACAAAATCAGTATTAAATGCATGGAGAAGGAAATGAAAAAAATCAATAGAGGAACGTTTTATTATTCGAATTGAAAGGTTGAAAGTGACCTTTCCAAGTAGTTCTTGAATAAACTTTGATGTTTTATATCCGGCAATGTCCCTTTTTTTTTTTTCGTTTTATTCACAAAAAAATTGAATCATTGGGTCGAGAGTTTTAAGCTTGAGGAGATATTTCATGATAGTAGAGAAAAAATTCAGTTCCAGATCCTCCATCCGGTTGAATCAGTTCGTAGTATTGTAAATAAAAAAAAAAATTCTCGCTGCTTACATTGGCGACCTCAAGCGGCCATTTCACAAACTATTGTTACTCGGGTATGTTCGTACGTGTTCGTATTCGTTCGGGGACTTTCGCCAGTCCCGAGCCGAAGTATTGAGCTCTATTGCGTCCGCCACTATAGTACCTCAAATTTTTTTTATTTTATTTTCCTATTTAAATATTTTGAATGAATAAAACGAAAAAAATTATACAAAACAAGAATAAAAAATTCTACAGTTTTTTAAACGAATCTTACGAATTAGCCGTAGTGCTACATAGTTATTGCTTTAAAAAAACGTTAGTCGTCTTGTTTAAATAAAGTCTAAAAAATTCTAGACCTAATCATTAGTTAATTAAACGATCTTGGAAAATTCAAATTAGGAATATTAGATATTTTTAGTACAGTAGATAATAGTAGCTCAGCCAAACGATCATAAAACATTGATCATTCTCTTAAATAGTTCTGCTTGTTTTTTATTATTAAATTACATAGAATTATTTCATTCCGTGGATCGTCTATATATTTTTCTTTATTTTAATTTTCGATTTATTTTACATTAAGATTGGCTAAATAGTAGGCAGATTGCTTTATTTGTGCTTGGCTTTTTCAGCAGAAGTCCCTCCTGTGCCGACAGCGAGCCAGACGAAAACGACGGGTAAGTTTTTAATAATTTTTTTTTTTTATATAATTATTCTTTTTAAGAGTTTTGAGTTGTATAACCTCGCGTGAAAGTTTATCCCCAAGTTTTGTAATTATTGGTCAACGCTTAATTTAGGTGAGAACGAAGTGTATGAGGAGATAAATCGTACGTGTCCTCCTTGCCCTGTCTGCATCAGTGATAAAACAACGGCCCCAAGTCTGTCGGAAGTCAGCGTCGAACCGCAGCAGGGTTAGTTTTCATAGAAGCAAATTTTTTTTGCTTTAAATTACAAATGGCGCGGGTTCGGGGCTGCTGTAATCTTTAACAAGGCGTTACAGTGAGCGCGTGCGCCGCCACTGGAGAGGCATTTTTGTGACTTTCGGGGGAGAAAAAAAAATCAAAAAAGCGTTATGTTATCTAGGGACAGAGTTTTTGACATAAGAAGGACTAGGACTTTGACTAGCAGGCTCCTGGAACTTGGACACACGAACATTCTTCAAAATTTTGGCTACGTTTAGAACTTTGACCAGCTGCACTTGGAAGCTGACTTACTGACAGACGAGCAAACAACCGAAAACGATAGCATAAGGTTTTTTTTTTAAATCTTCACAAAAACGCTTTTTATTAATATTACGTAAAATATTAAAGAAGATGAAAGTGAGGCCAAAATATATAATTTCAATAATTCGCAATGAACGATTTGGTTTTATTGTTTTGGTCTTACTCCCCAGTTACTTACAAAATGTTGCGGTTACGGTTTCATAACTTTCCTTAATTGGTAATTGTTTATTACGTTATTGTTATACAATTTTAATAAAAAAAAAAAAATTGGCAGTCCGCCTCAATAACAGACTAGGCGGTCGCATTTTTACAGACAAAAAATTAATGTCATCGTTTAAAAAAGAAATTATCTTCTAATACACAAAAGTTTTTGTTTTATAATTTTGTATTTTAATTATTTGAAATGTCGTTATGAGTTTGTATCGTTATTTGTCCCCGTTCATTTACTTAATTCAAAAGCTTAATACTAACGCTTTCGCTTATTTATGAAAATAAAAAAAAAACAAAAGCTATTCTTATGAAATTCTGGTGTTGGCCTACTGATTAAAATCTATTGTGACTATTCACGTGCCAAGATTTTATAAAAAAAAAACGTAACCGAGGTTGAAATATCGTAATTATGATTTAATTAGGTTTTTTTTTTCAGATTGGACAGCGAGATGTTGATTTATTTTTAGAATAATTGATGATTAAGATGATTGTCAGGCAATTAAAATTTGCAATGATGATTGTTCGGAGTATTAAACGGTTCAGGCGATTTTTAATAATTGATTAGGCTCAGTATTACTGTTAATGGACTGAAAGATGTTGAAGTTCTTTCTGATGTTGATATTCTTAAAAAAATTTTGGCAGAATTTTAAAAACTTATTTTATGGAAATTCATAAAAATTCTTAGAAAATGTGTGCAAATGTTCTTGACATATCGCTTTTTATTCTCTAATGAAAAGCTCCTTAAGAGATGTCGGCCATTTTGATTTTCTGACTTACGACCGCTGCCACCAAAATTCTTTTCTCGTGTTTAGCTTATGAAAAAATCAAAATTTTACTCTTGAAGTGTTTGAAGAAGAGTCTAATGGCGTTGCCATTTAAGGGAGAGTTGCTAAACCTAACCTAACCTTACCTGGTTGCACTTAATCTCGTTTTCGTTCAAAATTTGCTGACTGCCAGTCGGGAGCATTTCTCTTCTAATTTTAAAGTTTAGACTTTTAGCTTCTTTTATGGCTGATAAGTCATTCTATACTCACTTAAAATATCGCCTGAACTAAAAAATCAACCTCGGTCACATTTTTTTCTTGGCAAAGTCAATGTTTTAACTAATAAAATCTTGGTTTATTTTTTTTTCCAAATCAAAATGTTTTAAATCTGAAAAAACGTTAAAATTCTCAAAAATCAGACTTAAAACATTTTTATTTGTTGTCGTGTGTTTGCACTTATGGTTCGTGGTCATGTACTCTTGAGCTTGCTTGCTGTGCAGGGTCCCCTCACGGTCATGGCAGGACGCCTGGCCATTTCGTGGAAGCAGAACTCGACAACGAGATTATCATAGAACTCGACGAGAGCAACGTCATCTCCGACACACTGGCTGGACTTTCCCATCCAGGTACTGCTAAAAATACAAAAAAAAAAAATTTCATATTCCGTGAGGGGTGGAAGAAAAATTCACAAAAACGGGCAATCGCGGGAACAATCGTTTTCTGTTTATTTTGCTTTATTGTTTGCTTGGGTAATTCATTTTTCCGAAACGGGCATTGCCTCATGTATTATTTTCTATTTTTTTTTTTCAAAAATAATTTTTATGTAACTAACATTGTTATTTTTTCCGATTCATGGTTAAATATTCTATATTTTTAAGAGTGCACTTTTTTTTTTATTTGCGTTTGCTCTATTTTTTTAAAAAAAGCTTCTTTGCACAATTTTCCCCTTCGTATACATTTCAAATGGTAATAAATGCGAAATTAACATCACAAGCGCGGCTCCATTGACTCTAAGCAGAGTCGATATCGTGCGGTTTCCCAAACAAATGATTGAAACTTTTTAGCAAAATCGAATCGATTTGAAATCTGCGGTTTAAAAATGTTAAAATTACGGATTATGATGTTTAGAAAATTGAAAATAAGATTTAAATTTCAAATAAATGAGTAGCTTGGGGGGGAAGAGAGAAAAAAGTGAAAGGGATAAATAATTTTTTAGAAGAAAGATTTCCCGATTTTGTTCGAGAAAAAATATTGATCGGATTTTTAATTATTTTCAGGTGCCAAATTGCCGTCTTCTCAAGATAACATCGTGATATATACAGCGGAGACGCTTGGCATTGCCGTTGCTACGTCTGTCCTGGCCGCTCTAGTCGTTGGCTTCGTCGGGGGCTTCCTTTTTTCTCGGCGGTGTCGACCCGACGACTATTCAGATATGCCTAGGTTTCCAGATAACCAGAGACATCAGTTGAACAGGTAAAATTTAGGATAAGTAAATTAAGGAGTATTATTATGTTGATTAGGAGAAAAGAGCTTCATTGAAAAGGTTTTGAAAATTTTTAAAAAAATGGAAAAGGTTAAAAAATCAATTGTATGTTTAAGAAATAGTATTTCAAATAGAAAATAGTATTTTATATTTTTATTTGAAATAGCTAATTCAAAAAACTATTCACGTACTATTTTTTATTTTTAAGATAGTTTTTGATGTAAAACAGTTTCTTTACACGATCGACCTGCCCTCTGTTAAAAATTTTGTAAAATTATGTGACTTTGCTGTTCACTTTGACTTGACTTCAACTTTATTTTTTTTTTTAATTTTGCTAAATTCTATTTTTTTATTTGCTTCATAATTTTGTCAAAAGATGGCGACACAACAATAATTTTAAAGAAAATCTGAATCCACTTTTGTTTTGGAAATATAATTCTTGTTTGTAGTTTGCTTTTCATGTGAAATAAATGAAGTTAATAGCTTTGTTTATCTGTTTTAAGATATTTCTGACAAAATGTATTACAATTTAGAGTCTTTATTTGAAGTAAAGAAATAAGGTTTCAAGATTTTCTTAACAATCGTGAATTTAGATTTTCCTTCAAATTATGATGTCGCCAGCTCTCGGCGAAGTTACCAACTAAAGCTCTGAAAGTCTCTCGTTCTTTTGCTATGACAAGCCACAAAAATATCAAACTGTTTTTAAAATAGTTTATTATATTTCAAATAGTTTTCGCAAAAAAACTATTTTATATTTTATATTTTACTGGAGAAAAAAAATCTTACTATTTTTATTTTCTATTGGAATAGGTCTCTTCGACTATTTTACTCAATCCTGATTTGTATTGAAAAATCAAAAAATTAAGTCTGTGCTCGAAGAAAAATTTTCAACAATTTTTAAATTTATTTTCGATTTTTTCTTTTTTTAAAAAATAATATTTATACGATTGCAGTTGTAACAATTTGTGCTTTTGTTACAATGTAACCAGATAAGGTTATAAATCACTCATATCAAACAAATAAATGGCGTCCAATATGGCGGCCAGTTAAAACCAAGCATCTAAATATCTGCACTACATTCACAGCCTTTTAAATTTCTGTTTACGTTAACCGGACGAAATTTTACATAAACAATTTTATTTTTGAAAATATTCACAATCTCAAAACCTTTTCAATGAAGCTTTTATGTATCGCATTCTCTAATTAATACCATTTAAAATTTTACGGTAGGTACCTTATGAATTTACTCACGGGTGGCATAATTAACCCTACATTCATTAAAAAAAATTTATCGTTTAATATTCGGGTCCGACTGCACGTTAGAAATTAAACCCCCAAAAAAATAAAAACAACAAAACCGAAAACCGCCTTTTCAACCCAAAAATATTATTTATTTCCATCGACCGACATTGTTTTTTTTGATAAAATTCGGGTAAAAAATTTCCGGCGGATGATGAAAGAGTAAAAAGCAGACAATTAAAAAAAAAGCCAAGGGACTAATTAAAAAACGTTTAGCCATTATCATATCATTAGCATTTTTTTTTTAAAACATCTTGAGTTTTGCTTGAAATCGATTACCAGAGTAGTGATTTTGCATTTATGATACCATAGGATGTGCAAAAAGATTTTTTTATTGTGCTTTTCCTGCGAATATAAAAGTTTTTCAATGCTGTAAAAACATTTGTGCTTGTTTTATAATTGAATGCTTCGGGATCGTTTGGAGTTAACTGCCAGTTGAATGCTAGTTCTTCACAGGTATGCCATATCATTATCATTTTGCTGCATATATTATTAATTATTATATTTTTTTTTTGCCTGCTTTGTACTTTTTCGTGTTATGTCTTTAAATTTTTTTTATTTATTTTTGCTTCGTTGTTTGTAATTTTTTGAATTTAAAATTTTTTCTTTAATTCCTTGCCATAAATTTTTTTTTTGGAAGAAGTGAAGAAGAATATTTTAAAAATATCCTTGCATGGCGGCTAGTAGGTCAACGAGGCGGAAAATAAAATGCATTTGCAAGAATAAAACGTTAAAATGTGTAATGGTAATGGCAATTGGAGTAAATATTATTCATAGGAAAAGCTTTGGAAGTGAAAGTATAAAATTTTAGTGAGTTGCAAATAAAAGTTTTCATTTGTATTTTTTTTTTTTAAAACTTTTGCAGCTAAATTAATGTTTGTTTTTACTGGATGGAAGTATTCTTGCTTCCGCCTTGTAACGTACTCAGTTTTTAAAAGCACGTAGGATCGGTTTTGAGGAGTTGTCAAAGATTTTGTGAAAAAATTTGGTAAAATAGACCTGAGAAATTCTTTTTAGGCTCATGAAAATTTCAAGTTTGATTCTCCTCTTAACCAGCTTTTAATCGTTGCTTCGCTGCTTATTCCCTCTATTTTTCGTACGCTCTAGTTTTTTGTCTAAATGTAGTCAACTTTCTCAAAACTTTAAAAAAAAATTTTTATCTAAATATTTATTCCAGCTGAGTCGAGGGATAGTAGATTCCGCTTGATCGAATCTTGATTAATTGGAGTATGGATTTTTTTTTTGTTACTTCTTTTAGTTAATTTTGCTTTTTAATAAAATTGAAAAACCGAACAAAAATTTTGACACTTGGATTTTTTTTTTGGACAATTTAGGGAACAAGTTTTGACAAAATAATTTTTCCGCTTTTTATTAGGGAAAGTTTTCTTGAAGATTTTTCCAGAAAAAAAAACTTTTTCAGAATTTTTTCCAGAATTATATTTTAAAGGAAATTTATAATTTTAATTATAAATGTTGGAAAAATTTTTTGCACCAATTTTTTTAAAAGAGAAATAGAAAATTTTTTAAATAAATAAGAAAAAAGATTCAAGATTTTTACAAAATCGTTAATTTTAAAATTTTCTTTGTTGCAAGAAAACTTTCTAAAATTTCAGAAGATTTTTGAAAACTTTTTCTCAGAATTTTTTAACCTTTTCCTTTTTAAAAAATACTTGCCCTGAATTTCTTTCATTTTTCAGTTTTTGAAAAAGTTTTCAATACTTTCTTTTGCAGGAAACAAAATTCCAAAATTTCCATCTTGATTTCGATTTGCCGAAATTTTTGTAATCAAAAAATCGAAATTTACTCAAATAAATATTTCAAGGGTTGCTAGAGTCTAACTTTTAATTTCCAGCTTAATTCTAGTAAGTTTTTGAGCTAATTATTGAAATTGGAATATTCATTTAAATAAATCAAAATCTTATTCGTTTAAACTTTATTCTATCAAGCGAAATCTACTGTATTTGAATTATTAATTAGCCCCATAGCCAGAGGCGTACAAAAAGCTGCATATCTACCTCCTTCGAAAATTAGCCTGGCTAAAGGGCGGTTATATATTCATACCTCGTTCAGCTCTTTTATTCCTTAAAAATTTTTTCGAAATCTTTTTAATAAATGTTCACTTGTCAATTAAATTAAATCTCCATTTACTAATTCCACTTTTCGATTTTATTTTCCAGGTTGACGGATTCTGGTTTGAATGCAGATTTGCCGCAGCACATCAACAACAAGGCCATCAATTTGGTATTGAATGTGCCACCGAAGAATGCCAATGGAAAAAACGCAAACTCATCAGCGGAGAATAAACCAATTCAAAAAGTTAAAAAGACGTACATCTAGCACAGCCTGGAATTAGCTTTGGAAAGGCACTCTCCTCTGGCTGCATCACTCACTCTTATTCACGGGGCCCTCGCTAATTTAGCTAAAACGAAAACAAATTGAAAAAAAAAAGAAAAACCAAGGAGAGGGTCTTTGAATATTTTTATATTTTTTTTATTTTAAAAAATTACTCGAACGAATCGACCAAAATATTTTTTATTTTAATTAACGGAATATCGCCTTTAAAAGGTCGGAGGATGAATTTTTTTTTATAAGAAAAACGAAAGCGAGGCCAGATCTCAAGAGAAAAAAAATGACAAAAAATTTAAAAAAAAAAAAATAAAGAAAAATAGATTAGTTATTAAAAAAAAGTAAAACATTGTCCTGTGCTGCTTTGATTGTAATCGAGTAGTTTTTTTGAGTAATCGATTTTCTGTCTAATAGCGGAAAAAAAATGAATACAAAACTCGTACAAATTTTAATATTATTAGCTAAGACGAGTATCGGTTAATAATGTAAAATTTTTATTTTCTTTCAATAGAATCAAGTGTCTTGCCAGTTGAACTCTGTTGGAATTTTAATTTGAAAGGAAAATAAAAAATTGTTATCAAATGTTTTTTGATTAATTAGGAACGTATAAAGAGAATTAAAAATACGGTGAGAATGATTTTTTCGTAAAAAAAAATTTTTATTCTAAAAGACAATTTTCAGCCATCGTTTTTAAAAAAATGATTTCGTTTTGTTTTTTAAATCATTGTATGAAAAACATATACCTCGTATATGCCTACGAATGAGAGGTTTTGTAAATATTTAAAAAGGAAATGATAAAAAGGTGGATATGGTTAGTTGAATTGCGCATTTTTTGTATTTCGTCTTCGTATCTCGATTACTGTGCAAATATTTGTTTTTTTTTTTTTTTTTAAAAAAAAGGGTTATTGCTGGGATTATTTAAAATTTTGGAAAAAACTGTTTTGAGCTTTTAGTCTATTGATAGTAGCATTGAATTGTGTTTTCTTTTTTGTTATGGACGGGCGATTTCTCCAAATTATTACAAAACAGTTCTTTTCGGGGTTTTGCGGGTGATTAGTTTTTTAAAGCGATTTTTTTAAAAATTGCTAAAGGGGCAATGATTGCCCAGCAATAACCTTATGCAATTAGGATTTGTAAATCAGTTCTGATTTTTTATTAAGTTTTAAGAATGATAAATGCTTTTAAAAATTTTGAGAAAAATGTGAATTAACGTGATTTTTTCAGTTACGTTCTACTCGGGATTAGTTTTGAATTTTATATGTTGGAATTTCTGAAAAATTTTCTCTGGCTAAAATTTTTCTTTACTATTTTTTAAGGCTGAGAGACTTTTTATAGATTTGCCTGTGTCGAAATAATCTTATTTTCATTTAAAAAAATTTTTTTAAGACTTTTCCATTCTCAATATGCAAAATATTTTAAAAAAAATTTTTGAACTCGAAGAAGTTTCAAAAAGATTTTGAAAGTTATTGAGCTTAAAGTTAGTACAAACTCCAAAAAATCCAAAACATAAAGAAATACTCAAACAAAATCTTAAACTGAGACAAATATTTACTAGCTTAAAAAAGTTAAAATTATTGTCATGCGTTAAGATCTTAAATTTTATTTGCAGTTATCATGTTTAAAATTTAATAGCAACGCCAGGAAACTTCAGCAAAAAGGGTTAGGAGGAGCTAAACAATTATTCATAAGTTAAAAACAACTGAAATGGTTTTTAAGAGGCTAAAAAAATGTGTAGACTATATCAGGGACTATATGACTTCTTCTGGCCCTTTTGGCGTTCCTTCTTCTAAAATTTAATAAGCTGTTGAATTTCTGCGACAGAACATACGGTCTACTTTATAAGAAAATATCTCGCTTTATTGAAATAGCAGAGCCTACTTATTTTTTTCTTTGTTTATTTTTAAGATTATTTTTACAACTTCGATCAAATTTTTTATTTTTTGTAACAGTGGTCAAAATTATAAAAACCTGATTTTTTTAATCGATTGGTAAATAAATGACTAAAAAATTATGAAAATTACGTTTGGAAAATTTTTATAAATCGAATTTTTGAAATAAATTTTGACCACTGCCGCTAATTTTTTTTAAATCGTTCATTTTATTCCATAAAATTTTTTTTTATTATCTTATTTTTTATTTTTTCATCGTCATTTATGAACACCAATACTATTATTCACTTTTACTGCGCCTTTTGGCGATTTAATGGTTTTTTTTAAGCAAAACTTGCGAAAATAATGCTTTGAATTAAAAACTATACTACATTTGGTGACATTCACGTCCTCAGCCCGTACTGTTACCCCAGTGATTAGGATAGAAAGTATAAATTAAAAAACTAAAAAAAGAAAAATCGTTCCCGGTGTATTTTTCGAAATCGTGCCTTTCTTTTAACTAACAAGCATTATTTTCCAATTTTTCTCAAAAAAATTTTTAAAAATCTGATCTCCTTTGCTCTCTTAAAAACACAAAACACGGAAAAGTTGAAATGTTTAAAAATACTCAAACTCAAATTTATTCTTTTTTATATTCGATATTATTTTTATGCGAAATGTCTAATAATTAACTCCGACGAATTAAAATATGTAAAAAAAATCATTTTTATTAAACATTTCGCAATCAAAACATTCCTTTATTGATTATTACAAAATGAAAAATTAGGTTTAGTGGGACTGTTTCATCTTTTAAAAAGAAAAATAATATATAAATTTTTAAATAAACTGGCAACCGATGTGCTGGGAAAATGAGGCTAGCATTAGATTGGTATTGAATTTTGAAAAAAAAAAAGAAAAAACGCTTTAAAATGATCCTTTGATACTTATAAAAAAATATTTCAGGGTTATTTTGAATCGGAAAAGGGAATAATATAGTCTTCGATACCTTAAATAAAAAAAATGAAAGCCGTGTAATAAGTAGGCTAAGTAGTATTGTAATTAAACGTGTGAATAGGAAATTTCAATGTGTAAAAAAAAGTCGGGTGAATGAAATTTTATTAGTTTAATTGAGATATATATGCTTTGAATGGTTTTGGTTTTTTTTGAAGAAAGAAAATTTGATTTATCAATTTTCCCCCACCTAATATAAATATATTTGATTTTTCAAAGCATATATAAAATTTATGAAGCGAATGAAACGTTATTTCGGTTATTATTAGTTAATAAGTTTTTACTATAAAGAAAATTTTTAGATGAATGTAATTTCTTTTAATTTTTATTTTTATTTTTTTAAGAATAAGACTGAAAGAGTGTATTTGTAAATAGTTGATAATGTAAAAACGGGTGTGAATGTGTTTGTTAACATTAGAGACATGGCATTATAATAAATTTTGATTATATCGAAGAAATAATAGACAATTTTTTTTGCTTTATAAAAATGATCCTATCCTTAATACGAAGACGTATCCGCTCGAAATCCTTCCTCTGCAAAAGATATCAAAGCGGAGCATGCGCAATTCTTTCTTCAACATGGGACAGGAAAATTTTAAATCAGACTAGGACATGGAGGATCGAGGATTTAATTTAGGAACGTTATCTTCCAAAAAAGTAATTCGGTAGCTCAGAGGTAAAATTTTTATAGCCCTTGGCTATAAAAATTTTTCTAAAATTACGAGCAAACCTTGCCATGTTTTTTAAACCGATTTTTTTACTTATTTCCAAAAGAATTTTCCAGACTTTTCCGACTGATACCTATAGTAATTGACGCCCTCTATCCAGTGGTGCAGTCAGATTCCCAAAATTCCCACGGGAACTGCCTGAAAAAAAAGTCTTTAAAAAAGCACGATTTCCTCGTGAATACTACGAAAATATTTCTAAAATTACGAGCAAACCTTGCCATGTTTTTAAAACGGATTTTTTTACTCATTTCCAAAAGCATTTCCCAGACTTTTCCGACTGATACCTATAGTAATTGACGCCCTCTATCCAGTGGTGCAGTCAGATTCCCGAAATTCCCACGGGAACTGCCTGAAAAAAAAAATCTTTAAAAAAGCACGATTTCCTCGTGAATACTACGAAAATTTTTCTAAAATTACGAGCAAACCTTGCCATGTTTCTTAACCCGATGATTTTACTCATTTCCAAAAGGATTTTCCAGACTTTTCCGGCTGATACCTATAGTAATTGACGCCCTCTATCCAGTGGTGCAGTCAGATTCCCGAAATTCCCACGGGAACTGCCTGAAAAAAAAGTCTAAATAAAAGCACGATTTCCTCGTGAATAAGGTGGCGGATAATTATTTTTCCGCCAAGAAAAAGGTGGCGGATAATTATTTTTCCGCCAAGAAAAAGGTGGCGGATAATTATTTTTCCGCCAACAAAAAGGTGGCGGATAATTCACCTTTTTGTTGGCGGAAAAATAATTATCGGCCACCTTTTTCTTGGCGAAAAATAATTATCCGCCACCTTTTTGTTGGCGGAAAAATAATTATCCGCCACCTTTTTCTTGGCGAAAAATAATTATCCGCCACCTTTTTGTTGGCGGAAAAATAATTATCCGCCACCTTTTTCTTGGCGGAAAAATAATTATCCGCCACCTTATTCACGAGGAAATCGTGCTTTTATTTAGACTTTTTTTTCAGGCAGTTCCCGTGGGAATTTCGGGAATCTGACTGCATCACTGGATAGAGGGCGTCAATTACTATAGGTATCAGCCGGAAAAGTCTGGAAAATCCTTTTGGAAATGAGTAAAATCATCGGGTTAAGAAACATGGCAAGGTTTGCTCGTAATTTTAGAAAAATTTTCGTAGTATTCACGAGGAAATCGTGCTTTTTTAAAGATTTTTTTTCAGGCAGTTCCCGTGGGAATTTCGGGAATCTGACTGCACCACTGGATAGAGGGCGTCAATTACTATAGGTATCAGTCGGAAAAGTCTGGGAAATGCTTTTGGAAATGAGTAAAAAAATCCGTTTTAAAAACATGGCAAGGTTTGCTCGTAATTTTAGAAATATTTTCGTAGTATTCACGAGGAAATCGTGCTTTTTTTAGACTTTTTTTTCAGGCAGTTCCCGTGGGAATTTTGGGAATCTGACTGCACCACTGGATAGAGGGCGTCAATTACTATAGGTATCTGTCGGAAAAGTCTAGGAAATGCTTTTGGAAATGAGTAAAAAAATCCGTTTTAAAAACATGGCAAGGTTTCACTTTACCTAATTAATTGCCACTTAATGATAGCACTAATTATTCAAATATCAGAAGACCGCGGCCATAATAATAACAACAGTAGCAGTAGATAATTGAAAAAGCGCGCGGGAGAAATGTCTGATGTTTTTTTTGTCCGCCATTTTGGATTGTAGATCCTAGCGTTAAAAAAAGTTGATCGTAGATCATACGAGTTATTCCTTTTGATCGTAGGTTTTAAAGAAAAAAATGTTTGATCGTGGATTCAAAAATATTTTACCTGTGGTTTTAGATCCTAAGCGGCTTTGACGGTTGTTTACTGCTAGTCGTACAACTGACACTGCTAGTTGATTAACAAGCAGTGTCAATTGATCAACTGGCAGTAAGTGACTGTCAGTTGATCAACTGGCAGTGTCAGTTCATCAACTAGCAGTGTCAGTTGATCGACTGACAGTCACTTACTGCCAGTTGATGAACTGACACTGCTTGTTAATCAACTAGCAGTGTCAGTTGATCAACTGACAGTCACTTACTGCCAGTTGATCAACTGACAGTGTCAGTTGTACGACTAGCAGTAAACAACCGGCAAACTGTGTGACCCTTCAGGGCTTCCGTACGTAACTCTTAGCTAAAAAGTCGTCCCAAACGGGACAAAAGAAGTTTCTCTTCAAAAACGCGTTTTTGCCAAGGTTCCTGTAGGAATTTCGGGTTGATCTTTGCGCCAATCGATAGAGGACGTCGAGATCTACCACTTGAGAGCAAAAGTTTAATTAATGAATAAATCAAATTCAACATCCAATGATTTTATTTCTTTAAATTAATTTTAAAAAAACAAATCAAAACAACTACTTCATTGAAAACTTTTTTTAAAACTAGCAACAAAATACAACAATATTATAAAATCTCTTTAAAATATATTTTGAACATTGTATTGGAAGAAAACGGGTTTTTTTCCTCAAATTTTATCACAGCTATCACATATATAAATAAATTATATATCAACTTTTACAATTTACTCATAAAAACAAACCAATCGCAAGAAAATTTAATGGGCGGAAAAAATATATATAAAAAAAAAAAAAAAAAAAAAACAATAAAGCAATTTAAAATATTAGCTTTGATGCTATAAGCATCTGATAGGAATGTTTTTTTTTTTTCATTATTCGTTAAAAAATATTTTGGAGCATTAATTAACAAAAATGAGCAAACGATATCCACATACAATCATATCAACCATTCTTAAATTTTCTTTTGTATTAATAAACAAAATAAATCTCGAATAAATAAACTAATCGGGGAAAAAATTATACACCTACAATTCTAAAAAATATCATGGTGGCGTAAGTCTTACATTAAAAATTCTATTTTTTTTTAAATAAAAAAAAATCAGCAAATATTAGTTTTTTAAATAAATTTTTTTTTATAAACAACTACACATCATTTACAATTTTGATTTTCCTTTTGTTTTAAATTTTAGCGACTACATTCTATTTATTTTTCAACTGTAAAGCTAAATTTCTCTTTTTTAATAAATCTGAATTTTTATTTAATATTCTAAATTGGAAGAAACTGATTTCATTCTAAAATTTTTTCATTTGTTTTATTTGAAATCTAAATATATATTTTTATTATTTATTTAATGAAGACCTTATACCTTAACATATCACATTCCAGTTTTCAAGATTCGATCCATTAAAATTCTCAACTTTACGTTCCAGCGTAATATAACGTCATGCTTATATATAAAAATAGCAAGAAAAATGTTAAAACTGCTAATAATAAATATTTTGATTTAAATATTTCTTTTAAAAAAATATTTTATGAAACAATATGAGCAAAGTCCAGGTGAATTATGCAAAATCGAAAAAAAGCAATAAAAATCCTTCTTTTCGTCGAATTTAAAATAAATATAAAACAATTTATGGAACTTCAATCAATACTTTCCTTTCTTTTCTTAACAACCTTCAAACAAATTTCCTATCGGAACAAAGAAAATTTTCTAAAATTTTTTTTTATGATTATTATTTACAATTTATTGTCAAATTAATTTATTGTGGCAGAGAGTATACTATTGTCATAGATTCTGGCCTACTTTGTATTTTAACTCGATGGTACATATAAGAACTGATTTTTTAAAAAGGCGTAAAACCCTAAAAAAATTTTTTTTAAATA
The DNA here is from genome assembly GCA_023512825.1 of Liposcelis brunnea. Classification (NCBI taxonomy): domain Eukaryota; kingdom Metazoa; phylum Arthropoda; class Insecta; order Psocodea; family Liposcelididae; genus Liposcelis; species Liposcelis brunnea. The sequence goes on from CM042071.1 coordinate 4,812,530, forward strand.
TTTTTTTAAATACTTAAAAAGCAATTAAATAATTTTCTTTTAATAGAGATTTCTTAACAGCGATTAATATAATTATTTCGCTTGAACAAACCAGGTACATTTCCCAATAAAACATTTAAAACTTTTAAAACTCTTTCAACTAACGAGATTTCAAAAAACGAAGTGACATTTCATTAAAATTCTCCTAATTATTGTCTTTTATTTTTAATATTGTCTTTCTGATTGATTAGAATCGTTCTATCAAAAAAATTAAGAGTTAAATGTTCAATAGAACAATAAAAAAAAATTACTGCTAAATAAATAAAATTTCTTATTAATAAATATCTATTTTAGGCCCTTCGCTTTTTAAAAAAATTGAATTTAACTAATAAAGATTTATTGTTCTCGTTTTTTTTTAAAAAAGGCACAACGCTTTCAAAATTAAAAAATTATTGTCGATAATAAAATTAAAATTATTTAAATTGTCACTTCGCTTCTCATTCCCGTTTAACAAATACTTAAATCTTTTCAATCCTAAACGAATTCAATTCAACTATAAAAAATACTGATGGGTATTTTTTAAAAAATGTCTTTACATTAAAAATGTCAATCACTATTAAAATATTTTTTTCCTTCTTTATGTTTAAAATTTTTCTTTCACTGGTGATGCGGGTTTGGCGAGAGCTTTTTGCCTGCGAAGATCTGCACGAATAAGCACTGTTAAAATGGCGCCAAGGAGTAAAGCCCCACTTAACGCACAGTTGGCTGTCAGGTCACCGAATGACTCGATGAGGAAACGGTAGAACATCGTGAAGAGGATCCCAAATACCTAAAAAAATAAAAACAAAGAAATTAATCAAACTAATATTGATAAATTTTTTTTGACAACAAAATACTTGCTTGAGAAGCTGCGTTGAGTAAACCAGCTGAGGTTCCTTCTGGTTCTGGATACGTAAGCTCTGCTGCGAATTCGAAACCAACCGGTAAATAACCGGTCATGAAAAATCTGGAAAAAAAATATGTCGCGGTGTTTCACACTTACGAGCTGGATTAATTTTTTTTTTTTCTTTTGAAATAATTACCCTAATAAGCCGGCTGTAAAATAGACGACTACGATGAATCCTGTTGATAACGTAAATGTGTAGACTAACATCCCGAGAAGAGAGAATATGTAAACAACCAGCGTCACCTCTCTGAAAATTATTAAATTTAAATTATTAATTTTTTTAAATTTTTTTTCTTTTCAGGTATCAAAAAGTGAACAAACTGCCGTTAACGCAGACTGATCTACACCACGCTATTTATAGGGATTACTAAAAATTAGAGCATGATCGTGACAGACATTTTTATATTTTTAATGTTAAGAAAATAGAGAATGTGAAAACAGAAAACCAATTCGAGACTTGGATCGGCGTGATTTATTTAATGAAATCGTTACGGCCAGTAACCAGTTAAGGTTAAGTTGAATCGAAAAAATTTGGGCGATTTTCTGTTTTCAGGCTCTTTATAAAAGAATCGTGATCATAAAGTTTTAGTGCAGTAGGCGTGATGTTTTCAATTTACAATGAATTTATTAAGTAACGAAGATAAGATTAAAAAACTTTAAATTACTTTGTACCAAAGATTACATACGCATTGTTTCGTGGTAAATAATTTATTAGATTTTATTAAAAGAAATCGAATATTTTAATTTTTAAAATTAAATAAAATGATTCATTGATTTTTTCCCCAGGAAAAGAATTTGATTCGTTTGAAAATAATATTGGTAAAAGTATTAAATTTTTTGGGTCCCTAGAATTTTCTCCAATTTTTTTTTCGGATGAATTTCAATTCGAGAAAATACAAAACATTGTACGGAAGCCCTGAAGGGTCACCCAGTTTGATGGTTGTTCACTGCTAGTCGTACAACTGGCACTGTCAGTTCATCAACTAGCAGTGTCAGTTGGTCAACTGACAGTCACTTAGTGTCAGTTGGTCAACTGACAGTCACTTACTGCCAGTTGATCAACTGACACTAAGTGACTGTCAGTTGATCAACTAGCAGTGTCAGTTGATCAACTGGCAGTAAGTGACTGTCAGTTGATTTTCGTTTTCGGCCCTTTTTCTTTTCGGCCCTTTTCGTTTTCGGCCCTTTCCAATTTTTTAATTTTTTTTTCGGCCCTTTTAAAATTTTTATTTTTTTAATCACGCGTAACTCTCGGCATCTTACCCCCACCCCCTCCCCAGTCTGCTCCTCTCGTTTCTAAAATTTTTAATTTTCCATGTTTTAAATTTTTTTTTTAAACCAGTTACGCGTAACTCTCAGCTTTTTACCTCCCAAACGGGACAAAAGAAGTTTCACCTCAAAAAATTTCACGATTCAGGGAAACTCCACATTCGTAATAATAATTAAAAAATAATTTCCGATAAGTATTTTCCGCAAATTTTCACACTTCTGTTGATTCCATAAGGAACTGATGATCGGTGAAATCTCAGGAACCAAAAAACTTCTTAAAATTTAAAATTAAAATAAATAATTTAAATTAATGAGTAAGATAAAAAAATAAATGGTTTATTTAGTATTGGCGACTAATTTATTTTTCTTTTCCGATCCCATTTTTTTTTACGGGGAGCAAAAAATTTTTAAAAAAATCCAAACGTCAAAACCCGTAAATCATTCGTATCAATTAATCGACCATAAAAAAAAAATCCCCATCAATTAAATCATCGATATGAAACATTAAATTATAGGGAAATTACTTACACTATATATGCAGGGGTATAATGTCATAATAAATAACAATCCCCGGACAATCCAAAAAGCTTATACACTTGGAACTCTTCCAATTTAAATTTAATAAGTAATGGAGGGAAAGGAAAGTGTTATTGGTTAGACCATGCTTGAAAAAAAAGGGGAGGGGGGAGGGGGAGGAGTGCGTACTCACTTGAATTTATGGGTTTTGTCAAGAGCAATGCCACACATAACTGAACCGACCATGCCGGCGACGACAATTGTGAGACCGATCCGTCCAACGTCTTCCCCGCATCCCTAAAATAATTCGTCGATAACCACAACAATAAATTAAAAGAAATAAAAAATAAAAAATAAATAAAAGGGTGCATAAATGTGCAAAACGAAGCCATCTCGTGGTTGCAACTGAAAATAGTGAATTGAGATTAGTCTGGATTTCGTTAGATGGTGTGTATAAAGTGTTTTCGAGGAAAATGGTTTAAAATTTTCCGCGGAGTTTCCTCGCTGTAATAATTATTTAATTATATGTAATGTTTAGTCATCTGTGCCAAATTACTTTTACTACGTGATTCTTATTTTTTTTTTTTTAAATAAAAGTGCGTTATCAAAAACATTTAGTTAAAATACGGTGAGAAGTGCACAGAATATTAAAGAAAATTTGGTGGCAGCGCATTCAAAGGAAAAAAATAACGTTAAAATTAGAATTTTTTTTGAGGATTGGAATTTTTACCGGAAAATATCTTAGGACGACGTCGTTGAGCAGAGTTGAGATTGCGTAGAATACTCCCACGTTGATACCGTAGGAAACTAGAAGTAACATGTAACCAGGATTGGTTGCTAGTCTTTTAACGGAGCTGAAGAAGGATGATTGTTCAGCAGATCGTAACGCGGCTTGTGCAGAACTAGGCGGCAGCTTTGGGGCGGATTGAAATACTGAAAAATAAAATTAGTCTATAAGGATTATGCCTAAAAAGAACCGTTACATTGGCCATCATTGAAAAAACTTGGGGGGGGGGGGGCTTAAAATCAAAAAATGGACCGAAAATTTGAAATGTCCGACCATTAATTAGTCGAAATCAAGTCCCATATCAGCGCTGTTTGCAAAACTTCTAAATTTTCAGTTTTCCGGATTTTTCGAGAAGGGCGGATTTTTTTGAAAAAAATGCCAGAGGGAAAAGTTGTTCCTAATAGGATCAAGTATTTCCATACAAGAAATAAAATAAATTATTACAGCCGTTTTGAGAAAATCATTGAAAACTCATTATTTGGCCCTGCCAAAGCCATAAACTTGGCAGGGTGGCCTTCAAATCAGAAAATGAACCATGAATTTGAGATTTCTGATTATTACTTAGTCGAAGTCGAGTCCCATGTAGTCGGCGCTGTCCGTAAAACTTCAAAATTTTCGGTTTTTCCGGATTTCCCAAGGAAGATGAAATTTCACGAAAAAATACCAAAGGGAAAAGTTGTTTCTAATAGGGTCAGGTATCTACAGACAAAATATAAAAAGAATCGCTTCACCCGTTTTCGAGAAAGACCTCAAAAACCCAAAATTCGACCATTTTTGGCCCTGCCAAAGCCGTTAATTTGGCCGGGTGGCCTTGATTATGGAATAACAGTTTCCCCCTTTCCTTATAAACGGGGCTGCCAATTTTCGTTGCGCTAGCTTGTTCGGTTTCGAAAGTAGAATCGAAAAACGAAAGTGGACGGACGGACGGACGGACTTGAGCCCAAAAACCATTTTTACGGTTATTTTTTGCCATTTCACGGCAAAAATTTGACACTTTGGCAAGATTTCATTTTTGACGCGACCGCTTTATTTTCTCTCTCTAGAAAGCTCGAAAGTAAAAAATTTTTAAAAGGTGAAATTTTGTTCAAGAGGGCAAAGGCGCAACTGGAAATTAGGTGGAAAACGTCAGTTTGTCAAATCTATTGGCACGTTACTGAATTTCACAACAAGCCTCAGTCAAATTAATTTTTTCCTATTCACTTAAAATTAACTTTAATACTATTTCATTTTTAATCAATCCATTTGAATCCCATTAGTTCAACTCCCCAGCATCACTTATTACTAATGGGAACCCGTGCCGATGCATTTTTATCGCCACAATGATTTTCACCGAAAACCTAAACACCAACAAAAATGATAAGCGAAGGGAAATCTCTCATTTTGACACGTTACAAATACATAAAAAATTGAAGCTATAACATTTCGACAAAGCTAAAACCAATCAAACAAGTTCGGGGGGAAAAAAAAAACAAAAACAAAAAGAGATCCCCTTTCCACTTTTACCCCAGGTCAAAACCAAACAAGGCCGATACACAATGACGTGATTAAAATTCAACCGAATCCTACACTTTTTCGAAATATAAAAGAGAGAGAGAGGGGGCAATAAAACCCTTGACAGGTCCAATTACGCGAAATATAAACTTTTGTGAAATGAAATCAGCTTAAGCCCTTTAAAATACTATCAGGAACTGAATTAAAATTTTTTCGGGAAAAATTATTTACAAAAAAAAAAATTAAAGCCCTTTCATTAAAAAGTATTTTGTAAAGCTCTTACATACATCATTTTTTATTAAATGATATAATTAAATCCTCTGGATTCTGGTATGATGTAATTTCCGGTTAAAAGTAAGGAACTCCAGAGTTTTTTATCTCGAGCGGAAAACCTATATCGTCAGCGGTATATTAAACACCTCGGCACAAAGAAATTAATTCTTTGGAAAATCGGATTTAGAGCTAAAGAGGATTCAACTTCCTTAATTAAGTTTTTAACCGGGATTTCTTATGCGCCTCCTTATGTAATCAAGTATGTGTGAGGAGGAAACAACTTTAGAAGTTTTTAAGGTGGGAGTCAAATAGAAAATTGAAAATTGTTATTGACACGGTAAGGCTCACTATGAGTCTTGAAACTAATGCGCCCTTCTCTGTGTGCGAGTTTTTTCAAAATTAAAAATTTATTCGCATTCTAAGAAGATGGAGCGCTTATGGGGGATTAGAAACTTCGCCCGGTCTTCTTAGAGTTTACGCGAAAAAAATTTTTTACAGTGAAAATGAAAACTACAAGCTCTGCAGCACAGAGCCCCGTTGTTTCCGTTCTTTTTGCTCATATCCTCCAGGAAATCTAATTCGTGCTTGAACTAAAAAAATAGCAAGCGGAATCAACGCAAAAATTAAGGTAACTTTTTTTAAAAAATGTGAAAAATTTCTGATATTTCAGTTTTTTAAGAAATGTGTACGAGGCGCTTATGTGCGAGGCGCTTATGTTGATTTTGCCATTTTCCTGAGACTGAATCTGTCAAATTCGAATCCTAGAACCTTTAAATCATGTAAAGGAGTCATTTAATCAAAAAATATTTCACCCAATAATCAAAAATTAAGAAGATATAAATATTTTCGGGGGAAAAAACGCGTTTTGTTGTGGCCAAACTCATTTTGCCGTTTTGCTATTCAGTTGTGACCAATTGTTTTTAAAGCAGATAGTGGCCTTGAGATGCCCCCAAACGTGATCAGAAAAATCTGAAAATCCATGAATCCTCTTTTAAGACCAAAAGTAAAGAAATAATCAGGTGAGGAACAAAATTTCAAAAGTTTGGGTATGGCGAACCTCCCTACTGCAAAATTCAAACTTCAACTCAAGATATTTCTCAAAGACGATCAGGTAGGATTTTGATTCCAGTAAATTTTGATAGTTCAAACCTTCCTAAATTAAGTTCCGAAGTCAATTTTTGTCGACAATTTTGTGACTTATTACCTCGCTTGAGGACCGCCGTGAAAGGTCCTTCAGTGTCATTACCGTATTCTACTTTACTTACTTGAGAACCTGAAAGGAAAGAGTCACCAACTTTGTATAACAAAATCCTGGATCCAATTGGCTGCGACCAAAATCGTTTTCAACTGACTTTCGTTGATTGGTGGATACGTCAAACGTTTTCTGCTGCTCTGTACTCTGTACATTTGGTCACAGCCAATCAAAAAACAGCAATTTAGTTGGTGACTCTCTCCTTTCAAGCTCTCTAGTACTTACCTGTTACAATAGCTACAAACACGAACGATGTAATCCCAGCCACTGTATAGTACATGAACTGAAAGTCGTTTCCGATTTCCTCCTTGTCTACGTGCGTCTTAACCATCATGGGCGGAAAAAGAAATCCGATGGCGACTCCCAGCTGCAAACAAAAAACACACAAAAATAATTATAAACCCTGCTCGCTAAAAGCTCAGCGAAGCATGGCGAGAAGAGGACGCACACGTCAAACCGCAAAACAGTTATTTCTACTGCGGTATGGTGTTGGAATGTGCCACAGCGGGGGTGCTAAAAAATTAATTCGCGGATGAGGAATTCATTAATAAAGTTTATACGCACGTTGACGTCCCTCGGAAATTGAAATGTATTGTTCTAAAAAAAAAAAAACTAAGCGTTCGTTGTCCAAACGACACGATCGATCACGGTGTTTTTCCGAAAAAATTTCATGCCTGGTTTTTTTTAAAAAATGAATAAATTCAATGCAGAGGAGCATCCTTGGAAAAATATAAGGTTGATTCACAAGCAATCGTCCGTAAATATTTTACGATTTTTCGAAAAATGTTTTTTTTTTAGGAAAAAAATGGGAGGATATTGGCATGGATATTTGGGTGTTTCGTTCATGAAGCAGCCTGGCCGAAGATTTGCACACGTCACAACCCTTTTATTTGTCACTGATATTATTTATTTCAAAAACCATTTCGTTTGGATTTGGTCCAAATAAAAATGATTTCCAGTTCGGTGGAGAGAGAACGCTTCCACAGCTCGTTAGAAAGGATGTTTTAATGAACTTGAACAGTGCTGGTGGACAATGAGAGGATGTCAACCAGTATTTTATATTTATTTTTTTTGAAAAAATCCCTCTCCCCCTCCTCGCGTTTTAAGTTCTCAATTTAAGTAAAGTCATTATATTTTTTTTTGGAGGGAAACAATGCAGCGGACGCGGACGTGAATAATTACCACTCGATTTCGTGATTTTCAAATATTTAACGTTTGATTGATCATTATTTTTTTCTTGAAATAAATTTCACTTTTCAATTGCTTTGTTTTTCGTAAATCCATGGATTTTTCCAGGACAAAATTTACCACGGCGATGTTTTTTTTTTTTTTTTTTTTAAATAAAAATCTGATGAAAGGAGATCTATCAATCTCTCGTAATTGATAAGCCAATAATAAAGAGGCTGACAAAGAAAATTTTCCTCTCGGGTTTCCTTTTTTTTTTTTATTAATTCAAGCTTTGTATACTTCATCAAGTAAGTTTCTTCCTCGATGATTTCACGCTTAAAAAGAGAAAAATCCGAGAAAAAGTATTTTTTTAAAAAAGTTTTAGAGTAAAAAATTTTATTGTAACGTTTGAAATCTAGAGGCCGATTCCAAACTGATTAACGTCAAAAAAGGCAAAACTTTGTACTTGAACGACCATTTTTTGACCCATGTGTCAAAAAAATGTGCTTAACATTTCGCGATGGCCATGAAATTTTTTGTAGGAGCCTTCGCCTAAAAAATTTTAAATTTTACCACAAATAAAATCGCACTTTTAACCAACTTCGCAAACATTAAAAAATGATAAAAAAAAATTCCTCAATGTTGAAAATATCCCCAGTACATTTTCCTTCAAAAGAAGCAATTTCCCACAAAAGTGATAATACTTTCCAATATTAAATAAACATCAAAACCTCGGGGAAAATGATAAGAAAATAAGTATAAAGATAAAATCCTTTTCTACTTGTTTACACAGAAAGGTAGGTCAGTCTTATGATAACCAATTTTTATTTTCTCGCAAATAAAACTCCATTTTAAATTTATTTTTTATCATCACGATTGCATTTAACCGTTTCTTCTTTAAATAAATCCAGATAATAAATTTTGCAACCGAATAACGAAAATGAAACTCAACCGGGTTTGTAATCAAGAATATTGTTAATATATAATAATTCATATCGAATACCGCTTTGCGTTTTCTGTAATTACCAAGTAGCGACCGGTAATTATTTAGCCGGTAATGCAATCTCCTACTCTCGATTTCATTTTTGCTACACGGACAGTTCATTATACAGCTGTTGCCTGACCTAAATTCATTCCCCCCCTACACACTTTGGCTGCTACATCCTATTACGGAGCAGTACGTGAGCTGTCAGCTGTTATCCGTTCAAATCGTCATAATCATCATCATCAGTATCATTAAATAAATAGAGGATCTCTCTCGCCAAAGTAAGGATTATAAATCAAGTAAGAGGGGGGGAAGCTTTTTTGCGAAAATGATTTACTTAAACGGTTTAAATTACTTCATGCATTAACTCACGTATTTGTTTTCGTTTTTAAGAAATTTTCTTAATTAAAAGTTGAAATTTTGTTCGAGATGAGAATGAAATCGAAAGAGATGCCAGTTGGAGTTTAAATTCTGTTGAAGGCGGGAATATGTTGTGTTATGCTTGCGGTATAAATTAAATGAAGTTAGTCAAGTTTGAACTTGTTGAAACTTGCAGAAACATGCAGGATTTGAAAATTTATCTTAAAAAATTGATAAGATGGTTCGAAACGTGTTGAAACTTGTTCAGTAATTTAAAATTTTGTCAATATACATAAAAAAATTATTAGTTTTGACTGGCTGATCGATTCATGGAAAATAATTTAAACTTAACCTAACCTAACCCAATTCAACCGGAATAAATCCAAGTTAAAAATATGTTAGGGACTAAAAATTGGAGGGGGAGGAGAGAACGGGAAATTTGACGAGAAAGGGAATTTGACGCGAAACATTCTATACAGAAAGTTTAGACAGCTGGGCAGTCGGACCTTTTTTTGGGATTGAAAGTTCGAGCAAACGCTATAGACGCAAAGTGGCGCGAAGCGGGGAGCATCGCTCCCTGGGCGCCATAAGTAACTTTTTTTCACTTCTTTCATTTGCAAATCCTACTCAAAACAAAAAATTTTAGTGCCTCATTTTTTAGCTCGAATGTTTTGGAATCTTTTAATTAAGTTCCAAATTACAGAGCCATACTGCAGATAAACTACCCATCCTGACTCAATGTGAACGTCACATTATTTTTAACCTGCTGAGGAAGTGACAACAGAAAAGCCAAAGAGGTGATAAAAACAGGAAAAAAGAGACAAGTTTTTTTACCTGGACGTTTTCCAAAATTTTTTCCTAAAAAAAAATCCGTGTTAACAAATGAAAATTTTCTTCTTTTATCCCAAACATTTTTTTTAAAAAAAATTATTTATCTCCGTTTTTTTCTTTTTCTCATTATTATAATTAAAAATTAACTGTTGAGTGTTAATCGGATTATTCCGTATATGGCCGGAGTCGTCGGTTGAATTAGAGGATTAATTTTAACATTTTACGCGAAACGGACTACCCTCGTCGACTGTTGCTAATTATTTACTTTTCAAAAATTTTCACCCTGTTGTCCTCTTGCAATTTATTTTTAATTAAAAAAACGTCATTTTAAGTTTTTCTTGAAATGAATAAAGTAAGGCCGAAGCCAGGATAAATTTTTTTAAAATCCAACAAGGCAGAGAGAAAGGGAGCAAAGATATTTTGTAGAAAATGGTTCACAGCTTCTTCAGAACTTTAGGCAAACTCTTGCAAGGCCCTAATTACAAAATTTTTTAATGAGTTCTACATTACATTCATTTGTTAACTTACTAATTGCAAGAATCGAAGCCTAACCTAACCGGATGGATTTATTCTGAGCCAGCGTCTTGAAATCCGACATCCCCCTTCCTGCGTCTCCTGACAAGTTTTTCCTCCTCAGCCACGGACTTTATTTGGCTAGATTCTTTAAAAACCACTGCAGTCATTACATATCTCTTTGCTCGACTCCTAGACTGACATCAAAATCCCAATAGAAAAACAATACAATTCCTTAAACTTCGAATCCTCACAAAAAATCCCTTTCTGGAGGAAACAGATGAACCAAATAGATAAAAGGACAGTAAGAAGATTGTAATGCAATTAACGCTACTGTTTACTTTTCCTTGTGATAAATGACTAGAGTCAGTTCAGTTTTGAAGATAAAATCATTTCCAGTCGTTTTCGCGACCTATTCCCCTTTTTTGTTTACTTTTCTTCAACTTTAATTCATTTACTTCATTGTATCCATGAAATGACCCCATTAAACTCGAACGTCATTTGTTGAAATTTTCGAAACGTCGAGAGGAGTTCACATTTCAACCCGTTCTCGGGGCTTTCCCAAAAAAGATTTTCTCCATTTTAACAATTTAAATTATTGTAATTCTCCATTTTCTGTCACCATCATTAATCAATGTTCTTTTCATTCCGAATTAAGGAAAGTAAATTTCTGTTTAAGAAGAAAAATGTCCGATTTCACTAATATAATTTTTTTTTTCTTGCTCCGTTGGAAATGAAAACGTCGGGGAAATTTTTAGATCTCGCTTTTCGTCGGGAGAAGAAAAAAAAAGAAGAGAATAGTCGGTAAAAAATTATTTTTATTTTTTTTTTTGCGTCCGCCGGTTTTAATCACGAGCACATGTCACCCGCTGAGTGTGAATCTATAAATCTTTGCACTGCCCGATCGTAGGCCGTGTTGAGCTTGCGAGAAGGGAGAATGCTGCTCATAAATCTGGCATGATTACGTCCGGAGCATGAACGACAGGATGTAGGGCAATTGAAATATCCAGCTTTAGTGAGGTTGTGTGCGGTTTTCGTTTTTTGGCAAATAGCGACTCTGGTTTTTAATTTCAAATGTGTGATGCGGGTTGCCTAATCCAAAAACGATTTAGAATAATTTGATTCGGTCTGGATTAATTTCAGTAGCGAGGACAAGAACGAACGGAATGAAAACTTGAAATGGACATTGTCAGAAATGTCAAGTTTAAATAAATGAAAAGCGACAACGTTACGAAAAAATTAGTAAAAGATTTGCTTAGTGAAAAGGTCAAAAAACTATAAATACACGAAAATCAGATAAGTCAAGGGAATTCAGTTTTTGTTTCTTGTTCAGACTTGACAAAATGTAATAATACGTGCCGGAGTGAAGTTTAATTTCAGGAACCCTGATGACCAAGAAGAAAGAGAGAAGCTGTCTGTACCGCTGCTCTATATCCTCGAGTTTTCTATGCTGCGGTACGAGTTCCTAATACAGATTATATAGGGGAAGATGGATGACTTTAACCGTAAGCCAGATAGAGAGTGCGTATCGAAATAATGAGTCTACTTCCTTTCTGGAGTCTGTTGCCATACCGCGCCAAGTATTTTGCCAAATGCATGACCTTCCCTTCCAGTTCAGGCACAGCTTAGCTCCCCATTTTTAGTTTTTTCGAGCCGCTTCAAGCCTTCGAGCCAGCAAGCCTGCTTCTGATAAAATCCATAATTCTGGCGATTAAATCGAAAAATTAAAATAAAGAAGAAACCAGGAATAAAACCGCTCTTTGCTTTAAATTATAATATCAAAATCGCGGTATTAACGAGCCATATTCTTAATTAATGAGTGTTCCTGTAAAAGTTCCTCGCTCCTGCTTCCTACATAGAAATAAACTTATTTCTCCCATCCCCTTAAATTCAAGCACAGATATTAATCTGGGTGAAAAACTTTTCCCAGTAATATTTCTTGCAGGTATCATCATGTTGAAATATTTTGACCTAAAATCGAATCGAATTTTCAGTAAAAACGCTTTTAATTTTGGTTCCTTACCATCTTCCCTCAAAAAACGTTTACAGCGTAGCTCTTTCACTTCCTTGACCTTTCTCATAATAAAAACAATAAACACGTAGAGAAGACGTGATGTTAAGTCAACACTAAACGGCGGCAAAACCAAGCTTTTCCCGAAAAAAAAAGAAACTTATTCGGTTCGAAATTGGAAAAGTTTCAACCTTTTCTTTCGTGTGAATTTGACAAATTGCATAAAAAAAAAGATATTTTGAGGTTTTGAAAAATTGGAATCAGAAAGCATTTACTTCCTAAACGGAGATCTCCAGTTACAGAGAAAAGGATTTTCTCTCTCTCCCATCAAAATCGGTGCCAGAAAGGTCAACACTTAACACTCAACCGGTTCCCCTCCTTTTTTTTCCCTTTCAGATCCATGTCAATAATAATCGTTTTGATTTTAATTATTCCGCTTTTTAAGGCAAAAATATCCTCTCTTATCATTGAAATATTCCGAAGCGATACCGCGAATATGAAAACAACCGATATCGGTTATCGAATATTGATTTCGATGTCATACTTTTAAGTTATTCGCCCTTCGCAAAAGGGAAGAGAGAAAAATTTTAAATGGCTTATTCAGTCCATTGATTAAATTGATAGGAGATGGATTTGACGGAGAGAGCTTTTTTTTTAGAAAGACAGTTTAGATAAAATTAATGGCTTATTATCTTCAGTTAAGCGCTGCTAATCGCATTTAGAGCAGAGTAGGGAGCCTAGTAGGAAATGGACACTTCGAGGAGTTGAAAAATCTGCCAATCGCGATGTTCGCTTCTCAATTTGAAAATGGCGGTCACCAAATTCGAGATCATGGCAGCTTTAAGTTTTCAAAATGACTTACCCCTATGTACTGGACGACTCATCGAAGTGTCCACTCCCTACTAGGCTCCCTAGAGGAGAGCAGATGTTCAAAAAAAAAAAAGAAGTATTCGAACCATGATGATCTGCTGGCCAATTTTTTGCGGCCCCACGTTATTTTTTGATCCGGGACGAACCGCTTTTAACATAAAATTTTTTGCTTGGTCCAAACAGATCTTTAGGTCGATAGTAAACGCCACCTTCATAGTTTAATCGATCGTTACCTAACTTAACCTAACCCAATCTGGTGTCAAATTCATTTTTGTTGATTTCCTTTATCGTGATTGGCGTCTTTATCTTCTTCAATTTGTAATACCCTTCATTTTCAATATTGAGATCGTCGCCTTTTAGGTTCTTTTTATCTTCATCATCCATTTTGTCACATCTTTGTTTTCACACACTGCATCGCCATAGTTGTCACTGGGTCCTAGTAGTCTTTGTCTTCCTCCCCAGACCGCAACAACAGTTTGCTGCAAGTTTGCAGCAAGTAAGTGTAAGTTTACACGTCAACTAGTTACCTTAACTCAAATTTGCAGCGAACTACCATCAGTGTTCTTGCGGTCGGGGCCGTGTTCATGATCCACTTCATTGTAACTACTGTGATTGTTGCCGTCTTCATTTTTTTCCCTTTTTGTGATTCATTATATCGATGTCACCAAAGTCTTTGCCTAAGTGATTTAGCCATCGTTTTTGCACTTTCTCTTTTTCCTTTTGGTTTTCAATGCTTTATCTTTTCCTAACTTAACCTAACCTAGTCCAACTCTGGAAATCCTGGTTTAAGTAACCCAGTACAATTTCCCCCATGTATCCGGCTTAGAGATATTAAAAAAAAATCCAAGCCTACTGCTCTGCTTATCAGCAAACAACTGCCGTCAAAAGCTGAATAGCCGGGACCCTTCTAAACAAAAGAATCTTTTATTCCGGACTGTGTATCCTTTCAATACTTTCCTGTATTTATTTATTTTAATATCCCCCACAAAAAAAATTAAAACGGAGAGCCATAAAAACCTCTAGAAACGATTACGTCAGTATATACGAAAAAGAGAAAGAATGGAACCGAGGCAAAGGGGAAAAAAAGAAAATAATAAGATATATTCATGGCCGACAAAACCCATGCTATGAATAGAAGCCAAAAGCAAGATCGCATTATTTATGGGTTTCCTCGACCGAATTTCTAAAAATTGTACAAAAAAAATTTCCCTTTTTAAGACATTTTTTTCTTCCACGCTATATTCGGTTTCGACTCCCCTTAAAAAACCTTTCAGCTGCTACAAAGCGGCTTAAAATCCGCGAAACCAATCATTACCCCCTTCCAAAAATTTCCCATGAAAACCCCCTCACATTTTACCGCATTACCTCCAATATTTAAATCCGATTCTGCGAAAAAAATATTAAAATCGAGATGGAAACTTCTTTTTTTTTCATCCGATTTTTTATTAGCATAATGCTTTTGTGTAAAAAAGGGTCGGACGTTGACTTTGAGGGAAACACCTTCGAGACATGAATGAGGGATTTAAAGATAAAACCGAAAAGTCCTTGACTTAGATAATGAGAGAGAATGTAGTAAAAGAATAAGACGCTTGACAACACGATAACAATCCATTGAGAATTGTGGGATGATCGTACAAAGTTTTAAAAATATTTTTTTCTTTTTTACGGATTCAAAAGCTGATAAGCCTCCCCGCGTTGAAATGAGAATATCTAATGTCATCTTGCCAGACGATTCAAACTGATAAGTAAAATTCTGTCGTCATCGTTGTTGTATAAATCCCTTGAGATTACGTCTTGTCGTTATATCTCAACGTGAATAATATATATCGCAGGGAAAAGGAATAAAATTTTCACTTGCTAATCAAGATAATGGGTTGTAAAAAAAGAAAAAATGGAGAGACTTACCTGATTTCCGAAAACACCTATCGAGCAGGCGCTCGAGACTTGATCAGGGCCGAACCAGACGGCAGCTAAACGTGCGGGAACGCTTAGTATAAAACACTGAGAACAGGCGACCACAGTTTGACCGGCGAATGCTACCCAAAATCTGTCTTCTGCGACGGATAATACTTTGATCCAAGCTCCCAGACAGGTGCCGGTAGCTCCGATTAGACAAGCTACCCTAAGCCCCTGAAAGTAAAAAAAAATGGAGATTAGTGTTGGAGTAGCCCTGAATCAGGACATGTATGAACAATGCTGAACATGTTGATACAAGTCCATGTATTTGACTAGTTGTCCTCCGGCGGCCTGGGATTCAAAGATTTGGGCTTGGTCATAGCCAATCAAAAATCATTCGAGTTGGTGGCTCTTTTCTTTATCCGCAATTGAATAACAAATCTATTCAAACAAAATCATCATTTCCCTAAAAATTTAACGGCATTCTCCTATTCAACCAGCATCATTATTCATAACATTTTCATCATTTCCATTCACAATTTTCAAAAAAGAAAAAAAAATTACAGCCATTTTCCTACAAAAAAAAATAATTAAGCTATTCAGTATAAATAGGTTTGGATGAATAAAGAGGTTAGGAAATTAGGAAGGACGGGAAGAGCAAGCTAACGTCAAAAGTGACATGATATATGGCTTCTCTGGAATATAACAGGGATAATCCGGGAACAAGAAAACAAGAAGATACGTTGATCTAAAATGCCATTTATGAAAAAAACATTCGGAAAACATATTCATCCTTGCAAAAAAAAATTCATCAAAGGAAAACCTAATATATTGATTTTATTAACTAAGTCGAGAATTAAAAACGTGGAAAATTAAATTCAAGGTAGGAAAACTCATTACCGAGAAAAAAAACCTAAAATGTTTTCCCTGGAATTTATCTATTTGAAAAAAGGACATCCCGGATGCGGAGGTTTTCCATCCTGGGCGTTACTTATCATTAAGACATATATTCAACAGTATTTCGCTTCATTATATAACTCTCTTTTATTTTAATGATCTCGTGTTGCTTTCGGAACAGGTTTTATATATTTAAAAAAAAAGAAAGGTTTTAACGGGGGAAAAAATGAAAAAAAAAAAAATATACGGAATGCAATGGGTGGTTCTACAAACCATTTAAAAAATTTACGACTTGTTTTAATGTTAGAAAGAAAGAAAAATTAATGTATCTGCATGGGAAAGATGATGTTAATTTGAAAATTATTCAGTCTGAATTCAATTTTTTTAAATTTTTTTCTTGTAAGCACTTTCGCAGCTTCGTATTTTTTAAAGTGTTTCCCCCAATTTTAGTTTTGTTGATTTAACAGCCGCCTGGAAAGTCCTGAGTCCATAACCCCCCAGTATGTACACAGCTCGTTAATGTGACAATGACGTCATCGTTCAGTGCACATCTGAGGCATAAAATAGCGCAGTGACCAGGAGCCCATGGCGGCAACAAACGAAAGCCATGAAGAGTCACGCAAGATGGTGATTGCTTGAGGTCAGACGCACGACTAGCAGTACCAGTTCTGCAACTGACATTAAGTAATCGCCAACCGGTAGAAATCCTAATAGCAACAATTAATTTTCAGAAAATAGACTTCTTTGTACGGATTGTCGCCAGTAGTTGCATCACAGAATTTTTGTAGGACATGGCACACGGGCGCCACTACTCAGACTATTAGGAGAGTCATGGGCAACTGTCCATCAAACTTTAAACCCTTTAAAAGACCGCGGTTGAGGCAGCAAGACAATGTCTCAGTGTATGCAGGTCGAGTCACGAGTGTTGAATTGGAGGTTGGTGACCCAGAACAGGATTGCCGTGCTGGTGGCGCGTTTCTAATGGCGTACGCAATGGTCTAAGAGCTGTGCGGGTTCTTTCGATCTGAGATTGAAGTACCCAATACGTTTATGTAGTTTTATCCCTCAGCTCATTCCTCTGCACTGAAGCAGCTGTGATTTGATGTCACTCTTAAGGAATCAAAACTTCTTTCAGTAAAAAGTCAGAAGCCACAAATGCTGCAAGCTTTGCTGGTCAGGTTCCAACTTGCTTCAGATCATTTATTTCCCCGCGAATGATTTAAAAGCAGCGAAAAAAGAACACGAATTAAATTTTTTTTTATTTTCGTGATCCCGTGCTAAAGTAATTAATCCTCGATTATGTGATAGCAGAAGAAAATGGACAAAGCCCCCTTCCCCGACCCCAATTGATTAACGGCTTTTATCGGAATCCCTTTTGCTGACATCTCGCCCTGAACCAAGAAAAAAAACTATTTTATACTTTGAGGTTTTTTCTTTTTCTTTTTCACTCGATTAAGTGCGATATTTTGCAACCTTACAATGTTTGTTTCCAATTCCTTCGGAAAAAAATCTTGCCTTTTAAATCAAAAAGAAAAAGTTTTAAATAAAAAAAAAAGAGAGAAAAAGGAAATAAAACTTGAGGACATCAAATTGTTTCAGGCGTGAAATAAAACAAACGAAAGTTTAACTGACAAGCGTGAATTGTTCGAATTTTCGATCCTTCAACGGTGGCTGCATTTTCTTTTTTTTTTTTGTGGAAAATTTTTTTAATTTCAAAAGAAAATGATCTCGGAATTTCCTGGGGAGTCGTAAAAGATTATTAACCTTTCTATTTAAATGACTCAATTCCCAATTTTTATTATTTTGTAAGATAGAAATAAATCGAGAAATTTAATAAGAGAGAGAAGGTGAAGGCAATTTTCACGGAGGGAATCTCGACCGCATAAGTTAATTATACAAAAATGTCAGATCAATAGAAAATTCCCTTTTATTTTAAAAGAACATTCCGATTTTCTCAATCGTATCTGACGCCGTCATTTGAATTCCGGTTTCCGGGTTCTCTCTCTATATTTTTTTTTGCAATCAGCAAAAAAAGGTTCACTCACTGGGAGTGTGATTTTTATTTTTGAAAAGGGTTCTGGGTTAATGTTCGGTTCCGTTTTTTTTAAAATTGCGCGATAAAATGTTAGGTTGAAATAACTTAAAAAAAAAAAAAAGGTTTGTTTAATTTTACCGTTAAGGGATGACCCGAAGTGCGTGACTGTAACCGATCTCAAACCTTTGGTGGGGATTTAAATGAAGAGAGTTTTTGGATCCCTTTGGTTTTTTTTTAAATGATGTGGGTGAATTGGGATTTGAGCTTCTGATATTAGAAAAAAACTGAAATCCTATGCGATGTGAGAAGGTAGATTTGTCGGTGACTAGTGTCACAGATTTTCGAGCCATGACATCTTCCTTCGAATCTGCCATCTGTCTCCCCTTCCATCTTACTTCTCGTTGCAGAGGACATGGCCCAAATTTTTTGGGCTTCAAAGCTTAATATCTTCCTTAGATGGATGCCCTCCATATTCTCGTTCATTGCTCAAAACTGCTTATCTTCTTCTCTGATTGTCCCTAGCGACGGAGAATGGCGGCCATCATGACCGAAATGCTTATCTCGCCAAGCAAGAAATGCCAGCCGAATCAACTGCATTGGATCCTGCACAAAAAACCCTTGACCGTGAAGACTATTGAGATGGCTTTTTAGCACCTTCCGCATCGCAGTATAGAAGTCATACTGTTGCCATAATTCTGCCTCTTGCTATTTGATCTCAAGCCTACCCCACCAATTTCGTCTTCAGCCTTAAGGCCAGTACTACTGCCCTTTATCCGGGGACGGTGCCAAGGGGGAAAGGGAGGGATGGGGAAAATGTGGCCCCACTTTTGCCCCCACTCCTTTTGGGGGGCTGTAATGTAACACTATTAGACTTTGGCTCCACATAAAAATTTGTGGCCAACCCTTGGCCCCTTCAGTATTTTTTTCTGGCGCCGTCACTGCCTTTACCATGAATTTTTAACGATGTCTTAGCTGGTTGCAGTGTAGCAGCCACTAAACAATGAAATCGTCACTATCTACGCTCAAACCACCGCTTAACCCCGACTTCTTTCACTTACTCCGTCCCTGCTTTCCGCATTTGAAAACCTTTACTCTAAACTTCTAGCATATGTAGTTCTTGCTTGCATACAAACTTTTTGTTTATAAAGACTTCCAAAGCGAAGCTGAAATTTTTGATTGATCCCTCCCCACAAGCTTGAGATTCTCACAAGGAAACGTCTAAGAATATAAATCTTGTATTATTATTTCCAAAACGCATTTCTCCGTTAGTCCGCTGATAAAAAGAAAATCCCTTTTCAAATATTTCTGATCCAATCTTGAAACATGACCTTCGCAATAATAAATTCCATTTTGATAAACGGCCATTGAAACGTTCCCCGCTTTCTGAACAAAGGGAGGAAAAAAAAATCCAAACCCCCAAAAAAATATTTCGATGACCTCCGGATAAAGTAAAAAGTACGTTAAAATTTATTTTATTGCTCGATTTAGGCACGAGACCAGAGGAAGACGCCAATGCGCCTGGAAAGGATAAAAGGGAAGAGAAAAAAAATTTCCGAACTGGAGTTTTTCCCCCGAGTGCTGCTTCCATCTCAGCTGACTCGAAAAGAAAGCTTCTTTACTTTTTTCCACCGCTGATTTGGCGACCGCTTACTCCTTACGTTAAGTGCTATTCACAGTAGGTGAACTGGAAACTTTTCGCAGCGACAAGGGGGCTATGGGCCTAGTTTTCCAGCGATAATTCAAAGAGAAAAACGGGAGGGAAACGTGTTTAAAGCTCCCAAGCCCTGGGAGTTCGGGCTGTTATATTTTATTCTTCATTTTGTACATGTATATTCTTGCTGCCGCGCTTTCTCGGGAAAATGGCAATTGCCTTCCTGTTTCCACTCAGATGAATCCGAAACCGTCGGACTGTAAAGGGCGAAGGAGATTTTTAATTGTTTTTTTTTCCTTTTGAAAAAAAAAATGCGAAAATCTCATTTGTTTATGAATTTCTTGAAAACTTTTTTGAAAAAAAAAAATATTTTACATAATGGAAGACAGACGAATAGGCGTAGAAAATACATTAACTAGGAAGCTGAAAGGAATGATTTCATCGTAGAAAAAAAATGCGGGGATTTTAGAAAGTTGGATTTTTTCCGATTAATCGTATGCTCAGCATGTTAACAGATATTCATGTTATGCTATCAGCATTAATGGAAAATTGTTTGTATTTTTCTCTTCCAATAAGATGACTGCAAATCGTCTACAACATTAGAAATCTACAATATGCAAATGGAAGGCAACATATTTCATATTCTAAAAGAAAACGAACGATCGAAATAATCAGTGGCGTCGAGTGGGAGGGATTGGGCGACTTTGGTAGCTCCAACCGGTTTTGAGTCGGATTTGGCCTCGCAAAACCGAACGATTTAGATTTTCAAGCAGATGATGACCAAAGACATCATAGGCAGGAATGCTTCTTCTGCTTGTTTTCTTCTTCTTCTTTAAGTGCCCTGCTCGCACACGAGCTAAGACAATCGATCCGACGAGCTGCTTATATCTTTCACGATCGGCGTCCATGCGAAATAATTCCTCTACGGTCAACCCGGTCCCATTCCGGGTATTCCGCAACCAGGAGAGATTCTTACGGTCAAGTCTTCTTTTATCCTCGACATTGCCCTGCATGATGATTTGCAGCAGCCTGTACTTGGGTCCCCACAACATATGCCCAAGGTACTCCAACTTCCTGCGTTTTATGGTCGCAAGTCCATGCACGGTCCTTGTGCGGACCGCACGGAGGTGCGGTCCTTGTGCAACCGAGTCAAGTCCTCCTCGCTGGTCATATGTCTGCTTCTGCTTCTTACTCGGAATTACACTGTGGTCAGTTCTTTCCCTATTTGCATCTTCATAGACTTGGATCTCTAGCACTCCTTCCATCTCTTTAGTGGCCTGTTTTCAGCTCTTCTAGTCACTGACTTTAACTGACAAGCAATATATGGTCTTACATGAAGTTCACATGCTTGTGCCATTCATTTCTCTTCGATTTACGGCAAATCGTCGCCACTTATGATTTAGCAGTTCTCCCATATCATCTGCATTTCTTTTGTCTTCATAAACTGGTCACTGCACGAGGGTGTCAGTCTGCCAAAGCATCAATTACATTTGGCAAAAATCTTGCTTGCGTCTGCCTAAAAATCAAACACGCCACTGCGACCCTCTTCCACCCTCCTCATTCCTATTCTTTAAAAAAAAATAAAATATCGTAATAATTTCCTGATTCATTTTTTACATTTCTTTTTAAAATTTTAAAAAAAAGAAGAAACTGTTGAAAAACGATTAAGATATACAGCCGGCAAACGATTTATCAAAAAAAGGGAAAAAGAAGCGAGAAGAACGATATTTCTATTACAGCAGTCGTAACATTTTTTTCTCATATCCTTCAACAAGAAATATTGTATATACAAAGGACCTTGAATGTGATTAATGAAGGTCGGACACCGGGAAAATGCAAAAGGAATTTCAGCTTCTCAAGATTAGTTTGATGGAGGGCGCCAAGCGAAAAAGGGTGGGGATTAACATCTGGGAAATCTTGAAGTTATAATATTGCGGGAGAAGATTTCATTCGGGGGGGTAACTTTGTTGACGGATTGAATACCGCCCCCATAAGCAATCTGCACGTAATACGGATCATTATATTGAGCTGTGGTTATTAAGCAATAGTGAACATTTGAAAATCCCCCCATGAGGATTTGAAAACATGCGATAAAACTGAATGGGAGATTTACAATGTCCAGGGTAGAGATGATGATGATAATAATAAAAGCCTATTAGATTAAATTTGTATTTTGTATGGATTTTTGCACCTGGAGTCTGGTTCTAATTTTGATTGCGGTTGTGTCAGAGTAAAATATGATGGTGAGGATGAAGCCTTGCGATTGTAGTCCATGACACCGCCAGTTGTGAAGAGCTTCACTGTTTTCCAGTAGCCTCCTGATGATTGTCGGCACCAATCCGATCCCTGCAAGGGGATGCCACAATTTAATGATGATAGTTTCTCGTGTACTTTCCGATGGTACCAAAACAACAAAATTGACTTTTGACTGTAGACTTTTCCCATTGCCGCCTTCTTCTCCCGCCCATCTTGCAGTCTTCCGTGCTACAAAATCCTAGCTATTCTTGCGCAGTCTTTTTCGAGTGATTTTTCAATCGCACATGATCAATCTCAGGTCGGGGCCTTTTAAATTCCACATTACATCGAACTTATCTCTGCAATAGGGAAAAATCTGAACCGGAAATATTTTTTGTAATGTCCCTGATGTGAGAAAGCAAATGAACATTACCGTAGTCACGCTGTAACCGCATTAGTTTATCAACTAAATCAGACGTTGTTCCTGGCAATATCAACTCTGATTTCTATTCGCTTCAAAAATCTTAATTTTTCCATATTTTTCACTCTGGAGTTCACAAAGTCCCTTATTCAACGGATAAAAACTTGAAAAATGCTTTTTCTTCCCTCAGTTTCGCTTTATGTTCTTCTGTTTGTTATTCCGAGGAAATTGACTTGACTTTTTCAACAGTTTAAAAAACTTAGATGAAAATTATATGAAGGACAAAAGAAGAAGCAAACAGCAATCTCGAAAAATTAATATAAGAAAAACAAGAGAAAAGAAACTCCCGAAAAGAAAAGACACATTTTTTATCCAGATTTTTTTCAAATCGACTTTTAAACTGCTTTCAAATTTTTTTTTCATAAGTCACGTTTTTTATTTTCAACTGAAAAAATAATAGTCAAATCCTTGTAAACAAGTTCGAATTCCCCCCATCTTTTTTTTTTTAAACATTCAATTAAATCAATTAATAGTCAAACCCCTCGTTATTTAATTATCTTTACAAGCGATACAACCGTAAAGAAGTTTCCCGGAGAAAGTTTTGGAGAACAACGTGACACCACAGTGAATTATCTTTCTCAAAGTCAATCTTATAAGTGAAATTTAATTTTGCCAACTTCGGGAAAGACTTTCCGTCTTGTTGTCCTGACTTTTAATTCTTTTCTTTTTACGAGAAGGAATTTTAAGGCTCTCGGAGCCTTCATTAAGACTGACAACTCCGAAGCTTTTTTTTTTAAAGAAAGAAAAACCGTTTCAAATACAAAAGAAAAAGTTGTAGGGGAAAATTTCTTTCACGAAGAAATTCCACTTAATGAGTCATTAAACTTTAAGAAAGTTTGAATTTGAATGACCCAAGATAAAATTTATGATCTCATTCATTTCCTTTTTTTTCTCAGTCTCGGTGATTTGGTTTAAAAATTTTGAAGGTTAATCGATGATTATAAAAAAAAATAAGAAACTGCAGAAAAAGATCTTGTGCAAAGGAATCCGGTATTTAATAAAATCTCATGACGTCTGATTTATTATTGGGTAATTTTAAACCTTTCCCGTAATTCTCCCTCACATATTTCAAGATTAAAAGCATTCTTTTTCCCCTTTTTCCCCAAATGGTAGAATTGTGAGCAAGTATTATTTTTTTTTATCTTTTTCTCATGAGAAAGAGTTTAATTTAATAGCGAGTCATAGGCAATAGGCTTGATGAATTATGAAATGGCTTTTGATTAAGGTAAAAACCATGTTTTTTCTTTCCAATCTTTCTTGCTTTCTTTCTTTTTTTGTTATCTTTGTTATCTGTTCTGAAGTTCAAGGATAATTTTTTTTCCTTTTCCTGATGTTTTCTTAAACTTAAGTCGAGTTGAATTTATGGTTCAAGGATAGAAAATATAAGAGTTTACGATGGAGGTGATTCCAATGGGTTCTGATTACAGAAAAGAAAATTTACTGAGAAAAATTAGACCAAAGCGAAACTTCTTTGCACAAGAAAAAATTCTGCAAAATAATGTTTTAACAAGAAAAAATTCTGCAAAAAATTTTTTTATCAAGAAAAAGTTTTGCAAAAACTTTTTCAACGAGCAAAAATTCTGCAAAAAATTTTTTTATCAAGAAAAAGTTTTGCAAAAAATTTTTTTATCAAGAAAAAGTTTTGGAAAAAATTTTTTTATCAAGAAAAAGTTCTGCAAAAAATTTTTTCAACGATCAAAAATTCTGCAAAATTTTTTTTTATCAAGAAAAAAAATCTGCAAAATAATTTTTTAACAAGAAAAAATTCTGTGAAAAATTTTTTTATCAAGAAAAAGTTCTGCAAAAATTTTTTTCAGCGAGCAAAAATTCTGCAAAAAAAATTTTCATCAAGAAAAAGTGCTCGAGAAATTTTTTAACAAGACAAAATTTTGCAAAGATATTTTTTTAGCTAAAAAAAATTTTTCTGTCACATTTAAATTGCCTAGAAATAGTTGTCTTAAAACAAAGTAACCCTATTAATAAATGTCCTGCCTTTAAGAAGATGAAAACGAAAAACTTATTTTAATAACTCATCAATTTTTTTTCTGTTCATCACCACACAACCTTCCTATTAACTGCCCGTTAACTCAAGAAAACTCATTCTCGACCGGGTTTTGATATAAAAAAACAACATTACATTACCAAAAACGCAAAGCTAATAATTCACCTCCATAAATCCCCAACTCTCAACTCTATTTTCTCATCCGTTCACAGCTCACATCGCGCATTCACCCCAAAAACTCGGCCAAAGGTCCCTTATAAATAAAAAAAACTCCCCAAGTTAAAACGAAAAAGCATCTCAGGTGAAAAAAGTAATAAATTAACAAGGAAAACAAAAATAATTTGAAAATATGGCGTCGCGATTTTGATTTATATCACTTTCACAAAAAAAAAATCCTCTTTCCTTCTCTTCCTAGATTCTTACTTCTTCAGTTCCATCTTATCTCCTTAAATATTTGCAAATTCTATTCCTTCAGCATTTTCCCTTCTTCACCCTGACAACACTCATTAGTCAGCAGTAAATAATAAAATAACGACTATAAATTCTAAAATAGAGACAGAGATAAAAAATTTTTCCCCACTAAAAACAATATCGTTCATTCCCTCTAGAGAAATTTTCATATTTATCAAATATTATAACAAAAATTCGAAATAAGGATTTCGGGCAAAAAGTTTGAAACATAAAAATGAGTTTATATATTTATATTCCATCTTTCCCGGAAAGATCCTTCGAGTCTTTGTCAACGAAAGAACACGCCGCCATTAGCGTCTTCGTAATTGGTCTTTTATCCCGGGATTTCAAATCCTCTTTTGTTTTTTTCCTCCTCTTCTCTTTTTCTTCTTCAAAGTCTAATAAGCTTTTTTTTGGGGGGGGAGAGGTTAGAGAATGATGTTCCATTCTTCCATTTGAAAATCATTAATTCTGTACGAAGGTAAGAACCATCTTGTTGCGATCATTCGGAATTCCACGTCAAGCTTTTTCCCCGATTGTGATGAATCGTTTAAGATTTATAGGAAAGGTGTCACGTTCTTCCGGATCGAGTCCTTGTTCATTAATCATTCATGTAAATGTTTTTCCAGTAGAACGGGTCATTATTATCATATACTCGGCGAATCGATTTTTAGTGGAAGGAATAAAGCAGTGGCGTAGCAACTCCCCCCTCAAACTCCTCCCTGGTTCTTCAGGCCGCTGCCCCCAAAATATTTCAATAAAAAAAATATTTTGAAAAACATTTTTGTCACATTTAGCCGAAAAATTTTAAAGACGGCTGCAAGATAAAATGTTGAGAGGGCCTCACTTTACGCCACTGAAATAATGAAACTGAGGAATTTTCATTCCATTGGGAAATCGGAAAGTTTAAAGAGGGGATTAAGTCAAAATCAAATCAAACAAGAGGCAAAATGTCAACTGATGGACTTTCGGAATGTTATTGATTTTGAGAGAAAAGGAAAATTGTTTCATACGGGGACTTAACATTTATTACTAGCGAAGAGTGTTAATATGATGACTTACCCATTTGTCCAGAATCCAGGAGCCTGGGAAAATGAGCGGAATGTAAGTGACCATATAAATTATTGATGTCCAGTCTACCCATGAGCTTGATACTCCATAATATTCCTTTACTACGTCTCCTATGATTGAGTATTGTATCCATTGCATGGCATTTGATGTCGAATAAATAACAAATATAGCGAGGATTAGCCATCGTCTTTTGTAAACTTTGCATTCTGCTTCCTGAAAAGAAAAAGAGAGTAGTTGTAAAAAATCTGCGAAACAAAGAATAAAATTATTTAGTGTCACTAATAAGCACAATAGCTTTATTAGTTACTATTGAAGTTATAGTCGAATGACCCATAGCTCGAAAAAGTAGCTAGAGCAGCTGTAAATCCTCTCCGCAGAAGGCGCCACCTTTAGGCGAAATAATTATTTTGCTCAAAAAATAGGGCCTAACTCTTGAATCCTTAAATTCCCTTCATTTTTCCCTCAAAATCTTGATTTAGTGCTCATTTGTTGTGAAAATAAGCACTGGAATCGGTAATGCTTATTTTCACTACAAATGAACTCCATCGCATTTTTTTGCAGGATTATCATTTTTATCTTATTTTTTTCTTAAATTATTTGTGCGGTGGTCGATTTGATTACAACTTCGCAATTACAGTAACAGTAATGTCGAATGGTTAAGATTTTAATTTCGGTCTTACATAACCACAAAATTAACATATAGAAATCCCCAAACGCGCTATAAACGAAGGAAAACCATCACGGCCAAGTTTTCTTTACCTGTCGGGTTTTACATTCACCCATCTTAATTTCCTCAAAATTCGTTCAGTGAAACTTTGTGTAAAATTGATTGCTTTAGAGAGGACAGTTCCTTGAATAGAAATGTTTCCCTTGTCATGTAATCAACGGTCGGATGCAGGAACGGGGTAACTCATTCGATCAGATTGCTATTGATCTAAAATTCACGGATCGGGACGTCATCAATCCTGTAGGAACTGATTAAGAAACGTCAAACGTACGATTAGAATCCTCAATTACCTCTCTCCAATTTTATTCACTGAGATTAATCACATTGATTTCTTCCCTTGTTCTTACAAGCAAAAATTATACCCTGCAATTTTTATTCCAAATAAAATTCTCGTCCAGTTTTCAAAAAGTAGCTACTTTAAAATTCATTACAAAAAAATTCTGTCCGGCTAAAATAATTCTTTTCGTCAATCAACCGAGCCGAAAAGCAAAATATCAACCTTTACCTTTCATTCCTTTGTTAATATCCTAAAAGGAAGCTCCCTGTCGAAGGTTAAAAATAAACAATATAAAGTTACCTGGAATCGAATCCTCCCCGTAGGCTTTATATTACAATTCGATACTTTGAAAACAAGCCCGATTTTATATTTTTTTCGCTCTCCCGAATTTGGCAAGCAGCCACGTTCAACTGTGTTGCTCAAGTGCTGAAACAACCTTTCCTTCCACGTATACACAATATCATCTAGGTCGAACTTTTTTAAAGATGTGGGAGGTGAAAAACTTTCCAATGTTATCGATTGCCTTTTACAACGAGTTCAAAAAGCGCTACTTTTCTTTTCTTTTTTTTTTAGGCGGAGTTATTATTATCATGATGCGGAGCGTGAAATCCTTTCCGACTTAACCGAAAACAATCTCGGGGAGCTTTAAGTGGTATAAACGGTCGGAAAATGAAAGATGAAAATCAATGAAAATAAATGGTACGTACGATACTAAACGGGACTCGACTATTACTCAAAAACAGATGATTTATGTAACTCGTTGTTTTTCTTTAATATTGGAGGTTATCTCAAGGAACATTCTTCAAAGTTTCTTTGAAGGCGACCTTTTCGTATTTCTCGGTGTATTGTTATCTTTTTGACTTGTTAACCTTTTTCGCGTATTTAAGGTCTTTGGAATGTAGCGGAAAATACTGCGGTTTGCCGTGCTTCGTTTAAGCGAAAAGTTTAAAAGGGATTTTTGACTAATGTTTACCTTACGGGTTGTTAAGTTTGACGATTTGGAAATCATTCCAGAGCTATGAACCCGGAAAGAAATCAGTATGAACCTTTGAACTTAGAAAATGAAAGAAGAGCCATGTCAATCTTGGAGAGGCGATCTTAAATTGAAATCCAAGCATATGAAGAAAAGAGCCAAAATTTAATTAGATTTCTTGACAATCGCGACCTTGATATCATAAGGTGCCATCTACATTGCATCAGTTGACTCGGGCTTGCCAGAAGCCAAACGTGGTGTCAACCCTGGCAGTGGAGATGGAACCTTATGATACTGAGGTCGCGAACTATGGTCTAATCCGAATTTTCCAGGCACGGATTCGCCCACCGCCCTAAAAAAATTGAAACAAATCGGAATTGGCGTACTTTTTACACAATAATGCAACAACTTTGTGAAATTTTAGTTTTTAAATAAAAAAAATTTCACTCAGACTCTAAGATGACACGGCACTTATGGACTTGTCAATAGTTCACCCCGTCTTCTTAGAGTCCGAATCAATTATTTTAAATTAAATAAAAACATCTAGAGAAATTTTGTAGTCACTTATTTTTACCCTCTGGATTTTACCCTTATTTTCTCAATAGAAAGGATTTTTCTCAAAAAAGAAAAGTTCCCAAAAATCAAAAGGAAATTAATAAAAAAAAAATGCGAAAGAAATTTTTTCCCCTTTCCAATAGAAAAATCAGAATATTTTTCATTCGATGATATTTTATATATTACATCAAAGGTTTATTCCACGTCCTTATTTCACACTTGGTCGATCAATGCTATTCCAACCCGTAGTATGATAAACTGCTAGTCGTTTTTATTCCCTTTACGTACAAAGCAAACCTTTTTGAAAAAAAATCTTTTTTTAAAAATACTGGTCTCATCTGTATATGCAATTTCAGTCACGCTTTCGTAAAAAACCTTCCTTCCCATTTCAAAACTATTTATTTTCTAATTCTCAGTTTTAATTAAACGCAAGTTTTCAATTTTCTTCTCTTCGTCGAACCCCTCGAGAGGATCTTAAAAACCCAATTATCAAAAAAAAGAAGAAAAATTATGCGAATGCTTTTCCGCAACCGCACTAAAAGCAATTCAAAATCTTGGATTATGGCCAGTAAATATCCAAGTACTATTATTCTTTCCTCCGAATGTCAAAAATGTATTCCGTATTAAAAAATTTATATATTTTAACAGTGCTTTATTTTCTCGGGGGGAAAAGAAATGTGATCAGGAGGAGAAAGCAGTGGCGCAGCAATGAGATCCCTTCGTCAAATATTTTGAAAAAATGGACGATTTGACTCTTTGCGGAGGCCAAATGGTCCGCAGCATTTAATACGGAAGAACTATTTGATAATGGTCTCCGACTTAACTCAAATTTTCTGAAGAAGCTTTGGTCATCAGTCGTAGCGTTAGCATCCCTTTTGTGGGGATGAGGAGACCGTCAGCCGCATTTCTGATTCGGAGGCTACGCCACTGTGAGGCGGAAACCCGACTCCCTTTCTCATTTTTTGCTGTTGATATGATCCCTTCATTAATTTCAAAACTGCAGACTTCATTTATCAGTGAAAAGGCGGAAGACTAATCTGATTTGCGACATGCAACTGAATTGGCAAATGAAGTTCCTACCGGAAGATAAAACTCGAGAGCGTAAAGCAATTTTGCTGAAATGTAAAGTAATTACAATTTAATGCTTTCCATTTCTCTGCAGTTTAGCTAATAATGTCTCAGACAAGAGAGCTGATTGAAGTTGTGGTTTGTTCTCGATCTTGTTTCCTCTTAAATGCGCTTACAGTTTCGCTAAGATGACTTGGAAATATGTCCCGCGAGAGTGTAAAAGGATATTTAAATTAAAGAAAAAAAATGCGGCTGTTGAAATGTATTAAAAGCATCATAAGAACGTCGAGCAACATCAAAAGTGATAAAGTACTATCTATCTCCGTTCATTAAAATATGACAAGGAAGCTTTCCACAAGTTTCAGGACCATAAAGTTCTTGAATTTAGATAGAAATGCGTAGTTGGGGGGGCATAAGGAAAAAGATTTCCTTTGAAAAGGTATTTTGGGAAAAGCGCGGAGAGTAGCAAAAAAAAATTATTTTAGACAAGTTTTCATATTTCATGAATGGTAAATCGTTACACTTAAAACGAAATTGCCTTTTAGCAAAGGGAAAAACTTGTCGCATTTTAGAAAGTAAAGTTCACTTTAAAAAGCTTTAGTGCACCACCTGTTTTTCATCTTGTATTCGTTTGACTCGTTAAAGCAAGTTTATAACCTTCTTTTTTGTGATTTTCGAGCCCGCGCTATATTCTTTTCCGAAAAAAAAATTCTTCATTTTTCGAAAGAAAAATATTTTACCGGGAAAAATTTTACTGGGGCAAAAATCCAAAGATAAATTTCTTTTTTTTTTCCTTTTCGAGAAAGGGTTTTTCAATAAAATGAAAATTTTATGTGCATGAAGAATAAGAAGAGGAACTGGTGATATTTGCTTTTGGCACAATTAAGAAACGGTTCCATCATTTATATTCAAATAAGTCGGGAAACTGTGAAACGTTTAAATTCAGACAATTATCTCTAAGAAAGTTTAAAGTTCCATCAATATCGATTTCACACTTCACTATTTTCTCTTTTTCTTATGTAGAAACTAAAACTTTGAAGGAAGACGGGGAGATTAGGTAGCAAGAAGATAATTAAGATAAGAGCCGTGTAAATGAATTAAATGAATATTAAATGGGTATTTTTTCTTCGGCAACTAATGGCTGCTGCTGCTAATGCTGGTGCACAGCTAATAATTATTCAAAATTGGTAAATTGAATGAATTTACAATCAGCTCAAGCAGTGTTCAAGTCTGCAATGGATTTTGCGTCTGTATATCATTAACCATCACATTCCATTGTCTCAACGTAAATAGCTGCAATGGAAGTGGTTTTTTTTCTGAACATAAACATCGTTCTACCTTATATGCATCGCTGAATCAAGCTCACACGCATGCGCGAGTGACTTCCGTGAATATTCAACATTCGCTGCTTACAGAACTTGGAATGACTTCACGATTTCGGAGAATTACGTTGCTTGAAGCCAAAATTATTTTCAAAAATTCTAAAACCTCTTCATTTGTTTCCAACATAACTAGTGTCCGTAAAATTTTTAAAAAATTTTAAAAAAAATTGGAAAATTTAAAAAAAAAATTAAAAATTTGTAAATTTTTAAAAAATTTTAAAATGACTTGTGCACTTTAATCCTCACTTTTAAATTTAAACTACAAAACGTTAGCTTTTAAAATTTTCCACTTGTACGATAAAAAATTGAATGATAAAATAATTTACTATATAAAAATAAATAGTAATAACCGAACACAGATACTACTTCTCACAAAACTCGTAAGAAGATTCCAATAAAAAAACACAACAAGGAAAAAATATCAAGTAACGGTTTTGCTTGAAACGATTCAAATTTTCCTTTGAAGTTATACGTGCTTCAGCTTCCTTAAGGGATTTCGGATTGTAAAGCTCTTACGAAATGTTTGCATACGTATCGGGGTATATATTTACTAAAACGATATTCACCTTAAAGATTCTTGAATTTCCCAACCGAAATGTTAAATTTAAAATTTTCTACGAAATGAGGAAAATAACTTTGGCGCCTGAGCACAAACACCTCCTCGCGATTTCCTGCTGGCTGTTTTTTTTACTAAAATTCCAAAATTAGCCGGCTATTTATTTTTTTTTATAGCAAAAAAAGAATGAAGAAGAATTATTCTCATATTTTTTATTTTTACTTTCGACAATAGAGGAAACTAGACAAAACGAGGAAGTTCCATTCATGGGAGTTTTTCCTTTTATAAAACTTTTTTTCTTTTTAAATAGGCCAAAAAAAAGAGAGATATTTTTGTTTTGATTAATAATCCTAATATTTTCCTTTCGGGTTGTTGAAAGGGGGGAAAAAAAGACGATCTTTAGCCAGGACAATCACTGAAATCTTTTTAAAAAAATGTAATCACCTGAGAATTTTCCTCGTCGCGCCTTGGACAGTCAAAAAATATATTCAACAAATTCGCGAACTTCATTTCCCGTTAAATTTTTTTTCCGCAGCACTCACATGATCATTCAAAAACAAATTGATTACTATAATTCACTCCGGGAAGCAACGGATGATACTGATTGTTTCACCTGAACTCACATTACCGGCTTATCAATCGTTATCGATCAAATAATAGAAAAAAATAACATTTGAAAAAAAAATTTAATTATGTCGTCACGTCAAGTTGACACAAACTAATGTGTACTACTGTGCATCGCGCCACACGTGATAACAGTTAAGGTGGATAAAGTAGTCGGTGCAGGTGACGTAAATCAAGGGTACACGGCACTAATAATTGTCCTACTATTCCCAGCGAAGTTGCATAGTCAAGGTTAAGAACATTTATAAAGTGATAAGCATTGGGACTAATTGAAATTAATTGAGATTAATCTCTTAATTAATGATTGTATTATTAAATGGAGTGAATATTTATGGCTAAAGCAAAAGATATGTAAAGGCATGATTGATTTGTCTGCACAGGCTCAGGGAAAAATCTCTTAGCGAGGTCAGAAAGTTTTGGCGATTTCACTTTCATAAAATACCGCAATACATTCAATGTGAATCGTCATCTGATGACGGAGTTCCGCAAAAAATAATATCAGGATCGCTCAAGTTTAATCGTGCCTTCGGCAATCATCGTTGATGCTCGGTCCCTGACTTGCGCGGTCAGTTCACTTTTCGCTTCTCATCGAGTATTGACAATCATGCGTAGTTCTTTGACTTGGAAACGATTTGCAATTTCAGCGCTCTTCAGCTATTTCCTATTTTCCTTTCATATCATTCTGCCCTCAGTTCTTGGGAACCAATCCCTTCCTCCGGTTTTGATAAGCCGCTCTTTTTGCGGTCTTCCTCTGCTTCTCCATTGTGCTATTTACTGGCTGGCGCTCCTACTCCCACCAGGCCAAGCCATTGTCATTTCCTTCTATAGAACACCTCATGTCATCTCCAACTGTCACTCGAGTCTGCCTGCGAACTTCGTCTCTAATCCTTCCACCCACCACACATCTCTCCGTTGCGCACTCCACTACGCAGGGCTGATTGGCGCTCTTGGTCTCCACAGTCACTGTTTTGAGGCCATATGTAAAAATACTTCCGCAACTTAAAATAACATCAATATATAATCATTCTTTTCTCTCATTCAATAAACACTCTTAGGCGTCGTCTAGATTAACAATACACTGGCAAAAGATCATTTCCCACAATCGAACCCTTATACGAGATTGAATAAAACCCAAAACATTTTTTTTAAAACCCTTTTTTCCAATCTTTTACTTTCCTCTTGACCTTACTTCTTTGTTTGCCCCTTTTTTTTCCTCTTTTCTTTTTTCGAGCTCCTTTCTCTTTTGTCTCCTTCATGCATTTGTTGCTGTCCCAATAAAAGACGATTCAAACCAACGCGGTTTAAAACTGAACAATGACATTGATCGTCCTTTCCGAGATACAAGCTAGCTATAGCCTGACTGACATTAATCCAGAATGTTTTCCCCCCACAAAGGATTTGCCTTGTTTTGTATTTTTGTTATTGCCTCCTAGCTTTTCTGACACCGATTTATTGAGAGCGTTCTTTTTTTCTCCCGCACTTTCATCTTTTCCTATTATTGCCGCTGCTGGAAGCTTCGGTTTTCTTCTTTTATCTTATCTTGACCTTATTCAGTCTTTCAGCAACATTACGCTTCTTTTTTTTTCTTTTAAAAGTTTTTCATTTATTTTTTTTTCACAATCAAGCAGAATTTGGCCATGAATGTTTTTCTGGTTTTTTGCTGTTCTTCAAGCAATCTCATAATTTTCACAGTGCCGATTTTGGAGAAATTTTCAGGACTCGTTTTGGAATACAGCCAACTTGCATAAAATAGTAAAATCGCAAATTTTTAATTCGTCGACAAGTTGAAGCGAAAAATTAGCTTTGAAATTCAAGTTTTAGAAAACCCGCCAAAAATGAACGAGGCAATTGTGAAGTCACAACTGAGTCGGGATCTTTGACTCTATAGATTCTAAGATTCGCTGACCTTTCAATTCGAAAATGGCGTCCGTTACATTTGAGATCCTGGTACAGCTTCCAGTTTTCAAAAATGCGTACCTCTATGTAGCAGACGACTCAACAAAGTGTCCACTCCTTGCGCTCGTGTCGTTACCTGACTTCTATACTCATCGTGGTAAGATATCAAGTTTAGGGACAAGGGGCCGTTCAAGTATTACGTAAGCATCTTAGGGGGGGGGGTCCAAATTCACCATCTTTGCCATAAGCTAAGTATTGCGAAATGTCTTACACCCGGGGGGGAGGGGGTCTAAATTCACCAAAATCATGCTTACGTATTACTTGAACGGCCCCCAAGTTAAAAAAAACACGTGTGAACAAATATGGCCTGACGTCAATCCAATCCTTTCATATACATTGAAATTCAAATCACCTAAAGCCTAGAATATAGACTCCCTAGATCAATATCTGCATTGCTGTCGTTGTTATTCTACAATGATAACGTCGTTTGGAATGCAAACACATGCTTTTCCCCTCCAAAAAAATGAGAACTTGGAATTTTTACTCTCGTCATCCTCCTGACTGATATATTCTCCATCTGGAGAAATTCCTAAACTCTAAGAATGTCCGGAATCGGGGAAATGCTGATAACTCTAGAACCCCTCAACATTTTTTTTTTTTTTCGAAAAACCTTCCGGATCTAAAAAAGTTATTGATGATGTAAAAGATTCATTAGCGATCACAGCCATGCCACGAAATAAATTTTTTGCTTTCTGCTGCGTCAAAAGCAAAACGTTTCAGTATCGCAAAATGTCTTTTGCCAAAGGCAAAGTTTAATTAATTGCTTTCTCGCACCGGGCGGGGATAACGTTAACGTAATTTCAACTGTTTCCGGGCTTCTTTTATATTATAAAAGGCCCACGCATTCGTGAATAGGATTGGAAAATGATGTTTTTCGTTCATTAAGGGTTCATTAAACATTCCGCTTTTGAAAAAGGAGATTAAACGATTGAGGATCAGTGAACTGGGTTTGGCTTTTCATATGAATTCATTTCAATAACATCAAATGCTGTTTTATTAAGAAAACTAAAACGGGAAAGGTGGTAAGATTATATTAAAACGAGGAATCTTCCTCTCGCTTTTCGTGATAAGGATGTTCTACTTATGTATTTAGTTTTCCGAGTTTAGCTTTTTACGGAATGTAAATATTTTTATTTCAAAAGCTTTTCGAAAAATTCTTTTTTGTTTACCAGCAAGTGAGAAAGCTTGAATCGAGGCGTGCTTGATTTCGATTGTCGTAGAGGTGAGATTATCTTTAAATCCATTACACAAAGAAAATTTTCTTCTGCTTCATTTGCAAGGAATTTATTTTAGGATTGTTTGAGCTTGGCGTTATTATCATACGAATTCGTGTGTTAAGGAAAATTATTAAGGGGGATGGGGAATAGCTTTTTGGCAGGGATTTGCAATATTGAAATAGTTTTGGGATTTTTTTCTCGGTCGTTAAATAACAATACGCTTTAGGAGATACTGTAGTTTTTGGGTTTTTGGTTTTGAATGTTCAAGAATTTAAAGTGTGGCAGACTTACTCTGCCGTAGACTTCGGTCGGTGAAGGTGAGGTTTAAGGCAGCACATTACAAGGTTACGCAGCCCCACGGACATCAGTCTGATTACCGCGTTCGATGTAAATCAAACTTGAATTTTGTCAAACTTATCGCATGCTATCCCAAGCAACCAATCCGACCAAAATGACGTCTAAAAGACCTCATTTAGACGTCTTCTGAGGACAAAAGACAGACGTCATTTTGGTCGGATTGGTTGCTTGGAATCCGTGTTTGAGGCAATTGCGATGCTCTCCATTCTGTCGGTCTTGGCTGATTGGACTCTTCCTTCGACTTGGGTTACCTAATTTTTTGGTCCTGTGCTCTGGCACAACTGCCTCCTTTGTACTGATCTGTTATAAAGTGAGGTAGAAAAAGTGGTCAGCAGATTCTCTTCCAGTTTGGCAGGAAATAGTGGATTAACTTTTGTAAATATAAAAAGAAGAAAAAATGTGACTCCAATATACTAAACAGGCATGCAGAATATTATTCCTTCGTTTTTAACTAATTCACAAAGGATGAACATGGAACAACAATCCAAACAAACTATAATCGCTTCATACGAAATGGAATATTCGTCGAATAATGGTTACATAACATAACCGGGAAAATTCTAGCCAGACTAGGAATTGGATTCCTGGAATAGGCTATTTGCATGAATTTAGAAAACATTATTAACAGTTTCTTAAATTCTTAACTAAGGCTTAGCAAGAAAAAATTCATCGAAAAGTGTTTTTACAAAACGAAAAATTC
Organism: Liposcelis brunnea; assembly: GCA_023512825.1. Lineage (NCBI taxonomy): Eukaryota > Metazoa > Arthropoda > Insecta > Psocodea > Liposcelididae > Liposcelis > Liposcelis brunnea. The sequence continues at coordinate 4,848,890 of CM042071.1, forward strand.
AAATTTTAAAAAGCCCGCCAAAAACAACTTTACATTAAAGAAGAGAGTCTCTTACTACATTGCTGCTTTTTGATTGGCTGTGACCAAACGTAAGTTAAGCATCAAGCAGCAAAAGATATCTGGCGCCACCACCAATCAACGGAAGTCAGTTGAAACCGGTTTTGATCACAGCCAATGAGAATCCTCGTGGCGCAGTGGATATCGTACCCGACTCACAATCGGGGAGCAAAGCGGTCGAATCCAACTTTCGTTTCGGATTTTTCCCGACAGAAATTCACCTTTGACCATCACTATCTGGTCATGTGAACATAATTCGAGGAGTTAGAGCGCTTCGTGCGCTGTAGTTTGGACTTTGTCCCTCTTCCAATGTTATGACGAGCCAGCAAGTGGGTAACATGTCTAGTGCAGCCTCTCTAACTTGCTGCCCGAATTCGGCGTTATAATCGTAGGTACCAAGTATCTATGTGCATTACATTAGCGCATTACACAGATACGTGGAGAGAGGGGTCGCTGATACTCGGTCACGAGTGTGGCACATAAAGAAGAAGACCATCAAAATTCCTTCCTTCCTCTTTTCAGAAAACAATTCTTTTATGGACCCCAGAGTACACTAAAGAGTTTTATGATTAAAGTAGTTCTTCACGTCTGTACTGGTCCTAAACAAACTCAAACTCCTCTTCCGCTGCAGACCACAAATGTATTTCTAGAATATATGTGCATGTAATCCGATTTTCAAAGCCGAAAGCTATTCCTAGCAGTTACATTAACTCTGAAAAACTTCACTTATCTACAACCCAAGTAGTAAGCTTAAAAAATTTGTAAAAGTTATCCATTTAAATGCCCTTAAAACCCCCAAAGTGAACAATACACTGGCAATAAAAAAATGCAGAAAGAAAAAATCCCTAAACCCGTAGAGATAACGTAAAAGTTAACGGATAAATAGAAGGAGAAGGGTGGAAAGAGATTTCGCATATCCCTAAACTGAAGAAGGGTAATAACCACAAGGTATTCAAAACGATAAAATAAGCTTAAAATGGTTAAGTGTTTTAGAAATGGTCCATTCTCAAAAGATCGTTTAGTTTGAAATCAACAACTTAGCATTTGGCTCGGTTTACAGGGAGGAACTCTGATTGCGGATGGAGAATCGAGAAGCAAAGAGGTCGTCGCGCGGGCGTCGGGACGTCGCCTTCATCATCCCCGGGATTTTCATCGCCTCTGTGTTATAAATTCTAAAATTTAATCAACCCGAAACCGGTTCGGGGAAAAAAAATTATGAAAGTCCTCCCCAACCTTGAATTTGGAACCGTTAACCGTTCGCGCGCGGGAAAACTTGATAATAGAAAGTTTATTAATTTGAAAAGATGGCGAAAAGAAGGAAATGGCTCTCCGGAGGAAAATATGTTATTTAAATCGATTTTAAGAAGACTACGTGCTTCAACAATGTATTAAACTTTGAAAGTGTTTGTTTGCAGATTTGGAAAGTTTGCAAAAGAAATTTTAAATCGTGACTTCCCGAAAAACTAAAATGTTGCAATTTTCTCCGCAAAGCTTTTCGCGTAATATTTTGATTTTCTATTTTCCTTGTATGTGTTTTCGGGATTTACCCGAAAGAAATCACGGGGCTTTAGGTTTTCTTCAAAGGATTCACGCGAATTTCGCTCATTTTCCCCGCCCGATGATAACATCATCTTTTTGGATGACATTAATTTATTCTACCATCCCGAAATCATCCTTCTTGGTAGAGAAAGATTGATGACTCGAATCCATGGGCTTTAACAACGAGCTATCTCCTTGTTTTTCCGTTGCGTAATTATACAAGCGAGATAAATTACGCATAACTGTCTCGGAAGGAAGGTGTGCAAAAAGGAAGTTGGGGAGTTTATTTATGAGAGTTTTGACTTTTGGCTCGATTTTTCTTTTCCTTCGATTTTTCTTTTTTTTAAAAAGTGCAGGGAAAGCGGAATTTGAAAATTGAAATTTTATAAAATATAACTAGGTCTGCAAGTGTGTGTTTTAAGTATACTTATGTATTATTCATTTTTTTTTAGGATTCATGGGGGTTTTATAAAAAAGAAAGAAAATGAAACATGTGCCCTATCTTTCTTTTTGTAATGAACTCATTAAAAAGCAATCAGCGTACTTCTGTCATATCTGATGGAGAAAAACAAGAAAAAAATTTTTTTAGGTCATTAAACCATTACTGCTTCATTTTTTTGATCTTTTAGTCTATGGTTTTTGAACATTGTTAACGAGTAGCTTAACTAAAAGAGGAAACCAGATAATTTTTTCAAAATCTAAGACGGTGGATTAACAAAACGATAAATGATAGCGAGTCATTTCTTAATTGTGGAATTAGGGCATTTTTGCCATAAGCTAAGCATTAAAAAAGTTCTCTGGTTGCATCTAACTCCACAATTTCTTCCTCCTATGGAAAGAGCTAAAGGAAAAACTCATGGCTGAAAAATTTAAGGGACTGATTTCAGCTGCGCATGAAATTCGAGCCTATTGACGAACAAACATTTTTTCTTAAAAATATTACGATTCAAACTTATACAGCCTTGGTTCACCTTTTACGGCGTCTTAAAAGTTTCCACAAATAACTCTTAGCCTTTTTAGATATTAAAAAAGACAGTAAATTTTTCCTCGGGGAATTAAGATTGATATATTTATTTACTTTGACGTTTTCCAAAAAATCATGGGAATCCTTATTCCTACATAATATTCTCCCAGCGTAAAAAGATTTAAGACATCGACGTGAAACTTCTTACTTGTACAATAAGCACGCCCGTGTTATTCCGGGAAAACTGATCCAAATTAAAAATAAATAGGGGAGTATTAAATCACCATCTTTTTCCCTTTTAAAACTTTGTCTTACTTTTTAAAAAACTTTTAAAACATTAAAACATGATGGCAATATAAAGAAAACTGTGTATCATAAATAGATAAATAAACGAGAAAAATCTAAGTCACTATAGGAAAAGTTTCAGGAACAGCGGGAGTTGACAAAAGGGGAAATAAGATGGGAGGGAAGGAGAGAGGCGAAGGCGGAAACTTTTCGGTTTATGTTATCAAAACCGTTGATTTCGGGTTTTCGGGAAAAGATAGCGGTAAAATGTAACGAAAAAAAAACAACCTTAACATGTTATTAAAAAAATGAAATAAAATTGTGTGGGATTTGTGTCATATTTTTCGAGAGGAAAAATCAGGAGCGTAGCAATGTCAAAAGAAGCCTCCTCAAAAATGTCTTTTTATTTCAATAGCCCTTTTTCTTTATTTCTAAATAGCCAAAATTCTAGCGTCTAATTATTATAACTAAATGAAAATGATGACTTGGCATAGACGAGCATAAAATTGTTGATTAGTTTAAGCTAAGGTTTAAGCAAGTGTTTTAAAAACTTTGATCCAGTGTGGCTTGACCTTGAAAGGATTGCTCGGATGGATTTTGATCTTGAAAGCTATTGTTTAGCTAGAACTTGACCTTGAGTTTCATTGGTTCATTCGTTGTTGAAACGGATTGGCTGGTCAACGCTATTGGTTCGCTTAAAATTGACCTTGAGTTTGATTGGTCAACTTGGTATTGTCCTCGGAAGAGATTGGCCGGGCAAATTATTATCTTCAACGCTATTGGTTCGCTCGAGATTGACCTTGAGTGTGATTGGTCACTCGTTATTGTCTTTGAAAAAGATTGACCGGGTAAAATATTATCTTCAAAGCTATTGGTCTGCTTCAAATTGACCTTGAGTGTGATTGGTCGACTTGGTATTGTCCTTGGAAGAGATTGGGAGGTAAATTTTGTTTTGAAATGCTATTGGTCGGCTTAAGTTTGACATTGATTTTGATGAGCAGACTTCTTGTCGTCCTTGAAAGGGATTGGTTGGATAGAGATTGGCCTTGATCGTGATAAATCAGCTTCTTATCGTCCTTCGAATAGATTGGTCGAGTGAGTTTATATCTTACAAATTATTTGTTATTTTAAAAAGGATAAAGTGAAGGTTTAGCCAAAAGTTGAATTCTTCGAACAAAATCGTTTAAGTGTCTTTTTTAATGCAAATGAGGTAAAATTTACAAAAACGAAGGCTAGAACCACCAAAGCTAGTGAATTGGGCCGGTTTAGGTAAATCTGTGGCAGATCATATTATCAAAATTTTGAGCCAGCAAATATAAAAAATTAAATTAAAAACGCATTAATCGACAGAAAAATTTTTTGACGGATTTTCAATTGTGGTACAGATCTCCTAACCTATTCACAGAGCCCTAATCAAAAGACCAATCTGAGAGGATAATTCCTACGCCACTGAAAAAAAGATAAAAGACATTGGGAGGAAAAACAAATTAAAAAAATTTTCATCCGTTTGAAATAGATCTTCCATTTGTCACAAGCGGGTAGAAAAAGGGTTCCCAGAGAGTTTAACCTATTTATCGGAGAATACCAGCTGACTCTCCTGACAATCATTAAAAGGGACGATTTCCCCTCTGACCCGTTTGCATCACTGACCAAACCGGGACATGACATTCCAACCATTTTTCAATCACGTTCCGTTTGATCCCAGACTTGAGGTCATGAATACCAAAAAGCTTTTAGAACCTGGAAAGGAGAGATAAGAAGGTGGGAAATAATATATTTTTCCAAGGTAGGGAAAAATATTTCCGCGATGGATGCGGCTGGGAAATACGATTGCACATTTTTAGACATAAAATGATAAAACCTCGAGATCGAGAGGAAATGAAGTTTTTGTTTAACCGGCTCCTGCTGTTGTTCCACTTGGAAAACGTGTTTTATGTTTTCTGCCGCAGTGGAAACAAAATGGCCGGTATTCCTTTCTTTTTTTCATCTTATCGCTTAAATTTCTTCCGGAAGATCGACTTAAAAAAAGGGAATTTTCCTTTCAGGTCACCTGACGAGGGAATGGCAGCTGCCGCAAAAGCTTATTCATTTTATGACGAATTTTCATTGTTCCCCTCCTTCTTATAATCTTTCTTTAAATTTTATTAGAGATGTTTACAGACGGTTTACCACTGTTGAAACTTTTCCTTTTTTTTTTTTTTGCATAGTTGTTTTCCCAACAAGTAAACTTCACATCAAGCTGCTTTTTCAGCTTTATCTGCATATCTTCCTCTATTTTTCTTCTATATCCCATCTTCTTTCTTTTTTACTCGCATATGTGCCTTATTGGATGTTCTGACGTCGTGAGTAATAACGCGTTCATTTTTTTCCCCCCTCTTCTGACTCGCCGCGTCTTGAATGAAATACAATATCATTCAAAAAGTTGTTTCCTGCATGGTAATTGGACTGTGGATTTATTGTATTGAAATTCTTTTTCTTTTTTGAAATGGAGAATGAGGGTTTTTTGTAAATGGTGCGGAACAGTAAGTCGAGTTTGAGGATTTTGAAAAGCGGATTTTGTGTAAGATAATTTTAGAATTTCAAGCTCACAACAAAATGCCAAAACTGAGTAGGATTTCCACGATAGACTCAAAGGCGCCATGATCTAGCTAGAGCTGGATTCTTTCTTCATTCCAAGCTTTTTCCGAAAAAATTGAAAATTTAGCCTTAATTGCACCAAACGTTTTAGGGGCAATTTTCTCAGATTTAAAAAGTTTTAGTTTCAGTGAAACGTTTCTGAAGCGTCTCAGAAAAGTTTCATGAAACACTTCAAACATGCGGACATTTTATGGTTGCAGAGATGCGATTAGAGAAATTTAAAAAAATTGCTCACAATTAATGTTAATCTTATTCAGTAGTTTCTCAGTACTGACACGAATAATTAAAAAATTTTTAAAAAAAATTTTTATTCTGTCCTGTCTAAAGTCCACCACCCACCCCATCTTTATAAGGCACAACAATTTCACTTTCAACTTTCTATCTACATCGATCCCAAATTCCACAAGTTCCCTTTATTGCTAAACCCTACGCGCAGTGCCATCCACACACCCGCACGTTCACCCCAAAAATCTCCTAAAATGGAAAATCTAAATCTCAAGCAGAAAACTTTCAAATCCGGAAAGCGAAATCCCTTAAAATTAACAGCATTAACTATCAACATCACATGGCACGGAAAAAAAACTTTTAAAACGTTACGAGTCAGTTAACAAGAAGCCTAAAACATCTGAAACGCTTTCACCCAACTAGAAAGGGTTCATCACTATTAGACTTCTTCACAAAATAAACCTTTGCACCTGACGTTTTAACACAAATTTAACAAGCTGCAAAAAACTTTTCAAATTTTTTTTCACGATCATAAGAAATTGCTTAAATTTAGTTTTTATTCGAAAAAAGAATTCGTTTAGCTCTGCAGAAAACTTTCCGAATCAAACAGACAAGGCCTATTTAAATCCCTTCGTCAGAACTTCCTCATTGTACGATACTTAACATTTAGGAATTTGCGATTGTTTCAAATAATTCAAAGTTAGTTACAACTCCACACTTCCCATAAAGCTCTACTCCTAATAATTAAATTAGCATTTGACAAATCGTTTTAAGGCCTACATGGTGTTGGGGTCCTGCATAATAATCATGCAAAATGTAATATGAGCTCGTCTGGTCATTGACCAAGCTAAAAACAAAATAATCGAAACTGAAACCTACGTTACGATAGGTCTAAAATCGCCTATTTTTTTAAAACGTGTTAATTATTTATTTATAATAATTGACAACTCGCCAAAATGTGTTGTGTAATCCATACGTCCATTTCTTTTAGTGTAGGAGAAAGATTAATAGATTCACGTGAGGTTCATGAACGTCATATTATATTTCTTAACCCTTTAATTCCTTAAAATTTTTAGGCCGTCTTAGTTTTTAAACGCTATCATTTTTTAGTCGGGATAAAAATAGCAAAATTAGCCAAAACAAAAACACGATTTTGTTTTTATTTTTATAGATTATTAAAACGCTGCCTAGGGAGATTTTAAAGTTGGTGAGATTACAACAATATTTTAAAACAGGTAATGAAAAAATTACAGGCTTGAACCTGTATAAACTTTATCGCGTCAAAAGTTGCTAGAATAAATTCTGAAAAATGTTAGGGTAATTTACTTTCCAAGATACGATTTTGAAAAATTAAAAATTCTAAAAAAAATTGTCTTAATAAAAAAATTCTGCAAAAATCCTTCAAAAAAAAATTTAAAAATTGAATTATTTAGAAAAAACTTTCAGTCTTTTTGTTTCAAAAAAATTCTTGAAAAAAATTTTTTGGCAATATTTGTCAAATTTTTCCTATATCTTCCATCGCAACTTTTCCAAGCAAAATCCTTCAATCGCTAAACTTTCTTCACCCTGCAGCCAAAAAGTAAAAAGTTGGGAAAGGCCTATCTGGGATCTCAAACCTTTACTCCGCCATTTTGATCAAGGGATCCAATCCTTTTTTTTAACAGTTACTTAGTTAATTTTTTTCGCAAAACAAAAACTCAAAATTTCTCTTAATAAAAAAGGCTCCACAAAAAAAATGACTTGACAAAAGTTTAGGAGCTTTGCCCCTGCAAAACTATGATTAGGCAATCTTACACCAAAATAATGATTTTTCCATCAACTAAATGTCAGAAACGTTCTGTCCAAAATAATTTTTAAATTCAATTAAGTATAAGCAACAAAAAGAATGATTTCACCATAGAGAGCCACTAAGACCGAAAGGATTAAATTGAAAAATGGAGGAAATTAACCATGCACGAGACATTCTCACACATTTCCAAACTTTCCAAGTTTATTCAAATTTCCCAAAACTTTAAGCAAAGCTCCGTTATAAGAAGCTTTTCAAGGTACCCGATTCTTCACTCTTAAAACACTGATAGGGTCGTTATCGTCCTTGCCAAATAGAATAATTCAAGGCTAAATCATATAACAAAATGAATGAGGTCAGATAATGACAGTTGCTGATTCGCGCCTTCACTGAAATTAAAGCTTGTCACGTGCTTTAAACCGACGGAAAAGGATAAATAAGCGATTAATATCCATCTACTTAAAAAAAATCAAATTACTGATCGATTAATTATCACCAATCGATCTTAATTTCACTTCATAACACAAACAAGACCACCACGTGAGCCGCGCTCGGAAAACAAGCAAAACACACAATTTTTTGAAAAAATTATGAATGAAATATTAACTGACCTGTTGCACTGGGACTTTGACATCGCTGAATTCAGCAGTAGGGATTGGTACCCCTTGGTAATCGGCTGCCTGCACGCTCATTTTCCCTTTTTTTGGATCGAAAAATTCCCCCGAAAAAGATTTTAATTCACCGTCCGGTTTTTTCAGCGATGATCGTTAAACTTCGAGACGCCGCATCGTGATGTTTCCGAAACGTACGTGCATCCCTCTAGCTCGGCACTCGGAATGCCGGAACGAAAAACGCGACGGATTCAAACTGCGCAAGCTTCTGATAAAAACTGAACCGTATAGAATAGCTTGCTTGGGTGACGTAACTAGGAATTGATATGCGATCGTTGTCATCGTCGTCATTATTTTGCGAGATAAGCACTGATTCAGCTGCAATGGAATCGTAAACGTAAGCGCTTGCTGAACTCTCCAATACGTTTACAATCACGCGCGTATCTCTATATACTTTCTTTTTTTTTTTTTAAAAAAAAAAGCTATTAATCATCGTAACATTTTTATTTTAATAACAGCATTGCTGACATTTTTTTTTATGGGCGAAAACGTGTGTTTGTTTTTATCGTGTATCGACCTTTGAATGGATCACTTCGTATATTTCGAACTTAGTAAGTGTATCCAGGATTGGCCGACCGAGCTAAAAATATTTAATTCAGCAGATGCAATTTTTTTGCCCAAAATTGTGAATTTTAGTTTGAATAAAAATTGAAAACAAAGCTGGACCGGTGTATTTTTCACAGACAACTATTTGAAATTTCAGTTTTTTTAATAAAAAATTTTTACCCGCATTCTAAGACGACAGGGCACTTATGGACTATTCAATACTTTACCCCGTCTTCTTACAGTACGAGCAAAACTTTTTTTATAAATAATTTAAAAACAGCTCTAATGGAGTTCTCAAATCACCTTAAACTCCGCTTCTGGTATTTTTTGGAAGAGCCAATCCGTGCCTGAATGCATCCAGAGAAATTTATTTTTGGGAGGATGAAGAAAGGCGGGTTCGAGCATAAATCTACTTGGGAATTCCTTTCGCAAAAAGTAAATACGATTTTTTTATCCTTTTGTTTTCAAATAGACTCGGTTTTTCAGTTTGTAGATTTTCTCGCATAAATTTCCCGGATTTAAAAATTGTTTTTCAAGAATTTTTCTTTAATAAAAACTTTGACGTTATCATTATTAAAGAATTAATTAGGCCAATAACTCATCAAGGAATATTCATGAAAGAATACGAGATTTTGATAAATGTTACGTCAGAGGAAGCTTAATGACCTTTTTGTGATAATACTTCTTGCTGGATCAATGAAGAGGAACCTGTCAAATAATTGCATGCGAGAAGCTGTCGGGTTTTATCTTGAGGCGAAATATTGATACCCCACGATTCATAAAGTTTACGTCTTGGGGGACCAAGGGGTAAATTATCAAAAATATTTATTTACATACCCATCACGCATCGAGATTCTAGTGATGAAACGTCTTCCGCTCCGTCGTCCGTTACAAAAAATACTTTTGTTGAAGATTCCTCCATAGCTTCTGATTTCACTTCACACTTCCTTCCACGACTACTGAACTTGTTAACTTGACTTCCGACCGCACAATGCGCACAATGAATTCACAAAGCGAGAACGACCTGAAAAAAAAAAAACACTTCGTTAAAATAAACAACCACTGACAAAACATCAATGAAACTGAACAAAAGATAGAAGGCGCTGAAATCGAAACAAAAAGGTCGAGCAGGTAAAAAATTTTTACAGTGGCGTTCAAACAAAGGTCGGTGAAAAATTGCCTTCATTTTCGAAGGCGGATGTTCTCGAAGGCAAAAAGAGACGATTATAAATTATTTGAGGAATCAAAGAAAAAAATCAACAAATTTTTGGGTTCCAGTTGGAGTTAGATATTTTTGGCGCAACAAAAATATATATCCTTCTTCTCTTCTAAATTCTAAAAATGCAATAAATTCCATTTTTTGAATCTCGAAGTTTGAATTTTTTTTATAAAAAATAAATTTTACGAAACAGGAAATCTTCATTTTGAATGTTCCAAGCTCGAAAAAAACAATTGATTTACGTTTTAATATTTAATATTTAATATCACCGCCATTTTTAAATTTAGTACACTATTCTGCCGCAAAAACAAGAGGGCAGCACTTTACACACTTGTAAGCTTGCCCCTCCCCTCCTTAGTTCACTCGGTGGCCGCTGACGTCAACAACGGCGCTACCATCGGTCCCTATATAAGCAACGTCATTCCTCCGCCATCTTTAGTTGCGTTCCGACTTCCGTCACGTACAGATCGAGTTTTTTAAGATGGTTTAGTGTTGTACGAGATGTATAATGCATGAATTTCGAAATAAAAATCGGGGTGAAAATATAAAATTAATAACTCGCAGTAGCTACAATTTTTTTTCAATTTTTATTTAATATTATTATTAATAAAATTAATAATGATATTAATTAAAGTTTACATTTCTTTCTATTCTTTTTTCTGGGTTAGTTAATAAGTTAGGTTAGTTGTAAGTCAGGTTAGTTATAAGTTAAGTTAGTTTTAAGTCAGGCTAGTTATAAGTTAGGTTAATTTTAAGCATGTTAGCTATTTAAGCATGTTAGACATAACTCAGGTTAATTATAAGTACTAACAATCATTATCATCATCAATCATTATCATCATCAATCATTATCATCATCAATCATTATCATCATCAATCATTATCATTTTCATGATCATTTCCCTAATGACATTCCTTACTATCTTCTGTTTTATTTTACAACTTTATAATTTTAAAAAAATAGTTACTGTGAGTTATTCGGATCATAATTGTTTTTCGCGTCGGCGCGATCGAGCTCGCGAACGGTTTCGGAGAACGGCGGGTAAAAATATACGGTGAAGTGAAAAAATAGAATAAAATTAATAAAATTTTTTTAATAATAAAAAATCTTTTGGTGCGATATTTATTTTTTTTTTTTTTCCAGTGTTAATTTTCAATTTTATATTTTCTCCGGAAGTGATCAAAAACCAGAGCAGTGAAGTGAAGTGCATCACCACGATTTGGATACACATATTGGATTACCTTTGGATTACTCAAGAGGAGATCTTCAAGAGGAGGTAAGCGCACCAGCTGGCTTGCCACGGAGTAAGTACTAGAGGTGCTAGTAGCTGTGGTGCGGGTGATGCAGCGAACGCATCTCATTTTTTATTTTTCCCCTAGGACTTCCCTTTAGGCCTTTTTTTTTTTGGTTAGGCCGCGAATCGCGTTTAGGGATGGGAGGATTCTAATGGGTTTTATATAGGCCTCTTCATCAACCATTTCGTTGAAGGGGGAAGGGTTCCCATTAATTAGGCGCGAAAAACCCGAACGATGGACAGCGTTCACACCTCTTGGGTGTCCAATGGAAGCTGAACGCAATTTGTAGTCATTACTAAGTAAAACTTGTTTGCAAATCAACGCGTATAAAATAAATGGAATTTAAACGATGCTACTAACGATAGGCAATGCGTATTGCAGTCATGCGTCACCAATTGCATACTCACAACTTAGAGCTTTTGTTTCGACCGCATTTAACATTTCAGCTATATATAACTGGGTAAAAATCAAACCGGATAAGGTTAAGTAAATCGGTATCGAAAGAATTAATAAAAAATATTTCAACATTTTTATGGTAGTTTCTCATTATCACCTCTCGACTCAAAAAGCTTTCCCTTGCCATCAAAATAAAACGTAACCCATATTAATAATAAACCTGCGATAAGTACGAAGTATATAACAGCAGTAATGGCTATAGAATACGAACATTCCCGCAATAAACAAAACCAATTTCTTACATCTGGCTCAGGAAAAAATCCCCTTACGTGATACGCATTTATTTTTTCATTTCATATTAGAGCTTTTGATAGGTCCCAGTTTTACTAGAAAAAAGCCTTCATTCCATTTCTCAAAAAGTTTTAATTGACTGACAAGTTTCAAACATCAGCAGTACAGCGACTCAAAAACAAAAAAACTTTTTAAAGAAGGCAACAAAAAGGAAGATCAAAAAAAATTTTCTTGTTCTATTTTCCTTTTTATAAAAAAATTCTCATCGTAGTTTTCCTTTTTTTCCCCCCCAAAAAATCTATCACGGATTTTTCAAATAACTTTCAAATCCGATGCAGATGATATTATTATCAAACACGATTTCCCTTCCTCTTTCGTAATATTTTACTCAGCAAAAGTATTTCTTTATCATAAAACATTCATAACGTTTAATACTGCAATAATAGAATTTTTTATGGCCATTATAAGACCATGATAATTTCCCAAAAGAAAAAATTATATAATTCTTCTCTTATAAAACTAAAGAAAAACATTAATCCTATATACCATTGTCGAAAGAACATTGGAAACCTTCCAGAGGGTTGTATCTTTAATTCTTTAGTGCTTTGGTTTATTTTTAGAACGGCAATTACGTTCGAGAAAACCTTTCCCTAAAATGGTTGCAGAAACAAAAGAATTCAGAAACAAGTCTTTTTCAAAATGAAAATAAACAAAAAATGTGAAATATTAAATTAAATCATTATTTTTCGGTTTATAAGGAAAACTTTATGAATATTATTAAATCATAAATGTTTTCGAAAATCAAAATTAAAGAGTAATAAGTTTAACTATGAGGATAAAAGCATCGATTGTTTGCTCAAAAGTTGTATCGGTAAGTAATCAATATTTTATTTCGATTTGTTTACAATGTAAGTTGATTTGGTTAGGCGAAGACGCATTCGAAGAAAAGGTAAATTTTTTCGCATAAATCGTCGTGTTTGACTTCTTTGCATTTTGGATAACGGTCGGCAAGATCATCAGGCATGTGTTTTAATACTTCGTCGGTTATTTCTCCTTCTTTGGTCATCTGGAAAAAAAAGAAAAGATGTAAACGCTATCGAAGAGTTTTTCTACTGATAAATTTAAGAAGGGTTTAAGTGCGTGGCTAAATGTTTGGAAATAAGCATAGTTTGTTTTTTTAAGGGGAACAATTTATACTGACCCATCCGTCTTCCATTACGTAGCATTTCAAGTAACATTTACTTCTTTCGTCGAGCCCGATGACTTTTCTATCGGCTAATGCTTGCTCCAATGTTTTTATAAGGTCTGCAATCAAACAAAATTTATTAATTTTTTGTGTTTTTTAAAAAATCAAATCAATTTTTGATTATTTTTCCTAAAAATATTTTTTAATCCGGAAGATATCGAGGAAAGATTTCTTAGTATAAGACATCTCGAGTCCAAGAGGAATTTTTTGGTTCAAGAGAGAAGTCCCGAGCACCAAAAAGAAGAAAACGTTTTTTCCATAATACTGAAGAAGTCTCTTCTGAAAAGAAAATTTGCCAAAAGCTGCAGAAGCCAAAGAATTTTGCCTAGAATCAAAAGCTTTTCATGAAGGGGAAAAATTTTATATCAAGCCAAGAATTCTCCACTGATGCTAAAAAAAATTTTCTTGTAGCCAAGAAATGACTTCCGCAGCTTGCTCAGACAATATGTCTAAAAAATTTCATCTTTAAAGATATTTCAGGAAGAAAATTGAAAAATTTTCTCTGAAGCCCAGAAATTTCTTAAGGAAAATTTTTCATTTTTCTTCCTAGAAAGTTTGATTAAGATTTTTTTCTAAAACCGAAAAAGCTTTCCTCAAATCTAAACTTCCTTTTCGAGCTGGAAAATTTCTCTTGGAAGAAAAAAATTTTTTGAAAAAAAAAGTAATTTCTTTTTGAGTCAAAAATTCTTCGTTGGTGTCAGAAATTTTTTTCTGCAGTTAGTATACTTGTACAGTTTGAAGCCAGCGAAAAATTTACTTTAGAAAAAATAAATTTCTCCAAAAGTCAAAAAAAAAAATTCTCTGAATGAAACCCAGAAATTTATTTTTAAATTACAAAATTTTTTGGTGCCATCGAGTTTCTCTTCTATTAACAATTTTTTCTGAAGCCAAATCTTTTTTTAGGAAAAAAATCCTAAGGACATCTTTTTCTTAAGAAAAGAATTTTCATTTAATACCAGGAAATTATTTGAGTTCTAATTTTTCAAAATTCTAAAGCCAATAACTTTTTCCTACCGCTAAGAAATTTTTGATGCCAGGACACTGCGCCCTAAGATCTCAAAAATTTCTACTTTCTGGTGCAAAGATGGAAAACCCACATCCAATCTTCACTAGAAACTAGTGACTATTACAATTTTTCAGGAAAAATAATCGGAAACCAACTAAATCAGTACTCACCTTTATTAACTCCTGTTTCTCTTAAACATTTCGCAGCGGCAGCTAAATTCCCACCAGCCTGGCACATGCCCAAACAACAAACCAAACACAAAAAGAAAAAAAATACCGCTGAATTCATTTTCACACTCTAAACTCCCCACTAAAATTTTTTTAAAAAAAACTGATAAAAATTCAAGAATTTCCCAGAATTTATACAAAATAAAGAACAATCAAAAACCTTGATAGCCTAAACGATTAGGCAATTTACACATCGAAAGTGCTTATTAAAAATAAAATAACACCATTTAAATTTTTAAACTTTCGACGATGAAAAGGAAACGTCGATTTTGTTTCTAATTTTTTTTTTGTTTGTTATTTTTCAGGTGATTTATTTCCCGTTTAAGTTTACCATCAATAAGGGTCGTGCCCTTGTCCACGTAGCAACTTCAAGGCCATTTGTATCGATTTTTATATGTTTTATGTTGGTCCTTTCATATTTGGCAATGTATAACAAAAAATTTCAAGAAATGTTATTGTCGATCCCTTACGAAAAAATTGGTCGTTATATGACGAGTCAGAGGATGGTTACGTTTTACGTGTCGATCGCTGAAGTTTTCATAGAGCTCGTGATGACCATAATATTCGCGGGAGTTAGCTTGGTGATTACGATATGGCTGCTTTTTGAAGAGGCAACGGAAAGGAGGCCGAGAGTTAATTTAAGTAAGTTTGTATTTCAATATTGCGCTTTTTGAATAGTAAAATTAATTTGTAGATAAGTTTTTAAATATAAGGAATGAAATTTAATTGAAAAAATTTTGTTAATATGTCGTGGACGTGGAAATTGTTTTTAAATTAAATCTTGTACAGGCCAAGTTCCAATCAATCAATTAGTGGCGTTGCAGGGCCTAAAGAACTGGTACCTCACCATAGATTCTCTTTCGAACGGCCAAATCCTGGCAGGCAGGCCGCTAATCAAGGAACTATAACCGCCCTGCAGGTGGCCATTAAGCCATGTCTGCACAGATTAGAAAAAGCCTTTTTTAAACTGTAAAAGCGAGCTTTGGGTAGATGACTAGATACTGTCAGAAATTTTAGGCCATTGACTATCCTGCGCCCATTTTTTCGAACTTCAGAGTGGACCCTTCTGGTTCAGTGAACCCGTTCATCCTCCAATAATGGTCTTCGGTACTTAGTTTTAAGACAGGATCTAGTTTCCCACTAACCGCGGCAACAATTGGTTACTCAACAGTAGATATCAGAGTGACAATATATAACCAAAGTCGAGCCCGTTTAAAATAAATTCAGGGAGGCTAAAGTCTGAAATATCGCGACATTCCGCGTCTTGCCGGGCCGCAAATCAAAATACAAGAACTAAGAAGCCTCGTAATTATTTCAGAAGGAGGAGGGGAATGCACGGATATCTGCTCTGCTATATCTCTTGAAGGTGGCGCGGCCATAGACGAAATCACTGCAAGTGGACTGTGGTGTCTGTGAATGGAAAGAGAAACCAAAGTCAAAGGCGCTTCCGCTAGCACAACAATAAAGGTAATTTGCGGGACTGAAAATTAGATGGTTGTTCCCAAAATGCTAGAAAAGGTAGCAGTAGACAAGTGGCGATATTGGTGAAGAGCCGCGCAATAGCCGGTCAGGACGGTTGACGTCCACTTTTCGGGAAGGCAGAAGACCGCTAACGGATCTGTTGCACCAACAAGACCTTTCACCATAAGAGAGTCAAAAAAAGAACTCCGCGGTTCTTTAAAATGAACGCACTTGCAAGAATTCTCAAGTTCAACAATCATTGCGTCTTGCATACGTGTTACCACCTACCAAGAAATCCGAATGGTTATCACCAGCGTCGTTAAATCGTCATGGCTGTGGTGGATGAGACTTACCACCCTAGCGCTACCAATAAGGACAGTAAATAACGAGCCAGACACCTGTCAAAGAAGCTCCTCCAAGGATACAAGACGTGCAAAACTGGAGATGTGGTAGATTGGACAATAAATCTGCTTGGCCATGTGCCTGAGAAGCAGTTTAAAGCTTCTAGTCTTGAAATATGAGATGAAGAAGGATTTTACCGGAAGCTTTTGCTTAAATAGAGGGCTCAAGCCTGGGTGCCCTGGGGCCCTTTACGGTCAGCTCTCATAATTGGCGGCCATGTTTAAAGCTTAGTGACAGGGTTTTACACCTAAGCCTTTAATTTAGATCAAAATTTTATTTCGAACTCGGAAATTACCTTCAGACTTTAAAATTCACGTTAAAAAATTTTAAAAAAAATTTCTCGGTCTATACTTTTAGTTCAGTCATGACTAGAGCTTGCTACCATTGGGCTCGAACTAAACTATGGATTAAGTTAAGACATAAAATTGTTAAACTGAGCCAGGCTCAGGCTGACAATATTCATACTAATGCTCTCAATCTCTTTCTCTAAGTTAAGACTGATTGCCTAACTAAATTTAGACAGAGTGGGATGACTCCGCGCTAAAAATCTATTGCAAACTCCAAAATCCAGTCTTACTGCAGATCCTAGATAACGCACGAGGTCATCCCATTCGACCACAGTTTAAATATTTTGTCATTAATTCCCTATTATTTTTTTTTTCCAGGAAAACAATATGTCTCGGAAGAAAACGTAACCGATGCTCATTCTTACATCCGCCCGATATCAAGAAAAGATATTAAAACCGTCTGCAGTTCATCAAGACTAAGATATGTTCCAAAAGAGCTGGAAGGAATAAAATCATTCAATTGATATCTAAACATTATCCGAAAAATCTAAAAAAAAAAATCGAATAAACAACAAAAAGGTCTGATTATCATAAATTCAATTCTTATTTAATATTTTAATCCATCAAAAACTAAATTTATTTTCCGAAATAGCTAAATTACTTTCTATATAAATTTTAAGTCTCTCAAACAATTGATTTTGAAAATGCGATTCAATCGATTAAGAAACAAAAATAAAAAAAGAAGATGAAGGAAGGAAAACATATTTTAACGATTCGTACGAGTTTTTCCATGCTTTAAGATCCGATTTTCATTCTAAGCCATTGAATCCGTGATTTTATCCCCATTTCTACGATCCACCGAAAAAAAAAGAAGGGTAAATGGCCCTATAACGAAAGTTTTGCGAAGATCGTTTTATTCATTCATTATCTCGCTATAAAATCCCGGAATGGTTTTTATGGACTATCGATCATGTATTTAATAAAAAAAAGGATAAGTATTCGGATTTTTTTAAGGATTTTTTATTATCGTAAAATTTAAATAATGGGTATTTATATTGGAAAGAACGTAGGATTTTTGTAAGTGACGTCACTGCCGGATGTTTTATAAGGTGACCATATGCAGTGCTTTGTGCAGGACAGTCCTGCTTTTTGGGTTCTTGTCCTGCGTCCTGCTTTTGCCACACAGTGTCCTACTTTTTAAAAGTAATGCCTTTTTAAAAATTTGAGTAGGAAAAATGCAATTAAAATATTCTTTTTTTGTGGGACTTGACCCTTTTGAAGTAAATCTGATTTTACAGCATTTTTTCCAGACTCCACAATTCTTCAATTTTGGTTTTCTAGGGTTAAAATCGCCCCAAATTTTAGTAAGGGGCCAAATTCTTCTTCAGAATTGTAAAAATTAAAAAAATCAGCTCTTGAACATTATTTTGTTGAATAAAAATTTTAAAAAAAATCCCCTAACTAGTTTTGATAGTTTGGACAAAATAAATAGAAGGGGTAGTTTTTCTGTTGATTAAATTAGGATGTCCTGCTTTTCGATTTTCAAAATATGGTCACCTTAATGTTTTATCATATGCTAAAAACTAATCGAACTGCATCAATCTTTCAGAAAAGCCCTCTTGCTCTTATTCAAGAATTCTAGAAGCTATTTTCGTTTAAAACATCGTAATTAGGCTTTTATATGAGTCTTCTCTTAGCTAAGCACTTAAAAAATAGAAAAGCAGTGTCGCATGCACTTTTCCCTTTGCGTCTCTTGCAACTTGCTAACATGAGTTGAACCATTTTTAATCTCTCATCACTAACTTTATCCAAACGCAACACATCATCCAGCAATATACCGTGAGGGTTCATCTGAAATAAAAGATTTAAGTTAATCCATAAACTTTCATCACCAATTTGTATATCTTACCTTGGAAAAACCCACAAAATAACATTTAAAATAGCATTTTACATTTTCGTTAACAGTCGCAATCGAAGCTGTCAGGCTTTTTTTGGCAGTTGCTGCAACAAAAAAAAAACAGTCATTATTTAAATCTTTTGAAATTTCAAAAACAAAAATTTACCTTCACTTATGTTGAATCCACTTTTGCATTTCTCAACCGCTTTCTTCAATTCTTTTTGAGCCACAGTCGACGCAATACCGAAAACACAAATTGTTAGCAAAAACACTACCACAATTTTTATTGCAGACATTTTAAAAATTAAAAAGTTTTCATTCCCGGCTCCGACAAATATCGATAATTTACTGCTACATAATTGTAGATGATGATACCCTTGTACCCTCTATTTTGTTAAGTAAATTAATAAATTTGCATAACTACTTTGCATTTGACACCTCTTTAATTATCCTTGCAATTACGTTTACTATGATGTAACACTAATACAACAAAAAAATTTAGTATTTTAAAAATTTATAAAATATTTGATTATTTAAATGAAAATAGTGTTCGTGTGACTTTTTCTTTTAATAAATTGTCAGTTTATTATAGCAAGCTCTCTTATACATGAAATGTTGTATTTTATGATTGTTTTCTTTTTGGCGCGAAATCCATTTTCAAACTTTACTAAAGTCCGAACGATGACTTTCTTACTTGATGGCCTTGATCATTTTTATTTTTTACTCATTCATCTTTGCTACATATATCCCAGGATGGTTTTGTTAAGATTATAAATCACGAATTGAAAAACAAGGAGGCGTATACAAGTTTAATTAAATGTTCTTTCTACATAGTATATCATAGTATAATTTAATCACGATTTTTTTAAACATGAATATTTGCACTAAGCAAACGCTAGAAACGCTAAAATATTTAGACTTATCAAGTAAAATATGTCACAAATTGTTTTTAAGCAGTGACAAATTCGATTGTAAATTTGAATTGTTTAAGGCCAAATACGACAATAGGCCATGTTTTAATATTACTTGCTTTCATATTTTTTTGGCGCCAAAACTCCATCAATAAGAACATAGGATTAGGCTAGCAACGAAAATTAATTGGGAGTTCTTTTCATTTTATCCAGTTTATCAATTAAACATTTTTGAAAAAGGTATGCAGTGTCGCAAATATTATTTCCTTTGACAGAAGCACACGAATCCATTGCAGATTGCATTTTTCCCCTATTGACATCTTCCTCTAATGGGTATCTCAGAAATTTCCCCTCAGAAGTCATCTAAAGAAAAGTATGTCTATTAATTAAGGTTGCTTTGGGTCCACGTTCCACCCACAAATCAAAATTTTCATCAAGAAAAACATTTAAGATTTTTGAAATTCTCATAGGACATTTAATCTAAGAAGTAGAGCCCTGCACGGGCCGAAATTGTCAGGCCCGAGTCCGGCCCGGCCCGAATTTTTTTGGCCCGAGTCCGGCCCGGTCCGACTGCCAGCCAAAATTTTCCGGCCCGAGTCCAGCCAGAAAGTCGGGCCTAAGCTCTACTAAGAAGTCGCCTGCTACGTACAAGGCCGCCATTTGTAATTCTGGAAGATGCCATGTTATCGAATTATGGGAGCCGCCATGTTTGCTACGTGGACTGAGTGCAGCCATCATAACATAACGACTCCCCGTTTGAGAACATGGTTGCTTCTAGAAAAAAATGGCGGACTTATATGAAGCAGACGACTCACCGAAGTGCTCACTCGCTATTAGGCTCCTAATCCAATCCATAGCTCGCTCAAATTTCTTAAACTGACCAGTGTCCGTAAATAGGCGATTGACAATACTAAAATCATGGATAATATTTAAGGCAAAAAATTATTCCACGAGTAAATATTGCCTGCCGACAGCTTCATCGATTTTTAACTTGATTGGATCACAACAATAAAACACTATAGCAGACGATATTCAATGGCGACTTAAGTTCAGGCGGGCTTTACTTAAAAAATAAAGTTTCTTACCAAATCACTGTTTATGAACGTACACTTTAAGTAGCACTTGTATTTTTCGTCAACTTTATCAACTGCTCCTGGTCCCGACTCAGTGCCAATTTTGTACATTTCTGAAAAAGTTAAAAAATTCAGTACAGCCTAACTTCATTTTTTCTAAATTTAAAAAGCAATTTATTACCGTCGGTTACGTTGTTTTCAGTATAGCAATTTTTACGTATGTCTTCAAGTTCTTTTCGAGTTTTTGGAGCCGCTAATGCGAAAACACAAGCAGCTATCAAAAACACGAACGCAATTTTCAGAGCCGCCATTTTTATAAATTAATGTCGCTGATTACAAGAAAGGTTAATATTGTACTGCCAAAAGAAGATTAAAAATATCGATTCTTCAGCATTTTTTGTTAAAATTCGAGATAACAAGTAAAGGATTTTACTACACAGGATGTCCCAAAATTAAATGCGTCTAACTAAGGATAATTTTGGTAATGTGTCGGTTCATTAAAGGAGTTTAAATGGTATTAAACATATTTTCTTGGATTTTTATAACTCAGAATTATTTCTATTATTATAACAAAAATTTGCAACATTATGCTGTTGTTTTTTTTTTTGTTTATAATAAAGACAAATTTTTTTGTTTAGGTAGAAATATCGGATGCTTTCAAATTTTTTACCCTTTCCCATTTTTTATCTTGTTCTATTCGCAGACATTTCATATATTCGAATGCTGCGTCGCAAAGATTCTTTCCTCGGACTGAGACACATGGTTCTAATTCAACTTCACCCTGATTCGAAAATTGGCCATCAGCAGACATCTATAAAAAAAATCACGACTGATCATTGAAAAAGCAATAATTTAACTTTCAGCTACAAGAAACTAAGAGCTAGGTGAAAATTCTTACCACGTCGTTGTTAACGTAAAAACATTTTATGAAGCATTTCATATCTTCCTTCAAATCAGCCGAAGTAATCAACCGAATATCAATTTTAGAATATTCATCAAACATTGCTGCAAAATTGAAAAAGTCCAACAATAATCCTAAAATTCTTTTCAAAATTATTAAAAAAAGAAAAACCATTATTACCTTTAGTCATATTATTTTCGGCAAGGCATTTTTCGAATATAACTTTCATTTCTTCTTGAGTTTTACGAGTAAATTCTGCTAACGTGAATACACAAGCAGCTACTAAGAAAACGAATGCAATTTTCATAGCAGCCATTTTTTTTAAAATTTAACTGTGACTGGTTACAAGAAGAGATAAAGAGTTACTGCAAAAACAAATAAAGAGAAATAATACGATATTTTACTCGTCAGCAATTTTCTTAATGTTCGAGATAACAGTTCAAGGATATATTGCAAAGGGTGTCCCAAAAATAATTGAGGAGGTAGCTGCAACAAGGGCAATGTCTATGTTTCGCTTATGGAACAATTGCCCTTGTTGCAGCTACCTCCTCAATTGGTTTACACAATTACGATTTCCTTGGATTTTTATTACTCAGAATTATTTCTATTATATAACAAAATTCTGCAACATTATGTTGTTGTTTTTTGTTTATAAGAAAGATAAATTTTTCTGTTTAGGTAGAAATATCGAATGTTTTCAAATTTTTTATCCTTTCCGCCTCTTTTTATCATTTTCTGTTTGCAGACATCTTTTAAATTTGAATGCTGTGTCGCAAAGATTCTTTCCTCGAACGGAGAGACACGGTTCTATTTCTTCCTGAGCTTTTTTCTTTTCTATTTCATCTTCCTCCGGATTCAAAAATTGGCCATCAGCAGACATCTATAAAAAAAAATTACGACTGATTATTTTAAAAGCAGTAATTTAACTTTCGCTACAAAAATTTAAGAGCAAGGTAAGAATTCTTACAACACCGATGTTCATAAAAAAACATTTTACGAAGCATTTAAGTTCTTCCTTCACATTATCCGACCAAGGATTCTTTTCCACTTCATCAAACATTTCTGCAAAATTGAAAAAATCCAACAATAATCCTAAAACTCTTTTGAAAATTAAAAACAGAAAAACAATTATTACCTTCAGTTACATTACTTTCGGCACGGCATTTTTTTTTAATTTCTTTCATTTCTTCTTGAGTTTTACAATCGGCTAACATGAAAACACAAGCAGCTACTAAGAAAGCGAATGCAATTTTCATAGCAGCCATTTTTTTTAAAATTTAACTGTGACCGGTTGCAAGAAGAGGTAAAGAGTTACTGCAAAAACAAATAAAGAAAAATAATACGAAATTTTACTCGTCAGCAATTTTCTTAATGTTCGAGATAACAGTTCAAGGATATGTTGCAAAGGGTGTCCCAAAAATAATTGAGGAGGTAGCTGCAACAAGGGTAATGTCTATGTTTCGCTTATGGAACAATTGCCCTTGTTGCAGCTACCTCCTCAATTGGTTTACACAATTACGATTTCCTTGGATTTTTATGACTCAGGATTATTTCTGTTATTTAACAAAAATTTACAACAATATGTAGTATTTTTATTTATAATAAAGAGTAAGTTTTCTGCTTGCTTTAATTTTTCGCCCTTTCCGCAGCCCTTCTATCATTTTCTCGAAGACATTTTTTAAATTCGAATGCTGTATCGCAAAGATTCTTACCTCAGACGGAGAGACAGGGTTCTATTTTTTTTCAATCCTCTTCTTTTCAATTTCATCTTCAGCAGGATTCAAAATTTGGCCATCAGCAGACATCTATAAAAAAAAAATTACGACTACCCATTGAAAAAGCAATCATTTAATTTTTTACTAGAAGAGCAAAGTGAAAATTCTTACCATGCCAAGGTTTTTAAGGTAAAAACATTTCAAGTAGCATTTCAGTTCTTCCTTCCCATCTTCAACCAACCAATCTTCAGTTTTATTAAATTCAAGAATCATTTCTGAAAAAGTAAAAAAATCCGACATTAATCCTAAAAATCTTTCCAAAAAAAAAAAAAAAAAAAAAAAAAAAATTATTACCCTTAGTTACATTATTTTCAGCAAGGCATTTTTCACATATTTCGTTCAAATCTTCTTCAGCTTTAAATGTTATAAATTCTGCTATCCTGAAAACACAAGCAGCTACTAAGAAAACAAATGCAATTTTCATAGCAGCCATTTTCTTAAAATTAAACTGTGACTGGTCACAAGAAAAGTTTATGTGTTACTGCAAAAACAAATGAAGAAAGATGATACGATGTTTTATTCGTCATCAATTTTCTTGAAGTTCGAGATAACAGTTCAAGGGTTCATTGCAAAGAATGTCCCAAAAATAGTTGGCTTCGAACTGCGAAAGTGTAAGTGTAAGAAGATTGTGATCGGCGAACATTTCGAAAATTTGGTGGGGCAAATTCATTTGAAAAATCGACCTAATTTGATAAAAAACCGAGAGTTGCCTGTTTTGGGCTGAACTAGATGTTAGATCTCCTTGTCGAACCCGAAATTACTAGACGTGCTTTTAAAAATTGATTTTTCCAGACCTCCCTTTCGTCTTAAGTTTGTTAAATTGCCCAAGCACCTGAAAAGTCTTAGTTTGGTTGTTTTTTTTCTAACATTGTTTTGCAAAATTTTATTTTGTAAACTGACTGATATTTAAATCTTTTCAATAAATAAACGGTGATTAAAAACATCGTCTCTGGCGATAAACAGGTTTAATCATTTCCGCGCAGTGCAGCACGTAATGGAGAGATTGATTTTGGCGACAAATTCTGCGTGATCGGTTTACAAACAAAAAAGATCCGCACTCAGACTCATGAAATGGATTTTAAGGCCAGCTGCACTGCTAAAAAGGCATTGGGCAGTTATATGAAGAGACAGGAGAACTGTAGGGCGAGAATGACGGAACAGAAACAGAGGCTGTCAACGAGGAGCTGGAAAGACCGCAAAAAAAGTATCTAGACAGTGCAGTTAAAACCAGAGGAAGAATCTAGTAGTGAAGACTGTACCCCCGAAGACACGGAATGGCCTAGGAGCGGATGATAAAAAAAAGCATTCAAAAAATCCAAAAATACTTGGGAAATCTTTTACACGCAATTTTTTGTTATCACAGCAAGACCTTCAGGTGTTCTTCCCAAAAATGTCAGCGAAAATTGCTTGATCAGACAGTTTTGTGTGGATTGATCATTAAAAAAAAATGAATTTTATATTTTTGTTTACTTTTGAATTATTTTTATATTTCTAGAATTTCTAATTTCATTTAAAATGCTATAATACTTATTTTTAAATTATATAATTTCGAACAAATAATAAATAAATAAATAAATGAATTTCAACTTTTAATTGTTTGGCACCTTTTTATTCATTTTATTTCTTATACATTTATGGTAAAGATATGCAAGGTCGCAAGCATTTTTTCCTTTGGCAGCAGCTTTTCCAGCAGCTTCTTTAGCTTGTTTTTCACACGTTTTCAGTAATTCACGCATCTCTTTCCTTTTGTCCCTAGGTCCGTATGGGTAACGCAGAAAAAGGCCATTAGAACTCATCTAAACAAAATAATTTGTCTTTAATAAGTTTTTTATTATTCATGTAAACTGAAAATGGGTCTCCACGAAAACTAATGAAAAATAATGTTTCTCCTTTTCAGTTTTCATAATACAAATATTTCACTTATAAAAATTCTTACCAAGTCACCGCCTATGAAAGCGCATAGTAAGTAGCATTTGAAGTGTTTGTCAACTATATCAACATCATTGAATCCGGCTTCAACGCCTTGGTAGTAAGTTTCTGCAAAAGCAAAAAAAAAATTCAATACCACTTTACCTCAGTTTTAAAATTTAAAAAAAAATCAAATAAAAAACGACCATTACCGTTACTTAAATTATTTTCGATGGTGCATTTATCGCGCACGTTTTGGAGTTCTTCCGGAGTTTTAATTGTTCGAAAAAGAAATGTTTCCGCTATTACGAAAACACAAGTAGCAATCAGGAACCCGAACGTAATTTTCAGAGCAGCCATTTTTTTAATTTTATACCGCTGATTATAACAAATGTTAATGTTTTACTGCTTTAAAGAAAAAAAAATTAATGAAAGATAATACAACTGTCAATTCAGGAGCAATTTTTTTTAATCCGAGATATTAATTCAAGGATTAATTGCAAAGAGTGTCCCAAAATTAATTGGCACTGAGTGAGATTTATTAATAATGAGATTGGTTGGCGGGGTGAAATTAATTTTGTCCTAATTTTTGTTGCCCAAGGTTTTACAGACACATTATTTCCCAAAGTCATTTTAATTTGTATGCTCTGTTGCTCAATGGCGCCAGGATAGATTTCGTTTTGTTAATACAAAAAAAGTGAAACCGCTTTTTACGTTTAGAAAACTGAGAAACTCCTCGCGCTGAGATGCCAGAAATCCTCAAGCTGATCTAGATAATTGCCAATTATTTTTGAGACACCCTTTACAATTGCAAAGAAGATTAGAAAAGTCAAAGGGCATAGAAGATCGGATTGAAAAACATGAAATTATTTTTTCCCAACGCGTCATTTAAAATTAACTAAAACGAATTAGGATTTTAGCAGTTCAAAAAAAAAATTCCATCAAACCAAATTGAAAAATTAATTGTTTGAAATTTTTAGTTAAATTCTAATTCGTGTTTAATTTAATGTGCTTTTTTTCAATATCGTGGGATGAGGAACTACGATTAAATTTCTAAATTGATCATCAACACGTTTCGATTTTCTAATAAAATCATTTTCAAGGCTGAAACAAATTCATACAAATGAACTACAATATCAAATGCATTCATTTTGATTTTATAATATAACTACCTGGTGAGATCAATCTCGTAATTTTAATTTAATTTAATCTAACGTTTTTATTTCCGATTCACAACCCATTTTCTTTATACTACGGTATTAATGACACAAATAAAACTAAAAAAAAGAAGCTAGTTTAAATTAAAAACTTTTTTTCGATCTCCATTGTTTACAGAGAGTGAATTAGCGTGATGTCATTCGCCGGAAAAAAAGTGACGTCAAAACGGCGTTTCCTTTCCATTTTTAGGCCAATCAAAGCGGTGGAAAGCATAAACAAGCAGACGATGCTCAAGTAACGAGGTTAGAAGTGACGAAATCACTAATTGGCTCAATTTTCTAATTCCACTTCGAACGCAGATCACGTGCTATAAATTTAAAATTCGCGCGCACAAAAACCAACGCTATAAATCTGTTTCTACATTGGGAAAATGAAAAAATTAGTTAAATTAAATTAAAATTACAAGATGGATACATTTTTCTAACAACATTCGTCAATGTCGCATCAATGTTTGATAAGCTCGTCAAGTCGGTTGCTTTGAATTTTTTTCTTCAAAAGAGGCGCAAAATATGTAAGGAACACTTCTGAACCTTGACCGAAATCAAAAGCAAAATGTAGCAGTCCTGACATTTGCATCAACGAAATAATCATTCCCAAAAAAATTGGAAATCGTTGCCATCATTTCTGCACGACCACTGACTTTTTCGCTGGAATTTAAAGAATTTTGAACTGACCTTAAATTTATTTTCAAAAATGAAAATTTAATTGATAATTATATTTGTACATAGCAAAATATACTTTTATTGTTTTTATAAAATGGAAAGGATCGACGACATTTTCAAAATGGAATTTTATTCCTCTTTGTCCATCACGCATTTGTGAAAAAGAAATGCAGTTTCGCAAGCGTTGTCTCCTTTAACCGGTAAGCATTCTTGAACAATAGGCTTATACTTGCCCAAGTCGACACCGCTATTGTACGGTCCTTCTTTGATTTTACCATCCAACGTCATCTAAAACCAAAATTTTTTGAAGTCAAAAATAAAATTTATTTAACTTTGTTGTCAAATAACTCTTACCCAATCGGTTGCCTGGAAAACGCATTTCAAATAACATTTAATTTTTTCATTATCAGTTTCAATCGGTCTCGTCGCGTTGAATTTTTTAATGGTTTCTAAAAAAAAAAAAAAAAATTAAATTATCGAAAGATTTTAAACAAAAATTTTCAAAATTGATTCGTACCTTGATCAATGCCGATATCGTTTCCGCATTTTTCAAACACTTTCATCAAATCAACATCACCAGCCGATGCAAGTCCGAACGTGAAAACAGCTAACAAAAACACCGATACGAGTTTTACAGCGGCCATTTTTTAAACACCAAACTTCTTTTTACCCGCATTCAGCAATAATTGAAATTTTACTGACGAAATTTTCCATGCGTTTCTTTATTTAACTAAACAAAAAAGAATCAGAAATAATAAAAATCATGGTAAAGAATTATTAGGTATAGTACTTAATTAAGGAACCTTGACTTTCATACGGGTTGACATTCCTTTGTATTCATTATTTTCTTTTTACATGTGAAAAAAATGTAATAATTGAAATGGCGAGTACAAAATAATAATTTTTATGTTTTTGACGGATTATACGTGTCCAAGCTTTCAAAGTTGGTCATATCCTGGACCAAGCATATGACCAACGAGGAGGTCTTGCATGGGTTGCACAAAGATCATGAAGTTGGAGTACCTTGGACATATGTTGCGGGGACCCAAGTACAGGCTGCTGCAGACCATCATGCAGAGCAAGGTCGAGCGTAAAAGAAGACTTGGTCGTAAGAATCTCTCCTGGTTGCGGAATGTCCGGGATTGGACCGGATTAACCGTAGAGGTAGCCGGTTAGGCATGTTTTGTCTTGCTCAAGGAATAGCGTCCTTGCCCTGTGATGAGCTCCCTTCTCAGGGTTATGAGTTAGTGGAGGGCAGCAGCTTCGCTAATACTGACCTAGGGCTGAAGGTGGTAGTAACCGGCAAGGCCTAGGCTCAGATATCGGGAGGCAGAGTTGGATCAATGGTATGGCTCCCGTACTGCGATGTGGAAGATTATGGAAAGTCACCACATTATTTGATATTCCTAGTAAAATCATCAATGGTGGCCATGATGATCGCCAATCTCCGACGAGGAGCGGGCATTTAAAGAAGAAGAAGAACCGTAGAGGAGATATTCCGCATGGCCGCCGATCGTGAAAGATTTAAGGAGCTCGTCGGATCGATCGCCTAAGCTGGTGTGCGAGCAGGGCACCCAAAGAAGAAGCTTCCAAAATGTTGCATCTATTTGTTACTGAGTCTTCTCAGTATCCAGCTTGAGGCCAAATTCACTGTTCTTAGAAGGATGTTTTGATTTTTCAGATTCTAACCAATCCCGCTGATTTTCAGAATTTAATTTCTTTCATTAGGATTCACAGGGAGCGAATTCTGTTGGCATTATAAATGCTAGCAAGGCGGCAATATTTTGGCACATGGCTCACAAGCCAGAAACATTCAGCCTTCTGCATTCATCGAAATGTTTCATTTGAAAAGAGAAAAAAACAAAAAACAAATTACAAGGAGTTTATTGGAGAAAGTTTAAAGGAATCTTAATTTTCATCCGGCTGTTTCTCTTGTTGTCCTTGCTCCTGCTGCTCTTCTTGTCCTTGCTCTTGCTGGCCTTGGTCCTTCTGTTCTTGCTCTTGCTGTGGCTGCTCTTGCTGGGATTGCTCTTGCTGTGGCTGCTCCTGCTGGGGTTGCTCTTCCCCCTCTTCTAGTTCTTCTTCTTTTTCCTCCTCTCTAATTGCAAACATACAAAGTTGGAAAAGATATGCAGTCTCACAGGGAGATTCTCCCTTAACCGACATACATTCCGTGACAATATACTCGAAATCTTCTTTCTCATTTTCATCGTCAAAATTTCCAACTTGCAATTTCCCATCGTACGACATCTGATCAAAAAAATTAAAAATTCAACCAAATCCACCCAAAAATTTTTCCTCAAAAAATTTAATATTCAAATCTCACCCAATTAGTTGCTTGGAAAATGCATTTAAAATAACATTTAAGTTCTTCAAATTCAGTCGGTACCGGAAAATCTCTGGTTCCATTTAACAGATTTATTACTCCTAAAAAAACATAAAACAAATATTGTTTTATAAATAATTAATCATTTAAATTAAAAAATTAAATACCTTCATTTAATCCTACTTCCCTTCCGCATTTGTAAATCAACGCCTCATCAAAAAACCCCGTCGCAAAGACGCAGACAGGTAATAACCACCATGAAATTTTAATCACGCCCATTTTCGCTTTTCACAAAAATTACACGTTTAACAATAAAATTTTCACACATCCCCGAACTCACAAATTAAAAATGATAAAAAAATAAATAAAGCCGCGACAGGAATCAATTAAGAAACCTTGGCTTTCGCTTGTTGACATTCAGTATTTTCCTTTTCACACCTGAAAAATTTAAATAATTTCAATTGGAATTATTTAAATGTCACAAAGAATCATTTTCTCTGCCAAAAAAAAAACGCAAGGTTTTTTCTTATTTAAAATTGTTGATTTAGTGCAATTAATTATACGGGCCGTTGAAATGTGTTTTTCCCGCAGAAACTTTTCCTTGCCTAAAAAATTATTTTTATGTCTATTTGGGAATTATTTAAAACAGGAAATAGCGGTTTAATATAGTCCTCGATTTAAATGAGTTCAAATAAATGGTTGATGCGGTTGTTAAGTAGATCAGTGCCTGGAATAATATTGTAATAAGTTAACAGGGGTGGGCAAAAGAATTTTAATTTTTGTTAGTTTTTGTGGCTGCTCTGTTGTCAGCGCTGATGGCAACGTGCAGCTGGTGTGCAACTATAAATAATTTCCAAAACCTAAGGAGGTTAGGTTAGGTTGGGAAGTTGGCGCAGACTTTGAGAAAAAGCTTTTACCGGCATGGCAAAAAAATGGTGGTTCTCTGAGTTTGAGCGATGAAGCTCCAATAATTTAGTCATGTAATTTTTAAAGAGAAATCGAGATCTAAAGATGAAACTATACTATCTCAATTTTGGAATTTAATGATCGCAGCACAAGCTGAACATGGGTCACTGGAGTCGATTGCAAACCAGAGATAGTACATTTTAATCCTCAGGTATCGAAATACTCTTGCATTTAATTACAGATTAAAAGATGGCGCAGGCCATTTGTGAAAGGAAAACCTTGTGGCCCTAGAATTTATGGGACCAATATACTCTGCTAGCACTACAGGGCCTGAAACCCTATCGCCACCTCTACCAAATTCTTCCACTGTCAGCGATCCAAGGCCACAACCTGCCCACAACCTTTCCCCCAGAGCGAGGGCATAGCATCTTAAAGAGCGTTATTGATCCAGTGTGGCCACCGGCTATCGGCCTGCGCTGTGGCCACCGGACATCGGCCTCCGCTGTGGCCACCGGCCAAGCGCCTGGCAGTGCAGGGCCTTGTAAATGCCCCTTCTCCGCTTGCGCCCGCACCGCGTGTCCTGCCCACCGCAGACTTGATCGCACTAGTGATTAGAGGCTGGGCCTTGAGGTTTCGGGTATAGCGGTTACTATGAAGTCGCAAGTGTCCAGTTGTGGAGATCAAACATGACATAGGAGTCTACTCCTATCAATTATTTACTTACAATGGCTTATATTTCCTATAACTAATCCTGGTGGCTCCAAGTAGAAATTGAGGAAAGACTGCTCGCAAAGAAGAAGAATTTGCAGATTTTGTTAAACGCCGTTTTATTGATGACACAAATTTTACCAATTAAATGATACGCTGACTTACATTTGTTAAAATTCTTTTTCTCAGCCCTGTGTCAAGAACCTTGGCCATCACCTACGACAACAAAAGTAAAATTTCAAATTAGGGCTAATTTTTTATTTAAACGGATGCGGATGCACCATGGGCATGATGATTCATCGTTTACCATTTGTGTAATAAATACGAGCCTCCAGTCTGGAATCAAGCATTATTATCCAATTTCTTTTTTAAGTCAGAGAAAACTTGCTAAATTATTTTGACGAAATGTACGCGAAGGGTGTAATCGTAGCGTTCTGCGCCATCATCGGTTTTGCTGTTGCCAACCATTTAGAGGGATATTCTGAGAAGTGCCTGGAAAAAATGGAGCTGGAAAAGAGTAAGTGTTTTCTTAAACTTTTTTTTAAAAGAATTTACCATGAACAAAATGTTTCAAGATCAAAAATGCACAAAAGAAAAAATTTAATAAATTAAATATCGATTGCTTTCATGAAATATTTTGGCTACTGCAGCTTCGGGATATTTGTTTCAGATTAGAGATATTTATTTATTTATTTATTTATTTATTTATTAAGTCATTAACATTTTAACAAAAAAATGCATATAAAAATCAAGTATTTACCGAAAATTCGGGTGACTTATAACATTTCATTATGATTTGACTTAATGACTTTCAACCTAATCTTCGACAACATAATCCGCTTTTCATCATTTTTCAAACCGATTTTCAATTTTCTTAAAGGTGCATTCGAAGAATTTTTCCATAAGAGACCGGTGGAAACAGACGACCCGAAAATCAAGTGCTACTTTAAATGCTTACTCCAAGAAATTAAATGGGTAAGTTTCTTTAAATTTTTAATTTTTTTCTTGTGAACTAATAATCAATTTTTTCTGGCAGATGGATGAGAATGGAAACATCAATGATAAACCTGAAGTGGAAATGGATCAAGCTTTAGTTGCCCATGGTATGGAATGTAAAGATGTTACTGGATCAGATGATTGTGAAAAAGCTTTCAATTTTCATAAATGCCTTATAAATAAGAAAGAAGGGGAGTAAATCTTACTTTTGTACATCGTATCTTTTTTTTTTTTTAAATAAAATATTTCTTAACTGTTAAAAAAAATTTTTTTTCATTACAATTCCATAATCGAACGTCAGAGGAAGTTAAAAAAAGCTTTTTCAATTTATTTGATTGATGATGCTTGCACTTAGATCAAGATAATTTTTGGCATAATATTTATTCAACGGATGCGGATGCATCAAGCTTGATGATTCATCATATATTTTTTAAGTAATAAATATGAGCTTTCAGGTGGAAGCGAGGCACTAATCGTTTATTTATTCTTTAAATCACAGATAATTCCTTCTTTCCTTAAAATGTTCGAAAAATTTTCAATAATAGCGCTTTGCGCTTTCATCACTCTCCTCTCAGCTGACAACGATCTCTTAGAAAAAGCAGCTGACAAATGTCTCCAAAAAACGAAACTTGACAAACGTAAGTATTTATTTTATTCCACCTTTAAAACTTTCTATTGGCAAATTTTCTTTTTTAGACACTATTGATGAATTTATGCTCAGAAGGCCGGTCCAGACGGACTGTCCGATGATTAAGTGTTATTTTAAATGCCTTATGCAAGAAACAAAATGGGTAAGAGTTGAAGAATTAGGAAACGTTTTTACTGTCAGTCAACTGATCGATTTCGTTTATAACAAATTCCAGATGGACGACGAAGGATATTTCAATGATAAACCGGAATTAGCTTCTGATGAAGATTACGTTAGTTTTGGGCAACAATGCAAGCGTGTAACTGGAGCAGATGTCTGTGAAAAAGCGTTCAATTTTCATAAGTGTATAGTGGAAAAAATGGAAGGGCAGTGAATTTTTATTCATCGCATCAATCTAAAATATAATTTTGAATAAGATTTGAGATTTTTTTATATTCCTTAATTGAGTAAATATCTTTTAAAAAAAATTGCCAGTAATCTTGGTCTTTAAAACTTAAAAAGCCGAACTTTTGTGCGATCTTTCAACCTAACTTCAAAATCTGAAATTAAAATCATTTCATTTGCGCAAACCAAATTTTTCTTTGGCATGAAATTGTTAAGTGAAACTGAAATCAAGCTCTAATTAATTTTTGCTAGGAAGAGCAAAACGTTGCCATGCAACTCTTTCAGAAATTAAAGTGCCAAAAAAAGATAAAAACCCGAATAAATTAAAAAAACCAATTGCCAAAAAATATAGGCCCTAAATAGAGCAAACGGAATGGACAGTGGCGTAACTAAAATTTTCGGCCCCCCCGCGAACCTCTTTGGTGGGCCCCCTTTGATGTCCGGGGGGGGGGATTCTTTTTGCAATTATATTTACTAATTTTTGCCCTCGAATGGGCCCCCTGCGCCGCGGTAGCTGCGGGAGAGGGGGGGGCACTGTTAATGGATAATAGAGAGGAAAAGAGATCCTAATTAGAGTTCGCCACATAATTTATGTATAGTCAGGTAACAGTCGAGCTTAAAATACAATGCGAAAAGTCATGAAACATTTTTGAGAGCCTGTTCATCTTAGCCTGCAGTTCAAAATTTAAAATAATCCGATGCTTGCGCGACCCTGCTCACAAGATTTGTAAAACTTGAGCGCCTGCAGGAAATAAGTTATGCAAAAAAAATGTGACTTTTTTTCCAACTAAGACTGCCACAAACGAATTTTTTAATTTTTTTCTTCCACCGATGGATTTCTCAGAACGCAATTTCATGGACGAACATGCAAAAACCAAACAGAAAACTGGAAAAAGTACAATTTTGCCACGATTACAAAGCCTAAGCTTTACCTATTTCCATTGCCAGCACGCTAAACACTTCATTCGATCACATATGCAATTTGTGGCGCATGACTTAATTCATATCGTCTACATCCAAACTTCCCATTAAACTGCCAGTTATTTCCTATGAAACTTATTATTTCATTTAAAAAATCATAATAAATTTTCCTAACAATTCTTTTTTCAAAACCTAAAAAGCAAAAAAATTGAGTTCAAATAATCTTATTATTCAATTCAAAAAATTCAAAAGAATCGGACAATAATTACCGAGATAATTTGTAAAAAAAAAAAAAAAAAAATACTTCAAAACCCAATATGCTTTACACTGACAAATAAAAAAAAAGAAACAGAGAAAGAAAATTAAATCTTCCGAAAAAACAACCCGAACTGAAAATAAATCCTATCCAGAATTTCCCGTTTCGTCCTTTATCAATTTATAACTTCACAAGTTGACCCACTTTCCCCATTTGGCAATGATCCCGGATTCTGGCATAGGCCTACAACAAGATAAAACAGGAAATCGACTCATTGCGAATTTTCATTCTTTTTTGTGTCTCAGCCTTTCGATAATTACACCTCTTAAAGTAAAATCAATGAACAAATGAATTAAAATTTTAATAATGATATTAAATTTTTTTTTTAAACAGCGGATGTTGAATTTGAAACAATGATGAATCAATTATTCTTCTTTTTAAATGCACTATATAAGCAGAAGGAATTTTATTCGCATTAAATAAGTTTTCCAGTGATTTTGTAAATGATAATTTTTTCTTCGAAAATGAAAACTCAATACGCGCTCGTTGCGTTAAGTATTATTTTTGGATTCACGTTTGCGTTTGAGGAAATCTTTCTGGCGACTAAAAAATGCCAAGGGGAGACGAATCTAACGAAAGGTATTAACGAAAGGTACTAGCCACAGCAAAAATTTTTTTTCAAGAGGTAAAAGATCATTCGAATACGAAATTTAGGCGATTTTAATTCGCTCTGAATTTTACTTGCATGCAAAAACATTGCTGCAAGATTACCAGAGACTTCCTGCTTCCCCTAGATTGAATCATGCCTAATTTTTTTTTTAAGCTGAGTACGACGAGGCCATGGGATCAAGACCGATAAAGACTGACAATGAAAAAGTTAAATGTACCCTCAAGTGCCTTTTAATGGAACTAAAATGGGTAAGCAAAGCAAACCAAATGGTTTTCAAAGACAAAACTAATAATTTTTATAATTTAACAGATGGACGATAAAGCGATCATCAAGCCAGCTCCCGGAATCAAAATCCCTCAAGACGAGATTGACGAAGTTTTCCCGTGTTTAAAAGTCAATGGAACTGATGCTTGTGACAAAGCCTTCAACTTTTTCAAATGTGATATCGAGGAAAGAGAAAAACATGGACAGTAAATGATAAGGTTACTTTAAAGCCTCGATAGTTATGATGGCTGCTTTCATAAAGTTTTTTAAAATAAAAATTTTGAAAATTAAGTACTGCCTTGAAAAATTTATAATCCTTATTTAATTTATTTCTTTTACATGAATTAATTCGAAGCCTTCTTAAACTACCGCCAGTTTTAGCCAACGTTTTAAAAAGAAAATAGTTTGCTTGTGCTCAGATTCTGTGAATTTAACTTATGGTGTCATTGTTTGATTTTCTTTTCCATAGGCTAAAAGTATCGCTAGGGCAACTAATGAAGTTTGGCGTGTATAAATTCAAATTCAAGATGCATTTCATTTGCGCAAAGCAACTTTGCTTTGGCACTTTGCTTTTTTTTTTGCTTTTTTTTAATAAATTAAAAAACCGAATTGCCAAAAAAGATGAGGCCCTAAATAGAACAAATATAATGAGCAGTGGTGGCGTAACTAAAATTTTTGGGCCCCCTGCATACCTCTTTGGTGGGTCCCCCTTTGATGTCCGGGGGAATTCTTTTTGCAATTATATTTACTAATTTTTGCCCTCGAGTGGGCCCCCTGCGCTGCGCTGGCTGCAGGGGGGGGGGGCACTGGTAATGGACAATAGAAAGGAAAAGAGATCCTAAGTACAGTCTCCACATAATATATGTATAGCCGAGCTTAAAATACAATGCGAAAAGTCATAAAACATTTTTGAGAGCCTGTTCATCTTAGCCTGCAGTTCAAAATTTAAAATAATTTTTTGATCGGCTAAGATCCGATGCTTGCGCGACCCTGTACACAAGATTTTTAAAACTTGAGCGTCTGCAGGGAATAAGTTATGCAAAAAAAATGTGATTTTTTTCAAACGAATTTTTTAATTTTTTTCTTCCACCGATGGATTTCTCAGAACGCAATTTCATGGACAACATGCAAAAGCCAAACAGAAAACTGGAAAAAGTTCATTTTTGCCACTATTACAAAGCTTTAGCTTTACCTATTTTCATTGTCAGCACGCTAAACACTTCATTCGATCACATATGCAATTTGTGGCGCATGACTTAATTCATATCGTCTACATCCAAACTTCCCATCTTAATATTTTAATTTGATACTATTAAATCATCTTATATTTTCCTAACAAACTTTTCAATTCTTTTTTCAAAATCTAAAAAGCAAAAAAAACGATTTCAAATAATCCCATTATTCAATTCAAAAAATTCAAAAGAATCGGAAAATAATTACAGAGATAATTTGTAAAAAAAAAATTACTTCAAAACCCAATATGCTTTACACTGACAAATAAAAGAAAGAAACAGAGAAAGAAAATTAAATCTTCCGAAAAAAACAACCCGAACTGAAAATAAATCCTATCCAGAATTTCCCGTTTCGTCCTTTATCAATTTATAACTTCATAAGTTGACCCACTTTCCCCATTTAGCAATGATCCCGGATTCTGGCATAGGCCTACAACAAGATAAAACAGGAAATCGACTCATTGCGAATTTTCATTTGTATTTTTTTTGTGTCTCAGCCTTTCGATAATTACACCTCTTAAAGTAAAATCAATGAACAAATGAATTAAAATTTTAATAATGATATTAAATTATTTTTTTTTAAAACAGCGGATGTCGAATTTGAAACAATGATGAAGCAATTATTTTTCTTTTTAAATGCACTATATAAGCAGAAGGAATTTTATTCGCATTCAATAAGTTTTCCAGTGATTTTGTAAATGATAATTTTTTCTTCAAAAATGAAAGCTCAACAAGCGCTCGTTGCGTTATGTATTATTTTCGGATTCACGTTTGCGAGTGAGGAAATGTTTCAGGCGTCTAGAAAATGCCAAGGGGAGACGAAATTAACGAAAGGTATGTTTTTGGTACTAGTCACAGCAAACGAAATTTAGGCGATTTTGATTCGCTTTGAATTTTGCTTACATGCAAAAACATTGATGCAAGATTACCAGAGACTTCCTGCTTCCCCTAGATTGAATCATGGCTAATTTTTTTTAAAGCTGAGTACGACGAAGCCATGGGATCAAGACCGATAAAGACTGACAATGAAAAAGTTAAATGTTACTTCAAGTGCCTTTTAGTGGAACTAAAATGGGTAAGTAAAGCAAACCAAATGGTTTTCAAAGACAAAACTAATAATTTTTATAATTTAACAGATGGACGATAAAGGGATCATCAAGCCAGCTCCCGGAATCAAAATCCCTCAAGACGAGATTGACGAAGCTATCCCTTGTTTAAAAGTCAACGGAACTGATGCTTGTGACAAAGCCTTCAACTTTTTCAAGTGTGATATCGAGGAAAGAGAAAAACATGGACATTAAATGATAAGCCTCCATTGTTATTATGGCTGCTTTTATAAAGTTTTTTAAAATAAAAATTTTGAAAATTAAGTATTGCATTGAAAAATTTATTATTCTTATTTTATTTACTTCTTTTACATGAATTAATTCGAAGCCTTCTTAAACTACCGCCAGTTTTAGCCAATAATATCGTTTTAAAAAGAAAATAGTTTGCTTGTGCTCAGATTCTGTGAATTTAACTTATGGTGCCATTGTTTGTTTTTCTTCTCCATAGGCTAAAAGTGAAGTACAACTAAGAACAGAAATCGAATGCTAATGGCTGCAAAAATCGTAAAGTTTTTACGTTATTGTCATTGCGTTTAAACTATTGTCAATCTGAGACATCTACACAATTTAACGGATGTTGATGTTAATCTTAATTATGATTTAACACCGGTATATAAAAAGAAATGAACAACCGTGAGTAGATCGTTTAAATTTTTTTCTATTTTGCTTTTAAAAAAAATGCGAGGCTACATTGTTATTGCTCCTTTGATGGCAATACTGTTCATTCCCAATAATGTATTTGTACTGTCTTCTTCGCCAAATGCAAGAGAACTGGAAGCAAATGCTTATGGTAATTGCACCGACAAGATGAACATGACGGACGGTAAGTTTCCTCTTATCAAGTTTACTCATTATTGTATAATAATTGAATTTTCATTCAAGATGAAGTGAAGGAAGTGCATAAAATGAGCAAGGAGGGACCTTTCGATACAGTCAATTATAAGTTCAAATGTTTTTTTAAATGCGTTCTCGAATTCCTTAATTTGGTAACGATCGCATGTTTTTGTAATTTTAAGGATTTGGATGATAACAAAAAATATTGAATTTAACTTTTTGTTGAAGATGAACGAGCATGGAAATATCAACCCCGTATTAAAAGAAGAGGGATTCTCAGTAGAAAACGAGAACATTTCCTGCTTCTGTAAATTGGAAGATGAATTATTTCCATCCTGGAAAAAGGCAAACTTGAATGGAAGAAAAGTTACTGGAATTACTTGCAATACCTACAATGTACCTGAATTCACAAGAATTTTTCGAGGCCTCTTATCTAGGCTGGTTCACAGTCCGAAGGAGCCTAGCCTAACCTAACCTAACCTAATGATATTTCCTTTTCTCATTCCCTAACTCATATTTCATTACAACATTTGCCTACACCAAGCCAATCTTACGAATCTATATTTTTATAAACCCATGATACATGACGTTCGTAATTATTTCCAAAGCGGAAGTCGTCGAAAATTTTAAGCAATTACAGTCCACATTACGCAATTAATTTATAATAAATCGCATGAAAAATATTCATAACTTTAAAATCTTATTTTATTCAACATTTCTTTGTGCTTCCGTAAGATCGATTCGTTTGTAAAAAAAAAAGAAAAAACAATGCATACTGGATGCGTTTTTATAACAATATTACTAATTTTAAGTGTTGTGTTTGCTGGGAAAGAAATCCTTTTAACAGCATCTGCGAAATGTTTCACGAAAACCGGAACATCTCAAGGTAAAATTTATTATTTTAATAATTATTAAAACTAATCCTAATAAATGAATTAATTCATTTATTAGGACCGCCAAATGGCGTCAAAAATAGCATCATTAGCTAAACCAACATTCGCGATTTACGATTACTCCCCTAAGTATTTTTTTTGTTCCCAGATGCTTTGGATGAAGTTTTACAGAAAAGACCAATGGCCACAAACGATTCGAAGATTAAATGTTATTTGCAATGCGTACTCGAGAATATCGCCTGGGTAATTTATTTTTCCGATTATGGATAAGTTTTGTTATTTTCAAAAGCAAATGCATGAGTTTTAAATGTTGTAGATGGACGATATGGGGAATATTTTGGAAAGGCCAGCAAAACCAGATGTGGGAATTACTGAGGAAGAAATTAATGACGCGGCAC
Organism: Liposcelis brunnea; assembly: GCA_023512825.1. Classification (NCBI taxonomy): domain Eukaryota; kingdom Metazoa; phylum Arthropoda; class Insecta; order Psocodea; family Liposcelididae; genus Liposcelis; species Liposcelis brunnea. Next base: position 4,888,319 of record CM042071.1, read on the forward strand.
AGTGTTTAAACTCCACAGGAATTAATGACTGCGACAAAGCTTTCAATTTTATAAAATGCGTGGAAGAAAATAAACTCAGAGATTGAAAGTATTTTAAATGATTTTTACTTTAAAAAAATTGTAATAAACATACAGGGAATTAATTTAAATAAAAAAGAAATCGATTTTAAATTATAACTTAATGTAAAAATTTGTAAAATCCATACTTTTTTTTACAACTACAAGGAAAACATTTTCATAGTGTCGACTGCTGGCCACACAATTGCCAAATTATTTCATTCAAAATGGCTACAGTGATGCTCCCGACAGCTCCTGATTGCGGATGCCATTGACGTCAAAATCCTTGATCTTGATTATAATCATGGTCATCACAATCATCTAAATAAATAATCGAACTTCCGATTAAGGTATTTAAAAAAAGTGAATCAGAGGAAATGTACGAATTATTAATAAAATCTAGCTGTTAGTCAATTGTAAATTCAACTTAGCGAAATGCATTGCTTTTATAAGCTGATCGCATTTCTGATTTACACGATCTTTCATTTCATATCCGCAGAAAAAGATATTGTAGCTGCAGCTCGGCATTGTGACAGCTTATACAATGGAAGTAAGTGTGCAATATTTAAATTTACAATCTCAATGTCAAGCATTCTATGTTCTTCTTTTTGTTTCAGCTGATGCTGGCAAAGCGTTACACCGCAACCAAACAGCAGATCAAGACGCTAAATGTTATTACAAATGCTATTTACAAGAACTTAATTGGGTAAGTTATAATTGGGGTGTAATAATTTGATTTAAAACGGAATATTTTTCTTCTTTACACTAGATGGATGATGATGGAAATATGAGAGAAGAACCAGACGTGGTGTTGGGGGAAGAACTTTCTCAACATGCTTCTACATGCAAAAATGCTACAGGAACTGATCCCTGCGACAAAGCTTTTAATTTCTACAGTTGTTTTTTCGAGTATTTTAGAAAACAGCAAGATCAACATTTTAACTCCTATGATTAAAGCTTCTATATGTATTTTTTTAAATATCAGATTAAAATATTTCTATATTTTTTTTCGAGTGTTTGTTCCTCATATGCAGAATGTGTCATCCGAGCCGAGTTTTATCTCTAATTTTTAAGCTTCGAAATTTCTCTCCTGCCTGAGCTGTCCCTCAACGGATCTTTTCACAGCTAAGGGGCCATTCAAGTATTCCCCCTCCCCCCCTAAGATGCTTACGTAATACTTGAACGGCTCCTTAGCTGAGTTGTCCAGCACTCACTTCTTCGCAGGAGCGAAGTCTCCTGGCTGGTCTCCTTTCCTTCGACATTTTGCATCCTTCGGTCGCAAATGCCTAAATATTTCAATTATTATTTCATTTGTTTCTGATAACGCTTTAACAACCTATGACTAGCTCCTATTTTTTAATTATCATCATGACCATTAAATTAATTGACATCCGAATTACTTTTAAAAAAAATGAATTAGAGAAAATGACGATTGAAAACACAATTGTGTCACATTTAGTTTCGATCAACCGTCAAACTCATTTGCTTTCATCGCAAGAATGTATTTTTCCAACAGCATTGCACTTTGGATTTGCATGATCTTCAGTTTTGCATTTGCAGAAAAAAATCTGGAATTGGCTCAGGAGCACTGCTATAATATTACTGGTTTCGATAAAGGTAAGTTAAACCATTGCTTTAAGTTCCACGAAAAATTCTCGATTAGATATGCATAAAGCTTACAAACCCTCATTGATCCAAACTAACAGTTCTTGAGGAAAAATAATTTTTGGTGCTGCTGCTTGACTTAAAATATATCAACGCTTTGGATTTTTATTCTTTTAAAAAAAATTTTCTCCCTTTTAACTAGGCCCATAACCTGTCATTTCCCCAATAAAAATAATCATTTTATTTCAGTCAGCAACTTCAAAGTTTCATTTTGCAATGACACGACTGATTATCCAAAAATCAATTGCTTCTACAAATGTTTTCTAACAGAAGTGGAATGGGTGAGTAAAACTAATTGAGACAAAGAAAATTTCTTTTACAAGTATTCGAATTTCTTACATTAAGATGAATGAAGATGGGTCTATTAATGAAAAACCAGACGTACAGATGTCGCCTGAAGCTCTTCAACACGCGACCACTTGCAAAAAGAACATTACTGATTCTGATCCATGCGACAAGGCTTTTAACTTTTTCAAATGTTTTATTAAGTATTTTATAAAAAAGGATGATGAGGCTTCAAACCTAAAAACGTGTAAGCAGTTAATGGAATTAAAAAATTGACGATGAGGATTTTTTTCAAAACAAAGATAAGGTGTTACTTATTTTTGTTTTGAAACAAACCGTCATTGATCCAAACTAACAGTTCTTGAGGAAAAATAATTTTTGGTGTTGTTGCTCGACTCAAAATATATCAACGCTGTGGATTTTTATTTTTTTTGAAAAAATTTTCCTTTTAACTAGGCCCATAACCTGTTATTTCCCTAACTTAGTCATGTTTTACAGCCCAGGCAAGCACTCACTGATTTTCGGGCAGTCTCACCCTCTCAAAAATGACTGTATTAAATCCCGTTTAACTTCTGCGATACCACATCATCTAAATAAGCAACCCATGGACGTTGTCCGTGAAAAATTAATGTTTGACCTAATCAAAACAGGTCACATCGTCGTAAAATGACAACTACCGGTTGCGCAAGCCTTTCTGAAACTACAAACAAAATCCTTGATCTTGATCATCACCATGACCGTTAAAATAAAAAATTCAATATCCAATTTCCATTATGAAAAAAAAAAGAGAAATGAAAACAAAATTAAAACCTCCAATTTTCAATTAACTATAAATTTCATCAAAGTCAGGACAGCACCACATTTGTCTTCAGCCACTGACTCAATTCTCATTGAACCAAAATGATGTCCCTGACTGGGGCTTTAGTCGCGATTTTTATCATCTGCAACAATTTCGCGTCCGCGGGAAAAAATTTAACAGCAGCGGGATTGCACTGCAGCGACCTTACTGGATTTAACGAAGGTAAATAATTACAGCGTGAAATTAATTTACCAAAAGCGACTTACGGACATTTTCTTTTTTTAGATCAAACCCGCAAAGCTTTAGATTGCGATCCGAAAATAGAAGATCCAAAAGTGAAATGCTTTTTCAAGTGTTATTTACAAGAGATTGGATGGGTGAGTAAAAATTTGATAATCAAGGATTTTGTCTGCAAGTTGCAACAAGTCAATAACCGAACTACGCACTCTGAAAGGAGAGAGTAGCCAACTAAATTGCTGCTTCTTGATTAGCTGTGTCTAAACATGGCAGAAGACGTATGACGTCATCACCAATCTACGGAAATCATTTGAAAACGATGGTCACAGCCAGAATTTTGATATACAAAGTTGGCGACTCAACTTATCGTGTGCTAGAGCCGATTTTCAATGCACGGCAACGCCTCACGCTTTGGAAACTGAATCTCTGGTTATTTATTTCAGATGGACGACGATGGGAAAATGAGCAGAAGACCGGAAGGTGTACCACTGGAATCAGCACTTTCTGATCAAGCCGATATTTGCTTAAACGTTGCGGGAACCGACGACTGCGATTTAGCGTTTAACTTTTACAAATGTTTTTCTATTGTATTTAGAGGTAATAAAAGAGTAAGCTGTGATTAGTTAATAACGATCCAGTGATAATAAAAATTGCAGCAATGATTTACGACTAAGTATATAAAACTTAAGATTTCCTTTTTGTTCCAAAATTTAACTCGACCTTTCCTGCAAGCCTAAAGTCGTCTTTTATATCCGTAAATATTCCTCAAGATGAAAATCAGGTTAGGTGGATGTCCTTGTCTTAATTTTCTATTCATCAACTCGTGCTTCCATACAATTTATTAATTGTGACTTGTCGGATGAGATTCGTCACAATATTAGCTGGGCTTCATCAATCAGGAAAAATCAACATTTAATTCTGGATTCTTTCACTTTTAATTGGGCAAATAGTAAGACGGCAAAAAACTAGAAAATAGATTGTACAGTATGTTCCAAAAAAATCAATCGAAAACGATTTTGCAAATATAACAGTTTCAGCGCCAAGTTTTAAAACGATCACCCAGTCATTCCTAATCATTCTTTGCTCTGTGACGAATACACTAGCACCTAATTTTCTGGATGAAATAATCTAGGAAGGGATAAATTACGTTGGTTCCAACGCTCATTGAAGGATAAATAAGGAAAACTATTCGCGCATGCTCGTTCGCTGATTCAGTGGTCTGTGTTATTGCAATTGGACCCATCTAATCAAATGTTGATCAGTTGTGCAAAAGTGTTTCTATCTACAAAAAATGAATCAATTCATAAATATTGCCATTGGAATTTCCTTAATCTTCAATTCTGCAATAGCAAGAAAAAGTTTAGAAGACCTGGAAGAAGTTCAGGATCATTGTGTCAAAGGCACCAACATCGCAAACGGAAGTGAGTGTTCATTAGATATTGTCTTCTAAGTTCAAGATAACAATCCATTTTATTTTTAGGCGTACCAATCGATCACATAATCTGCAATGATAAAGAGACTGACCAAGAAATGAAGTGCTTTTGGAAGTGCTTGTTAACAGAAGTTGAATGGGTAAATTGTAATTGATTTCACAATCGTATTTCGTTTATGCCAAAAATCATATTTTTGTTCTAGATTGACAGCCATGGGAATTTACGTGAAGCACCATACGTTCGTGATCAAAATTCCAAAGTAGCATGCATGGTGCCATTAGCTTCCACATGTATGAACAGCACAGGAGTCGATGACTGCGATAAAGCTTACAATTTTGCTAAATGCATTACTGATAATGGCAAAACAAATAATCCCTGCGAAAGATTTGGTGCGAAGCTGGTTTGTTAGTTGCTAGTGTGGCTGTACTCAAAATTTATTCAATAAATCAACTCACGATGTATATTTGTTTCTCAAAATATATAATTCATACAACTTGAAGAACATATTAAAATTAGTCTAGAGAAGATTTAAATAAGGTAAAAGATTCTGTTGACAATATTGTTGAATGTTGCAGCTGATGAATGATATTTTTGACAACTGTAACCAATGTCCTTGATCTAGACCATCGCAATGACCTTTGTTGTCAACATTTCAACTTTGATTATAAGGAAATAATTTAGCGATATTTTTTATATGAAATTTTCCGTAATAAGCCCACTTTGATCTTTCTCTTCTAAAAAGAGTGCTGGATGAAGGTAAGTCTGGTGAGCTAAGAAAAGTCTTAAAGCGAATACTAGCAAAGTAAGTGACCAGCAACCAGCCTTGTGATTGGGCTTAATTCTAGTTGGTGTTTTTTCAATAAAGTAAACTACAAAAAACTCAACCACCGGGAGCCACTCTGCTGCAGCAGTCACACTATTGTCTTCCGATAAAAAAATTACCCATTTCCTCCCTAATTGGGTCACTACTAAATCAGATTATATTTACGAGTAGCTTGACTAATGGCAGATGAGTTTTTAGCAGCCCGTCTATTGAAAGAACAAAAAAAATCAACTAGATTTAAGTTGAATCTGTTTTTCAATCAAACATTTTTCGATGACCGATACACTCTCTGAACACTCATGTACGGCCGATTGGCACAACATTTCTGGCAACAATTACAACGCTTAAAAAAACCTAGAGCTAATCACGTTCCCACAGCACGACAACTATCTGCCGGCAAAATTTTTTTAATGCACATGCAGCCGAAATCCTTGATCTTGATCATCACCATGACTATCGAGATGAAAATGATGTAATATCCGATTCTCATAACAAAATAAAAATCATGTGCAACGTTTTCAATTAAGTCCTATGTCAATGAACAATGCTCAATGAATTAACATGAAATAGTCGCAGTTATTAGTTCACTCTTTTCGTTACGTTTGAATAAAAAAAAATGAATTTCTGCAAAGGTTTTCTTTGCAGATTTCTAGCTGTTTGCTTAGTTTTTATTTTGGCGAGCGCAGAACATCCGGAACATTCAGAAGACGATATAATGGAAGCAAGGAGGTATTGCCATAATATTACAGCAACAGAAGAAGGTAAGTTCACATAAATAACATCGGCCAAATTAATAAAACTAGAGCTGATATTGATCCAACATGATTCCTGTTCTCATTTTAGAGGAAACTTCAGATGCCATAAAAATTGATGACCCAGCAGAAGTTAAACGAGAAATCAAATGCTATTGGCAATGTTACATGAAAGAGGTTGACTGGGTAAGTTGCACTTGAAGAATTTTAAAACCAGCTCTTTGTCGTTAATTTTTAACTTTACAGATGGACGCCAATGGGAAAATAAATGAAAAACCAAACATATCGCCGGAACCGTGTTGGGTCAAATACTCATCCGCTTGCTTGGATTCTACAGGGGCTGATGACTGCGACAAAGCTTTCAATTTCATGCAATGTTTTGCCAAAAACACCGAAAAAGAGCAAGCTACTGATGAATCTTGTCATTAAAAATAGATTGTAGTTTTGCTGTGAGCAAAGTTGAAGTATTATATTCCATGCTACATTCACATGGGTTTTCAATTCGTTCATATTTTTGTGATTTTTGAAAGGTAACACTGGTGTTCAGTGTTCAGCGTGCGTGCGCACGCTTCTTTACGGATGTAAACACGAAAATACCCATTCAAACAAATACGCACGTGGCATGATTGTCTCTCAATCTATGATCGTGTGATCACAGCAACCTTGAATTCATAAGAATGAATTTGGAAATGCAACAAATAGAAATTTTAGAATGGAAAGAGTTGCAATGAAAGTTGCAATCTTTTGATGAGCCGTCTGCTGCGTTCTTGGTCGCCTTTTGTAATTTTGGAAGCAGCTGTTTTCTCGTGCTATGGATCTGCCATGATCTCGAGATGAAAGTCAGTATGTTTACTTTGTAAGCGACTCTCATTTTGAGAGCACGACTGCCCCCCAGTTCAAAAACATTCCAGAATTGCACATGGCGATCTCGTATGTAGCAGACGACTCGTTCAAGCGTCCACTCTCAATTAGGTTCCATAGAGCGCCTGAAAGGAGAGAGTCGCCAACTTAATTAACTGCTTTTTGATTGGCTGTAACCAAACTTAAGTTAAGTACGAAGCAGCAGTCTGACGCAAATCAGAAGCCAGGATTTCAATGTTCTGAATTGGCGACTCTCTCCTTTCAGGCTTTCTAAGGCTTCCTAGCTATGGCTTTCTCACAATTTTTACCAATTCAGCTCAAAATCCTTGATCATCGCCGTGACCATCAAAATCAATGATGCAACATCCGATTAGCTCAAAATTAGAAATGATGCAGCAGTATTTGCAGCCAAGCTATCTGCTACAGGAAATTCATTCGGCATTTGATTTTATTATTCCTTTGGTCGATTCGTCGCTTTAATCCCACAAAAAAATGAACTTTTATATACGAATTATAGTTCTGGTTACATGTCTGATCTTGCATTTTGCTTATGCGAAAAAAACGTATTCTGAGAAAAGCACACCTGCAGATGACTTGGTAGAAGAAGCACAGGATTATTGTGAAGATCTAACTGGAGCAAGCAGATGTAAGTTTTTACTGCATTATTTTTAGCTTGGCCCAGAAAAATTTTGTGGGTATATTTCTGCTTAATTTTTTTCTGTTTTTAGCTAAAGCTTCCAGGGTCATTATGGATAGTGAAAACACGGCAGGAATTCAACAAAAACTCAAATGCTATTGGGAATGCTTTTTTAAAAAAATTGGATACGTAAGTTGTTCTTAATTTAAAAACTTACTAAGAATACAACCATACTACTTCCTGGTAACTTTTTCTTCAGATGGACGATGATGGAAATATTCGCGAAAAACCGATTTACCTAAAACCGACACCAAGTTACATCAAATACGGCTTCTCATGCCTCAACGTCACAGGATCTGATAACTGCGATAAAGCTGCTAATTTTCTCAAATGCTTTCGCAAGAGTGAAAGGGAACAGTACGATGGATCTTTCGAGGAATGAAGCTGTCCTATTACTCTTTAATAAAGACAATATCAGTTATTCAAGCCGAACTTCTATTTTTACCTGCACATTTCCTTGATCTACTTAATTTTCATCCCCTTAATAATAAGAACTAATGAACTAATGTGGGCGTCCTTCCTACTTACAATAAGGAAACTAAAGCTCGAGTTGAACAGGCTACGAGTGCCTTCATTAAATGAGGAGGAATTCGAATCGATTGATGTTGAATTTTTTCCTCGTTTGGGGTAAATCCGAAAAACCTTTTAATTATAGGAGAAGTGACTGGGTTAATATGTTGGTCATACTTTCTATTAAATAAAATGTATTTTCTACAACACAAGTTATAAAAATTACGCCATTAGTAGGCTTCCTCCAAATCATGCGCTTTTGACATGAAGCATGAATGAAAACTGTAAGCTCTTTCACAGATATCGTCTTCTGCAGCTGAAATTTCGATGCATTCATCTTTTAATTGCCCATATGGATACGGCAACTCATGAAAATCTAAACTATCCAAAATGTTTCCTTCACTATCCATCTGAAACAGCAAAAAAATAATGAGACTTTAAAACGACTCAACCAATTTATTACTGATTCATAAAATGAAAACTTACAGATCCAAACTCTTGCATAAAACATTTCAAAAAGCATTTGTATTTTTCATCTGGATTATTTCGACTCCTTTTGAATAAAATTGTCAAATTTTCTGTAATTTGATTGAAAATAAAACTTTGCTCCTACTAGAAATAATTATTAAAACATACCTGGATCGATGCCTACTTCATTAGCACACTTTTTAGAAATCTTTTCAAAGGCTTCGTGATAATGATTAGCATTGACGAAGTAAAACGCCATGAGGGAAACAAAAATCATGCACTTGCCGATCATATTTCAGAGAAAATCTTTTAGCCCTGGATTAGTAAAGCTTACGAAAAACTACGACGAAAAGAAAAAAAATCTGGATATAAATGTGAGTGATAATAAGTATTCCATTGTGTGAATGCATCCGCGGAATAATTTTTGCTGCAATCGAATTAAGCTTAACTAGATGATTTGCAAAAAAACATTTTTTTACCGGATAAAAAAAGGAAAATAATACAGGCGTATTTATTTGTTAAGTATTGTGCTTGTTGACATTGGTAGACATCGGCATTTCCCATCCTCACTGACCGACATTTAACTACTACCCCACATCCTGGGACTTCGTTATTGTCACGATGAGCAATCATAGGTCAATCCAAAAAAATCAGCAAAGAATCAGCCGGAGACAAAAGGTCTCAAAGTTTGCATTGCAATGCGCAAGATCATTGTTGCAAATTGTTTGGACTCAGGCAAACGACAACTCTCCAGAATTTCAGATTTTAAATAAAAAATTTTGAACCGCACTCCAAGAAGACAGGGAACTTATGAACTGGTCCGTAGTTCACCCTGTCTTCTTAGAGTGTGAGCCAAATTTTTTATATAAAAACATCTCTACTGAAATTCTAGTCATCTCAGAGCGCAGCTTCTGGTACTTTTAGTTGCGCCTTCTATTTAGACATCGTCAAAACAACAGAGCTAAGGCTGAGCTGTCAGCTACTAGCCGCGTCCACAGGTTGAGTATAGTGGAACGGCCAATGGTCAGCTGCGATATAAGCGGGATTCCCCGTCGAATAAGCGTCGCGGACAAACAGCGCCAACAACGGAGGCAGTAGTGGCCAGTTGGTGGGGCAACTGGTCCAGGAAAAGCTACAAGGTCCGATGAGGTTGTTGTGACGTGGCAAGTAGTGCTGCCATTTAATTAAGCACTCCCCACTACAGCAGCAGCTGTAGTAGTATCGGGTCGTGGCGGAGACGGTGTCATCGGTACGGTGCGGTCCGGAAACCCGCGTGCGCGAGCCCATCGGGGCCACGGTACGGGAACTGCGATAGAACCCCGCTGCCTTGCGGGTGAGGAGGGATCCTCAAAGGCTAGGGGAGGCCCCCTTACAGAAAATTAGCCTGCCGGAAGGCTATAGGGGAAGGGGGCAGCCCCCCCCCCCCCCATCCGGAGTAGGGCTCGGTGGGCCGACAACCCGCCAGTTAAACTGCGGCAGTAGGACTTCAGGTCCTCTAGAGCCATCAGAATAAGAGTAAGAGTAAAACAGATTCATTGCTGCTGAGTTTTGCGTCGCGACTTTTCAAGTGAAGACCCTTAAGTGGTAAAGGAATGTAAAATTAATACTCATGGCTCTGAGCCATCTTTGCACTTTCCGCAATTATTGATAATATTGACCCCGACAAAACAAAACGCCCTGTGCTAATCAGAATTTTCAGTCAGTAACAAAAATAAATAATAGAAAACAACTTTAATATTTTTTTTTTTTTGAAAAATTTAAAAGAAAACCGGGGGAAAAAAAGGAAATCACTGTTAACGTTAAAATTTACTCCTCTGAGGAAGTGTGCTTCATCGCCATAAAGCATTTATGAAAATTGTAAGATTTTTCGCAGGGATCAGTTTCCGGGGTGAAATTTTTGCATATCCTAGCCAATTTGATTTCATTTTCGGGCAAGGCCATAGCTGATCCTTCTACAATGTCACCATTACTATCCATCTACAAAACCAAAAAAAAAAAAATAAATCCAACAAAAAATTTTTAAAACTTTTTAAAGAGCGCAAAATAATTTACCCATTTAGTTTCTTCCAAAATGCATTTAAAGACGCATTTAATTTTCGGATCGTCGGTTGTTGCCATTTTATTAGTAAAAAGTTTGTCGACAATTTCTGAAATCATTCAAACAAATCGTATTGGTCTAAAGCGAATTTTTTTAAAAGATTCAAAATAATCAACTTACTTCCATCGACTCCAGCACTAGCAACACACTTATCAATTAAAACTTGAAATTCTTTATTATGAGCTTCGACAGAAGAATATAAAATCACGCAAAACGCGAAAATAACGCACTTCACTTTCATTTTTAAAAAAATATAAATTACTTCTTTCCTGGAACTTAAGAAATCGGAGAATATGGATAAAGCTAAACGGGCTAATATTTATATGGAGAATGATGATTTGTAATTTTCAAGATGCATTCGTGCAATTTTTTTGCTGATTTCAATCAAGCTTGTTAGATGATTGGCAAAAATTACATCTTCAAGTTCTGCAGCAAGGGTTAAGAGGGATACTTTGGTCGACTGCAAATCCTTCAAGCAGCATAATTAGCCTGTCAGGTATTCCCAGTCCTATTATTCGAGTTATTTATCAATCATGCTGGAACACTGACCCATTACACCAAATTCTCGTGTTGTAGATGACGCGGCATTGATGACAATGCAACAATGTCAGGGCAGTAGTTCCATGAGTTTCTGGTGGTAACTAGAGAACCTTAAAGGAAAGAGACGCCAACGAAATTGCTGTTTTTTGAAGTACCAAGCAGCAGAAGACATCTGACGTCACCGCCAATCAACGGAAGTCGATATACAGAGTTGGCGACTCTCTCCTTTCAGGCTCTTTGCTGGTAATCATCAACTAGATCAGTCGTCGAAAGATAGATTTTTGACTGTTTGCAATGAGATGGATGAAAAAGTCTTCCGATAGAAGTCGCTAGTGATGTCCGTCTGCCATAGCGGTCACATTGAAGAGATCGAATCAAGTTGAAAGTAAATAATGCTCTTGTTGGCAGACAATGTGATTGCTAGAGCAGACGATATTCACTAGCTACTTCGGTAAATGAGGTTGCCTCATTCTAACACTTTTTTGTTCAGACAAAACCACTTTTCAGCTGATGACATTCTTGCTTTTTCCGACTGAAAAACAGTAAATATTTAATTCAGTAATCTGCAATCATGTGAGTCTCGACACCTGTAAAGCACTGGTCGATATTCGACCTAAAGCCAACATCGGTCTTCAAACTGCTGTTTTTGTTGATTTTGCAAACGCGGCAACAAATCACTCAACAAAAAAATTAAAAAAAAAAAAAACATCCAGCTTGTATTTTCAAATTCTTTGAAGACAAACCAAAATTGAGCACTATCACAAACATTTCTCCCGCAAACTATTCTTCCTTTTTAGGAGGTGGCAGTAATCCAGCTTCATGTTTCTTGGCTACATAACATCTGTTAAAATTATAAGATTTTTCGCAAACATCTTCTCCAGTGGCAGAACTTATACATTCTCTCGCAAGTTTAACTTTTTCTTCCGGCAAACCCATATCCGATCCTTCAACTACATTCCCATCTTTGTCCAACTACATTCAAAGACAAGAAACAAGATTTTGTTGAAAATTGTTAAAAAATGGAAATGATTTTTAAAAAAATAAACTCACCCATTCGATTTCGTCCATAACGCATTTAAAATAACATTTAACTTTCGGATCATCAGTCGTGGCATCTTTATCAGTCGTCAATTTGTGAATCACTTCTGCAACAACATTCACAAACCCGATTTTTTAATTTTTTGCTTACAACCTACAGAATTTTAAAAAATAACTTACTTCCGTCTACGCCTGTGCTCTCGACACATTTTTTCATAATATCTTTAAAACTTTTCGTTAAATGATGATGAGCATTAACCGATGAAAAGAAAATTACGCAAAAAGCGAAAATAAAACACTTCACTTCCATTTTTGATTTTAAAACAAACAAAAAAAATATGTCCGCGTTTGAACTCGAGAAATTCGAAAATACGAATAAAACTTGCACAGTAGAAATATTTATAAGAGGGCGATGAATCGTAAAGATGCATTCGTGTAAATTAGTTTTTTTTTTTACTAATTAAATGTTAAGGTTGTTTGATGATTAGCATAAGAATTACATTTCCAGGATGAAAGGAAAAGATTTAGAAAAGAAATATTGACGGAGTTTTATTGCTGGTTAACGTTCTTGTTTGAACTACGTTGAACTGATCGTCGGGCTATAATGTTTTTGAACTGAAGTAACCCCCAAACAGCACCCTGATCAAAGATGTTGGAAAATGATGCGGGCCGTAAGATTTGTCTGCCACAGCATCGACTACGAATCTTTCTTTCAGCGCGAATAATGTTCGGTCTGTTATTATTCATAATCTAATTTTTTTTGTTATACTTGTCGATTGACCCGACGTTCTTTTTTTATTGTTCAAGTGTTTCAGAATGAAATTTCTTGATGCTTTTGTATAATTAATGTTTTTGGGCCAAAATAATTTTTGTCTAAAAATAATTTTGGCCCAGAAATAATAATTTTCGTCTAAAAATTATTTCGGCCCAGAAAAAATAATTTTTGTCTAAAAATTATTTTTGTAATTTTTGTCTAAAAATAATTTTTGTAATTTTTGTCTAAAAATCATTTTTGCTCAGAAAAAATAATTTTGGTCTAAAAATTATTTTGGCCCAGAAAAAATAATTTTCGTCTAAAAATTATTTTGGCCCAGAATAATTTTTAGACAAAAATTGTAGAATTTTTTTGTAGAATCTAGCTGCTCGCAGAAGAAGGGGAAGGGGGTCAAGACTTAGTTTTAACTTGTTAGTGACCAAGTTTTTTTAAGTTTTCTATAATTATTGAGTTTTACAAAATCAAGATTCAGAAGACAATATTTTTTTTCAATTTCCTAATTTTTATTTTTCTTCTCGGTGATGCATTTACTGTACTTGTAAGCTTTTTCACACAAATCTTGTTCAGAGATTAACTTCATACATTCTTTCAAAACTTCTAGTAATCCTTCTTCAAACTCATAGTTCGGTCCTTCAACTAAATCTCCATTGCTGTTCATCTAAAAAAAATTGCCAATTTTTTATTTTAATTTTTAATATTTTTTTTTTAAATTCTTACCCATTTAATTTCTTCCATGTAACATTTAAAAAAACATTTCACATTTGGATCATCAGTTTTTGCATCTGGCACCAGAAAAAGTTCAGATACAACATCTAAAAAAAATATTTAAAAAATTTTAAAAAAATCTCAAGGCAAAATCATAAAAAAATTATTATTATTATTATTACCAGGTTCCACATCCGTAAGGTTATAACATTTATGCAAGGCAGCATAAAGATCGTCTTGTTTTTGAGAACCAACGACAAAGAAGATTGAGAAAAAAACCAAAATTACGCAAGTAGCTCTCATTTTCCAGAAAAAGTCGGAATATATTCTCTGATCACGAAAAATAAAATAAAAATAAGAACTGAGTGAATGCGGTTTGAATATATTCAAATCGAATGACAAATATTATCCTATAATTACATCCGCTGGAAATTGTTACATTTGGCTCATTTCTGTCAATTTAACTAAGGCTAATTTAATTTTTCAGAATTAAATCAACAGGCTTAAATAAAATTAAATTAACGATTTCCCGAAAAGTGAAGAATTCAAGGTAAGTGCAGACAGATCTAAAGCTAAAGAGGATCCTCATCTCTAGCTGCTCAAACAGCCAGGAAAAAGTCCAAAAATAGTTGAGAACAATCAAAAAATACCCCAAAATATTCTAAAAACTGCAAAAAATTAACATTTGAAACTGTACAAATTTTTTTTAAACCTCATAAATTAAAAAAAGTAGGAGACTTGCCACTTGCAGCACTTTTTCAAGAGAAAAATTTTTTGTAAGACGGAAGAGCTGCAGAAGTCAGAAAAAATAACAAGAACACCTAAACAGAATATTTAATATCTGTTTTATAATTTTAAAAAAAAAATAAATTTCTTTCTTTTTATTATTCAGACTGAGATCCGTCAGAAAATAATTCTTTTTATGCACATTTCCACGTTTTTGAATTCAGTGTAAATAATAAAAAAAAAATTATTCTGGTTTTTTCTCTACAATGCATTTGTTGAAATTATAAGCTTTATCACAGGGATCTGAATCATCGACGGAAGCTGCACAATCTTTCACAATTTTAATCATTGGTTCATCTAAGCTGTACCATGGTCCTTCCAATAAAATATCATTAGTGCTATTGTCCCACTGAAATATAATAAAAATATATTTAATTTTGTGAAAAAGAAATATTAAAAATTGTAAGTCTTACCCATTTAATTTCTCCCCAAAAGCATTTGAAAAAGCATCTCACTTTTGGATCATCAGATTTTGCCTCTTTTTTCGTAAAAAGATCTGTCACGATTTCTGCAAAATAATAAATTTTTTTTAAAAAAAATGCTAAGATTTGGTTTTTGATGATTAATACTTACTTGGATCAACACCTGCTTCAGCCGTGCATTTATTAGCCGCATCTACAAGCTCCTTGTCTTCTCCAATAGCATCAACAGTAAAGGAGGAAATTGCACAGAAAACAAAGATAACGAAAGCAGCTTTCATTTTTGAAAAAATATTAATCCGAGCAACGCGAAAAATTCAACAAGAAATGATTTAAATGATCTAAAATTTTAGAATTTATTGTGTCAAGATTAAACAACAAACTTTAATTTTATAATTGCATCCGCTGTAAACTACTGATTATGTTTCTATTAATTTAAATGATTTTTTATAATATTTGTCAAAATTACATTGACCGGAAGAAATAGTTAAGCATGAAGGATTCTCTGAATTTGAACAATTTAAGACTTGCTGGTTAAATTTCAATTTGGGGCTTATCAAGAGACGCAGATGCTTAACGGGCAGAGAATTTAGAATTTCCAGCCAGTTAATAATTGTGTAGGAGCGGGCCCTCACTCGAATGAGAAAATTTGAGCAAGTTTCCATGATACATTGCCTAAATTCGAGCTTCATACGTAAATTGACCGACAAAAAATTCAGTCTCCTAATTCCTTCATCTTTAAGACATTTTTCAAAAATTTTAAAGGGAAATTGGGAAACCTGCAGTAAGCACTTCTTTCCCAGGTCAACAAGTAATTGTCAAAGTTAGGAAGAGCTACTTTAATCAAGGAAACCGCAAAAGTCAGAAAAAGAATAATAACAATGTGCTTGGACAAAATTTTATTTTATTATTTCCAAAAATACTTTTTTCCAAACTGAGAACATCAGAAAATAATTCTGAGTTGCCTCATGCAAACTGAAAATTGTTGCCATGACAACTTGTTTAAACTTATCCAAAAAACCTTTTTCTCTTTTTAGTTTTTACCATACTAACAAAATTAATGCGGGTTAATCTTGCGGTTTGTTTTCTTGAATGCATTTGTTTAAATTATTCGCTTTATCACATGGATCTTGTTCACTGCTGACAGAATCTGCACATTTTTTCATAAGTTGAATAACTTCTTCATCTAAGCCATAAGTAGGCCCTCCTTCGAATAAAAATTCGTTAGTGTTGCTGTCCATCTGAAATAAAATAAAAACTTTTTAATCTTGTGCAAAGAAAATTAAAATTTTGTGAATCTTACCCATTTAAGTTCTTCCCAAAAGCATTTAAAAAAGCATCTCACTTTTGGATCAAGAGATTCGGTGTCTTTACTCGACTGAAGTTCTTTAATGACTTCTACAAAACAAAATTACAAAATTTCTTTTTTGAAAAAATCAAAATTTAATTTTTTAAAAATGAAAAATACTTACTTGAATACTCGACTCCTAATTTAGCACCGCAATTATCCGCCGCCTCAAAAAGCTCATTGTTTTTTTCGGAAGCATTGACGGAAAAGGAGACGATTACACAAAAAACAAGGATAATGATCGCGGCTTTCATTTTTGAAAAAAAAAATTAACCCGAGCAACGCAACGAAAAATGATTTTAATGATCAAAAATTTCAGCATTTATTGTGTCTAGACTAGATTAAACAAGAAGTCCTAACTTGGTAATTACATCCGCCGCCGATGATTACCTTTGTGTTAAATGATTTGAATCCTTTTAAAATTTGTCAAAATCGCACAAACAGGATGAAAAAAGTCTAACATATGAAGGATTTATGAATTGGAAAAATTCAAGTCCTGCGGGCTAGAATTTAAAATTTGGGTTAATCAATTGAAATCCAAGCTTTTGTGGTTTTGTGGACAGATGACTTGAGTGTACAAAATAAAACTAGAGCTGAAGTTTTGTTTTACAGCACACCTCCTGAACATGTAAATTAGCATGATAAAAATTTTTCCTATTGTTTTTATTGGTTTTTTCCTTAAAACAAACAAGTACTTTCTTCACAAGCCAAATTTCCCTCCACCTTCAACCTCAAATCATAAGGTAGAATATCCTGCCTAATCAAATAAAAAACTCTCAAGTCGTGCTAGATATAATAACAATTATAATAATAAACACTTTCCTTGTTTAACTGAGATGATTAAGCGTGGACAAAAAAGCCAAATAAAACTGCTTAGCTTATATTGTAAAATTTACAACATGATTTTCCGAGTGTAGGATTCATAATTCAAACCTAGAAAAATATTCATATAAACATTGCTCTATAATTCGCAGCGAGATGAGGAAAATAGTCTGGTTTTCAATTCATATTTATTATTCATCATCTTCCAATAAAAATCATTGTATCTTTTGAATTTGATCTTTAAACATTGTACGTAGACTTTTCAAAAAATGTATTTTCAAAAAATATGTAACAAAAATTTTAGAAACACAAAGCTGGATAAGAAAAATTTTAATGAGGATTGTGATGGTCTTGTTCGGCAGCTTGTTTCTTCTCAGTAAAGCAAACATTAAAGAGATAAGCTTTTTCACAGGGTTCTGCTGTTGGCTGGTTCTGCATGGTTGTTGTGACGAAGCTTGCGCATTCCTCTGCAATGTCACGTAACACAAAATATTCCCCTATACGGTCTGACATATTTCCAGCTTCATCCATCTAAAAATAAATTAAAATTACTTGAACAATTGTGGCTACATTTCGAAGAAAAAACTCTGTTTATCTATAACTATCTTACCCATTTAACAGCAGTCATAAAGCACTTCAGATAACATTTAATTTGGGAATCATCTGTTTTTCCTGTTTTGTCACGATAATATTCAAGTATTTTATCTAAAAACAATTTTTTTTTTTTTTAAAATGTTCAATAGCAAATGTAAAAATATTTTTTTACCTTCTTCTAAGCCCATTTCCTTAATACATTTCATCGACGCTGCTTGAATGGCGTCGTGATCTTTAGTGTCTCCAACGACGCAATGTAAAACAGCGAAAAACGCGATGATAGCACATTTCATTTTCATTTTAGAGCAAAAAATTATTATATTTCCACGTGAGAAATTAAAAATAATGAATTTAACGGATTTAGTTTGAGCTTTTTATTAAAAATAAATGGTAACTCATGATTTAATAAATACATCCGCTGATTTGCATTATCGTATTTTTTATACGGGATGAAAGAAGAGAAACAAGAGGAAAATGACGGAAGCCGTCATAAACTTTCTCGCTCCTTAAATTTAATGTAAAAAATCTACTCTAACTATGTCACCGATAAATTCTTGAGACTGGCAGTTTTGATCTTCGTTTTTCCGAATTTTGACTCCTTCCCCTTCAAAGGGGAAAGTAAAAATGAAGAAGCAAATTCGAAGTTCAAATCTCTAAATTTCGATTTTTCGCTAATATTTTTCAAACGTCCTAACTCATTTTTTAAAAAAAACTTCCGGACCCGACTCAAGTCTGGTCAAACATTCCCTCAAAGTTTGGCTGCCATCCGTTGTTTCTAGCGACCTGTAGTGCAGTAAGATCATTTTTTGGCTTGTATAGCGCAAAAAAAGATTTAAAAAGATCAAAAACTTGAAAAAAAAACCAAAGAACGGTCAAAATCTATGAACTAACCGAAATCAGAAAATCGTCGCTAAAGCAAAAAATATTTGGACGCCATGAAAATCGATCTTTTTTCGCCTTTTCTCGGCCTTCAATATTGTGTTTTAATTTTTTGCCTCCGGGGGGCTAAGCTAGTGCCTGCAACGCCTTCAAATGCTCACTTGGGACCCGCAGCGTATTTCTGGGGCTTAGCTTGGACCCAAAACGCCTCCAGCAGGTCCAGCTGGTACCTCCGATGGTTTTAACATGACATTTTCGGCCTTTCGAGCTGGAATTTCTCTTACAGCCAGTTTATCCCAAAGACAAAAGAACTAAAATCGGGACTGGAATGGTCCTATTTTTCGCTAAAAACTTAGCACTAATTTTACACAATTCTAGCATTTTTAATAACAAGCAACAAGTTAGGCATAATCCGCGAATAAATGTCACAAATAAAATCTAAATAACCATGCGTTATTTTAAGAAGTACAGCGCTGTCAAAGTCTAATAACCACACGTAAACCTAATTGCCCTTTTCCATTATTCATCATATTTAACTCTTCAATTTAATATAATTATCATCCTCTGCATCTCATTTTTAAAAAAAAATCAAAAAATTACGTCGAAAATTTATTTATTTACATTTTCAAAATGCGTAACAAAAATAGTAAAGCAGAGCTCAAGCAAAACAATTTTAATGAGGATTCTTATGGTCATGTCCGGCAGCTTGTTTCTTCTCCATAAAGCAAACATGAAAGAGATAGGCTTTTTCACATGGTTCTGCCGATGCTGATGAGACCGAATCTGCACATTCCTTCGCAAGGTCATGAAAAGCTTTCGGCATTTCGTCTTCAGTATGGTCTAATATATTTCCAGATTCATCCATCTAAAAAAAATTTAAAAATATGTAAGAAATCGAGGCTGCATTTCAAAATAAAAAATTCTGACAAAACTTACCCATTTAAGAGCTGTCATCGTGCACTTCAAATAACATTTAATTTGAGAATCCTCTGTTTTTCCTGTTTTGTCATGATAGTATTCACGTATCTTAGCTGCAAACGATATTTTAAAAAAAAATTTTTTCTTTTTCATAATTTTCAAACACAAAAAACAGATAAAAAAATTTTTCATTACCTTCATCTAAGCCCATGTCCTTAATACATTTCATTGACGCTTCTTTAAAAGCCTCATGATGTTTATTATCTCCAACGATACAATGCAAAACAGCGAAAAACGCGATGATAGCACACTTCACTTTCATTTTTGAACAAAAATATTATTTTACTTCCACGTGAGAAATTAAAAAAATTATGAATTTAATGGATTTATCTCGAGCTTTTTATTAAAGCTAAATGATGATTCATGATTTAATAAATGCATCCGTTAAAAATTATTTATTTCCAATTAAGCTCATTAGATGACCTGCATTATTATAATTTTTTATACGGGATGAATAAAGAAAAAAATGAAGAAGGTCCAAGAGCGAATTCAGAAAAGTTAAAGAATTAGGAACCTGGTTGCTTTACGTAGTTCGAAGGAATGACGCTAGATGGCAGTGACCGCGGTGCCTGGATTTGTTTGCGATAAGTAATTATTGCAGGCGTTTTCTTCATTCCAGGCCGGAGTATAATTTTACAAAATATATTATATTCAATTCATGAGAGCGACTATTTGAGCCAGAGGGGTCTTTGATTTCGAAGCTAAAAATGACCGCGGTTAAAATTTATTACCCAGAAAGAAAGGGATTCGCATTTTTTTTAGACTTATCAAAGATATTAGTGGTTTCAGCATCAGGCTAGAATATTTTTTCAAGAAAGCTGACAGGAGTTTAAATCTAATCAGAGGAGAGGGCAGAACTTCAGTAAAAATGTGCGACTTTATCCAAATTTTATAAAATTTTCAAGAGAGCTAGGAACATCTGAAGACAGGCTCACATTCTTGGTTTCTCTCTTGGCTTTCTTCCTGCGTTTTCAGAAAGCACTTTAAAGCTGCTAACAGAGCGATTTCTTTTAAAATCCAGATTTTTTTCTGAGATTCCTTTGAACGGTTCTGGAGAGATGTCAATATGCGCTTACCTGAAAGAAAAAGAAAAAAAAATATTAATTTCAAATATTCAATTAACAGAAAAGCATCAAACATCAAAATATGAAGGCGTTGCTGATAATCTTTGGCGCGATTTCAAAGTAGAGCCCTAAGCAGTTCAAAAAAAGCCCGTTAGCAAAAGAAGTGTGAACAACTGAGGAAAAAGTTTTGACTTGACCTCACTACGTTAGCCTCTAGCTCTCAATAAACATAAAACAGGACTCGTTTGGGCTGGAAAAGTTTGGCTAAACTTCAGAGACTGCAGGTTTTTCAAAGCTGCACTTTCTTTTCTCAGTCAGGTCGAAAACCTATTTTAGAACTGGCAAAAAATCTTGTATCATCTCCAATCACAAAAAACTAGGAAATGATTTCAGCAACCTCAAAATCTTTTCTAAAAAAAATCACATCCTCGTAATTTCTGCCAGGTGCTATTTTTTGCATCCTTTTATAAAATCCTTCAAACATTCCAAACAATTATACAACCAAATATTTATAACACATCCTGTAGCTATAAACAAATCAAAATCTCACTTAAAATAATTTTTGACAAATATATCATTACATAATAATAAAATCTAAAATTATTGAACAATGAAAGGGATTGTCAAAAATAATTTACCATTAAATTAATGAAACGTTTTTCATTATTCGCCAAAAAAATGAATGAATCACCCCATCAAAGTAAAGGTCAACCGTCGAGATATATTATCCTGAAAATGTATGGATTTTCCTGTAGATCAAAGACATTGAGGTTTCTGTACGTCTCATTAATAATAAAATATTAAAATTAAGGAAACAGTTCTTGAAAATACCTTGCTACCCCCTTCTAATTCCACTTTCACCACCCCAATGTCAATTAATTGTCTTTATAATAAAAGGCGTGTGTAATTAAATCACACTTTAAATTTTGCTTCGTGTGTGTTTTTCATATTTTTAAAAATTTCAGTCGCCATGAAAATTTTTCTTACTTTTGCGGTAAGTTTGATTTTTATTTTTATGAAAAAAAATTCGGGTGGATTAATTTTTATTTTTATTTTTTAAATTTTCAAGATTTTGGTTTGCTGCTCAGCAACCATCAGCGCCTCGCCAAAACTCTTAAGATACCTTCCGACAAGATACCGAATCAACCCAGTTCTTCAACCAATCGCTCGTTATGAAACATTCAGATACGTCCCAACAGCAGTTCTATATCCGCCATTAGCCCCAGCTCCACTTTTACCGCCGCCAGTTCCAGTGCCACAAGTTTTACCGCCACCAATTTTCGCTCCTCAAATTGCTGTGTTGCCACCACCGGTTCTACCACCAGTTGTAGCACCACCACCAGTAGTAGTGCCACCACCAGCATCAGTCTACGGAGCACCTCCTCGTTTTTAAAAAAAAAATTAACCAAGGTACGTGGATTCCCCTTAAAAATAAAATAACGTCACCACTTCATCTTCACTACAAAATTAAATCCCAAATACAAAGACTCGCATTATTCATCCATTAGTGTTAAGATTCAATCATTTCAAGATTATTCAGCCGTTAATGGTCAATTATCGATTATTAGCAAGTTGCGGTTTTGATTTGAAACGTTATAAATCACAAAAATTCAGAAGAAACAAAATTTGGCACAAGAAAAACGTCAAATGCATCGGAAGTTGTAGAACTAGATTATTAAAAAATTTAGCGGGTGTTCCCCTTTTTTTCAAATGACGCACGAAGAAGTGAGAGCGCGAATTAATCCCCTTGAGGGCGAAAGGGGGAGACGATATGTTGCAAATTTAAATAAGAACAAGTTTTTTCCTCGTGGAGAATGATATAATACAAAAATAATTAAAACGGGTTTTTTAAAATTAAAATAAAAATAAAAACATTTTCCTCTTCATTTTTAAAAATTTTTATCACAATTAAACAAAAAAATTAATCAAACAAAAAATTAATTTGTCCCAAATTAATTTTTTTTTTATTTTCGCACGGAAATACAAAAAAAAATCCGATTAATTAATTAATTATTCATCTAAATTCGACCATGACCAAGTATATCACTTCCAATTTTCCTTATAATAAAAAAAAATGTAAACAACCCGACGCATAAAACAAGTTTGGACTTGTTTGGTTTTTGCGTGCGGACTCTTCTTAAGATCTATTAGTAAACCTGAAATGCGAGTTCTTGACAATAATATCGCAGAAAAATACGTCACTGAAAATTCTGTAAAAGTTACTGACGTTATTATATTATAATCGTTGGTGTGGGGTTGAAAGAGAGGGAAAATAAAGAGCCTTTAACATTTAATTAAGGTGTATAAATAACAGTGGCAGAAGTGTGTAGGGCATTATACATCAATCTAAGCTTCAACCGTCAAAATGTTCAGTAAATATTTGGTGAGTTAAAAAATTATTATTTTTATTTTTTAAGGATTTTTGTAGCTAATCAAGTGTGCGAAATTGGTAGTGTTTTTTTTTTAATATGATAAAAATCTAAGTAGTGCATTAATAAGTGAGCAGATACCGTGAAATTTGTTATCTTGATTTGAATAATGCATCCTTTTTAATAATTTTATAAAAAAAATGCATGACCTGGGATAATGATTTTATTGATTTTGTTTCGGGTAGCGTGAATTTATAATTTTCAAAAGTATGATGAATGATAAATCATTTCATTAGAATCGATTTTTGCATTTTTTTAAAAAAATCTTTTAACAAAGATTGCGCTAAGAAAGCAGAGAGCTCTACAAGGTATTAAAATTTTATTTTGGAAATTAATTTTGGGGATTTCATGGGTTGTTTAAAAATTTTAAAATAATAGAACGCATTTTTCAAGTTTTGCAAAAGCATTATGTGAATTTTAAAGTTCCTAAAATCTTTTAAAAAATCTACACGTTGGAAAAATCGAATATAAACAAAATTTTAAGCAGTATCATGCTTCAAATGAGAGTTGTTATTTTTAAATACTAAAACGGTTTTGTTTAGCTCAATTTTCTTTGAAATCTTCGTACTCCGATTTAATGGCACATGTCTACTCAGACAATAAAATTTTTCTTGATAAAAACTAACTAATTTTCTTAAGACATCGGCCAAATTGCATTTTCACTCCTTAAAATAAAAACTAGAGCTTTCACTCACCCTTTACAGCCAAATTAAATTTTTTTCAAATTTTTATTTAATTAATTAATTTTTTTCTCTTTCCAGATTTCATTTATCATTGCCCTATTCGGGCTTATTGCCTTTACATCAGCCAACCCAGTTGCCGACCCAATAGCTGATCCTCAGCGAGGTCATGGTGGTGGCGGCGGTCACTACGGAGGTGGTGGACACGGAGGTGGCGGACATTATGGCGGTGGACACGGAGGAGGTGGACACTACGGTGGTGGACACGGAGGCGGCCACTATGGTGGTGGCCACTATGGCGGCGGACACCATGGCGGTCACGGTGGCGGACATCACGGTGGTGGACACTACGGAGGACATCACGGATAAACCAAAGCAAAACAAAACCAAAAAACAACATCCATTTGATCTACCAAAATGTCTACCAACATCAAATGGAAAAGTCATCACCAAATAAAATATTTATCATCAGCCTAAACTCATCTTAGGCGTTAATTTATCGACCACGTTTCATCACCTTCGATCGAAGAACAAAATCCAACGATAAAAAAAGATCGATCGCTGCCATATTGTCAATTAATTTAATTTTTTATGTAAATATAATTTATAGAAATTAATTAATTAGCTAACGTGTAATTATTTATAATCTCTTAATCCTATTAAATCAGTCTTTCCGGTGTAAAATCATATAATTAGGAATATAATTTTGACTTCAAAGACATCTGCGTTACAGAGAATGAATACAATCGGAAGATTATCGTCGGAAACTTCGATCAAATAAATTAACATGAGGAATTGGAAAATAAATGAAGAAGACAAGGTTAATGAAATTAACGTTATGCTAATGACTGATCTGTCATATAGCTTTGATATATTCGAATACTAAAAAAAATAACTAGGAAAATCCGGAAACTTGACTTGAGGCAATGCATTTTGTGTTATATTTATAGAAACATTTAAATAAATAGAAAAAGAATTGATAGATCTAATTTTAGAATTAGGTGTTAATGCCTGCACTTTGCACCGTTGGGTTTATCCAGGTTCAAGTTGTGAGTCACGGAGTCTCATGAATAAAGAGATGAATATTTTTATGTGTCTTGAGATTTATGGCATCTTAAATTCTTGTTCTTTAGTGAGGAAGGAGAATAGTTGTCGTAAAAAATGGTTTTCCAGGAGGAAAAAAGTAGCAAGTTTGGTTTTGAAAAACAGTTTAATTTTTTTGATGAAGGGCGAAAAAATTTAAGTATTAAAAATAATTGTAGGCCCAGCTATAGATTCAACCCTGGGAAATAGATTTTTTTCAATTATAAAGAAAAAAAACTAGAGGGAATCAAGAGGCCTAATGCAGTCTAACCATGTCTCTAACTTTTCCTGTTCGGGCTTCGGGCTTCTGCAAAGTCGAATGTAAAGTTAAAACTTCGGGGTATTGTCTGCTACATGCGGGTGCAGATGCCATTTTTAAATTAAATCCGGGCATGTTCTCGAATACAGCTCTTTTGGCGCAGAGGCCAACAAGTGAGTCTGACTCAAACTCTGGCGGTACTTTTTAATCGTGAGGTCGAGCCTAATGCCGAAATATAAGCCAAGAGCAAAATTTTACCTTTTTTCCCTCTAACTCTAGCTTGTGTCATCTGGAGCACAAGGGGCACTGCATGATTTTTGCACTGCATCCAAGCACTGCATCTAGAGGATACTCGAGGCACATTTCGAGTCCCTCAGCTCTTACAAACGATTTACATGTGCAAAGCTATCAAAGACTGGTGCAAATGTTGAAAAGTAGAGTTTAAAATGATTTGAGAAAATTTAATTAACTCAAGACTTGAAACTTCTTCGGACCTTGAGTGCTGAAAATCTGGCGGTTTTAATATTGACTCTGAGAGCTTCCTTTCATTTTTTTCCTCATTTGCCTGACAGCAGATTTCCTGTAAATTTTATATATTTATATTCCCACGCACAAAACGTCTATTACCACAGACTAATACTATCATCGCACCTTAATCCGATATTCGTCATATTTATTAAATCTAGACAATCAGAATAAGGTCAGTGAACTAAAAATTTTTGGCGAATCTATTTTGAGAGTATTTAATGGATCTTTTAACAATTTATAAAGTGATTCAGAATTCGAAAGCAGACAAGATTGAACACAATCGTCTACTTTGTAAAATTTTAATCATAAAAAAGCCAGGTTTAACGATCTGAAGAAGATGTAACATCTGAAACAGGTTCAGGTGCCTTGATACCATTGCTACCACTCACTACGTGTCTTTTTTTTAAACTGTAATGGGTCTGCTTGAAAAATTTGCCCGAAAATTAGGATTTCGGCAGACTATATACCTGAAATTTTTTTTTGCATTTTATTTGAATCCTCATTTTTCACTATTCGCATCAGGTAGAAGAACTACTTTAAAAAGTGAGTAAAAATCTGGATGAAAAAGCTTGAAGAACTCTATAAAACTTTAACACCTCACAATTATTTTTCTGAAATATTCTTACTTGGGAAATTCTTGTCCTGTTTTCTTTCATTTTTAGCAAGAAATCAGTTTTCGCATTACAACTTCATTGCTTCCCTCAATCTTCGTTGTTGTGTCCAACCCTCCTGAAAGCTTCAAAGCTTTCAGGAGCATCTGAGAAATTATGCTTTACGGGTCAAACACCATATTCCCTGCCACCAAAACCCTGGATTTCGAATTTTTTTTAAAAATTGCAACTTTGACTTTGCAAAAAATATTCGATGATAGAAAAATAATAATACGAATATTTTATGTAAAAAATCTGATATATTTAGTTATTTAATGAATGATTTACGAAAATAATATACAATTGAACACTTAACTGGTGAGTTCTTTATCACGACTATATAAATAAACTTTTTGAATTTTTTTCCATTTTTAATTTTTGTATCACTGAGTTCATTTTCATGTTGTTATCACAGAACTTCTTAGCCTCTCCATCCACCTCCATATCCTCCACGGTATCCACCTCCCCATCCGCCGCGGTATCCACCACCTCCCCAACCTCCTCTGTATCCACCTCCCCATCCTCCACGGTATCCACCACCTCCCCAGCCACCGCCATATCCGTATCTTGGATCAGCTTCAGCAACCGGGTCTGGGAATGCAACAGCAAGAGCAGCCAGGCATAGAACGACAACAGTTATCTAAAAAAATACAAAAAATTAAAACACTTTTTTCTTTGCACTTAACTCCAGATGAATAAAACCAACAGTAAAAAAATTTTCCCCATCAATTTTCAGCTTTTTTTTGTACTGCTGGCTACATTCGATCTTAATAATCCTTTTTGTTTCTTGCACTAAAAATTTTCACTCACAAAATCAAAATTTAAAAAAAATCTACTTACCAAAGTTTTCGACCACATATTGAAAAAAATATTTTTTGATTTTAAAGCACTGATCGAGTTCAAACTCAAAATTATAATACTTTTCCAAGCAAAATGCTTAATTATTTATACGCATGGCAAATAAGTCCTTCTTCCTCTTCTTGACCCATCTTATGACGTACATTGTTTATTTACATTTTTTTCCAGGCTTAGATTTCTCATAACTGGACACGCGGTTGAACATAATTGTCGTTAATGTTAAAAAACTCATTCGGTCTAGTATTTTTAATAACAACCTGCATACATTTTATCTATTTTTCTTGATATTAGCAGGAAAGTAATAATTATATTAATAATTCACATACTTCATCTAACTTATTCCAGTTTTTTTTTGCAGTATTTCTTTGTTCTTTTTATTTACGTCTGTATGGAGATTTTTGAGGAAAACGGTTGGAATTTGCAAACTGGGATGAGTGATGAACGGTTTTTTATTTTTTTTCCGCACGAATGGATAAAATATGCATTTTATTTTTTAAAAGATTTCCTTATGACGTTTGTCTAAGATTTTAGGAGGATAATTGTATGAAATTATTATTAGAAGTTTTTATACTTTGTAAGTGTCATTAGAGATTTAGTTCGAAGAAACGATAAAAGTTTTTTTGTGGTTATAAAGTCAGGAAATGGGTTTAAAAAGATATTTTTAAAAGAATGTTTTTTAAGTATTTTATTTTTTTGGGGAAAAAGAACAAAAACTAGTGATTTATGGTTCGTTAAGAAAAAAAGTTATTAATAATTTTAGTTTTATATTTTGGTGCCAGTAAATTTGAAAAATTTTATTTCTTTTACTTATTCAATTATTTTAATCAACAAACTAGTGCAAACATTGGCTAAAATCAAGTTCGTTTAATTTAATTGAATATCTTAATCAAGACCTTCCATATCCTTTTCTAACAGTTTCCGTAAACAATTTCGAAAAAAATTTTGAAGCAAAAAAATTTATAATTGCAAATGGCCTCGCCCCATTGTGAATCACAGATATTCCTTTGTGGCCTTGAAATTAATAATGATGAATGTAGACAGCTTTTTATTTTTCAGAAACAATAATAATGATCTCTTTTCAGACTGATTGCCGATGAAGATAAATTGTCTTGAACGATGCCTCATATTTATTTTTTAAAAATTTAAAAACATTTTTATTTTGCATTATCACCATAACTTTACAACTTTTTGTTATCCTCTTTCATTTCTACGGTTATGCATGCAGGTAAACGAAATTCTAGGGTTACAGCCAGCTTGGGTCATGACTTTATCAAGGATCCGGGAACGCAACGGCAAAAGCAGCCACAGAGAGAAGAACAAAAGTCTTTTAATGCAGGAAAATTGATTTTATAGGTATTTCTTCATATTATCTATTGAAGTATCATTCAAGATGATCTGCCCAAAAAAACGTTAACCGGTTCAGTTATTTCTTGGGGTAGCTTCTTTGGGTCACGGTCTTGGGCAGAAAATTTTCACTATAAAAAGAACCACTCACCAAAGTTTTTATCCAAATTCTTATGATAATTTTTTTTTTCCAAATACAATGTTCAAGATTAAACTTAAAGTTTGGGACTATTTTTCTGGCAAGAGGATCAATTATTTATATGCGATAAACGACCGAAACGCCCTTGCTTTTGTCACAAACTAGAGCAAATCCAGTTATTTAAATTTTTAAGCCTAGATTCCTCTCATCTGCTCACGTGGAAATTTTTTTTTCAGTAAATAATCGAGTTTAGCGGCTTACTGTTTTTGTGCGAACTTTTCAGCTCACCTGATATAAGGAAAATTTTTGATAATGAGAAAATCAGACCCTTTTTACTTTTGACTCCTGTAGCGTTCTATGAAAAATTCGAGTAAAAAGATGTGCTTGAGTACCATGAAATTTTATTTGGGAATCGGCGTCATATGGGCCTGAAACCCTAATGCCGCATCGCAGATTCCCTTCCAGACGGCTCCATCCCTGGCAGCTGGCCCACCAATCGGGAATTTTAAACCGACTTGCACCCCTCGCTACGCGGTCCTCCCAACGCTGCCGAGGTCTACCCTGAAATGCCAAAGTCAGCCATTGCCATCATGAGGGGCAAAAGAATCGCCATAGTGGCTTATGAAGCAAACTTGAGGCTTTCAGTTCGTGAACATGGCAACTTCCGGCATTGCAAACGGCGATTCCGAATGTAGCAAACGACTCACTGAAGTGTCCACATTAGGCTCCCTCGTTTCACATTACAATGGGCAGCTTTTTTGTAAAAAAAAAATCCTAGGTGAAGGCTAGAAAAGTGATCTTTTCTCCACCAGATTCCCACACAAGTCCCATACTCATAACTTCACAGAAGGAGAGATTGTCAATATTCATTCTTCCCGCGGAAGTTCCTGATTAATCTGGAAGCATCCCAAGAACATCACTTTTGAGCCAATTTTTACTGTCGAGATCTGCAGAGCCTTTCTCAAAAACTCAGATCATCAAGAATATTTCCTTGTTAAGGTTAATTCCCACTTTCCCCGCTGAGCAACTTTTCCCTCAAGAAACTACGTCAATCTGGTCGGCTAGGAGATTCCAGAGACCCACCCACAATTGTAAAAAAAACTCACCATGACTCCCATAATATTAAAGATTTTCCTCGTATCAAATCAGGTTTGAAATATGCAAAGTATTAAGCTTATGACGGAGGAATTTTCTAAAAATAAATAAAAACAACTTCTACTATACGCGCTTAAGGGACTTGAACCTGGAAAAAAACATAATAACCAGGTTTTGCTCTAATTTACTCACTGAAGTGGAAAAAGGTCTCTTATTTGATCCATATAAATAATTCATCCTCTTGCAATAGAATTCATAACAAATTTAGAATTTGATCTTCAACGTTGTATTTTAAAAGTGAAATATTTTTTTATCAAAAATGTGGGCAAAAACTTTGGTAAGTATTTGTTATTTTTGTGGTTCGGAAAATTCTCAAGGATTATAGTGAAAGTTATAACGTTCAGTTTTAACAGTGGATTTTGTTTCTTTTGTAGATGACAATTGTCGTTCTTTGCTTGGCTGCTTTTGCCGTTGCATTCCCGGACCCGTTCCCGTTTGCAGATCCAGAAGCTGATCCCAGACAGGGTTATGGAGGAGGAGGAGGCCGTGGATACGGTGGAGGAGGCCGTGGATATGGTGGAGGAAATCGAGGATATGGCGGTGGAGGCCGTGGAGGATATGGTGGAGGATATGGTGGAGGTAGAGGAGGAGGTTACGGATACAGAGGTTAAGAAAAGTGATAAAAAGCGACTATGTGATACCATACAAATTAGTGATTGAATAAATTTCGAAGAACAAACAAATAAAAAGCAAAATTTGGAAAAAAAAATTACTGTCAAAGTGTATAAGAGTGTAACACTTGCAAGAAATCCTCAGTTGTAAATATGTCTCTTGTATATTCAATAAAATAAAATGTGTTTATTTATTAAAATTATTTCTTATTTTTTATTCCTTTAAAAAACTGAAACTAAGAAAAGAAGGTTAATCCTGATTAGTCAGGAAATATTTGATGAAAAAAATCGTCGGCTGCAAGTCTTACAGAGGACCAATAAATTCATTGAAATTTAAAGTTACACTGTTCGTGGGATCAAAAAAATTTCCAAACTTTATTAAAGATTTTTTTCTTTGGCACAGATGTGTCAATTTTATGAGTAAAAAAACGTTCAAGGTCAGGAATTTCTATTGATGGACCACAATATCTGGAATTTCCTCTTGTTTGAGGTAGGAAAGTCAAATAGAGTACTCCTTTGTCTAGTAGGGAATACCTTGAGGCTTCAATAGGCTTTAACCTAATGAATCACTTTAGCAAGATGTTGATTCTCCAAGTTTTGACCGCAGTTCACGGTCGATAAAAAAAGATGCCGAACGATTAGGAAAAACAGGAAGATGGAGTGATAACTACCATTGATCTTCCCCCTTAGCAGGGCATCCATCGATTCTTGCCAAAGGAAGATTTTTTGTAGAGAGCGACCTATTACAAGGTGGCATCCCTTGTGGGGAACAAATTCACAACCTTTGTATTGAACCCGAAAGAATTCCTTGAAAACCAACTCTCAAATTTTTCCAAGAATTTTTGTCGGTCGCTTACTCTAGCCCAACATTCGGAACGATGCAGGAGCCACAAGTCAGTATAGCCCTAAGACACTCAAGTGTCTGTCCTGCCTGAAAAGTCGAAAATTACTAATAGTTGTCAGTAAGATGTCAGTCAGAGTGAAGCTTTATCTCCTCCTGCTGAACTTATTCAGAAATTTTTTAAAGATTTTTTCTGAGTACAAATTTTTTAATAGATTTTTTTTTAATACTCAGAAATTTCCTTAAATTTTCTTCCTTCTTTAAAACCTTTTTTCAAGTGCGTATAATTTTTTACAATTTTTAGGACTTTTTTGGGGAATTTTCAATTCCAAAAATTTCTCAAGAAAATTTTTTGGCGCTCAGAAATGTTTTTTAATTTCTGATCTGGGGGCGCGAAATGATTTTCCCCGTTTATAAGTTGACTACCACAAATATTTCAAGAGACGCCATGTTTCTCGTTAAAATCGAGGCGCAAAATGCCATTTAAGTCCCTACAGAGGCTCTTAATCAATATGACCGACCACCTAGACATCAGCAAACATCTGCAGGGCGTCCTGACTCCTTGATGGATGAAAGCGGCAACAATTTTCCTACTTAGCATGCATTGTTTCATTTTTAAAATTCCCATAGTCCCACCCAAGAGCGATAAAAATAAACATTCACACATCATTTTCAATAACACTAAAAATTTTCCTCATTTATCGGTAAAATGTATAAAAAAATGCGCAAAAACAATTCTGACTCGGGTTTTTTTATTAACATTATCTTATGACATTATTTTCCGCGTCTTCAGTTAAGAGGAATTCAAACCTGGAAAAAAATTTTAACTAGGTTCGTCCCAAGGCGCATTAAGAAGAGGAAAGAAAATGATTTTCGATATAAATAAAACGAGTATCCTCTAAGGAAAGTTAGTACCGTTTCTGATCTTAAACTCAAAGAATATTTTTGAACAAAATGTGGGTAAAAATTTTGGTAAGTCATTTTTTGGAGTTTTCTACGTTGAATTTTTGAGTGGCCGGAAAAAGGTCGACGGGGAAAAAGGTCTATAAGGATTTTCAACCTATTTCCTCGTCGACCTTTTTCCGAATTTTAAAGAACGACCTGGAAAAAGACCAGGTCGTTCTTTAAAATTCGGAAAAAGGTCGACGAGGAAAAAGGTTGAAGGAAATAGGTCGAAAATCGCTATCGACCTTTTCCCTTGTCGACCTTTTTCCGGCACCCCGAATTTTTTTCTCGTTTTTGGAGAATTTTGACTCACGTTTGCTAGATTTGACTCTTTTCCCCAGCCCAGTCCAGCCAAGCAATATACTTTTGCTTTGGGACGTTAGAGTGAATTAAATTTTTGCTATTTTTGTTACAGGCAACTCTTGTTCTTCTCTGCTTGGCTGCTTTTGCCATTGCACTACCAGACGCAGATACAGGAGCATATCGTAGACGTCCTTGGTTCAACAACCCCAATTCTCGTTACAACAATCCTTTCCGTCACCGTGGATAATACAACTACTTAGGCTAAACCAGAGCGACAAGACCACCAAACTTTTGTAAATAATTCATAAAAATATATTCATTTTTTTTCCATTAAAAAACCTGTATTTAAAAAAAAGGAGATAGAAGCTAAGAGACAGTATCTAAGTTGTTCTTCCTCATCGGTCTAACCAAGATTACCTTGAACTTGACATTCAACCAAACGATGCAATAACGATCATATGTTAAGTCGGTTAGCGTTTTTTAATACTTTTCTCTACGGTTGATTATTATTACTGCAATGGGCGTGGTGATGAGCAATTCGCAACAGTTTAGGATTATTAAAATAGCGTGGTAAAAGCTTTCGGCCATCATGATTGGTCCTTGGTATTTTTTCGGTTTCGCGATCATCAGCTGGATAAGATAAGAGGGTGAGCTAATCTTTAAGAATCCGTTTCCGGTTTATTTACCTTTTATTCTCGGTATATGGGGAATGAAAGCGATAAAAAAAGATTTGTTGATCGAGTATATGGGAACGATCTTCCTGTCAAACATAATAAAATCCGTTGCTTAAAAAAATATTTACTTTTGGATTTGTAATATTTTTATTTCGAAAGAGGTTTGTTTGGGGGTTGCTTAATCTTTTGAAGAGGATGGAAATAAAAGTTAGGTTGCGGTTAGGTGAAGCACTAATGTTGCTTAGTGCAAGTTCAAAGAATGACCGGTAGATGGTTCTGCGTCGCTTCTTGTTAGGTAGCTGGGAGCACGAGGCCAAAGATCCGGGAATAGTCGCTAGATGGCGCTAGTGTGTCTGAGAATGGCTAATAATAAAGAGGAGCTTTGGGGTGGCGGATGTACCACAAGTTAATTATGAAAAAAGATCCAAAAGGGGGAAAAAGGGCCAAGAAAAGAAAAAAATTTAAGTTGAGTACGGTGGCAGCAGGAGACGTCTGATTCTGATATCATCGTTAATCAATGGAAGATGATTGAAAACGATTTTGGTCCTAGCTTCTTTCCTCGAAGGCTCTTAGGAAGAAAAACTCACAGACATTTAAGAGGATTTAAATTCTTGGGCTGCTGGACATCTCAAGTTCAGCCATAAGCCAGGAATCCCGTAATTCGATAACAGCAGATAGAAATCTCATAACTTTGGAACGCGAGGAAACAGAAGTGTAAAAAAATTTGAAGCCGACCCATAGATCCAATAAAATTAATCAAAGAAAGCCGCCATCGCCCATCGTCAATTTTACTTTTACTCCCATTTTCTTATTTTTGCACGTGCAACATTTCAATCATTTTTTCAAATAAAAAAAAATTGTTTCGCACGTTCACATTATTCCTTAAATTACAAATAAAACTTTTTAATTTTCGATTGCTCAACAACACAAACAAACAATACCAAATTTTTATTTTAAAAAAAACCGCACCCATTTAACACCGTTTTGAAAAAACAAAAAAAAATATATAAAATTGCAATGAATAACATGTTCGGCATTGAAATGACCGTAGAGCAAAACAAAACCGATTTACTTGAATGAATTAGTATTCAGAAAGTATGTAGGAAGAAAAGAAAAACAATTTTTTGACGAGATGTCAAAAAGCTATTTGTATTGAAATTTTACGTATGACCTTCGACCTAAAACAAAGGCATTTTTTTGAAATCAGAATCCTAGAACTCGGTCAACTATGCATCGGCCATCAAAACCAATACAATTTTTTTTTCCAAAAGAAGAATAACAAGCAAGCACATATTTAAGAGAAGTAATTAATTCTGTTAATTATTTTAAAATAGAAAATGGGCCAAAGATTTTTTTAAAATACGTGCTTGATAATAAAAATTCACAATTTTAAATTAATTCCTATTTGTTTATTTTTAAATTTTAATATTTACAATCTCGAAAAAGAAATTTTACACTGGCAGTATTTACGGCACGATCCTTTCAATTTCGGCTTTAACGCCAGTATCCGCTGCTACCGGAGCCGCCGTATCCTCTGTTGTATCCGCCATATCCTCGTCCGTAACCACTATAACCGCCATAACCCCGTCCGTAGCCGCCATATCTTCAAGAAAGCAAAAAATAAATTGTAAAAAATTTTTTGAAGTTATTTTAATTTTTTTTTTACTCACCCGCCATATCCTCTATTGTATCCATATCCCCCATAACCTCCTGGGTAACCTCCGTATCCACCACCGTAGCCTCCATATCCTCCGCTGCCGTAACCGCCATAGCCTCCGTAGCCTCCGTAGCCCCCAGAACCTCCGTATCCTCCGTATCCTCCATACCCGCTATATCCTGGGTATCCTCCGTAGCTATTGCCATACCCGCCATAACCTCCAAGCCCGCTGCCGAACCATGCTGATTCAGCAGTACCTAACGCTTCACTATTATCCAAAATTTTAGTTTCCGATTTATGGTCGATGGGCCTCGACGGAGAAGCGTAACAAATAACGGCCAGAGAAAGAAGAGCAAAAGGAACCTAAAAAAAAAAATCCGAAAAATTTTTTTCACTCCGGAAAAAATCCCCAATTTTTTTTTTATAAACACTACACTCACCTTTAACGACATCATGTTTTTAATCACACACCCAAAAAAAAAATCCGAAAAAAAATTTTTGAAACACACGAACCACTAGATACAAAGTCCAATTGCGTTCTGGAGTAACGTTAACGAGGTCCAGTTTAAATACCTGATGATACACATTATATTTTACTATTCTTTTTTAAAAGAGACCTTCAAGATCCAGGCATTGCCCTTCTGTAACGACGACGAATCACAAGAAAAATAGTAAACCGTAAGAAAAACCGAGCCAACGATATTTAGTTTGTGGAATGTTAAATTTCTGAACCGTGAAAATTAAGAGATAATGCATGTTACGTCACGTTAGTAAAAAATGTACCTAAAGGGTTGTGCCTCGCCTGTTTAGCTTATGCTTGTCATTTTTTTAACATTTTTTTTTTCTTCTGTTCTTTTTACTTGCATTGGTGGTATCTCGTACGTGTAAACATGAAATATGATGCAACTTACGGGCGAAAAAGAAAATAAAAAAAAATTTATCAAATATTGGGAAAGTTCTCCTTACCCAGAAAAATCTTTGATATACGTTGACACTTAAGGAAATGAAAAGAGTGTTTAGCTGGGAAATATTTTTCCGGAAATAAAACTTCCAAGCATCTTTAGAGTTACTCGGGTTTTTGAGATGAACAAAAGTATAGCCCAAGTTTGGGCTTGGGATTCTTATTGTGAATCATAAAATCTGACCGTCCGCGCTCAAGAGAGGCTGTTGGTCTTTGAAAATGAGATGTTGAGTCGAATTTCGGGACCAAAGAGAGATCCGGTGACAGGGTTGTTGAGGATGCGCTCGAATGAGGAGATCCGAAGGCTCACGGGACAACCGCTGATCATGAATGAGATCAAGGCACGTTCAGCTTCAGTGGGCTGGACATGTAGCATGCGCACCCCGTTTTGAACAATAAGGCAGATCCTTGATGGACGCCCTACAAGTCCAGGACCTCAGGGTAGACCGCGGTTTCGTCGGGAGAACAACGCATGCGGGTCGATTAGGAGTTCCCGACTTGCGGGCCATCAGCCAGAACAGAGCCGTTTGGTGTTTTGGCGTTTGGGAAAGAATCTTCGATGAGGCAACAGAGCTTCATGCTCTGCAAAAGTCATACTCAGATCCTTGTAGGCAGTAGACTCCACTTTTTGGGCTTTGAAGGTCATTGTTCTACAGGAACAGGAAAACTTTAATCCCCGAATCCGGCTTGGGCTTGCCCAAAAAAAAATTCCTGTGTCTAAATTGAAAGCAGTCTACAGTCCCCTTTTGCAGCCTCCCCGAAAACCATCTCAAAATGGCCTTAAGAGAATGGGAGGACAGGCAGAAAGCTCCTGAATGGGACTATGCACCGGGACTAAGACATTCAAAAATGTTCATAGGCGGTTACTCAAGAACCAAAAGCAAACTGCTCCTGTCATTTTCCAGAGCGGAGCTCAAAAAACTCACCGGCCTGCTCACGGGTCACTGCGATCTTCGGGCTCATCTCGTCAGGATGAAAAAGGCCGAAACGGAAATTTGCCGGCTGTGTAAAGGAGCTAGGGAGACGGCGGAACACATACTCTGTCTCTGCGAAGCTGCATCCATACTCCGCCTGAGAATATTTGGGGAAGCCTTTCCCACACCAATGGCTAAAGTCCTGGAGTTCTTCAGAGGACTCCGACTCAAGCAGCCTACCTAAAGCAAGGGAACGGTACAATAGGTCACAGGTTGGCCGCAGTGCCTAGGCGGATCGCCAAATCCCCAACCCTCAAAAAAAAAAAAAAAAAAAAAAGGACTACAGTCGATCACACTTATTGGGCTCGACTGCTTGAAGGCCGTGTTATTCGTAACCTCCTCCTGCAGCTGGTGATGGAGGGGAATATTGAGAGCAAGTGCAGACCGGGTCGGAGAAAAATATCCTGGCTCAAGAATTTAAGAGACTAGTACGGCCAAGATTTGGTATCCCTTTTTCGTTCGACAGCTTCCAAAGTTAGGATCTCCATGATGATCGCTGATCTCCGACGAGGAGTGGGCATTTAAAGAAACAGAAGAAGTGGGCTTGATATTTTCTCTGCGTTTTCTGCGCCCACCTAAATTCCACCCTAATGCCCTGTACGTCAGCTTAAATCAAGTCCTGTTCAGAACTTGAAAACCAACGAACAGAGAATAGGCCTCGGGCTTAATTTTTAGCCAAAGTTTTCAAACTCTACCGCACATCGATCTCAATACAGACCCTAGGTATCAAGCTTGATCCATTTTCTTTTTACCCTGGGCTCACTATTTTCAAGCCAAGTTATTCTTTTCTTATCATTCCCCATCAATGCCGAACTCTTCACATGAATAATTACTAATCCATTCCTTGAATTCGCTTTTGAGTACTTAGCACATTTCAGATTTATGTTTCAGGGTTTTTTAAAACATAAATGTTAATTTTCTGTTAAACATGCTTATTAGATTTGAATATTAGGGGAATTCCGTTTTTCCATATGGAAATTTCAAAGAGGGAATACATTGCCAATGAACATGTCAAGTAAATCCAGATGACTAATGATATTCCCTTTGAAATGGAGAAGCTTTATTGACAATTAACGAGTCTTTAAGTGTGTTTGCTTGTAAAATTAGTTCGACATCCTCTTTTGTCCGAAAAAAACAATCGTTTGGGGATTTTTCAATGTCGATGCCTAATTTTTTTTTTATTTCGATTTTGAGTCATTTCCTGTCAAATAAAATGAGGTATTATGTCATGGGTTAAATAAAATTTCGTAAAACGTAGTTCTTCGAAACCGCGTCCCCATTATATTTTCGGAACAATGTTGCGGTCATCATTCAATGTTTTCTCATCCCTTAAAAAAAGTGAATCAATCCCGCAGCATTCATTGCGTCATCATTTACTTTCACAATAATGCCGCAATGTGTGTTTTTTTTCTCTGTAAACAATAAAAGATATCAATATTGTAGATACACGATATGTCGAAGCTATCTTTGTTATTTTTAAAGTTGAACGGGAGATAAAAAAATTCGTTATGAAATTTATTTTTTGTTGATCGAGGATTTTGGTGCAACTATTTTTTTTTGGATTTTCCTATAACCTCGTCACTACACATGATAATGGATGGAATTACATCTGAACCAAAACTAATTGCGGATTTAAATCTCTAAATACCGATTATACCGTCCACTTCTCATTAGCATCACGCATATCGGCAAATCCCGTCTGATAAAAAAAAATGAGATTAAGATTCAAGACCAGGGTATAATTTCCAGCTGATGACAATTTTTATCATTAAGTTTTTTTTGTTCGTTTTTAAGAGTTTTTCAGGGAAGTCGCTCGGGCAAAGCATAATTCGTTGACTTTGTCCGAAATGGTGAACTGAAAAGTTTGTGGACCATTCTCATGGTATTACTTATTATACTCTGGTGTCGCTATATGACTTGAAGTACTACTGACGCAGCTACCGCTGCCTTCCAGCAAATCTATGCGTTTGACATCCTCCCTCACGTTGTCCACCACCGTTTCCTAGGCCACCCCATTAGACGGACAGCGTTCACCCTCCCATTCATAGCTAGGATGATGGCCCACTCAGTCAGCGTCCGCGTATGACTTGCTCACTGAAGCTGCCACGATTTCACAACACTGGTTAAAACGCTAAGTCTTCATGGTCATCACTGATAAGTCTAGATCAGCTGTCAAAAATGAAAAAATTTCTGGCTGTTGGTGCTGATGCTTTTAATTTTTATATTTACAGCTAAGCAAGCTGGTGGCAAGATGTTGGTCGGCTTATGAGCTTTTGATTATGACTCCATGAGCCCGCCACCCTCTTAATGTCGTCGTCCCATCTCTTTTGTGGCCTACCGACACTTCTTTTTGACTCTCGAAGTCTCCATCTTACTATTCGTGCTGTCCACCTATCCGGATCCTCCCTGGCGACATGACCTGCCCATTGCCACTTAGCTGTTGCAAGGCGTTGAACTTAAACTGAATGAGAAGAATTCAGAAAATCTGCAGATGATAGATGAAGGTGTGACTTTTCTGTAGTTGGAAGATGTGAAGTTCAGGAATGACACTAACAAGGAGGCTGCTGCACGCATTTACAGTGAAGACCGCTGTCTATTTTGCTTTTGGCCACATCCTCCACAGTAAAGTCACTTATAGTTGAAATCTGAAAATGTAACTCATGAAATCTCATCGTCCGCGCACAGAAGAAATAGTTGGTCTTTTATAAAAAGGGCATCACGTAGGATTTCAACGCCGAAGAGAGACCCTGCGACGGGATTTTAGAGGAATATCTCTAATGAGTAGATTCGACGGCTCGCAAGACAGCCGCTGATAACTAGTGTGGTCAAGGCTCGTCATCTTTATTGGGGAGGGGCTTGTAGCTCATGCAATCCCGTCGCGAAACACCTTCTGGATGTACTTAAAGTCCAAAACCTCAAGGTACGTTACAGGCTGAAGGCTGCAGATAAGGCAGGAAAACATAACATCGCCACAATGGATGCAACATGCAAACCGGGCAAAAAGCCGAACAGCGGCCCAGAATAGTGCCGCCTGGCAAGGAGGCAAGCGCTTTAAACCCGATCATGCTGTGGTTACTTAATAAGTAAGCTTTCAATATTGTCAAAGGCAGCTACCATCAAGATACATTCTAAGACCTTCAAACATCCTAGACCTTTCCTTATCCCCTAAACAAAACCACGCAAAAAAATCTTCAATAATAAACAAACCTCTCCCAATAAATGACTTAATCTTTCGGCATTTACTCCAATTACATACATATGTTTTTCGTTAATTACATTTTCTTCATAAATTCCACGACTACAACTATTTAATAATTTCGTAATTTTAATCGAAAGTTTAATGACGCAAAATCCCAGCCGAAAGAGGCTGGCATTATCATCATGTCTCGCCTCTATTTTTTCTTGATCTTATTAAACCCGCGATCCAGGACAAAACTAACATAAAATAGGAGTTTTTAATTCATCATTTAATTGGGAAACTAATACCAACCTTGTTTATTAACTAATAAAAAACCATAATTGGTCCAACCCATATGACAAGGTATATGAACTTCCCGTTGTCTTAGTGTAATGATAAGGAGTTTCCGCAGATTCCAACAACATCGAAAAAAAAATTGCAAGACATATACATTTTAACTAATTAAAACGTAAGTTTAAAAAAAAAAAATTATTTGAGTATTGGGCTTTGGTTTTTTTTAACAAATAGGATGACAGTAACACGACCTTGATCATGTTAACATCCGTTTCCATAGCATTTACCAATATTTACAAAATAGTTCCAATTTTTGGCGCTTGGGAAGGATAATAAGCATCATGAATGAATATGAGAGTGTCCTTCGCCATGTTTTTATATTATTTGAACAACATAAAAAACAAATCCCGGCAAACAAAATGAACCTGTTTTAACATATCATCAACACAAAAGTCGAGTTGTTTAACTTTTAAAGGTATTCACCTTCGAGATTGCTTCGAGCTACCCGATGATAACTTCATTCACATAAGTTCAATGTTATTGTATTGCGATATTGTGGGAATCCCGGGTTGGTGTCGTGTGTCAGTTATTACCACTTGCACTAACGACCAGGTGAACTTTAGTCGGAGTCTATCTATCGAAAAAATTCGACCCAAACAGAAATCTACCACGTTGGCCAACGCGGAAAACCCCAAAAAAATAACACAAAACTTTACTTTAAGGTAATTAACGGGTGACGAGGATGACAATGCACTTATTGAATTCGTACAAGAGGTACGTGCCCGAATAAGCGGTAAATTAATTCGATTGCGTAATGGAATTGTGTTAACACGTGCGATATAGTCTCTTAAACAATACGAAATTTTCTTACTAACCCGATTTGATTTTCAACTGGAATTAATCCCCTTCGGCTGGTAAGTTTAAAACTTTAAATCAAAGCTAATTTGTGATTCTCTCTCTCTAGCCCATCGAAATCGCTATAATGAAATTTCAAACAATTAGTACTTTCTCAACCCCGAATCGTGGCAACCACCTTCTCTAGAGGTACGCCTTTTCGATGTTTCCTATTCAATGAGAATAAGCTTAGCTGATTTATTACATAGACATCGATTCTTTTTTCACCCTCTTCATATTTTTCTCCCTCTAGACGTTTTTTAAAAGAGTCTTGTGTGGGTTTTTTTTTTGAAATTTCTGGTTTTGATGTTTTTTTTAAAAATATGATTTTAGGAAAAATGAAGAATGGCGTTGAGTTTTAAAATCTAATCGCTGCTTGTTAACCCTAAGAATCTAATTGGTGGTGCTGGATTTTTAGTGTGAAGTGGCGACCCCACCGTTTAGTCTCTAGAAGCATCCAAGACAGGAAGGTCAAACTTTTCTGGTAGAAGGCAGGAACCCAACAAGCACTGGCTTTAGGCTGAAGACAATATTAGCCGGTTATGCTGAAGAACGCGATATGCACGGAGGAAAGAACTATCGACAGGGAGTTAGGCTGGTGTCTGGTAGACTGGTAGACTTCAGCCCTCAGACTGGTAGACTAAGGCATCTAGGAGGCAGTCTGGTGACTGATGGGGGCACCAGTCTACCTCCGAGCCTAGTCTAGTCCATAGCTAGGATTTTTTCCACTGCCATTCACCGCTATACACGTCATGTTTATATGTGAATATACGGCGGAAGCCCTCACACGGTTCGGATTCTGTGACTAAATAAAGTAGCTCTTGTCGCTCTTGTTCGAAAAATGGTTTTCCGGCATGA
Organism: Liposcelis brunnea; assembly: GCA_023512825.1. Taxonomy (NCBI): domain Eukaryota; kingdom Metazoa; phylum Arthropoda; class Insecta; order Psocodea; family Liposcelididae; genus Liposcelis; species Liposcelis brunnea. Next base: position 4,930,267 of record CM042071.1, read on the forward strand.
GTGTAATCCTGTCCTCAAAAGACAGGCCTCGCCAAGCCACTTGGAAAGCGTGCCGAGTTAGTGCCAGCACTCTCTTCAGAGAAGACTTTGGCTCAGGAGTGGACTGCATTATGAGTTGGAAAAAGAAGAAGAAAGAAAGATGCTTTACGACTGACGCATTAGACTTGCTTGTATAGCCATCATGGCTGAGGGTTTGTAATGCAAATTTCCGATTTAGTCAATTCGGATTCGATGTCTTGTGCGGTTCGTTTTAGCCTAGATATCGCCAGTCTCAGTCACAGAGGATTTAAAGAAGTGCCTCATTATCAAAAGCTTTATTCTATTCTAAGATTAAGACCTGTTTGCTATTTATGACTTTTAAAATGGCGATGGTAAGATCTATTTTGAAGTTGCCTCCATGATCGGATCGGAATCAATGATATCTTTGGCTGAATCAAGGAATAAGATGTTAAGAGAATGACCTGTAACCAGCAACGTAACTAGACACGACCTAAAAACCTGAAAGTTAAGAATAATCAAATAAAGCCCGGGACTATCAGTGGGAAATGGCTTGAAGATAAACAAAGAAGTCTTATTCAAACTCAGAGTTTAACGGAAAAACAGCCCTCTGAGGATGCCGCACTCAAGATGAATAGAGGCTACCTCTTAATACAGCTGGGCTATTTAACGAGGCAGCTCTCACCTACAGGGCTTCATGATGTTTTCTTTAAATGGAAAAGCAGCATCCGATAGCACCCGATAAATTAAGCCAATCTTTCATTAAAATCGTTAAATCTTTCTTTTGGAAGTAAATTTAGTTCTCCCACGTTAAGCAGCCTGCCGAGGAGCGAATTTTTAAACACTCAGCTGTCGAAAATTTTAACTGCAGACAAAAAAAGTAAATACTTACTTACCCGCGTTACAGGGGTTGAAGTTCTATTTATTTATTTAAGTACAACTTGCCAACCATACCCGAGGTCCATGAGACAGTTACAAAAACTGAAGGTAATACAGAAAATTTACAGTAATACCAAACAAAAGGAAAAATTACGACTAATAACAAAAAAGCCACTGATGCGAGCTACTGGAAGGGTTTTGGATAACCATACAACAAGCTCTAGACCATTGGAAGGTCACCCTTGAGGAACCAAATAGAAGCAAATCATGCAGGCGCGCCGGAATGCTAGGAAGACTAAGCGGCAACCACTAAGATAAAAAGAGACCAAATAAGCTCAAAGATCTAGCCCATTTATTATTAGCTCTTATCTCTGTTAATCTTGATTTTAAGCACAACAGAGATCCAAAACATCCGTCTTCAAATATTATTTTTCCATGGTTAACTTTGCGTAATCTATTTTACCAACTACCGTTACTTTCTACCATTTCCAAAAACTAAACACGCTTCAACGCTTTCATCTCCCGCAACACCTCTTCCTCTGTGCACATTTTCCAAAGAATCAAAATTTGTCTTCTCGGAAAAAAAGATCATGCAAGATGTAAAATCGCAACGTAAAAAAATTTTTTAATATTCAACAATTTCACCGCAACGTCCTTAAGTAAAGGTTGGGCACTCTACCATGTCTCTTCTCCTCATCAAACAAACAAAAAAAATGTGACATATCTTTCTTGACAGACATGTTGCATTATGAAACATAATAATTGGATGTTCCTCATCCACATCCGAGGAAAAAGGTTAAGAAAATTTTCAAAATTCCCCTTTGTCACGTTTCAATAAAATCGATTATGTCTTTTAAGATAACTTTCGAATAACCATGCTCATATCCTTGAAAAAATACGCTCGTGCCATATGGATTTTATGTCATCTTGCAAAAATGGTTCGCTCGTTCATTTATTTTTTTTTTTTAAATCGTTGAAGCTTTAAAGGTCATGACATAAAAGTCCTTCGAGATGTGACGGAATATTCCGGAATTGATGAAATATTTGTAATATCCCCAGTTTAAGGAAAATCATATCAAAAATTGATTAAAAAGACCTGGATTTTCTACAAGGAAGGATAAAATAAAATAAATCCTGCGCCTTCTTAATTATAATTATGTAGTTTTAAATACATTGAAGCTTATGATTTATCTAGCGATTGCCACATAGGAAATAAAAGTTTAAGATCTTTTTGAGATCACCTTCAACTGTCATTTTTGTTTCTTTGTTAAGTTTCGTTTTTTTTTTTTGTGAAATTTCAATAATGGGATGGCCCCCAAAAATTGTTTTGTTGTTACTTAACACGGTAGTCCTGATCAAGGATGGCGGAGTGGATTTTACTTGTGCCCGAAAATCCCTAGACATAGGTTTTTAATAGTTCAATGACTTGTATGGCGTTTATCCAGAATTTTTTGAATCGTTTCCTTCAGGAACGCAAGCACTAAAAGTTTCGACTACGAAATCGGTGTGCCCATGATCACACTGGTGATCCGAATTCTTCGGATCTTCTCATTGAAGCGTGTTATGTTAATGGATTATAGGAGGAGGCGGAGGAGGGATAAATGGAGGTTCAATATGCGGAATTTCCGGAGGAATAAAAGGCGGCTCTATATGCGGAGGAGGAATAAATGGCGGCTCTATATGCGGGCTATCGTCTTTGCAATTGTAACATATTCTAGGTCGATAAGTCCTATACGTTCCCCAATAACTTCTCGGTTTATATGACCTCCAACTGGATCTGTATCCATTAGAAAAAAAATTCCAGAAAATAGGCGAGCTGCTGATCACCATGCAACACATGAAGACGACCTGTAAATTGATTGATAAGCTAGTACAAAAGCCAAAAACGTTTCCCCAAATTACTTACTGATAAAAAAAGAATAATCCTGACTTCCATATTCACTACTAAGCTATCTTCCTATTAATTTTTTTTTCTAAATGTAAATGCACTATTCGATACAAAACTCCCTACAGATAGCAACTGCGAACGTTTTTGATCGGTTAGGTTATTTAAAAACTATTCTGCAAATTTTTGATTTGATATTAACCAATTAGCGGACAGAATATAAAAATTGCAGCATTTTTCATTGTAATCGATTCTTGTCGTCATATAATTTTATGGATACGGGGAAAGGAAACAGCCTCAAGCCAGGAGTGCGTGCGTTTAAAAATATTCGATGGAAAAAAATAAGGATTTATTATCTTACGCAGAAAATGGCAAATGAGAAGGTTTCTAATTATTAAAATCAAAAACCGAAATTTTATTGATTTCTCTTCAATTTTGACGCTAATCAAGAAAAACTAACTTATGCTAGGTCAAAGCTAAGGAGCCCCTTGACAGTTTGGTGATCAAAGCTCAGCCACAAAGTCATCGCCAAAGGGCTATGAACCAATCATAGTTTATTTGCTTCAAGCGTGCAACTATTATTTTTAAACCAGGTCAAGAAATTGGAAGAGGGCGCCAGCCTTAGCTAAAATAGCTTCAAGGGCCATCAATTTATTCTCAAATATCTCTCAGCAAATCCCGGTCTTCAAAAAACTTCAGGTTTTTAGCCTGGGCCTGCTATACACTCTTGCCTGGCCACCTGACCCTCTTATCTGGCAGTGAATCATTTCCTTTCAGATTTCATCTTGCAGGCTTACATCCAAAATAGATCTCTCAATTGCAAAAATGATTTCATTTTATCAAAAGACCTTGATCTTGAAACAAATGCAAGGTGAATAAGTCATTTATTACAAATTGCAATAAACTTATGCACTACGCATTTTAAAGCTTAACCTCGAGGATTTTCCCTGACCATCAAAAACCATAAAACATCCCCTCACATTTACCTCCGACGAATTTTATTTCTTCCCGTGTGCTAAAAACCATTATCACCAGAAATTTTATTTTTGAGCCATATTTCTTCTTAAATATATTTTCCTTCATTAAACAACACTCCATCCTTCATATCATCATCGATTTACCTTTAAGCAATCATGACACAAATGAAGATGAGGATAAAAATTATATCATGCAAATGATGCAGCTGAAACGTGCTTATGGCACACCTAAATGCACTAATGCAGATTGATACTCATATCCAATCAGCAGGAAATAAAAATAAAAATCTTCTTTATACCTTCGGGGTGATATCTCCTCTTAATTACGCGATAATTATATATATCCGTCGTTATGATGGAAGAACTTTGATTCTATTAAAAATATTTCATATAATTTTATGATTCTTTGATGCTATCCGGGATGAAAAAGCATCGCGTGTATTTTGAAAGATAAATAATGAGTGGCTTGTATTTGCGGATGTTTCATACAGAAAATTTTTTGAAAAATTCTATATAATGGGCCGTGATTTTTTTTTAAAAAAAGCTTTCATGGCTTCACGGATAATGATATGACCTTGAAGGGAATCCTTCCTCTATTTGGAGATGTCACTAATCAGATCCTCGCGTTGAATCATTCTAATTGCGGCGAAAATCAATCACAAGATGAGGAGACCTTGAAACTTGGATAAACGTACCTCAATGGTCAATTTTAATCTTCGGGGAGCATACTGAATAGTCATTATCATCAATGATCGTAATTAAAAGTTAGTAAACTTTATAGGGCGGCAAATAAGTTTTGTTCCCACAGTTGCGAAATAAGAGGTCTTCTCGGATAAAAAAATTCCAGACATAGTTTCTGAAAAAATATTTCTGGGATCAATCAGAATCGATTTCGGATTTCCCCTTTGAAAAGTAAGATTCCAATATCGACTGTGCTTTGCAGAACGGTTGTATTGAATCGATTCTTATTAAAAAAATCCAATAAGATGAAAAAAAAAAAACGATTTCGTTGCTCAGTTTTAAAAAAAAAATACTAAAAATGAACGGTGCAGCTGGCGATTAAGACTCACATTTGCAAACATCGACAAGTCCAGACACGTCGAGACTTGAAGGAAACAAAAATAATTTTCACATGGATGACACGACTGCCGAATGAAATTTCTTGTGATTATATTTACAGTCAAAGCGTTTTCAAAATCAGTTAAATTCCTAAATTTCTAAGCTTTTTTAATTAATTTTTTTTAACCGAGAATTACTTTCTGAGTAAATTAAAAACTCAAAAGGGCAAAGGAGAGATGATGTGCTAACATTTTTAATAGGCTCCTTAATGAGTGTGCTGCTTTTTGTTATGAATAATAAAAATTGAAAACATTAATTGTTTGTTGGCTGATTAGCTAAATTTCAAAACCCAATTTTGCAATCACTTATTAAAAAAATTAATATGCTGAGCTTTCAATAAGCAAAACACCCCCATAAAACTAGATCACCAATTCATCAACTTCATACAAATAAACTGGTTTTAAAAATGCACATTTTGATTTCAGTTTTCCTTAAAAATGTCCTTAGTATAATTATCAAGACTACCTTTTGGCAGCTGAGCTGTAACTTATTAGGAATTCCCACATATTCTCGTACATTCATAACAAGATTAAGAAGAAGATGATTTAATTTCAAATTAGCAAACACCAGCTCCTTCTTAATTGAATATTCTTAAATTCGATACACTAGTCTCAACTAAGTTGAAAGTGACACTAACTAATCAGCTTAATAAAAATCACTCCTGTATTAAGAGCATCACAGCCTCAGACGTTACATGTCAAAGCTGAAGATTAAAAAAAAATGCCTCGAGTCTTAGATTTCACATCCATTATTCTTAATTTCAATTTTTTTGAAAAGCACTATTGCATGTCTCCACATTACACAATATGAAGGTTTAAGATTGCACGAAAAAATGGAACTAATTTTTAGATGGTTGCTTTCAGATTTTAAACTTAGCTTTAAAATTTCATTGTCCCTTCATGAAAACGACCTTCCATTAATCATAATCAAAATTTTTCACAATTTATCACATAAACAGCTCAAAATCCTCTCAAAAAGCAATTATATCCTGTAAGACATTTGTAATTAGTCCTAAATTAAAACATAAACCTTTAAACCTAACCCATAAATCTACACTTTTAAATCAGACGGGTGTTACCCTTTTGCCTCATTCAAAAATTCACTTTTCAATTGCACCAAGATACATTTTAATTTAATGACAAAAATTGTTCCACCAGCTGCTGCGTTCATCATAAAAACCTGCTGATGCCCTTATGTAATGGCAATAGCTAAACAAGAGCATTTTATAGATTATTGGGATGTCAATGCTCAGGTAGCTCCAGACTAGGTAGCAGCCTGTTGAAACATGTAGAAAATTAAACATTATATGCTACAGCGACAGGGTAATATGATCTTCCACCTCATTACAATAGATACGACCTCATATGACTGTAAGCATTACACGGTTACCTTCTTGATCAATTTTTTTTACGTGTAAAAAAAGTACTCACCTAACCTCCATGAATCCGGGGTTTGAAGGCGAATAAATTCTGTTCTTCCTCCCGATGCCTTGCCTCCATGACGTTAATTTTTTTACACTCGTACACACACTCATTAATTTACGACACTATCATCTCAAAATCACTGAAACTGCACTAGCACTAGATATTGGAAATAAAAAGGTCGACAATTACCCGCGCGTTTAACACTCGACCATGTTGATTTTCAGTTATCGGCCATGTCGCCAACATTACAAATTCAAAATTCCCCTCAATATTTACATTTTTTTCCCAAAAATGTACCGAATAATCGCTTTTATTTAAATAATTTAACGAGAAGGTAATGCTAAAAACTCCTCTAAAATTATAAAATTGAGTATTTATGTTTTTATCTCAAAATACTTCGTACGAAAGTTGTTAAATTTCAGTTGGTGGATGAAAGGAATGGAATGATCTTAATGGCGCCATTGTACAATTTTTTGAATTTAAGGAAAATATCATTTTAATTTTTTATTCTGGGCAATAACATAATATTTGTGCAACCTCACACCCTGTATACAAAAAAATTATCATAGCTGTTAAGACTCGGAAATTAGATGGACGCCTACAGATAAAACCCGCGAAGAAGAAAAAACAAAGAATCAAACATGTAATTATTGCGCTTATTCTTACCTAATTGCTTAAATTACACACTCTCGATTGCATGGAACTTGATACATATAAAAAGAAAATGGTATCGGAAAATTGATGATTATCTCTGGAAGTCGAGGATATACACATTCTTAACAAGATGAAGTACACTGTAAGTAAATTTTCATTTTTTGTTGTTTTTTAATTTTTAAGAAATCAAAATAAGGTCGTTTTGCTTTTTAGTTTGCCATTGTTTTGCTTGCTGTGGCATTAGCTTCAGTAATCGCAAATCCACTACCAATGCCGATGCCATATCCGCAACCGCATCCTCATATGCAGGGACTTAGAGCTCCAAGAGAAGCGCCAAGTCAACCGATGCCTAAGGAATCGCTTGAAGGAGCTGAATCAGTTTATTTGCCTTATTATTACACTGTCCCTTATTACTACCCCACGTATGTGGTTTATGGTTAATTTTCGTAATTTCTGTGAAAATCATAACAAATGCTACTAAAATGGAAAGTGCTTATTTTTTGTGATAAAAAATTAAAGTGATTAATTGTTTTTTTATAATGAGATTTTTTTAAAAAATAAAAGTGATTATTTTAAAATAAATAAATAAATTAAAAAGATTACACATATAACCGTGTTCGACTAAAATGAACCACAGGTCTGCCTAATCTAGCACGTTTATCCTGCTGGATATTGTTAAACCATCTACATGCATGTAAATATTTTTCTTTTTCTTGAAAAGTAAGATCTGACTGAAAGAAAAGAAAAAATGATTAATTAGCATTTTTGTCAAGAATAAAAATCAAGAAAAACAGATTATACTTACAACTACATTGTACAGAAAATAGTACATGAGAACATCTGTCGGACCTTGTGTGTTTCCTACGAAATATACTTTATCAGCCATATATTCGTTTAATTCCTAAAAACAAAAAATATTACTGAACTTTTTTTAAAAACTAATTTTTACGTTGAAAAATCGGTACCTTTAAAACATGTGCTGCATTTGAAGGTAAATCTAAGGAACTTCGATTCTTAAGACCATATTCGACCCACTGACCCTGAACAGCTTTCTGCTCTGGACTTAGATTATGAGAATTTTGAGCTTTAGCAACTATGTTAGTTATTCCCTGCAAAGTCTCTTCGCTATGGTCTATTTTTAAAATAGGAACCTGAAAAAATTATAATAAAATCTTGAGTGAGGAAATATAAAATGACATGAAAAATTGAATTTTTTAACATAAAACCATATTAGCAAAAATTAATTTTTCAAAGTAAGTTTTTCTGCCCCGTCTGACTAAAACTAAACAATTGACACCAAGGATGCAGCTGACAGTTAAATTTCAGACCGTAAGTGAAGGCAACAAAATATAGTGATACCACAAATCATAAAAAGAACTTAATATAGTAATTAAAAAATTGGTAATAATTTTTTTCTGTCACCCTTATTTAATAGTAGGAAAAATTAAGACATGTAACAAAAATCAAAAGTTCTTTTCAAAAGGTCTTTTTCCTTCAGTATTTACTATTTTTTTTATAGATTTAATAATCTCTTAATCAAAAACCCCTATAAAAAAATATTTACTTAACATGACATTAAGTACAAAGGTTAAATATCATGTGTTGAATAGAATAAAAATATTGATCTAACCTTAACTGGTCGGCGAAATAAAGCAATCAGCTTTTCAAAAGTAATTCCCTATTTAAAAATAAGCCTACCGTCTTGGTTTTATCCCATGATAATTCCTTTACGGTTATACCGAAGTATGAGGAAAAATCTCGTATAATTTTATCAAAATCTGATGACATTTCTACAATAAAAAAGTAAACACCGACTGCAATGTGGCCAAAGAGGGCAACAAGACGATTTTTCTAAATGGCGACAAATTTCATCGAAGAAAATTTTTAAAAAGCATCATTTTGATTTATCATAACGAAATTTTCCATTACATGAATAAAAAAAAGAAGTCCTCTTCATTTCTCCAAAACTTATTCCATTTATTGGGAAAAAAGTTTACATTACTTGCTATTAGCATGTTTACCTTGAACCTGGAATTATGCTAATATGACGTTTAGCACAAGTAAATACAAAAAGAAGGAATCCCCCTATTTGTCTTTGGGGCATCCTCCTCGGTTTCAAAAACACGATTAATTAATTAGCACTATTTAACCAGACAAGATATTATAGCTGTCACGTTAGGGAATCACATTATTGCTACTTTAGACGTTGTCGTAAACATTGACAGTGATGGCGAATTTTTCGGTTTTGGTGAGTGCTTTAAATTTTTTTTTTTTGATAAATCCAGATGAAATGCAATTAATTTTTTTATTAATAGGTAACTGTGCTACTAGGGATCGAATTAATTTTAGCATCGCCAATTTATGAAACTTCACCAAGTGATGTCGTTGAGTCAACAACAATTACCACGACCGAAGGAATTGATTTTTCAACTGAAATTCCAGTTTCTAGTGAAAAAAGTGAAGATTTAAAAGGCGCTGAAACTGGTCTTGGATTTATTGGTATTGGAGTTCCTATTTACGGAGGATATTACCCGAGGAGGCACTGGGGAGGATATGGTGGATGGGGCGGTGGTTATGGATATGGCGGCTGGGGAGGTGGCTATGGCCATCATCATGGACACTGGGGTGGACATCATCATGGACATTTCGGGCACGGACATGGACACTGGCGCGGTTAAATACTAAGTTTTTTTTAAAATTTAATTTTTATTTTTTTCCCTCTTTCTTTTCTTATGTGACAATTATACATGAAAATATATATTTTGTTTAATTTTCTTAACACATTTTGGTAGGTGCCGAAAATAGTGTATATCTAATTTCAGTGGCGCCACCAGGGTTCCCATTTGAAAGACCGGACAAAAATTTTTAAACGTTTTGCTCCAGCAGAAACAAAAAGCCCTAAAAATCTACGGACGCCAGAAAAATTTATTTTTCTTCCAAAAATGGGGAAAAAAGACTTGGTGACGCAACTGTATACTTTCGCGGTAAATACGATTCGAATTGCATTTATCTAAAAATGTTTCAGTCCGTTAATAAATTTACATAATAAGGTAACTGGTACAAGTTTACCGTTCATTTAAAAAAAATTGTACGAAGCTTTGTACAAGCACAACTGCCGTAAATTTTTTGCCACAAGACTCATCAAGCCATTATTTAGGGAAAAAGAATACACTAAAAAAAAAAAATATTTCTTACTAAAAATATGGAATCACTAAAATAATAAAAAAAATTTAACAAAATTATATGTTTTTTACTAAGTGAACAAAAAATATGCTTTTTAAAAAAATCAAGAAAATGTGAAACCATATTTTTTTTAATATATATCACAGCGTGTTAAAATTACATATTGTCAACGACATGAATATTCGTTCGATCATTTAAAAATTTAAAACACACTTCTGCTGTTAAGTACCAACGTACATTCAACGGAAACATTACCACGGGAAAAAAATTTTGGGATTTTTTTTAACTAATATTTTTGACTAGATATTTTATAGGGGGTGTGCGAGTTGCGCCATGGTATGCTAATTATAAAAAAAGATATGTAAATTGCGCGATGATAAGTTAGGTCGAGTTGCGCCAGGAAAAAGGCTCAATCATATTAACAAACCAGATAGTAGTTGAATTAATATTAAAAAATCTTCTAAGCTCTTTCATTATGACAGAAAGATTTTTATTTTAAGCTCCAAACCTTGATTTTTGCACCACACAATTTTTTAGTGCATCTCCATGTAATCGGCCCTATTTCGCCAAATGAGATTGGCAAAAAATATAAACCCCACGAGAATTGACAAATGTTTCTCTTTCTCACCAAGCTAATATAGCTTTTTATTAACTTCTTGTTCGAAACGAACAATTTTGATACTGCGAGAAAAAATGTTACAAATCTCCGGAAGACTTTATTATAACCTCTGATTTTGACTTTAATATAGTGTCGCAATTTGCCTATCCTTTTTTAACCGAAAATGTATCAGCGGGTAACCGTGGTGCAACTTACTTTTACCCCATTTTATAGCACTAATCACAGCAATAATAATTTAAAGTAGAAATAACGGACAGAATGTAATAGTTAATACATTATAAAACCGTCACTCCCTTTTCATTTAAAAAATTCTCGAGAAAATGACCAAAATATTAAAAAGTTTAATCCCCCTTTTTTCATTTCACATTTTTTCCCGAACTGTAAAAATTTTGATTTGGTCCCTCAATAAAATTTTATAGAGATCTAACCTGAATTCATTTTTCTAAAAAAACCGACTGTCTGATTTCCATGTTACTTTATCGTTTTCCAGACCAATTAACCTCTTTAATGAGGAATTTAAACAAACAACATTAAGGTCATTTCTTCGTTTATCGCAAGCTCGAATGTGCTAAATAGCCTGATTAAATTAACAGATCATAATATTCAAAGAAAGGGCAGCGACAAAATTATTTAAAATATAAATTAAAAAAAAATGAATGTTAAAGTTTATGAGGAAAATGAAATTAATTAAAAATTTAGCCGTCTAATGAATCTAAAATGAGATCTTGGATTCGCTAAACAATCAACAAATGAATTGTCAGCTGACTAATTTTTTTCTAATACGATGATAAAGAACTATTTTTTGTTTCAACAAAAAAAAATCATTTAAAACTGCCGTTGTAATTAGACGACAATGAATATACAGTCCTTTTACAAGAATACTGAATTTATAACTGCCCTTAGAAATCCCTCAACTGTCGAGCAAAATTCTAATTGACTGGTTTTAAAAAAAAGTTAAAATATTTAAAAAAAAAATGAATAACCTGAAATAAAAGGGTAACTGTGAGTTTTTAAACATCACGATCGTCGCTATTTATTCCAATCAAAGCCTCTGTTTGCTCGTTGTCATCTTCAGATCTGAAACGATTAATAAAAAATGTTGGAATAAATTAAATTTTTTAGAGATTTGAACTCTGAGTTTATTAAAAAAAAATGACATTGAATTATTTTTGAATGACTTACCGAGCTGGTTTAAGATGACGAAATAAGGAATGATATAATTTACGTAGGATATCCATTACCGGATCCCAATTTTCTAAATGTGCAAGAAGCGTCACAGCGAAAAATGCGAAGAACATGGGAACGGTACCGAAATAAAACATATAAGGATAATTTGCTTGCCTGAAGACTATATCAGCAAAAATTGTCATTGGGATTGTTAAACTTATTGCAACTGTTGCGATTAAAGATGAAGTTAAAAAGCAGCCCCTACGAAAAAATCATTAATTATTAGCTTCGGTAAAAATTTAGAAAAGTCTTGAAAATAATAAAACCCTTTTAAAAAAATTTTTAAGCTCTAAAACAATTCCTGAGAGTTAATGAGACATTTCTGTCATGTGTTTCAATTACTAATATTGTTTTAAAATCAGTAATAGAAAAAAATGATAAAATTAACAATGATAAATGTAAAGTGACTCATGTTTAGGCTTAAAAATTTTTCCTTAAGCTGCATTTATTTTTTAATGACCCATTGTAATTATTTTAACCACTCACCAAAGCCATAAAACTTCAGATAAAACAGTACCAATGAGACCGTTCAATAATAAAAACATCCACTGATGCTTTGTTGGCCATTCAAATAATTCTAATTTGTTGTAGTGAAGGAAGAAGAAAAATGGCCACAACAGGATCATGTTGAACAAACCGACAAATCCTTTAAAAAAAAAATGATAATGAAATCAATTCTTAACTATGTGTGATCTCAAAATTTTAATCACATACCAAAAAACATTGGAATGTCAATCTTATCCTCATTTTCAACTTTTCTACGAAGGAAGACTAGATACAATGCGTAAAAAAGCGCACTAACAAGTGCAAGAAATGCTCCGGCTGGTATTTTCCTTTCTATAGAAAAGTCTGAAAAACTAACAAGAACCTAAAAAAAGGAATTAATCAATTATTTTACTTAGATGATAAAAAAAAACATTTTTAAAATGACTTACAAGGCCACAAATGCTTATGCAAACAGCCACCAATTTAGACAATGTAAATCGGTCTCCCGCATTTGAAGGAAAAGCGGCTGTAAGTAACAGTGTAAAAAGACTAGAAGATGATGAAAGAACTGTAACTACACCAGCTTCAGTTTCATCTAACGATACTTGATAAGTATAATTTGCAATAAACCACTGAAACAAAAATAAATTAATAAAATCTGCAGTTATTAAAATTTTAAGGTTAAAAAAATATTAAACTCACCAAAAAACAAAACATAACAGCTATTTTAGCAACTACATGGATGGGATATTTATTAGCTGTTTTCCTAGCAACCTCTCCAGCTCTAATACTTGCTTGATATGACAATCTAGCTAATAACGCTTCAGTAGCATCTGCATCTGACATATGCCGAACTTCTGCCATTTTGCTAAATCTAACTGAATGTATTGAAGAGTCATCACTCTCTGTACCTGAACTTCTATCGCTTTTTTTAATTGGAACAAATTGTGGATCACTTAAACTTGTATTATGTTGCGTGTAAAAATTATCATCTTCAACATTTGGATCTAAATACATATACGTTGGCTGCTTGCTGCATTGATCTCTCCACGGAGGCCAAAAACATAATCCCAATAAATATATAGTAAACATCGACGTTTTAAAATAAGTTGTGAAGAACGGTTTGTTATATTTTTCATTGTTGTAAATATATTCCGTTATCTCCGAAGATGAGACCCAAATTATATCGACTAAAAGCAATACTACAAGACCCAAAATTAACCTTTGAGACTTTGTCAGCATTCCTTCGTACGAAGTTTCGTTTCTAATTCCTTGTTCTACTGGCATTCTAAGTATATGAATACATTGAAAGGACGTGTGCGTTCCTTGTACTCGAAATATGTTACTGGCAGATAATCTGATGAACGAATTTTGATATGATAATCAAAAATTTACTACATAGCTATTTGACGCCGTTTTATTAAAACCACTGGCTGATGTTATGTATTTTTTGAAAATCATGAGGTTTGTTGTCCGTCCTTACTTACATCGCTTATTAAACATTCATTTTTATTAATATTTTTTGTTTACCTCACACCCCACTCATAGCCATGTTGATTTTTTCATTTGTCGCCATTTAGAAAAATGATAACCGCAAAATGGCGACATTTTTCTCTCAGCTTTTGAAATTTTCTAAAAGTCGTGAAAAATGTGATTATTTACGGATTTACCGATATTGTAGTGAATTAAATGAAATGCGGGAGTGGTAGTATAAATATCTTTCACTATTTGGTTCGATAAATATAAAATTTTTAGAAGGAGAATGAGCTGTAAAAGATTCCCGCCGGAATAATGGTTGCCATAGGAACTTGTGTTATGGGAAGCTACTGACGTTGAACTGTAAATTTACTTAGAAGAAAATATTTGAATTGTTAATAAGAGATTATCTAACGAAATGATTCCAAACGGTAATTTACCATCAGTGACTCCTAGGACCGTGTCTGTGCCTGTGAAGAAGATGGATAACGTGGGAAGAAAAGGTAAACAAAATGGAAAGCTTTATTTGAGATGCAAGGAACTGATGATTGCCTTGCACTAATTGGTGAAATTTATTTTAATGTTTTTAGTTTCAGAGATATTGGCTCTGGAAAATAGAAATTGGCTAATTCATTTTCACTTTAGTCGACGTGAATTTGGGATATGCAATATTTTAATTAAAGATGAACTGACAAAGAGTGAGGGAATGAATGAATATGCTAACTACATTCAGGTAACTTGTGATGACAGTAAAAATCTATTAAAAAAAGAAATCTTTCCAAAAGCATGATTAAAACTTGGTGATTTTAAAGCGTAAGTTTAAAAACAAGATTAATAATTGAATATTGTAATTGTCTTGTGCAATCATCATTTTGCCTTGGAGTCAATTTTTAAATTTCCCTGAACAAAACCATAAGACTTTGCAGATTAAGAAAATATTAGTCATAAACTTTACAGCTTACTTGCCATTGCCATTGCATCTTCATTAGTTTTTTTTGTGGTTCTTTGGCCATTTTCCTAATTTAAAGTTCGAGGCAGATGCATTTCAGATTAGTGTGATTTTTATTGACGATTTAGTGGCAAAATGTCACTCCACTTTATTGTAATCTAGATTTTTGTTTTTCTTTCATAATATTTGAAATTAGTAATAATAATCTTTGCCTTTATGTTTACTGCTAGTCCAGTATTTATGTTGAAAAAAAATGTAAGTAATGGGCAATGGCTTCATATTGCTTTTTTTCATATTTTGTCCGTGAAATTCCAGTAAAAAAACTAAATTGTCTTTATCACATTTTAAAACTGTTTTTAGCTTTATTAAAGATTAATACATCTCAATAACGATCTAAATAAAAATAAATTGATAAAAATTTTGCCAAAAAATTCGTTTGTAGGTGATGGGGGGAATTTTGGTTTTGTAAAGTTGGCAACATCGTCGAAGTAAGTAGTCAAAAATGGATGCACAGCGAGTAGCGGGCGTCGCTGTGATCGTCATAATTTTTATCCGTTTATTGTAGTGCAATCTTGATATTAAATGTGACAAATTAGTGTGAGGGCTAGTGGTAATGTAGTTTTTAATCATTGGCTAAAGATTTTAGTGAAGGAAATATGGGATATGTTTATCTTTTCTGGTCGAATTATAGGACCTGTTGGGAGGGTAGGTTAACTTCAAATAATCTATGTTTACTCACTGACATCAATGTGTCTACTTCACTATAGATTTAGCGGTTTGCATTGAATTCGTGCAAATTGACAAGAATAGAGAAATAAGTGACACTAAAATTATCCAGGTGTGGAGAAATTTTTATGAAGTAATTAGATCACGTGCTATAAAGCGGTTCATGATCTACTTGATTCAGACAAGCTGTGGCTTGTTGATTGTGCTGTTCAGGTACATTCGTTGTACTGTTAATAGCCATGTTCATACTTGTATCGAGCAAACGTATCACAATCAAAAAATATGCATCGTGAAAATCTTAAAATGCCATAATTTAAAAATTCAAGACTGTTGAAATGATTGGTGCAAGTGCAACATCAGAATTGTGATACAAATTCATTTGTAAATTGTAACAGCTTTAATTCTTTTTCAAAAAACCAAACATTTTTAAGAAAATGAAGATAAGCTTTGTTGGAAATTAAAGTTTAGAGTTAAATCAGTGAAATAATGTGTTTCTGATTGGAGAAACCCTGGTGAACAGTTACTTAAGTCAACTTTACTGCGTTTAGTGTGTTTTGTTTAATTAAAATTTTTGATAGTCCTCGATACAGAAAAAAATTTCATTGTGAACATGTTTTAAAGCTATATAAATTGCTTCACTTGCAGTGTCACTTTTTTTTGAAAAATCTTTTCATCGTCTCCTTGTCCTGTTTGCTCTTTGCCTTTTTATCATTATTAGCTTGTTGACCTGAAGTTTTTCTCGGTTTTCTTGCCCAAATTTTTTTAAGCTTCATTTTTTTATTTTCTTTTCCAGGGTGTTATATTAAGACATGAGGGAAAAATTCAAGAGTCATTAGAATACTTCCAGAAATGCCTAACATTAAATCCCAAAAGCATAGACAATATTAAACAAGTTGCTCGATCCCTGTAAGTAAATCATATTTTTTTTGATGTATTTGTTAGCTGAAATCATAACAATTTTGTGTTTCTTCAAGATCATTACTTGGTCGTCAAAGATTGTCAGTTGAAGTGTTCAGTGAGGCAAAGGCAATATCGCAGAAACCTGAGTGGGATATATATCACAATTTAGGTGAGTTTTATTTTTTTTTAATTTATCGTTAATAATTTTATAATAAGTAATAAAGTTTTTGGTCTATTTTAAAGGATTGTGTCTTCTCAGTGTAGGCGATATTAGTAAAGCAAAGGAATTCCTCTGACAAGCGGTGCAATTAAATAGGCAAGAATGTTCCTTCATTGCTTTGGCTAAGATTCACATTCTTGAGGATGACTTGCCTGGAGCTATTGAAATTTATAAAGCTGCAATAGAAATGTCTCCGGACAGCGTAGAACTATCTACATCACTAGGACTTCTTTACATGAAATTGGGAGAACATTCGAAAGCTTTTGAGAGATTTGGCACAGCTTTAGCCCATGATCCTAATTGTGCCAAAGCATTATTAGCAGCAGGAGCTATGATGCAGGTAATTGATTTATTTATTAAAAATAAAAAAATCAATAATTACGAAATTAATTTATTTTATTCAATTTTTAGAATCATAAAGACTATGACGTAGCTTTGTCTAAATACAAAACAGCTACTTTACAAATACCAGAATCACCAGCGTTATGGAATAATATTGGAATGTGCTTTTTTGGAAAGAAAAAATATGTAGCTGCTATTAGTTGCTTAAAGAGAGCTAATTATTTAGCACCATTCGATTGGAAGATTTTGTATAATTTAGGATTAGTGCATTTAGCTACTCAGCAATACGCATCTGCTTTTCATTTTTTAAGCTCTGCTGTTAATTTACAATCTAAAATTGGATGCATATTTTTGCCATTTGCAAGTAAGTTTACAAGTTCATTTTTTTTAAACAGTAATTGAATAAAAGGAAAGAAGGCTTGTAATTGAATTTTTTTTAGTTACACTAACGCATCTTAAGGATTTTAACAATGCGAGGCACGCATTCGAACAAGCCGTCATCTTCTCTCCGAATGATCCGATTGTGTTCTTAAATTACTCGTTATTCTTGTACAAGCAGGGTGAGATCTCCAGAGCGATCGAGGAATACAAAAAATTTCAAGCGTTAGCTCAACGTGTCAGTGGGCTCGAATACGATGTAAGTAAGATAATCATTGGGAAAAAACGGGAGTTTTAAAAGCTCAAACGCTTAAGATTAGTTTTTATTGATATTGAAAACGATCGATTTCCATTGCGGAATTTTTTTTATTCTGTTTACGGTCGTTTTTCTTATTCAACGTAAAATTGAAACGTTAATGGTTGACGGTTTCGTGGAATATTTTTAGCGTAAGCTATGCAACGGATTGTTATGAGGATTTCTCCTGGAAAAAATAAAGTAAGAGAAGAGTTAGTTTAGAAGGAAAGGATCGGTTTGAGATATTGTTGGGTGGTACAGTTTTTTTATTTATAGAGAGAGAATTTATAGATAGATAAGGCTTTTTGAAGCTGAAAAAGTTTAAAAATTTTTGGGCTTGGAGTAAAATTTAAAAAAATTCCGGTTAGGGAAAAAACTTTTTTAAAAAAAATGAATTTTTGAGTATGACTGATAAAAACTAAAAAAAACTCAAAATATTTTGTCGAAGAGAAATTTGAAAAAAAAATTATCAAGTGGAAAGAAATTGTAAAATTCTTCAAAATTTGTTAGGACATATTTTCAAGAAAGAATTAAAGTTAACAAATATTTTAGGCAACGTTAACATGGGTTAGCCCGAGAGGGGTTTCAGCTAAATTAAGTTTTTAGTTTTTTAACTTCTTGTTGCTTTTTGGCTAATTTGATAACATACGATGAAGTCCTAGGAAACGAAGTGCAATTAAAGGTGCCCGCCTTTTGGTAGTCAAGGGAAAGTAGTCTGCATCAAAACCCGGACGCGGATAATATTCTATAGTCTCTATCTTTTCTCTGTCGACTGGATGATCACCTTGGCAAAATACCCAAATATAATTTAACTTGAAATCGGAAATTTTAAATTTGAAAAATAGAAAATTAGCTAGGAGCTATAATTTTTTTAAATTTTAGAATACCTCTTTTTCGGGTGAGTAATGCTGAATGCGTTGCTGAAGCTCTTCTGGCATGTCTGGGGGTAATTCTTGGGTATTGTTGTAACAGTCTGGAGCCCAGCTCCACACCTTAATAAAAATTATGAGGAGCTTTCAAAGCTACGAATTTGAGTTTTTAGAAATTGATAATTTTATCATTCATACCTTATTGATTTTTAAATAGACGCACAACGTATTTTCAACTGTGCCGTATCCATACGGGGGATTAGCGCAAGGACCTAATCTTTCTGTAATATTAAATTTGCAAAATTTTTCTTCTGTGCAATTCACACTGTCTATGTAAGCTGTAAAAATTAATAGCGCAATTTATTATTTGAAAAGTTTTTTGTTAAAAGAAATGCGAGGCCGAGAGATTTTAGTTTAACAAAAACTTACGCTTTAGAAATGACGAAATTTTATCAACATACTCCCTTGGACAACTCTTTCTCTGGCTTATCCATATTAAAGGGGAAGTCTTGTATAATAAAGGTTGAAAGCTCAACCCTGAAAAAAAATTAA
Source organism: Liposcelis brunnea (assembly GCA_023512825.1). NCBI lineage: Eukaryota > Metazoa > Arthropoda > Insecta > Psocodea > Liposcelididae > Liposcelis > Liposcelis brunnea. Next base: position 4,949,424 of record CM042071.1, read on the forward strand.
TCAAAACTGGATGATTGATATCAGATAAAACCTTCTCAGGTGATCAATGCAGGCCAGGCTAGCTTCATTGAACAATTTACTCATTAATTTGATAACTTTCAATAACTATTTTAAATCCTGCATTTATTCCCTAACAAAACAGTTAGTATAAATACCTGGAGGCCCTATTAGGGTCATATCAAATCTCTTTGAAGTCGGTTGGGCATCATTAACGAGCAGAACGATATACAAAAACAAAACAAACAATCCAAACAATACAATTAAAAATATTAAATAATATAACAAAATTGCAGCTGAAAAGAAAAATTTTATTTAAAGGTTTTAAGTTTATTTTTAACAAAGATTTTTAAATTCAGGCCTGTTAAATGATGCTTGAATTTTTTTTTCCTTGAGCTTAACTGAAGAGCAATTATAAGCAAAAAAGCTGCAATAATATTAAGGAAGAAAATAAACGAGGACGTAAAAGCGATAAACGTGATTCCATAAGATGAAATTGTAGGAAGAATAAAGAAGGAACAATGAGGGGATGAAATTACAGAAAAAATCCAATTAACTTCAACGCCCAACTAAGAGAGGTTTGAGGATGTAGAAGAACATTATTTGCCTGACTGGATGCTGCAGCATCTGTGTAAAGATCTCACTTTTTCTATTTTCACAAGTCACGACCCTAAATATTGAAAATTCGTTTTTTAAAAATCGAGTTATTTTTTTTTTTTTCATATAAAAATTTTTTATCTAAAGAATAAAATAAATTCAAAAAGCTACCTTTTCTAAAATATGATTTCCTGTTGCTTTCACGCATAGGTTCACGTATGAAAAGAAAAAAAGGAAAAAAATAAAACGAAGCATTTGAAAATATTTCACGAATTCCTACATAATACACAATTGATCTCCATGAAAGGGAAAATAGTTTTCTCGAGAGTTTCGGGTTTTGAAATGGCCTTGTAAAATATTTTTAAATTGATATTATAAATAGCTCAAGTTTTTTTAATAACACACACACCCCATGTTCTCAGACGTCGGCCCAATATGGTTTTCTGCCACGGATTATAAATAAATAAAAGGCAACGAAGGCAAAATGCTAATTTTTTTTCACGTTTTTGAAATGGTTGCATCAAACTTTACGCGGAAAGGGGGAAAAATTAAAAAAATAACTAAGAGGTTTGTTGATGTCAACATAAATAACAAGATCACTGCCATGTTGAGTGTAGTTCCCGAAGGAACCGCCACTTTTGGAATTTTCTTTTTAAAATTGAAAGAGGAAAATAGAAATTTGTAGATGATGATTAGTTAGTTGTTAAAATGATAATGATTAATGATGATGATGGTGATGGATAATTGTTAGTATTGGTAGCGATGATAATTATAGCTAACTTAACTTATAATTAACCTGACTTTTTCGATGTGTTCGGTACGAAGTCTGACTTGCAAATGGCGGTGGAGAGGTAGTGTCGTTGTTTATATAGGGGGCGACGGAGGCGCTCGAAGTTGGTACTAGTGATGACGTCAGCGACAAAAAGAAGGGGAATGAATAGCTTGTTGCAGAAAGGGAATAAGTGAATTAAAAATGTTGTGAACTTGTGTCTTTTTTGCTCATAATTAATTTTTGAATTGAAAGAGGAGAAAATCGTCTAAATAAGTTATAATTAAAAAAAGGAAAAAAATATAAGCATTTAAAAAAATACGAAAACTATGTTTTATACACAGGCAAGAATATGCTACACTTCAAATCAAACTTAAAAGAATAGCCAGGTTAAGCAAATTTTTTACTGTGGATTTAAAAAACCCTAGCACGATACAAAATTAAATAAACGACACAAAAAGGAGAAGGCTGCTGCTAAGGTGCCTAACAGAAAAAAATCCGTTTTACTTTTAACTTCACTACGAACTTGTTACATTAATTCTTTTTGTCGTTCAAACTTCACTCTTTACCTATAAATATTTTTTAAAAAAAAGCTTTCTCAGTCAATCCAACGTTTTGGCGGTTTATAATGTTAAAAACTTGTAACAAGTTCTCACATACCCTCGAGAGTTTTCTTGTTGAGTATCTTAGGAAACAAGGAAATAGAAAATAAAAAAAATATGTAGTTTCATTTCTTTTCCCTTCAAAATTCCTGTTTTGACTTCGCGGCCTTATTTTTCAAAATGAAATTTCCTCTTAGAAAAAAAAATATTTTACCTTTGTCGTTACACTCTACCAGTTTTCCACACTCAGCAAAAGAATAATATTATTTTTTATTTATTTTTCTTTTTAGGTTTTGGAAGTGGCTTCTAACCTGAGGAAAATCTTGAACATAAATCCGAGTCGCACGGAACAGGAGGTAAAAATCTCGAAGGGGAAAAGTCCCAATGCGGTTCATAGAAAAGGGACGAGCAAAGCGGTGGCGAACGATGAAAACCAACCTTCGACATCGAAAACGGAAGATAAAGTAAACGAAAGGGAAAACGTTACGAAAACTCCGTCCATTCCGGAAAATCAATTAGAAAAGAACAAGGACGAAAATAAAGAGAAGAGTTTGGAACATGGGATTGCGAGTGTCGGAGGAAAATTAGCAGCTATCGCTGTGAAAAAAGAAATCAATAGCTTGTCGCCCGTTGTTAATAAAAAAGATGGAGAGACTGTTCAGTACGAAATGGCTGCCGATGAAGTGTAGATTTTAAAGAGAAGTTAGCATGGATTTGATTAAAGATCTGATTAGTGATTAGTGATGAAAAAAACTTATGAACTTTTTTAAAGGAAATATGGGCTCGTTTGAAGTTTGTGGCATGCATTTGGGATTCAGGACTTTCTAGCTCACGTGTAAGTATTTTTGCTTTATCGACCGTAGGGAGTATAAAGTAATAAGGCATTTGGCATAAATTTCACTTTCAACTTGCCGGACTTTTGCAGAGTGATAAAGCTTTGCAAGACTAGATTATGGTTATTTTTTTTAGCCTATGGTTGTTTATTTATCAGTCGTAGGCGGAAAAGTAATTAGGTCTTATCGGAGTCGTAAATTTACAAACTAGAATTTTCGATATGGCAACGGTTGTTACGGTTAATTGTCGCAGTTGCGACGGTTGCAAAATAAATTGACCAACATATGATGTATAAGATGAATCGTCCTGTGGCGAAATCGTCCGACGACTCGCTGTAATTCTTCAAAAACTTTTTAGGCCTTTATTTTCAAAACGTTTAATAAAACTACAAAATCTTCAAGCTGTGAACTTATGATGGCTATAAAATTTTTGACAGACAGGTAGACGTCATCGGAAATTAGATTTCCTACGCATTAAAAGCATCAGAACATCGATTTTCGTTGAAGTAACAAGAACGGATTTCGGATTAAATGAAATTTTTTTTTCTGAGTGAAAACAAAAGTTTCGATTTTTTGTTTGAGGACACTTAACCAAAAAGGATGATTGGTCCTCGTTTATTGTGTTCTCAGCTGTTTATGCACCTAGGGCTAGCAAAGCGTGGGTAGTTCCATAGTTGAAAGCCCACAGCTTACTTTTATCCTCTTTTGGACCATGGACGGCTGAGTGTCTCGTATAATTCCCTTTTCTTCAAAATGGAAAACTAAAATCGGATCGTTTTTTTTTTTTTGTAAGAGTTTGTTGAAAACTTGATAGTGCTTGTGGCTTTGTAAACCCAGCAAAGCTTTGTCCCTGAGAAATTGCATGTTCCCACTGAACTTCATTTGTAACTGCCAGATTAATCTTTGACCCTAATTAGAAAACCAGCAAAAGTCAATATTGAATGAAATGTAATGCAACTTCTTCAATTATTCCCAACATCCCAAACCTTATCTTCATCAATTTCCTTAATCATTAACAAAACTATTCGCGGCGAGGAAAACAATGTTCTTGGTATAGACTTTCAACAAATGAATATTTCATCGATGCGATCAATTCCACTTTGTTTAGTTTATTCATTCATTTTCCCACGTATTAATTAAGTTTCAATATAAATCGTTAACCTTTAATATTCCTTCAGCCGCTGTCGCTTCCAAGATTTTGTATCTTTATTCGAATCCTTCAAAAGTTTCGAATCTATTTAAGCGGATGATAAATTAATATATACAACAGACTGGGTTCAAATAGCTCAGTCTGAACCTGATAAGTTTTCCGTCGTGGTAGGAAATAATGAGACGAGAATTGTGTTTATTTAAAGATTCATTCACTTTACGGATTGATCCATTCCGTGATCGATTGTCTGCCACTGGAGTGTTGACATATCTTGAGATCATTAACTGGTTTTTGCTTGAATCCAGTCTGGGTTTCAATTTTCGTTTTCATGGCTGTGTCCATGTTCTTGTTTTTTTGTGAGGAGAGGAGATCGACTGCGAATTTTTACTGGGATGATGAGAATTGTGAATGAAAGAAAATTTTGGCGATGAGGATTTAATGTAAATAATCGTTTTTTGGGAAAATTGAATGAATGATTGGCGAGATTGATTTGTCTTAGTTATTCGTAGTGTTTTTTTTACCTGTGTGCGACTAATTGCACGAGATAAAAAAATGTTGGTAATTAGTTTGCGCTGCAGCATCTGAGAAATAGTGGAATACAAATTTTTATGTGTTGCAGGAATAAAGGATTAAGTCGGATACTCTGATTTGAGCAGGATTTGCTTTCAGGGCGCTTGTGAGTGCAATCTTCATATAAAGAGGAAATTCGAAGGTTGGCGAAACTAACTTCTGTTGAGCGGTCACCCATCCCAGAGTGAACCGTAGTCGATGCCATGCTGCTTATCTTCGATGATCCCAGATCACGAAAGTGCTCAAGCACGCTGAGGACGCTGTCACAATATAGTTTAAAAAGGGGATTTTTTGCAACAAAATTCTCTTGCAATTTGATTCACTTTGTTTTCAATTTTAAATTGTGAAAACAGCTTGTCAATATGTATGATTAATTAAAAAAGGTACAATTCAAATCGACGTGATATAAATGTTGAAATCATTCGATAGGGATATTACGTCATCGAGCTTATTCTGTTCAATCAAATAATGCAAATGGTTTGTAAGTGACAAAGCATTGTTTTATCGAGAGGGGAAAATATTAAATTTTAAAAAGATGTAGAGATTTTCGTGAATTTCAACGAAAAAAATGAGTTTTGCACGTAGGAGGTAAGCTTGATGTTCACTTCTGTAGCCGATTAAAGGAAAATTTTTATTTGTGGAAATAATTATTTCCGGTTTTAGGACTTGACAAAAAGAATTTTAACAAGCGTATATGAAAAACAGCTAAGCTGATGAATTGGTTGGCCTACACACGTACACTGTGTGTCTGGAGGTAGCACAGAAGCGCTAGCAGGCTTTTCTTGTCAAGCCGCTAAATGTTTTTTGTCTCGGCTATTGTTATAGAGAATTAGCGGAACCCGGCCGTAGTAATCTTTTAACAATTCGAAACTAAAGTTAAGCTATTAGAAAAATCGGCTTAAAAACTTATACACTTCCCCTGTAAAATTCTGATTTTGAATCCAGATTAAAGAACGAGGAAAAAAATTTAAATAAAATCAGCAGTTTTAATGAACTTGTCAATCATCATTTTCGGACTCAGTTTGCTGGAATGAACGAGGAAAACTGGATGAAACAATACATAAAAAGTTATATGGTATTTGCATATTGAATCAGGGAAAACAAAAAAGCACACTTAAAACGTTTGACCTATGAAATTTTTGAATTGCAAAATGTTAAGTAAAATGAATCATTCATTATTTTTGAACGTGGACATTAAATATGTATTGTAAACTCAAAGGCAGGTCAGAGTCCTCCGTTATGGCTCAGTGGAAGATGCAGATACTTAATCTTGTTTTGCTTCTAACCTTTTAAATTAAGATTTTAACCCCGTTAAAATTCAATAAAGGAATAATTCCAGGAATCAATCTTTACATTAACCGTTTTACTTGTTTCGAGGTTTTTGTTAGAAAATATTCACTCTAACGAAGAAAAACCACATCTAACAATCGTTTTCAAGAAAATCGTCGCTTTAACCTTACTAAATCTCAAAATTTGATTTAATTCAAGCCACTCATCTCGAGTGCATATATTAAAAACTTTTTAAGCATCTGGGAAACGTTACAAGTTCCAAACCCGAATTCGACGAAATAAGAGAATCAAAACCGCGAAGCAGGAAGTCTGGAAAGAAAATACCTCCTTTTACTTGGAAGAATACATCGGAAATTTTGCAGATCAATTCTGCGTAAAAGAGACTAAACTATAAATAGAATGTAATATTTGATTTGGAAATCCGAAAGCTCGCTGAACAGCTGTTGATTATTAGTGTGATCAAGGTTCGCAGACTTCAGTGGACGGGACATGCAGCGCGAGCGCCCGTGATGAGGAAAGATTCAGCAGGTCCTAGGTGGATGTCCGACTGCTTTAGATCGCTTGGTTGCTCTCGGGTGTGCTGGCAGGGCAATGTGTTGATGAATGCGGATCGCTGAGCCGCTTGGCGCGGCGTGATGAAGCAATAGTGGTTTCGCATATAGAGTCCTAGGGCGTTAAAAGGGCTTGCTAAATGGGCTTAGTAAACTAAAACCATACCGAATAGGCTAAGTATTCTTAATGTTATAAAAAAGAAACATTATTACTGGTTTTGTATTAAAATTGGAGATATCTGGTTTGGATGAGCAGCTGGGATTTTCATTCGGCTTTTTTTCTGACCTCTAAAGGGTCCTAGACAAAGTCCTAAAGCCAGTTTAGGGCGTCATTTTAGTCGAATAATAATCGCCTTCAACAGCAGTGCTGTCCGATTTACGGCTGACAATGTTTCACATTCTTAATTAAAGGGGGCTATGACCACATTAAAGAATACTGTGACGCCACTTTGTCGTCCCCGTGAATACGATAGAATGTGCCATGAGAGTCAGTAGGACTTTCCTTCACATCCTAAGAGCCGCGAGTGTGTGTAATATTTGGCGTAAAACAGTAAACGGTAAAAGTGATTTTTTTTAGAGAAATCCCAAACAAAGACTTAAGCCGCGTTCCAATTCAACAGAAGGAAGTGTGCACTTGAAGTATGCAACCTACCAATCAGGTTTTAGCAAGCAATATTTTTGGGGCTCCCTTTGTAATTTTTATAGTGACCCAGGTAGACTGTAATGTCACATTAAAAGAAATCTTCTAGGGTCTTTAGCGGCCGTAAATCAATCTGAGTCTCCCCGTAAAAGGTCAGCTCATGGGGTAGATGCTCCGCCGTTGATCGCAAAAGACAAAAAAGGGCTGATATCCATGTTTTATTCAGTTATGTAAGCGTAAAGTTCGCATCAAGGCTAAAGTAAATGAAATGTAGGAAATCTTCCTTTTCAATCTTGATATTGCTGCAGCTTTTCCTTATAAATCTTCAAAGAAAATTCAGCGTTTCCTCATTTAAACAGGAAAACATATGAAGGTGGATCTCTTTAGTTATTCCATTGAGTTTCGCTTTACCTTCGAACGGAATTACCTATTAGAAATTTAACATTTAAGGAGCTCTGTGTTTCAGGGTTGTGGTACTTAATAATAATAATGCGGAATTTCGATTTGGCAATGTCATCTCCATCTAACCTTTGTTGTTCCCTTATTTAATGAATTAATATCGATATATCCGTTTGCCGTTAACCAATATTGCTAAGATAAAGGCACGTTTCGCGTGAAACGGCTTTAATCAGAAAGCGTCTCTGAGTTCCTTTAGCTCGTCTATCTAAACACGTTAAATCTGGGCTCAATAATGTTAATTAGTTTTTTGGGCCCTGGTTTAATCGAATTGATCAAAGAAAAAAGGAAATTCTCGAAAATTTAAAATCTTCATCCCTATAATCCTTTTTTTGGACAATGGATAAGAAAAGGTTATCAAAAGAGAAATCTAGTTTACAAGATGAGGTTAACTTGTGTCAGTGGGAACGACATAATGTGTTTCTCGACCGGAGGAAATTCGATTCATGAAGGATTTTCATTACGTCTAATCATGCAATTTCTTATCTGAGAAAGAAGAGATTATTCGTTCGGTGTTTTGCCCTTTTGAATGAGAGATAAGTAGAAAGGAAGAAGCTGCTGGAATTCATGTAATTTATAATAGCGTGAAGTGAATCTTTAGTTTTTTTTTTTCTTTTAACTGACCCTTGAAATGAAATTTTATTTTAATTTTACTTTAAAACCGGCAAGTAAATATGTTATCATCATGGTGTTTGCGGGACTTGCCTTTAGCTATTTACGTGATTATTTCTTAATTACCTCATTACTCGTTTGTAAAAGAGGTAATTTGAAATGAGATTTGTTTTCTCATTTGCTAGAGACAGGTTGTATTTTGTAGTTGAGATTTTGCCGGAAGGAAAAGCTTGTATTATTTTTTGTTTTATTTATTCGTTTAGTTAAATATTTAGGAGTGCGGGAAATGAGGTAGTTTGGGTTGATCTAGTCATTTTCACTAAGTTGATGGTCCTGAGCAGGGTGTGGGATCCTGTAATGCTCACGGTACACGGCGAAGAAATTCAACGCGTACCTCACTTTAAATACCTGACAAGTCTAACAGCTGCCACCAGAATCATTTTCTTGGGTGAGACTTTGGGAATAGCTCTCTTCTAGATTTTAAGAAGAAATTCATTTTAAAAAAATGAAAAAAAAAACTGTTGTAAAAAGCTCGTCAGTTGATTCGAAAGATCTTCAATTAATTGTAATTTTACATTTTTCTAAAGCAATGCAACGAGCGGGGGAAAACAGCGATTCGATTAATTGCATTGAGAGTTCAAGCAATTGTCTGTGGATTTGAAAATAGAAGTTATTATTTATATACTTGAATGTCGCCAAGTGCAATCTCGAAAGCACTTAAATGCATTCAGAAGTATTTACTCGCGCCCTTGACATAAAGTCTGAAATGTAATGGAAAAACAACAAACATTGCCTTGTAACGCTCAATGGAAAATAAGATAAAAATTTGCAATGTCTCAGACAATCAGCTTACTCGATTTTGATAAACGAGATGTAGAAATGGGAAAATGTGAAGGAATGTTCAATTAATTTAAAATTAGAGCGCCCTAATCTTTATTAGAACAGAAGCCTCGACTTTTAACTAACTGGTAGTCGCCCTACAATTGTCTTTGTTGATGGTTTTTTTTATTAGCTGCAATTTCTGTCCATGTGGCGGTGAAGCATGTGACCGAAGGAAATTCTAAAGCAGCTTTTATTAACTGGTGGCAGCGGTAAAACCCAAATTTCCACGTAATAGGAGATTGGTGCTTCAGTTTAGTTCAGTAATTAGTTTTCACTATTTAGTGTAAGCGTTATTTAGTTAATGACGAAAAAACAGCCCCCCCCCCTCAAATGAAATTGGTCCTTAGGGAAAAAGTGGGTGATTGAACATTTAATTTCGCCTTTGACAAAAACCAGCCGACTTCGCTTTCTCCTTCTAATAATTTAGAGCTCTAAAATTGTCTTAGTTTTACACTGAGAAACTCGAAATGATAATGATTCCTCTCGTAATTAAATCGAAGTATAGGATCACTTTGACTAAATTACGTAAACAAAACTTTACCTTGCTATGAGACCACAACAAACAATTCTTCAACAAGTGTTCCCTTTGATTTAGATGTCAGATTGAATTTACAAAAGGTGCATCTACTTTGTCCCTTGGAAAACGTTTTAATAAACCATTTCGTAAAGATAGCAAGTCGTCTGGTTTATTTAAATTTCGTCTCCAAATTTTAGCTGAAGTCAGTTAGAAGCTATTATATTTTTTTGAATCCCTGTTGTGAAATCTATTTTTGAAATCCTAAGGAAGTTCTTAATTACGATGGAAAATACTTCTAAAGATGAAATAAATAGGTTAATTTCGCTTCTTCCTCGAGAAAGGAAGTAATCAAAGAGTCTCTAAGCTGAGACTCAAGGTTTTCATAGCAAATCGCCGTCAATGTCACAGCTTTATGAAGCTTTTTAGCTGGATCCACTTTTCCCACATCGACAATCTTAATTCCCCTCCGAGTATAAATCGTTCCGGTTTCAATTTTTATTCTTTGATCATCCCTTTTCATGGGAAAGAAAAGTAAAAGCGAAAGTTTTTAAAATCTCTTCCTCTTTTTTTCCCCTAAAAGTTAAAAACGCCTAAGGTGAAAAAAATCCAACCTAAATTTTTTATTTCATTTAAGTTTTAATAAAATAGTCACTAACGACGACTTTTTTTTATTTTAGAGCAATCGCAATGAACGCATCCAAAGCTGAGGTGTTACGGCGTTGCTAGGAGCTTTCGACTCTTTACGGCACCTTCGTTTGGAGCTTTTAGTCAACGTACTGCTGTCGAAGTCTTCGGACCGCGTGCGTTTTCTAGTGAACAGATAACCTGTTGCGCTCTTGTGTTGTTCGTGTGATAAGGATTTTTCTTTCGATGTTTTGTTGGATGTTGGAATTATGATGTGGTAAGTTTTTTTTTTATAATTTTTTCTCGGGATTCTTCTTTTTTTTTTTTACTTTTTGAAAAAATATTTAAAACTTTTACAAAGTGTCGATGGACTCGGTAAAGAATTTTTTGGGATTTTGGAATTTAAGTATCGAAGAATATTTTGAGAATGTGATATAAAAAATTTTAAATGGTTTTTGCGGTGGTAAAATGACGAAGAAATTTATTGGAAGGTTTAGCAAAGAGAGAGGATATTTATGATTTGGTTTTCTCAATACTTTTTATTAAAGGGCGAGATCTGCTTATGCCATTTAGTTAAGCAGAAAGATACAAACCGGTCTCAGCTTCAGTTTTGGAATTACTTGGTAATCTTTTTTGTTTTTCATTGTTTTAAAAAAATTTAATTGGAACAAGAGTCGACTTTTGTTGATTCGTTCGGATCAAACCGATTTTTACGAACTAACGAGATTTACGTTTAACAGAATAAGAATTGATGAAAAAATAAGTTTTTGCAGAAAAACGCCTGATTTAAATCATAAAATTTTTACAGCGTCGATAACTAAAATTTTGCATTCAGAAAAATTTATAAAGAAATTTCTTTAGAAAAATTACGACGATTTAAAAAATTTACCATAGACTAAATCCAATTCTTTTAAAGCCCTATGACCTTGACAGCGTTAAACAAGGAAATCTGAAGCAAGTACAGTCCAATTGTTTTTAGGTCCTAGGAAGGGGGGCATAGTGCCATCGTTTTTTCTCCGGATTTTGCTTCTGATATCTTAAAAGTTCGACTTTTAGTCGAAGTCCAACCCTGTCTACGGAATAAGTTTATGGTTTAACGCCATAGTGATTTTTTTCAGTTGGGCTGACAGCTTTCGAAAAGAAAAGTTACGGAAAACTGTATTTATTATCCTTGGCCTTACATTTAAATTAGGCTAATTATTTTAGGAAAATGAAATAAAACCACCTCTAGGCCGCACAATAACGATGTCGTTGCTAAATGTTTGGCTAATTGTTTTAGCCAACAGAGTGAATAGCATTTAGGATTGTGAAAATTGCCTTCAGCTATACCACAAGATTTCTAGCGAAATTAATAAATTCAAAATGTTTCAACGGCTTTTCTAGAAAAAGCAATCAGACGTTCTGCCCTCCCGTTTTTCCTCATTTTAGTTCTGGCTCAATGGTGGGTTAAATGAGGAATTATGTGCGAAAAAAGCACTTTCGCCATAAGCTAAACATTAAAAACAGTGCCCCTTTTGCATATAACTTCTCAAATGCATCACAAACGATTGACGTGAATTTGACTTTGAAATTCAAACCTGGCGGCGCTGCGTGAAGTTAGCACCACCAGGTCTATTTTTGCAATAACTTTTAGGGCGTTATTAGCACAAACGAAATTTTTTGCGGCACAAACCAGCACAAACTACTCCATATGGTACCAACCTGGCGTTCTAATCTGGTGTCGCTAACTTCCTAAGCATCAAAAAGCGATGAAAGATTTTTTTGAAAAGTCAATGATTTGAAAAAATAAATATTGGAAAAAAAAATTGAGGAAAAGAATTCTCCATGAAACTTTATTGGGATATTTTTAAAATTAATTAGGTAATGGAAGGATCATTGGCCGGTGTATGAGTAGGTCTTTAAAGTAAGTTCACGTACGCTCATATAATTTTCATAATTATTATACCATTGTTTCCTCTTTTTTGACGCTGATTATTTCGTGTATTGTTGACTACGCCCGTAAGGGCTAAACGCGTGAAAATAGAATAGTTACAGTCTGATTCCGCAAGCTGGAATGGTTTAGCTTTTGTTGGCGAATCAATTTTTTGAATCGTTTGGGTGGAGATTAGAGTTTCACTGAAGTTCGTTAACATTTTCTTCAAATTCGAAAAAATATGAGATTTTAATCTTTGTTAAAGTTTTTTTAGAAGTTGAAAATCCTGAGTAAAGATGTTTAATCTTACTTTCTTGATGTCCAAATTCTAGCTTCTTGTTTTTGCCGAAAGGTTCTGCTAAAAGGAAACTTTAAAGTTTTAAGCTTAAACTTGTCTCAATAGTTGTTTTCACACTTTCTTGTTCCTTTTGTTTAACAGAATATCTTTCTTGCTTTTATTGACTTCTGATGAAAGAAAGTATGCAAAGTGGAATGGCTATGCATCATGTAGAAAAATTTTTAAAAAGTAAGAGTTTATTTTTCTGTAGCAATATTTCGGAAGTTGAGTTCGTTGCTATGATGTGGGAAAAAATTTACAGGAGCGGAAGTGGTTCGGGCATATCTTTAAATATGGAAACATCAGCAGGAAGGGACCTCAATCAGAAAGATTAGGCTTTTTGAAAATCACAGTATTTTGAGGGTATTCCACGTCCAGATTAAGAAATCCACTGCTCATTCTAGGAATGAAGCTGCTGTTTAAGTTCTGTAGACAAGAGCTGAGCTCATTTTGCAAATGATAGAAAACAAAGCCTCCAAACTCTCCATGTACTAACTACAAAGACTTGAAACAAGGCGACAATCTCATAATATTACAAACCTTACGTGAAACCTTCTGGGAATTTTGTTACTAGATCTGTGACATCGATTCTTATAAATATCCTAGCGGAATAGTTGAAAAGTTGACGGTAATCGAGTAATATGATCGATCGAAAGCCCCTTAAACTTTCTCTCATTTACCGATCCAGTAATTAAATTCTTGATGTGGGTCAAAAACTTAGCCAACATTTCAAACAATTACCATTATGACATACCACCGCAGAAGAGGAAAAAGTTGAAGACGGTCGACAAAGCGGTCAGGATTAAATTTCAATTCGATTGACATTCAAATTTCAAACTTTTTTCACCTTTTCCTCCTTTTTTTCTTTGATTGAAATTCTTTTTTTAATAATGAGTTGAATTTTCAACTCGTCAAGGGTTTTCCTTGTATTTTGAAAAAAAAAAAAGGCTTGAGTTAAATTTAATTAACCCGAGCTAAAAGTCTTGGTTATCATTTTATCAAACGTTGCTAAAACGCAATTTCTTGTTTAAATTTTTTTTTATTACATAGTAAAAAAAAAAGAACCTCCGACGAAATATTAAAAAGAAAGGGTTGGAAATTTCTGTTCGAGTTTTAAATGAAGAAGTTTCTCCCAGTGTGTGAGCATTGTTTCTTGAGGTATTCTTTATTAATTAACTGGCGAAAATTGGATAAAGTGTTTTAAAATCTTAGTTAACTTCAAAGGGGAACCAAGAGTTGTTAATGAGAGCCGTGTCGCCGCATTTATTTTCCTAGTTTACGCGAAATTCAAAGGTTGTTTGTTTAGAAGTTTGGTCAAGCCTGGAGGATTTGTTTAAATAAACGCTTAGCCACTCAGATTGTTTTGCAAGAGTGGTCTTAAGGCGGCTTTTACCAAAACGTGTAATCGAATGAGTCGATTTCGGGTTAACACAAACACTCGGCTATCCTGCAGATGATTATTGCCCTCAATAACTGACAATGGCAACAATGAGTTCGAATACATACAACGTTCAGGAAGAAAAATGTACTGACAAAATACGAAAGAAAATTAATTGAAAAATTATAGAAAAATAGTCTTGCGCAAGAATAAGATTAAAACTAACCCTATGACGACCAGTTAAGGTAATCAGTAGTAGATGACAACCAGTGAAGGTAATCATGAATTAAAGAACTTGAGTTAATCATCAACTTGAGTTAGTCATCAGTACTGGGCGTAGAAGGGGTATCCTCCCATAAAATGACCGCGCATTGTATATTATTCTTTATTGCATTATATTTTTCATTATCTCCAATACTCTCTCTGAAGAAATAGTATATTGTAATACTAGGGAGGAAAGTGAATTTTTCCGTTGAGGTTTTGAATCGGCCCGAGCGAAGCGAGGGTTGATTCAAAACCGAGACGGAAAAATTCACGAGACTCCCTAGTATTGCAAGGTACTTTTTATTACGAATCAAAATGCGATTTAAAACTATTTTTTAGAAAAATGATTAATTTTTAAATTGTAAACTAAAGTTGTTTACTTGTTCGGTATCACAACTCTTTCCGGTTTTGTGCGGCAAACTTTGAATTTCTTAATTTTTGTTGGCAACCTTACTTTATTCGAACGGGAGGAAAGTATTTAAACGGTAGGAAAGTATTCGAACGGGTGGAAAATTTGCCGCAATACCGGAAATACTAACGAGACACGGAAAAACCAGTTTTCCGTGGTGTTTATATGTCGAGAAAATGGCGCTTTCTAACTATGAGTAATGAAAAATAACTAAATGTAAAAAAAAAAAAAAATTAAAAAAGTAGTACTTACGATTTTTCCAAAAAATTATTTATGTGTCCGGTGATTTTTTCTATTTGGTTCTGTATCTCATTTACATATGAAAGTTGTGCGGATCCCGGCAATGGCGACATGTTTTCTCTCATTTTTTGTTTTAAATTTTTGAATTCCTCGTCGCTCTCAAAATGCATTAATGAGATAAGGTCATCTGCCTGTTGCCAAGCAAGTCTGAAAATCAATAAATCGATAAATTATAAATCGAATAAATTGATTTAATTGCTAATCAATTAAATAAATAAAACCTAAGACTTACTCTAGTTTTGTTAAAATTAGAATTTCAATCAAAAATTTGATTGAAAAATCCAAAAGGTTTTTCATGGCTTCCATATTCTTATTTGGTACGCTGGCTGACACAAAAGAACCCGAACACGATAGTGCGAGAATAACTTGACAATTCAGGTCTATTTCTTGGCAAGCAAGCATCAATGATTAATCATTGTTCTTTTGTAAAATCTTGCTCAATAAAGTTTCAACTTCAAACTTGTTAAAAGATTCATCTAAGATCTATATATATTCCCTTTAAAAATTAGTTTGATCGGAGAAAATCACAGTGATCAATCCACCCTCATAATTGGGCTAGTTAATAAATGTCTGCTCTAAGCTGCAAGCAGGGAGGATAGAAAAAAGAAGGAAATAATTTTGGGAAAAAGGATTGTTTGTCCTTCGTTGTCTTTTAAAAGGAGCAAAAATTGTGTAATAAAAAACGGACGGATTTTAAATACAAAATTCAACGGGTTAGAAAATTTTTAGTTTTCTAAACTCCGCTTGAAAAGATTTCTTTTTAAAGAATTTATTTATGTTGAATTATTTTTTTCCGGATACTTTTCACGTGAGAATTTTAAACTCTGGGTCACTTTGCGGTTCAAGTTGTCTTATTTTGCCTTTCGGCTTTTTTTATATCTAAAAGAAGTGGCCTTAGGCTTGAAGAAAAAATTTTAAGAGTGCATGAAAGTGTCAAAAGAGCTTCATTTATTTCATAGATCTTACTTTTTTATACTCGATCGGATTACTTACTTTTTATTTGAATGAATGGTTCGATTGGAAATATTTTTTTTAAAAGAAAAAAGGATAGGCGGTAATGAAAGAAAAACAAAGTTAAAAGGCTTCGGGTATTTTTTTTGGTTTGAATGAAAAATTTCCATGTTAAAACATGAAATGAAGCAATATTTGTTTAGGGGCGTTAAAATTGATCCAAAAATAAAAATAGCGCTGGAAAGGTTTTTAAAAGATCTACATCTTTTCACTAGGTCTATCAAGTTTGGTAAGACGGAGCTTGCAGTTGCATGCAATGCTAAAAAAAATTTCGCACTCTTGGACGATTTCGACGAAGAAATATTGATATTAATTAGATTGATTGTCATTTGTCAATGATACTGAAAGAGAATAGTGAAAGAGACGCTCTTTTTGAAGTTAACGTCTGTGAGTGGGTTGATGCTGAAGTTAATTTTAACTTAAAAGAGTTGGAGATGAAATAAAATGGTTGAAAAAGAGAGGAAATGTGCTAGTGAGCTGAGGATCAAGACGGATTGGATTAATCTATTGACCGGTTATTGAAATAAAATAAAAGATTTGTCATGGATTGAGGATGAGAAACTCTATGATGGCGGCGATGTGGCAAAGAAGGATGTCTACTGGTTGCTTAGTTATGATCAGCAATGGAGTCCCCGACTAGCGAGCCAGGAAAAAGTCGTCTGGACGGGAATCTGCGATGCGGCGGTAGAACTTCAGGCTCTACAAAGCCTTGAGATAGAATGGCGATTGGAGAAAATTTAGCTGGGTGGCTTCATAGTTAATACTTAGGCTTACGGAAATTATAGCGGCAACGTTGACTGACTTTTTCTTTCGAGGCTGAAAAAATCTTTCTAAAAATTATTAGATTGAAAATAATCTGGTCTTTTTATGAGATGTACTAATAAAAATAATGTAAATATCAGAGAGGACATGTTCTGCTATTTCAAAAATATTCCAAGAAAATTCAACAGAGCAAAAATTGCTATATTTGAAAGATTTATCATGTGAGAACATGCGAACTAAAAAACACAGCTATATTTTATAAAAAAATCTTTTTTCACGACGTTTGAATTAATAAGAAATTGTTTTCGGAATATTTAATAAAATATTTCGAAGAATAAGCTATTTATAAAGGATTTGAAGTTACAGCGTTTGTCTAATGCTGTATCTAAATGCTGTCCTCCTATTTATCTTTCTCATCTTTTTTCTGGCAATCCCTTTCTTCGTCTCTATCTCAATTTCTTAGGATTGCGTTGGCTTCAATAAAATGCGTTGTTTAGCTGCAAAAGAGCAGGAGAAGATTGCAGACTTGACTGATTGCAACCTAAAATAGGCCTTTTTCTTTTTTAAAAAATAATTTTTTAAGCTCAGTTATGTTGTTGCCATATCACTGTTTGTTGGACAAAAATTGGCACTCAACTGACTCATAAAACATTTCTTTATTAAAAGAATTTAATTCCCTCTTTTGAGAAAATAAATCTTCTAAAACGAATAAAAGAAACAAGTACAAAAAAAAGGAAGGCGAAATCCACCGAAAATCTTTAATACTTTTTTTTAAAGTGATTCCAAGTGTTGCGTTTGTAATTGACACGATTCCGTTTTCGCCGAAGAAAGTGGATACCTAAGTCAATCGACGATCGACAATAAATTCCCATTAGTGCTCGCTACGACATTCCATTCGATGAGGGATCATTGAAATTCGCCATGTATATCTTCACTTTCCCGAGAAGTTTCCAACCTTCTCTTACATTTTATTTTCAAAGAGAGAAAAAAAAAGAGGGGAAAGGTGTCGTCATCATGGGAACTAAATCAGATTCACTATATGAGAAAAATAAAGATAAAATAACGAAGCTTTGATAAACAAGGATGAGGACATGATAATAAATCTTGCTTGAGCGCTACAGGTAAATATCACAACCCTGATAAAAGAATTTTGGAGATAAAAAGACAATATTAAATAGCCCCAGTATTTTGGCTTGAGATGTTTTGTTTCTTTTATTTTCGTTATAACCTAAAAAAGGGATTTGTCTGTCCCCGCGTGTTTCTTTCCCTCAATTTAATTAAAAGAAAATTTTCGTTTAATTTATACGATTACTTCATTAACTTCTTTCAATCATTTAGCAGCTCTAATTAAGACATGTAAACAATTTGATTACTTTTCAACTTATTTTGTAATCAAAACCCTTCTTTTATTTTTAAGCCGGTTGTTTTTTAGTTAGTTAAATTTTTGTCATGAAAAATATATAAAAGTTGGGGAAGATGACTCACAAGCTAAACCGTATCTCGTCTGATATAAATTTGTTTAGGTAATTCAATATTCAGATATATGATTCAATCTGAAATGCTTTGTAGCAAAAAGGGAAAGGAACCTCAACTTGCGGATGGATTTCATTCATCTATACAGTTGATATAAATGAATAAGGATTAATTTCATATTTGATGTCGAGGTTAGGCTTTATAGTTTACGAGAGGTTTTTAAGAGCAGGTCTTTTGCGATTGGATTACCTGAGATACTTAATTTGATGGCAATTCGTATTTAGGAAGCGAGAAGAATTTAATATTTTAGTTTGTTCGGGAGGGGAGATCGTGAGTGCGAGTTCAAGGGTGTGGCCAAGTAGCTTGATGTTTAGCTGGAGGAGCGTACGGTAATGACATTGGGTTACCGAGGAGCAAAAGGCGATGTAGACAAAATTAAGAAATTAGTTAAAGAATAAATCACACAATAATATTCTTAGACACAACGTCACTTTTCGATGACTGCTTAAGGAGAGGTGCTCGGATCGCAAGTATCGAAGCACCGATCGGTCTGTCAGCAGTTTCGGTAAGTTTGATTTGCCATATCATAGTAGAGTTCAGGAGACATCGACATATGGCCATTTCTGCAGACGACAGGTTCATCTTAAGCATCAGTCAGCTAGATCACTTATAAATGAGGAGATTCGTCGACAGACACGTGTTGTCGATGTGATAAAACGTATCGCTGAGCTGAAGTAAGAATGGGTTGACTATGTTGCGAAACAAGATCAGGAACCGTGGTCCAGAAAGTTTGCTCCTTTTGGTCCAGGTCCATTGCTCAGTAAACCCATTTTCAAAAGGCAATGGTCGGCTGGAGAAGACGTGGGTAGACGATGTCATCAAGATTGAAAGGAGAGATTGGTGCCGAAGAGCAGAGGACCGCACGGCACGGAAAAATAAAAAAGAAGCCTATTTCCAGGAGAAAATGACAAAAGTTCGACTTGAGACGAATGAGGAGAAAACGAAATGTCTGCAGATGGCAAGGTTCAGGCAGGATGTAATCCCTCTGGGGGTAGAAGGTATGAGGTTCCAGAATGTGACCGAATTCCGGTATCTTGGATCTCTCATCACCAACGACAATGATAAAAGCAGGGAGGTCGCTGCCCGGATACAGAGTGGAGATCGCTGTCTATTTGCTCTGGGCCATCTTCTCCGCAGCCGAGTGCTCTCGAGGCGTGCAAAGCTCACCGTATATAATGCAGTCATACGCCCAACGGTCACTTATGGCTGTGAGACATGGAATTTGATCGTCCTCGCCCAGGAGAGGTTTTTGGTCTTTTAATAAGGTATTGCGTCGAATATTGGGACCTAAGAGAGATCCGAGGATGCGCTTGAATGAGGAGATCCGAAGGATCACGGGACAGCCGCTGATCAGTAGTGTGATCAAGGCTCGTCGGCTTTAGTGGGCCGGGCACCCCGTCGCGTACTATAAGACAGGTAGTTGATGGACGCTCTACAAGCCCAAGGCCTCAGGGCAGACCGAAGCTTCGTTGGGAAGACAACATGCGGGTCGGTTGGGAGTCCCCGATTTGCGAGCCACCTGCCAAGAAAGATCGGTGTGGAAAAATGTCTGCGATGCGGCGATAGGGCTACAAGCCCTGTAAAGCCATAGTAGTAAATGACAAAAGGCTGACGAAGAAAAGAAGAAGAATGCCAATCTCAATCCCGATTCGAGAACATGGCACCTCCGTGTGTAGCAGACGACTCATCGAAGTGTCCACTCCCTGTTAGGCTCCCTACTTGGACTCTACTAACGTGATGATATCCCAAATCAAGTCAAAAGTACCCGATAAGGGCCCGGATTAGTACAAAAGGACCTGGTTTAGTGCAATGAGACAATGAAGCAAGATTCTTGATCGATGGCGTCGCAAGCGACAATGATATCAACAGGGTGGTCGCTGCCCGGTTCAGAGTGAAGACCGTTGCCTATTTGTTTTGGACCATATTCTTCGCAGCAGCCCACACGGAAATCGGATGTACCCGATGGACCAACGGGCACTTATGAAATGAACTTGTTGCTCTTCATGGGTCTAAGGTTTGTTGGGCGGTTACCTAGAACCCACCTGATTGTTAGCGTCTCCGGCGCATGCGCAGACATGTCCCGTCCACTGTAGCCTCCTTGACTTAACCACACTCGTGATGAGTGGCTGACCGGTGAACCTTTAAATTTCTTCATTTGTCTTTACACGTAAGCTGCATTCGCAATGAAAAATGCAACCCAGATTTGAGGGTCAGATACAGATCCCTTATGCCGACCACTGCACGTGGTAAATCGACCGTTAAATTTCTCAGCCGTCCCCTCTCCTTTGAATTTTATAGCCGAGTGCAAACATATCCAGATAATTCTAGTGAAAACCCCTTATCCCGATTTCCCATTTTCCATTTCATATTATTCAAAAGAGATGTGAATAAAAACCGAAACCAGATGCGGCTGTCGAACTTTTCGACATGAATTAATCCTTACACGAGCAATACGTCCCGTAAATCGAAGTTTTCTCCGTGAACAGAATTTCAAGTTGATTCAGATTATTAATTGAAAACTTTTTTTTTTTTGTTATTTTCCATTTATTTGAAAAATTTCAAAATGTAAATAAAAAGAAAATCAATTATATCCGGATCAAATTAAAATTGGATTATTTACGTAATCAAAAACGATGATAACACTATCATCATAGCCTGATAACTTCACAATGATCCACTTAAAACAGTACAGTTTGATTACATTGAGTGCAAACTCTTGCGGCTTTTCATTTAAATTAGTATTTTCCACCCCGCACTGTAACCAACTTTATAAATCATTTAATCGGAAAAGTTGAATGAATTCCACGGGAGAGAGGGAAGGTTTAAACGCAGAGACCACTGTGAGAAAATTTCCCGCAAAATCATTATCATACTAATTATCAAGGCAATCAACTTATGTTATTTTTTTAAGGATATTTTCCAAAATTGTTTTTTTTTTTAAATTTAAACAATGAAAAGATGAGGTTTTTTAAAAGAATTTTATTTGTAAAATGAATTTTTGAGGGGAAGTGTGAAGGAACGCAAAAAATTGCATTTTTTTCCCCGTGCTGATCTCGGTCCGATTTTATCAAGTTTAATTTGAGGATGGTTGTTTGAGGGAGGGTTTTCTTCTCGTTCTCATTTCGAATTCCATTCCTCTCTGTGTTTCTCGATTCGATATCTGCTTTTTGAGAAGATTTGACTTTTCGAATTTTCTTTTTTCAAAGGGGATGGTGTTAAAAAAGGGATGGGTTAAAAGTTATGTAGCATTTTAGTGTTTGAGCGATGGTGTGATTTGAATTATTAGTTGGTGATGTGTAGTATTTGTTACATTCGAGAGCAGTGTCATATACTGAAGCCCAGCCAGCCCATTTTTTAAAATAGATCTTCATAATGTGTGATGTAAATCAGTTTCCATGGACGGAACAAGGGTCGCGGGAAGGCATTGTAAGAAGAAGAAGACGTTGAAAAACGACCAGGTTCTTAGAATCTGTTCAAAAAGTCTGTAGACCCCATAGCTCCCCGTCCTTTATTTAAAAAAAGAAACGATTAATCTGATCGGTACGCTTTTTGAAAACTTTGCTGCGACCCCTAATCCGGGATTTTAGCATTAGAAAAAAATTATTAAACAGTAATCTGGGTATTTACCTTTAATTCAACAGTAAGTTCTTGATCCGAATTCATGGTTTCAATACATAAAAAATACATTTTATGCAAAACATCTTTTCAAGGGATATTAGTAATAAACCTACATTTTCGAAAAACAATTTTTACAAAAAAAGTTTACTTCATGTTTTTAGCTCTGATGAAATTTCCATCATCACTAAGTTATGCAGACGTTTCGCATTAAATCATTATTGTCTGTAGAAAGGAAAGCGATTAAAATTCTTCGCGGGCGACTTTGTTTATTTTGGCGCGATAAAAGGAACGAAGAAGGAAGAAGGGGAAAAAAAACGACGTATAAAAGAATAAATCTGAAGCTTAGAAGTCGCAACTTTTTCCCCGCCACTTTATTTTTTATGATTTTAATGGAATCTTCTTTAATGGCCTTTTCTAATTTTGAATGGATGGCATGGTTAAAGTAAACTCCCGCCGCATGACTTTCATAACATTTTAGGTGAAAAGATCATGCTCGAGGGTGAAACTTCTTACATAAGGTCTCCCACTGGAAAAAGTTTTCAAAAATTAACATTAGCCTGAGTGTGACATTAGGCAGTGGAAACGAATTTTCTTCTTTGACCTTTTTAAATGGAATACGGGGAGGCGGTGGTTTATTTCCTGAGCGGGTTTTTCATCTAATTTTTGTTAGGATTGAGGTCGGTGCGTTATTCGTTTGAAAAATAAGATTATAAATCGTAGATGATAATACGTCGGTTTATTTTCTTTAGCATCATTAATAAAAATTGGCGAGTAACCCGAATCTTTCGTTATTGGGATGAAGAAAAAACGTGTAATTATGTTTCGGAATTTTTTTTTTCCTTTCCATGGTTGTTTTTCCTATCCGTTCGCGTGTCTCGACGAAATACCGCACCGGTAATGCTGCCTTTTATTTTCTAAATGAATTTGGAAAATGATTTCAACGAACGCTAGATTATTTAAGGAAAATGATTTAATTAGTGGGGAAGTATACCGCAGACCTTGTTGAGATTACTTAATAAAAATGAGTTCGGTTATTACCAAAAGGGTGTAGATCAGTCCTAGAAATATCGTTATCTAAGACTGATGGCGCTATGCCGGCTGTAGGTACTTCATTTTGAAGTGTGCTGCTCGCACACGAGCTTAGGCGATCGATCCGACGAGCTTTTTGAATCTTTCACGATTGGCGGCCATGCGGAATAACTCCTCTAGGGTTACCCCGGTGTCGAAGAGTCCACTCCCTACTAGGCTCCCTAGTTATCTCTATTTACGATTTTCCTCATTTGTTATATTTAAAATTCGTGTCCTCTGTAATTCGTAAACCGGTTTTAACCGACTGAGGTAGATTAATTGAAAATAAAATAAAATTAATGAAAAAATATATTATTTAGAATTAGGACTTTGCTAAGCCCGATATCGAATTAGATCTGTTTTTGCAATAAGCATTATAGAAAAAACAATGGGGATTTTTTTAACGGGTAGAGGAATAAATACGATGGTTTAATGAGAAATATGATTAATACCTTGCATATTCCGATATAAAAATATCTCTGTAATAATCTTTTTTAGTTTACGGGAAACTTTTCTGATATCAGGAAAAAGTTAAATTAGAATTTTCAGATTTTAAAATAAATGTAAATATGAAATTGAAAGATCGGGAGTTGAAACAGAAAGCGAGTTGATTGTAAAAAATAAGGAAAATGAATTCATTTTTGAATAATGGATGGGACTAGAGTGAGTTAACTGAAATGTGAAAGACGAGAAAAATAAATGGAACTTAAAAATGAGTTTTAAAAAAATGACGATTTGGATAAAAAGCTGATTTTTAGGCAGAAGAGAATGGTTGTTGAAATAAAGGCAGTTTTTAAAAAATTTACCGAAAGAAAACTTTTATGGATGTCTTGAGGTCTGTGGGATTTTGCGAGTTAGGAATTAGAGGTTTCTGAAGTTTACTCGGTATGGTTTTTTGCAGTGGCGTAACAATATTTTCGGGGCTCCTCCGCAGATTCAATAAGTCGGGCCCCCGTTAAAGATTTAAAAAATTTCCTGGGGGCCCCCATGAAGAATAAATTATGCCGGGGGCTCCCCCACAAGAGGAACTAGCTGGCCCGGTTGTTACGCCACTGATTTTTTGTCAGGTTGTCAATCGCTAATGACGAAATGGAAAGGTGGCTTTAAATAAATATCTAGGTCCAGTCTAATGAGAGATGGACCTATGGCGAAGAACAAGTCAAAAATTATTTTTTGTCAGTTAGAAATCTTTAATGTAACCGTGACCTCAGTCTAGAAATCTCAGCTACCCTAGCAACTTTGTGCCTCGAGCACACCAAGTTTAACTTCTTTGTTGTAGTGCTAATGCGAAAAGCCGCAGGGTATTTGAGGAGTGGGAATTCAGAGTTCACTTACTTTATCATCAGACTATCCACCTGCTCTTATCTAACCTCTTCATTTACAAATGCTTTGACTAACTGTATTGAGCGAACCACTAAATCTTCCTGATGATCAAGACATTTATTAGCCCCAAAAATCCAAATTAGTGACGCCTGACAACAAAAACAACAACGCACTTAAAAACGAAACTTCTTTCCTCATTTAATAAATTATTGTTTTACAAAAATCAAAGAATAATTTTTTATGACTTTTCTTTAAAAAACTTTTTTTCCTTAACTTTTCAACTTCAGAATGATCATTTTTTCTAAATCAAATTTTAAATCATTAACGGCGACGAATTTTGTTTATTTGACAAACTCCAATTTTTTTTTCAAATCCATTTTTAATCTCATAATGATACTAACTTTGGATTCTATTTATTCTCCCTTTTATTGATCAATGTAAAATTCAAAAGAACATTAAAAGGCGTCACCCAGTCAAACCCTTTTAAAACCCGAATGCAGATCAAAAACAACTTGCCGGATTTAAAAAGGGAGTTGTTTTCAATCCTGCTAACGTTAATTTATGTAAAGCTCGGTATCGAAATCTTACCGCAAGAACCGATGTACATGGTTTTCCCTTAATGGTCCAACGCATGCGAAAATCCATCGGACGGATAATTACGCCATGATTAAATTGGCGGTTAGCAAAAGGTTGCTTTAGTAAACCCCCGTCGTCAACCTTACATGATGACCCGTCATTTAATTAGTATTCGATGTTTGAATTATGTGTGCTACATTCGAAACGGGTTTTTTAAGGTTTCCGATTCGAAACGAGGAAATGAGTTATCGAGGATTTTTATTCGTTACAGGCTTGACCGTGTGTAATCAGGAGAAAATACTTTGAATCCGGCGACTTTTTCAATGTGAAACGGACGAGAAGGAAAATAAAGAGACTTGATTATTACCGAAAAGCATTTACATTAAACGACCATTTCAAAAAGCTTGTTACGTTTTCTCATTCGGAATGACATGGAATCGTCAATCGGGTTTTTGCGTAGCTACGTTAGAATTTTTTAATAATGTGTCAGGAATTTTACTGAAAGAAAGGGAAAAAATTTGACAATGAAAGGTTGCGCTTAGTTGTTGGAAAAGGAAAAGTTGGGATTTATTAGAAAGAAGGGAAATGTTTTTACAAAACCTGCTAAGTTTTTTGAACTAAATTTTTTTCGAGCTCTTTTTGGCTTGGGGTCTTTGGCTCACTCAAGAGTTTAGGATTTTCCGTTGAGAACTTGAGGGATTTTGGTTTTTGAGTTTCGTCTTGGGCTTAAAACTTATGGCTGTTTTTGGCGCAGCAATGTCAAGAGATCCTCTTCTCAGAGTTTCCATCGAGACCCCGTGACTTCGTAGTAGCCGGGATTTCCGAAATCTCACTGCCCAGCTTCTAGTCACCAGTGTGATCAAGTCTAGGAGAGTGCGGTGGGCAGGACAAGTGGTGCGGGCGCTGGTGGAGAGGGGCATTCACAAGCCCAGGTGGCTGGTCGACGGCTACAGGGCAGGCCCAGGATAAAGTGGGTCGGTAACATTCATCCAAATGCCCTTTCCCTGGGAGGTCAGGGATTAGCAGATTAAGGCCTTGGATCGCGGTCAGTGGAGGGATTTGGTGGAGTGTAGTGGTAGAGCTTCAAGCCCTGTAGTGCCAGCGAAGGGAGAGAGGGACGTACTACTCTGGAAACGGAGATCCCTTCGACATTGTGGCCCCTGCGGTCGCGGGGGCGGTTGCTACGTCACTAGTTTTTGACTGGGTTTCGTGTAGTACCTATTACAATTACACAGAGTTTTCCATTAAAAAACCATTTTGAACTTTCAAGTGACTGAAAATTTTTTTTAAAAGTTTAACTTTCCATTTTTATGAAACAAATCGAGAGCTTTGACCGAAAACTGAAAAATCGTGCCGTATAATTTTGCTATTCTTTATACTTCGTTCACCACGTTCCATCCTTCTGTTTGCTGACTAAGAAAATGAATTTCCATTTAATAGTCTCCACATGGCAGTTTTATATCTTCAACAGTGTATTATTGCTGAGTAATGTCTGGAATAATTCATCATGTCCCTGTTATCTATGAGTTTTTGATCTATCTTCCGTCCTAGAATTTACCTTAAAATATCTTTAAACATTTTCTCAACATGCTAGACACTTTGTGCATTTGACGTTTATTAAGCGCTACGTCGCAAACTGCAGATCCCGCAGCAGCTGTCTTGTCGATGTTTTTCTAAAAAGCTCATCAAACTCGAATTCAGCTCAGTTTTCGGTGTCTCCATCAAAACTGACATTTTTGCTGTATAATCTGAGTAAATAAAAGCTCTCCACGTCACGAATTATTAAAACATGAAAAAAATTTGATTTTTCCGTCGTGAAATGAGGGAATAAAATATCCTGAAGCGTTCGGCCTTTTTTCCCCCTTTCCATGTTTTTAATCCTTATATAAAAGAAGAAAGATTTCGAAATCGAAAAAGTTCCATTTCGCATCAATAGCATGAAAAAAAAAAGGGATTTCTTTTACTGCTGGAAGCAGCTTGGAGGGAATCAAGATTCATTACGCTGGGATTTAACAACACCAGTTTCTTTCAAAAAAATAAAATAAAACTCATTATATCATTTGCCCGTAGAGCGATTAGTATAAATAATTTATAATAACAAGGGCAATAAACCCGTACGGGAAAAAAATTTATAGCAGGGAGGGCTTTATGAACGTGATTAAGGCTGGAGAAGAACTTTGCCCGCAATAGAGAGTTCTTTGTAAGTTTTTGCACGAAAGAAAACTTTGATTTATAGTATGGGATCGATATGATTATTCTTTCTTTGTTGCTTAATGATTCAAACTGTCAGTAGCATCAGTTTCATCTTTTTTTGGGTTGAAATAGAAACTTATGAAAATTAGGAAAAGCTTTAGCCAAATCGACTGTTAATTCGGTCGTTAAAATATTTTTTCATCATTTTGTTTTTTTAATTATCTTTTAGTATATCTACGATTAAGATATCGCTGTTGACTTTTTCCTCCGAGCTTAATTAAGGGAATTTCGTTGGAGCGTAGATTACTTATCAGGAAAACGGAAGCGTGTGACGCAAGGAGCAGACGAATTAATTTTCAAGTATTATTTAATTGAAGGGACTGAGTTTTGTATTATTTTATAATTAAGAAGAGGGTGGGGGTTGAGTTTGTGCTTTTTATTTTAATATGAGGAGGAAAAATTTTTAGTTGGGTGGGAAATTGTGAGATGCAGGAACTATTCAAGCGGTCCTTGCAGAATTAAGTGCTGAGGAGGATATTGGGACCGAAAACAGACGTGCACCACCGGCCCGGACACACCTGAGGGTTCTGGCTAACTGCCCAACAAGCTCTAGATCATAAGAAAGCCTGCTGTTAATTGAGATAGGAAGTAGTCTTGGTAAATGCGATTCGAACAGGGTTTCATGGCCTAGAATTGATCCGGCTGGAAAGGTGGCTGAGATGCAGCATTAGGACTTCAAACTTTGTAACTCTATATAAGTAATATTACATCTAGCAGACTCACCAATTGGTGCTCCACTCCCCTAAGACCGACTGGCTCCGAAATTAAAAATACTTTATTAAACTCTAGCCAATTAAGTCATTATAAAATAAATCAAAACAAGTAAAAATAATTCCAAAAATTCTTTTTAAAAAATCCCAAATTTTCCATTCCCTACCAAACACCAAAACAAGATTACCCATCTATTAAAAATCGCAATCTAGATCAACTTGACCTTGAGAAAACTACCGCTGCCACCAGTCAGTAAAAAAAAACAAAACAACATCAAAACAGAAAGTAAATAATAAAAAAAAGTAAATAATTGATTCCTTGACCTAATTTCTTTCAATATTACTTCTCGTTAACTGACAAGAAGATATTACAAGCTCAAACCTCGCAATTAAGTTCATTAATCAGCTTTCGATTAATATTTTTTTTCAATCTTCAATGCTCTTTTATTAAAACGGCGTCATCGTTTTCCCTTTTTTCCCCCAACGGAAAATTCTTTCTAAAAAGAAAAAGTTTCAATGAATCGTCCAAGAGGATAATATCACCAAACACAAACATTTTTTTCCTTGTTTGAGTTTAGGATTTTGTGAAAAGAGGAAATATTTAAAATGGCGAGGAACCCAAAAACTCAGTTTAATGAATTGTTAATGATGCTTTAATTAGACAAGGTGAAAGTAAATGCAATATTAGCTTTTGGTGGTTTCACTTTTACTTTTAAGGAAAAGTGATTCGAAAATATGCGTTGATTTCAATTACTTTTTAAGCAGTTCGGGACGAGGTGCCCTTTTATTATTCTTGCTGTTGGGTTCAAACATCGAAGCTTCAAAGGTTTCGACTTTTTATTCACTGAGAATAAAACAAAAGAGGCAAAGTAAAAAATTTGAACTCAATTCACGATTACATGGAAACGAAAACGATCTAAGAACTAAATAAAAATTTTGAGAAAGCCAAAGAAGGGCTAAGCGAGAAAATTACTTTTGATTCTACCCGCAGTCTTCGGGAACTTTCAACCGAATGATTAGGAATTAAAGAAGATTTTCATTTAAACTAAGGATTAAACCCTCCGAAAGGAAAAGGCCTTTTTCTTCCACAAGGCCGTTCGGATTATTCTTTAAAACGATTTTTTTTCTCGACCAAGAAATCGTTTTCTAATTTTCTCTGGAAGCTTAAGAAAATTACTGCGACGTGTTATACGTCAATCAGTGAAGAACATAACTTTAGAAAAAAAAATGATTAATATGGAAAGAGCGAATCAAGTATCTGGGTTGTTATAATGATTAAACTTTATGAACGATGCTCGACGTGAAGAAGCAAACATTTCAAATGGATTTGACTTATGAAGCAATTAAATTATATGGTTATTGTAAAGTTTACTGGAACGTTAACACTTTACTGTAAGTGACCAATAACAAGTTTTATGAGCTTTAACAGGAATAGAGAAAAACGAAAACGCTTAAATCAAGCTTTTAGTTTTCCCAAGCATCAATTTATTTAACGGATTGAGATCCACTTTTGTGCCTTTAGTAGTTAAAGTAGGGAGGCTCTAAAACGACATTAAGTTGCTTTTTTTTATGGGAAACCGTTTCAAAGTGATTAACTCTTGCGAAAAAGAGAACTTGGAGTCTGCGGATTTGATGATCAGGTTGACAAATTTTTTGTAGATTTTAATGCTGTCAATTAATCGAGTGAAAATGGGATTGATTGAATGAAAGGAAGTCGAGCGGATAGGGATAAATAAAAATTTTGCGATATGATCGGTAGATATGTATTACGTGAAAGCTGCTTTGGCACGGATGCTGGGAGATAAGAGCACTTGGCAAATAATGCAGGCTCATCGATTTTTTTAATGCGATATGTTTCGCAAGTGTAAACACTTTCATTTTTTTTTATAAACGAAAGCTCGGGTTGAGTTTCATGTCCGGAAAATATTATCGAAAGCTTGTATAAATACTTTTGATGAGTGGGTTGGGGATGGGACCTTTGTTTTTTTTTTTTTTAATATCGGGAGCAATTCTTAACATGCAAGAGGCAGCGGTTTAAAATGCAGGATTAGTAAATTTGATGAGGGTTCGTCCTTCAGCTCAGTGGTTAGTTCTAGTAGATCAAGTACATCCAAACTTTTACCGATTTAAGAAGCTTTTCTCTTCAATAAGCATTATATCTCGGTTCTCCAAAACTACTTAGCATGGATGTAAGCTGTCATCCTTACCATTCACGCTGTGGCATGAACTTAAATTGGCTTTGCATAGAGGGATTATATGTCACGCTGAAAAAACTGACCGCCTTTGCTCTTTAGAGCAGTTGCATGTTGTTGATAAGCTCCTGACCAACATTTTTTGTGCCGAGTACCATGTTGTCAATTTATATTATTGACGGTCACGAGATGGGGACCTCTTTTTTCGACAGCGGCCTTTTCTTTTGGGCTGTACCATGTTGTCAATAATATAAATTGACAACATGGTACAGCCGCTGTCGAAAAAAGAGGTCCGCATCTCGTGACCATTTCCATACTATACCATTTCCATACCGAAAAATCAATGGTAGACGTCATTATGTTGATTTAATTAGCCTTTATTTACTTTTTTTAATTTTTAAAAACAATGGCGCGATTTATTTCCACGTTAAAAAAAGCAGAAGTTTTTTGCAGACAGCAAATGGCGGGTTTTTTTTCGCTCAAAAGAAAGCAAAAATCACGAATTTCAATTGATTTTTTTGAAGTCTTAAACCCAAAACGGGCAGCTAAAAGTATTTTTCCGGGTATCACACGAGTCTATAGTATACGTCTGCGAAATATTTTTAAAATCTGAATTTTCCAGTTCGTGAGGTTCCCTTGTAAGTGCGTTATGTGATGCACATTGCTGTTGAGTTCTTGTTCTTGATCTTGATCTCCGAAACTTTTTACAAAATCCTCTAATCTTCTTCGATTTTGTCTAGCTAAGATTTCAGATTTCACCAAAATAACCTGCGCCGCATAGCGACTAATCTTCCTTATTGACATAATCACGGTCCTACAAAAATAAAGGATGCTGCGAAGAACTTTCAAGTAGCCTAAAATAATTAAAATATTTACTAACAACGAGCGTCAGTTAAATATTAATAACCCTCTCATTTGACATTGAAATTTTAAACCGTCGCTTGACTGGCAACTATCGATGAAAAAACATTAAACATGAATGATTTTACACAGTCAATCAAATCTAAAAATAAGCTCGATCTAAAAATATCACCGAGGCGATTGTTAAAATTAAAAAATAGCCCTAAAAAAATACAACATTGCAGCTTTTGATGTTTCGAAAATAATCTCATCTTAAATATTTCCCCTTTTTATATTATTTTTAAAAACCTGACAGGCTTTAAATTATTCGATAAAACCAGTAAATCCTTTAAGTGTCACTTACAGTCCTCCCCGGCCGCTATCAGACGTGTATATCCGGTCGAAGGAAAACTTTTTCCTAAGGTTTCGAACTTTCCTCTTTACTTAATCTGATATCAGCATCAGGGAAAAAAAATAACGCACCGTAAATTTTTATAAGTAACTCAGAATCCCGCCGAGCTTTCCCAACTCCCGGAACCAAGACGGATATAAATAGGCCTACATTTCATATCCGAGACAGGTCTTTAAAGCCTTTGGGGTGAGAAAAATAGTGAAAACGATGTTATGATTTGTGAAGTTGATAAAACAAACGAAAAAGTGGGGGGTTTTGGCCAACCGCCATTACTCACAAGAAACCGAGATCTTTTAGCAAGATGCAATTTTGAAAAACCGAATTTTTATTCATGCGAGTTTTTTTTTTTGTCGAGAAACGCAATGATGCGAAACGAGTGGTGGAATAAAAATTTTGGATCATTCGGTTTTTTTTCCCTATAATGATGAATTATTTACGTGACTAAAATAGAAAAGCGGAGCACAAAAAATAGTGAAAAGGATAAGGGCTAAAACAATAAAAGTTTAAGCATGATTTCAGACATCATCCCCGGAAACTATCAATATAAACATCTCGTAAAAACTACCGATATTATAAGACATTCAGTTTTCGATATTATCGTAAAATAACAAAGCTGTGTTGGTGGCTTCTGTGCCCAAAGGGAAACAGCATCACCCCAAGGGGAATCTGTAATGGCGACATTGTGAACGCGTTCATCTCAATCCTGCTTTTTTTGTCTCTCCCCTCTTATTTTTTGTGTGTGGGAAAATGATCTTGATTCTAGGTCAAGGATGTATAGAATTTTTAGCCAGGAATTTAAAAGGATTTTTTTTTCTTGGAAGTTTATTAACGGATAGGGAAAATATCTAGGGTAATAATGTTGCTTGGGATTGGAATGTAGCAAATTTGCTATTTCCAGGAAGAAGCTGATCGTATTGAGTGCGGGTTTAAATTGAAGTTTGTTGCGAGATCAAGAGAGTGGATATTTTTTAAATTATAAAAATTCTTTCTTTCTCTTGTTCTTTTTACAAATGAAATTTTTTTGTAATTTTGAGTTAAAAATTATCTATCAGTAAATTTTTTTTGAGTAATTTTAACTAAAAAGAATTTAAAGAATTTAAATAGTACCTCAAAGAAAGAGATTTTTGGATTCTTTTTTGATCTATTTCATGACTTACAGCTAGTCGGTTCCAATTCCTATTTTCTGATGTGGCAAAAAATTCCAAAAAATGGTCTCAATCTCGCTGGAAATTGCATTTAAGGTGTTCGAAATTTCGCAATACCTTCAATTATCAAAAATAAATATCAGCGGCCATAAAAATATCCTTGAGGCTCCTTTTACTTATTATTAAAATTTTTCTTTTATATGAAAGCCGTTGGAAAATTTAGAACATTGCCGATTAATTTGATTCGTGCTTCTGAAATGATATGCCTCTTTTTCCGGATTTAACATGTAAACAAACTGATGTTTGTGTTTCCACTTTGCTGTTTACTAAGCATGGTTTAACATTTACTAATTTTTTCCGTTTCAAAACACGCATATCAAATTGCGTATGAACCGCGTTGCATTATAATAAAATCATAGTGTGCAAACTCTCATTTCCTAAAATATGCATCAAATATTCAAATAAGCTATAATTTACTCCCGAAAGATGTTTACATTTTCTTCCACGCTATTATACTGTATCTCTCCCCGCACGTGCCGCGTTTTAAATCTTATACACAAGAAAATCAGGTGAACCGCTAATTCGTCGTTTTATTCCAGCACATCTCCCGTAAATTTACAACGATCGGAAAACCAGGTGATATTTGACAAGTTAGATTTCGATTTAGTTGCACATTTCAACTGAGAAAATAAAACAAAACAATTAATTTTATCCGCGATTGTTTTCGAAACACAAAAGGGGGAAAGAGAGCGGTATCATTTTTCGATTGGTAGTTTTGACATTTTCTATTTATTTCTCGGCATTGGTCTTGAATTGTGAAGGACAAACTGACATCCGATTGACCTGTGGGAAATTTCCGGTCTCCCTTACTGAAAGGGCTTGTTGTATTTTCTATTATCTTAAAAACAATGGGTCACTTGAAACTGTTTTTGAAAACGTTTCAAAACCTAAAACGGCCCAGAAGGATTTTTCTGGAATTGTTAACGGTGTTTTTTTTTTTTTTTTATATATACTTATTTTTCTTTCAATAATTTGATATTTGAGTTGTTCTCCCCCACAATTTATTTTCATAATAAAGGAAATTGAAACCGCCGCGACGAAATCCTTTTGTTAAAATGTTGTTCGGTTGTTTCAGTATTCAATTATTGGGAAACTCATGGGAAATAAAAAGCGAACAAATGTCGTTTGGAAATTGATTGTCTTCAAACAAAGAGTTGTTGATTCATAAAAAGGAATAGGAAAGATTTGGAAAGCCTTAAAATGGAAAATATAAATTAAATCAGTTTTTGAATGTATAAATTTGGTAAGGGTTAAAGATACAAGGTCGGGGTTAATTTATAAAAAAAGTTTTCCTTTAAGAAAACAATGGAAAAAGCAAACCTAAAGGAAGAATTTTTTACAGAATCATAATAGAACTATTTTTAATTTAAAAAAAAAAAAATTTATTAATGAATTGAATAGTTGGGTAGTCGGTAGTCGGTTTGGAGACCTTGCCCTTTGACGAGCCCCTTACTCAGGGTAATGAGCTAGTGGAGGGCAGCAGCAGCCACTAGTACGAGAATGGGGCGTCTAGAACTTTTTTCTAGTAGCGGCCTATTCTCCAATTCCTGCAGGTGTTAGAGAATGCCCTCGAACTGGCTGCGGGACTGCGATGTGGGGAATGGTGGGCTCCCTGCATTACTATGTACACCGGGTCCCAGGTAGAGCTAGCCAGGGAGCCTTAAGGAGGGTTTTACTGCCCTCATCCTAGACTCAGCGAGTCCCATACAGGACTCTTTACGGGTCAGAGCACATGACCGGCAATCATGAAGAAGTGGGTTCGATCCCCACTTGAGTCCCGAGTGGGTTTTTCTCTTAATATTTTCTAATATGAATTAAAGCTAGAAATAAACCAATTTAGTGTCTTATTTTTAGCCACTTTCTCCCCTCATGTCTGACCTTATTCGCCTGATCGAAATACCCCTGACCTCTTCCAGTTAACTGACTTTAACCCGCATGAGGTAGAAAATATACTCTAAGCATAAAAAATCCTGCGCTATTTAGTTCTTGGAAACTGATTTTGAGGAGGAAAAAAGTAAATAGTCAAAGATCTACCCACTGGTCTTGATTTTTCGTTTACAATAAATCTCAAAAAGACGAATTCATAGAAATCGCTTTCGCTGAAACCGTAATACTTAACTCTTCAAACAATCGGCTATTTCCAAGAAAACGTAAGCTGTAGTAAGTTTACTTCGTTCAAAGGATCCTCAGCTAAAGACCTTCATTCCATCGGTTCACCGACGCTTTATATAAGAAAAAAACTGGAAATTTTTTTACTATAAAAAGTCTTTTGAAGGACGCAAAAGAAAGATGATATTATTTCATAGTCAGCTTCAGGCAAAATGGAAGGTCCTAAAATAATATAGAGTGACTCAATCTTTGAAAAGCAATAACCCGAATTTTTTTTAAAGGATTAATGTTTTAAATAACGACAAATAACATTGAATGAAAAAATTGTTAATCAGTAAATGGAGAGAGTTTGTTCAAAAAAAAAAATGCAGCAACATTGTGTAACTTTCTTTTTAGAAACTGCGGAATTGAAATCAATATTTACTTTGAAACGTTCTAAATCATTTTTTTTTTTTGCGAGGGTTTTGCGTTATAAGCTTGGCATATAATGAAGCGTAATATTTTTTTGGAAATTTTCCGATTATTACATTGGGAAATAGTCGATCCGTGCCAGGATATGATTGCCTATCGTTTTCGAAGGAATGATAACGCTGACGATTTTTTTCCTGTTTAATTAGTATAAAAGGGTCAAATTTTTTTTTTCGTAACCGGGGGCAGAAAATTAACCCATTTATTCATCGTTGTCTGTTTATTACAATCTGTAAAACGAGGTCAAGTCGGGGATAATTAAAAGGATTACATAAAAAAATATAAAAATGTTGTGAACAAAATTAAAGGAAAACATTTTTATTATTGCGGTGATGTTTTAAAGGTTTTTATTTTTTCAACTCTCGTTCTTTTATGCGAATAAATATATGTTGTTGGAATTATTCCATCTATTAATTTTGTAAAATCCCTAGCTGTCTAGTCGTCTGGAGATCATTCCTGGAATTGTTTTTTAATGGATAAATGAGAGAGTATTTATATGTCAGTGTTGAGGATTATGTTACAACGGATGGATCTTATAATTCTGGGATTGTGGATAAAGCTTGAAGCTACGTAGTTTGATACGACTGGATAATTATTGCAATGGTATAGGTTGCGATTAGTGGGGTATCTTGGTAATCCTGAGAAATTTCATCAGTGTATCTGCTAATTTTCGTATCAGGAAACTTATAATTTAGTCGTTTCTTTTAGTGCCGCAAGAGATTTGTTTTGTTTTGTTTTTTGCAAAATCATAATAATAAAAACTAACCTTTTTTTTTTCCTTTAAAGGCTTTTTCTTTAGGTGCCGATTAGTGTTCAAATTCAGGCGGCCTCACTGCATAAAGTTTGGTGGTGCGATTATTAGTTAATAAGCCTAAATATGATTTTGATTCAATTACTGAAATGAACAAATAAGGTAAATTCTTAAATAATTTTTCATTTCGCCCTCCTATTAATAGTAGAATTAGAGATTAGGTAAAAATTAAGAGTAAATAGCTTATTTGCTGGAGCACCGTGGACCAATGGTTAACTAATGTAAATAAAAACTCCTGGACTGTTGGACTCCGTGGACTGTTAAGGAGTTTTTATTTACATTCATTAAAAATTAAGAGGTTAATGTTTATTTTTAAGAACAAAACGCCCAACCATAAGCAAAGAGATTGCATTAAAGACCCAAATCGACATATTAATGAAGGTTGATTAATAATTATTGGTGCATGAGACTAAAATAAATTAAACTATCGCGGTTTCAGCCGACGTTTCGATTCCTATATCTTGGGTCTTTCCAAAACTTGACTAATTTTTAGATCTCAAAATTTTCTAAATTATGAATTCAAGGGAGTCTTTAAAACCGTTATTATTTTAAAATGGTAAGTATGTTCATTTTTTTTTAAAAAAGAATAGTATTAATGAATGGCCACGTCCTTAACATAAATCGAAGCTTTTTAAAAAAGCAGCCCCTACATAATTGTAAAGATGACAGTACTAAATTATTCACCAAAAAAATTCATTTTAAAAAAACGAACCATTCCATTCCTTTAAAATCCGAATTAACCAATCCTACCTCCGTACAAACTAGACCAATACTTTCCCCTTCAACAAATAACCGAATGCTTCCAGCACTTCAATCAAACTTCCAAAGATAAAAGCCACTTACACATCCCGACATAAACACCAAAACCATGAAAGACTTTTTGACAAGCACACGATGAAGTTTTGATTTTATCTCTACCATTCAACATCGCAGTATTTCCCCATATCTTTCTAAAAACGTATGGAAAAGCATCCCGAATTACGATACACACACACGTCGCTTCACATATTTCTACTTTCGTTTGACGGCAGAAAGACTGATCAATACACTCTCTGTTCAACATCTCATTTTAATTCCTTATTTAATACTTTTCTTTCAGCACATTTTCATAATTTCCCCATTTCTCTCTCTTTTCAATTAACCTTTTTCTCTTCCCGTATTGATAATTTAATCCTAACACGCGCATTTTATATCATAAATCCTTTTACGTCTCATTAATGATACAACGAAAGCAACATGAAGTGACAAAAATAATGAAGCATGATTTTTGATAAGGGAGGGTGAAAAAAAGAGGTTTTCATTTCCTCTGGAAAAATTATTTTAAAATTTTTCTTTCTCAAGGCAAACAAGAGCGGGAGCACTTTCAATATCGATATGGTAATTATTCTTCCTCCTATTTATCCTTTTCCAACCACTTCACTTTCCCAACCGGACTTCCGATGTGGAAAAAGCAATATATAAAACTAACTTAAACGAATTAATGAGGTTTTTTCCTCTTTACGACTTTAATTTACATTCGACGAAGAGGTTTGGGACAGAATGTGAAAAGGTTAGGTGAAAATATAAGAGCTCATACGTTATCTTGCTGGAATAAACCCACTTTCTATTTTTTTTTTATTTTTTCGACCGTCAGGGATTTTTTTTTTAAAGAAATTGAGGATAATTAAGTTTAATTTAACCTGGGTGAAGATAAATCGATTTTGATGCTGAAAAAAAGGTCATTATCGATATTTTTCGAATAGAAATTAATGCTGCAGTCGTTTGTGAAAATAAAACGCTTGAGAAAAAAAATTTACGAGATAATGTTTAAAAGGTTATTGAGTTCGGGACAAATTGAGCTTTTTTTCTAATAGCAGAAAAATCGTTAAATACCCAATCCATCATTCGCAATGCCATGATCACTCCGTTCACGCTAATATTAACTACGCGATATTTCAATTTCACATATTGTTCAATATGCCGAGAGATTGGTTTAGCTATTTAGAAATTCCTGCGGCAAACTCAATTTAAGATGATAACATGAACAAATTGAAATAATAATTTTCGCAAACACGTTTAGATGGATCTTGTTCATGACATTTGACCTGTTAATTTTAAACGGTCACTGCTTCTTCAATGTAAATAGTCAAAGAGTCCCGAAGCAAATTACTCTGCGCTTCCGTGACAAACTCAAAAAGAAAGAAAGGAAAAAAAAGAGAATGAGATTGTTATGATTGTTTGGATACTCGTTCCTATGATCAAAGGAGAAGCATAGCAAAGCTTGACCAGACGACCTGTTTACGGTGTTTATTTGAATTCTCTTCTCGTCAATTTGTACCTTCGGGGAAGGAATTTTTGGTTCCGTTTTGCCCTTGACTTATTTCTTGGATATTTCCTTTATTATAGTTTGCAGTGCTAAATATATTTTCCATCGGATTTGTTGCAGAGAAATCGCAACTCTGGATCTTGACAGGTAATTTATAAGCAAAGGGATTTTCATTAAGAACGTGAAACTATAAAATATGAAAACGAGTCTCCAAATTTTGATGGAATATTATTTTGTAATTAAATTAGCTAAAAGGTATTGCTACGTTTTTGTACTTAGCCTCGTAAGCGCTTACGAAGTTGCAGATTTAACAGAAATTTTTGACATTTAAGACGAACGTGATTAGTCTGTGCAAGATATACGCATGAGTGTAAGACACAAATCATTTACTATTACTTTTCCCTCCTAATTATAGGAAATAGCTTCAATATCTGAAACGGCGAAAAAGTAAATGTCATTTTTTCCATGAAAAACCTCTTAAACTTTGCATTGGTGATCGTAAGCAACTAAGCGAACATTGCACCCGACAATTTCTGATACAAACACAAATAAATAAAATTGAATTGTTGAAAAGCTTTTCATGCGAAAAACTTTCCTATTGTCAGCGTCTTAAAAAATTCAAATTTTTATAACATTTTCTAGAGACATACTACATCATTTGCCACTTCCAGTCTTCTTAGCAACTTCACGAATAAATAAAGAAATAAAAAAAAATTAAACCGGAATCGTGTAACTCTTCAACCAAAACGAAAACAACCTCTCTCATCTTTGATCCCCAATAAGTAAATCAAATCTAACAAAAAAATTTTCCCCGAGTTTTTGTAAATTCAAAACAAGCAAAAGAACGATTTTTTATTTTGAAACCCGAAAGATATTAATCAACCCCTTTCAAAATGCACTTATACTTTTTCTTTTCAATAAAATTAAACGAAGCTACATAATACAAAAAAAAAAGTAAATAAATGAATAAAGATTATTTCTTTCCATTTACTTTTTCCCTCTCTTTTATCGAAAAACCTTGACCTTAATTTTCCCGATCTCCCCTTCCCATTAACTCTTTCACAACATGTTAGGATCCTTTTCTCGTTAATATTACGCAAAGATTATTAAACCCGGCTCACGTCGTTTTAACTTCGAATAATTCTCAGTTAGCTATCAATTTTCCCTTTGAACATCAAACTAAGTTATAAAATATTAGCCGTGAGTTTTCAAAATTTTAACGAAACGAAAATTATTAAAATTTTCCAAAAAATAGGCATGTGTGTGAGGAATGATAGTTCGCGTGATCTCTGGTAATTTTTTCGCGTTTTTTTATTGAAACGAACAAAATAAAAAAGTGAAATAAAACAAGGGGCAATAATTTTTAAGTAATACGATGTTGGTCAACGCCCCTTTTCTCGTAAAAATCTTTATTACCTTGTAAATTTTATTTTTTTTAATATTTCCGATTAAGCGCGTACCTTGAAATTAATAATTTCTCAAGAAAATATTTCTACAATGGGAAAATGCACGGAAAATTAACCCTAATTGATGTTAATTTAAATTACTTAATTCCGTAAGTTTTAAAAGAAAAACTTCCAGGTAATTTCTTCGGGTATAAGCCTTACGTTTAAATCTCAAAAACGATTTTCTCCAACGCTTAAAAACAATTTAACGTTAATTACGAATTATTTATTCTTGGTTTGGTGCTCGGTTATTTTTTAAAGGGAAATTTCTTGGAATGACAACCCTTTCTTATAAATAGGATTTCCAATCACGGTTCAATCGAAAGTCAACGGGGTTCAATGTTTCTTTGAAAGGGAAACGATAGGTTATTGAAGATCAGTAAAGGGATCCATCGATGGTTTTAATTATTATCATTCCTTCAGGCAAAGGCGATATTTCGCTTTCTTGGTTTCGTATTTCGGTTTCTAATTACTCATGAATATTTAAGTAGGAATTGATTTCAATTTCGCTAAAACGACTGTGCCCAACACGTGTCTATTGGGGGAGGATCAAGGCTACAAGGAAAGGTCAAGAGCGCACAATTAAAATTTTGAACAAATGCTTTCTTCCCTAGAGACACTTCCTACTTAAAACAAATTCTTTTGGACCGCCACCACCTACGCCCAGTGCTTTGTTTTGCCTTTCCAAACACGCGTAACCGCCCAAACCGATTCCACATCATTCATATTCCACCCTTATTTTAATACAGTGAAAACTTGTTATAACGATTCTTCAGGGGACCGGAAAAATAATCGTATTATCGCGAGAATCGTAATACCCGGTATATCGATTTTAGTCGTCTTAACCAATAACACGATTTTAGTCGTCTTGAACAACAAAGCCCAAAATTGAAAACTTACCATAGTTAATCCTTCATAATCTTCACCCGCAATTTCTTTTTCATCTGTGGATTTCTGAAAAATTTGAAATATCTCCGAAAAATCCTTTCCAAACCTTTGTTAAATTACCAAAAAACCTTCCGAAAAACAAACTTCTTTTGAAATGTCGTATGTTTTTGAAGTAAGTCATATTATTCCAAATTCGTTCATCTTCCATTGGACACCCAGGAGGTGTGAACGCTGTCCATCATTAGAGTTTTTTTAGGGAACCCTTCCCCCTTCAACGAAAATGATCGATGAAGAGGCATATCCAAACCCGTCATTTCTTAAGTAGACAAACGTCATACAGCAAAATTTTAAATTTGAGCGATTTAAAGTCTTTACAACGGACTTACTCACTAACAGAAAAACATTTAACATGAAGTTCTTTCCTTATATCTTTGTTTGAAAGCCACGATACCCCCACGACTAACCTGAAAAATATTACTAACAGCAGCATGAAACCTGAAAGGCCAAAATAACACTTAGAGCCAGATCCCCAGCTTTGTTGACGTCATTTCGAGACACGCCTAAGGACGGTCCCCCGGGTTAGGGAGGTGCTCCGGAACTGTGCCATTAAGCACCCGTAACGCCCAAATTAGGTTCACTGACTCAAAAACGTGTATTTCGCTACAGAATTTCAACTGACAGTTTACATATTTTTCAAACCTATCTTATTTGATGACTGATTTGATGACAACGTCCGAAATATTTCCCCACTTCCTTACTTTTATCAATCTAACTTCGAAAATCGCATCAGAGTTTTACATTTAAACGACCTGAAGTCTCCCAAATGGACTTACTCCCTACTAACAAATTTTACATCAAAATAATTTGTAGTTAAATAATACACGACTAACAATACAAAGTACATACTTATAAATACCTTAAATAATACATAAACAACCTTGGGTTTAAAATTAAACAATACATTTCATATAGAAAATTTAATTCAACCGACCTGGAGTTTTCCCAACGGGCTTACTCCCTATCAGAAAAAATGTTTTACTTGAACTTGTTTATTTGTATCTTTGTTTGAAAGCCACGATATCCCCACGACTAACCTGAAAAATATTAACAGCAGCATGAAAACTGAAAGGCCAAAATAACACTTAGAGCCAGATCCCCAGCTTTGTTGACGTCATTTCGAGACACGCCTAAGGACGGTCCCCCGGGTTAGGGAGGTGCTCCGGAACTGTGCCATTAAGCACCCGTAACGCCCAAATTAGGTTCACTGACTCAAAAACGTGTATTTCGCTACAGAATTTCAACTGACAGTTTACATATTTTTCAAACCTATCTTATTTGAATGCTTAAAAGTTCGACCCCCACCCCTTACATTTTAAAATCTAACTTGCGTTTATAGTTTTTCTAAAAATCTTACAAGAGTTTTGAACGCATTTTAAATTATGGAAATTCTAGAGTTTTGAATATCTTAAATCTCTTGACCTATGTAGAGCAATTCAATAGTTTACAATTGTGTAGCCAAATGATGATAATGCATTTCACTTAACTTCACTTCACTTCACTTATGATTCACAATCCACAAAACTTTTTAAATACCGGCACTTACACGTTAAAGATAAGTTTTTTAAAGAATACCGTGATGCACTGTTACAAAAATTAATCGGAAGGGCTATGGTTCACCCGGTTTCGGCTTGGTCCCGGCGTTCGCGACAAATAATTAAAGAGGATTTAATTTTCTTTGAAATTTAAATCCATTGATTGAATGTACAATAAAATAGAAGTCATTATGCTTTGATTTGTTGCTTAGTGTTAGTAGTTATGATGATGATGATTGATGAGGATGAGGTTATGATTTTGGTGTTAGTATTATTAGTGATGATACTTATTTACTAACCTAACTTAAATTACTATGGCCTGAACTTAATACTAATATGTTTAAGAAGGAAAAGTAGGAAAGTGAAAGCCAAGAAGAAGTAAGTAACTTAAAACTATTGTCCTAGTTAATATTAATGAACAAATCTCACCATAATGACTTCATATTATATTTTTAAAGGAATTATTTAAAATCCTATTAAGATTTTCTTGAAGCAATTTACCGTAATTATATTCCGCACTCAAATGTTAAAAAAAAAATTTAAAAATCTTTTAAAATTAAGTAAAATATTGTTTAACCAACTTTACACGATGTTCACTCTTCGAAAGCCGGAGCTCGACTGAACTAACGGCGCTAGTGTTGCGCAGTTGTTTACAAGATGGCGCTGGTGTAGGGGGAGGGGGAACCTCTTAGTGTAAAAAAGGAATATGTCTACAGAAAACGAGTGCATAAGTGCCTTTTTGCATTTTCTCTTTCAAAATTAATGAAATAATTGTTTTTAGGACTATTAGTCATGAATATTTATACCCAATACTAGAAATTTTAATTAAAAAAATTAACAAATAAAATTTTTTAATCTTGAAAAACAAACCATACGATGTTCACTCTTCGATAGACGGAGCTCGACTGAACTAACGGCGCTAGTGTTGCGTAGTCGTTTACAAGATGGCGCTGGCGTAGGGGGAGGGGGAATCTCTTAGTGTAAAAAAGGAATATGTCTACAGAAAACGAGTGCATAAGTGCCTTTTTGCATTTTCTCTTTCAAAATCCGACTGAAGTTTGACGATTTATTTTGTACCATTAATAAATAAATTCGAGATTTAACTTGCAACAAAGTATTTTGCATTGTTGTTTCATTGTAATGGTCAGTCAGGAGCGTATTAACGAGTAATTTTTTTTCAAGGGACCGAAAAAAAGGATCGTTAAATCGGAAGAATCGTTAAATCGAAAATCGTTTTAAGCGGAGATTTTAACATTATGCTCTTCTGGGAGTGTGCAGGGACCAAAAAAAAAAAAAATCGTATTACCGCGAAAATCGTTTTAAGCGGGGGTCGCTATAACGAGTTTTCACTGGATCCAATTTTACAGTATTATCACTCTCAAAGAATTCAATGACTGATTGATTAAACTTCACAAACTTCCAATTAGTTCTCAATGAAAATAAATTCTTTTACCGAAAGCAATTACGTCTCATCAATTATATTTTTAGATTCCGTGATAAAAAAAAAAATATCCTCGCACAAATATTTTTTCTTTTCTCGAAAAAAGTTTCCATTCCCCTTAGAGACCTTCAAAGATGAATTAAAAAAGAAAAAAATTAAAACGTTTGCGGACGAGCAGCAAAAAAGTTTCACTTTTTAAATTTGATTAAAGTCCTGTGAACTCTTCAAATGTAATTTAATTCGTGACCAAGCGCATAGCTACGGTTTCCCAGGATATCACTCCTGACCGTCAGCTTTTTCATCATGAAATACCATACACGCCACAAAGTGCTATTTAATATTCTATTGAGTAAATTGAAATCGAGGAAAACAGAAGGAACAAAAGGGCTTTTCATATTAATTAAAAAAAAAATTCTCCATTATGAACCTAATCGGTATTTTCA
Source organism: Liposcelis brunnea (assembly GCA_023512825.1). Lineage (NCBI taxonomy): Eukaryota > Metazoa > Arthropoda > Insecta > Psocodea > Liposcelididae > Liposcelis > Liposcelis brunnea. The sequence goes on from CM042071.1 coordinate 4,993,119, forward strand.
AAGTGAAAATACAGACTCGCTCGATGTTCGAATGCACTTCACATTGCACAAACCGTGACCTTTTTATGAATGAGATATTTTTAAAAAGATTTTCTCCTATAAGAGGATTTACTTGTGTGCATAAATAAATAGACGGGGAGTTATTGATATAACGACCGCGACCTTTGTGCACAGTACAATATGTTTTCATGTTGATAAATAGCATGTTATTAATTGATTGAAATTCATGTTTAAGGAAAAGTAAACACGAGAATTTTTATAATATTTGAAGGATGGCTGCGGAGTTACATTTTTCTTTTTGTGCGTTGTAAGAAAAAGTGGTTTACAATGGAGTTGAAATTTTTAAAGTTGTACTTGGATGTTTCAAGAAAATTCGTTCTAGAACTCTCAGCGTGGACATCGGAAAGATGTAGTTCCTGACAGGGCAATCTGATTAAATTTTAATCGAAATGAAAATCAGAATCGTATTAATAGTATCAAGACACTCCTCAATGAAAAATCTGATTATTAGATTTACATGCTGCGTCAATAGACAATGCACCACCTGCTTCTGAGCCGTCGGCTATTCAGGAAAACAGTTTCTATTTCCAATTTCCGTTATCCGACCCATGATTAAATTTATCTGGAAGACCGAAACTTTACCTTCTCATATTCAAGTATCATTGTCTATGGTGTCTGGCTGTCTCCAATGCTTCCCCAACGTGAACACCAAACATCATCACTAATTTTGACTCTTATCGCTATTTTTCAATAATACGAATCGTCAGCAATGTTTTCAGTTTTTTTTTTAAAACTGCACTTACATCAGTTTTAAAACAAAAATGGTTTTCTGCTGAAAATACTTGATGGTCCAATCGAATCGAGGATACAGTTTCCAGTAATTCGACTTTTCTTTTATTTTTGTAACAATGTTTTGTTTTTATTTCTTCATTCGTTTCTATCGTACCAAATGTTGACATAGTATTTTTTTTTTGTATACGTTAACTTTTCATCGACGTATTTATGTTTCATCATTTTCACCATCCTCGGCAGTATATGTATTAAAAAAATGCACCGACCCAGTTTTTCTTAACTTCAATAAAATCTGCTGACCATCAAAAAGATAAAAAATTACAACGAAATCCCAACAATAGAAAAACGAGCTACAACTTCATCGATACTGTAAGGGAGAAGTGAAATAAGTGAATCTTTGATCTGGGATTTAAATTTGTTAAAATCTAGATCCGTAATAGGTTTCGGGAGAAGATTGTAATAGGAATTGCCAACGGTTAACACATCATTTGAAAGAACTTTCTTGGATTTAGAAACATTAACTGGTGCAAGAAGATTGGGATACCTTGTAGGATAGGAATGTTTACCACCCACAGTACCGAGAGAAGATTTATGTTTATGAACATACAGCAACAGTTATAGAATATATTGAGCCTACAAAATAAGAATTCTATGATCCCGAAAATTTCCTGACAATGCGCACGACGCTATAAAAATAAAATACAGTGAAACCTGTTTAAGTCTGACACCTCTGGTTCCACAAAAATTGTCCGACTTATGGAAGTGTCCTGCATATCAAGGGACTTTTATTAGGAAACCCCCATTTCCGTTCCACGGAAAAGTGTCCGATTTGGGCGAGTGTCTCGGTTACCAGAGTGTCCGACCTTACAGTTTTTAATTTAGTTCTAAGAGCCTATTTTTGCAGCATGAAGACTTCTGTTAGATTAGATTGAGTGGTATTTCCCCAAATAATTAAAAAGAGCATGTCGGAGCATGAACGTAGTCGTTTGTAACTAGCCAAGTGAGCGTTTGAAGTCGCTGGATCTCGTCAAAACAATCAACAGGTGATAGGCCCGGACTTCATCCACCTTAAGTCAATCATTAGGTTGATTCGAACACGGATTGGAAAGCAACAAAAGTAGTGCTCAGCCTTGGCAAACTCTTCGTGGCGCCATTTTGGCTGATAGCCTTTTCCCTTCGTGCAGAATTATAGCTAAAAAGCATTTTCAAGAATGAAGACAACCTTACGTTTTGGAAAGTCCACTAATTCAGAGAAAATGATAAGTCGGTTATTAAAATATAATGCGATGTAAAGGCATAAAGGTTGGTTAAACCGATAAAGTGTAACCACCTTCGCGAAAAGATTCAAAGCTTATTTTAATACTTAGATTATCCATCCTACTTACGTTGTTCAACGCTATAGGCCATTAAATTAGCAAAGTTCTCATATTCAGCGATATATCGATCATAACTAATTACAGGCATGACATATCGGCTTAACCGGACAATTTTGTACCTTCGCAACCCTTAGCAGTTTTATCACTCTCCAAGGATTAGGCCGATTGGCTACGTGGAAAAGCCAACTTACTGTTCTACTTAATTGAAGAGCATAAATTATTCCGTGTGACCTTGTGCTTATTAAATAGGGAAGGAAAATAAGTCACGTGGTTTTGTCGAGAGCGATTCCCTTGACGTCTAGGTAATTTAATTGTCCTGTTTAGCTTATGATGTTAACTGGTAAGAGATCTCTGTGACCTTGAAGGAAAATTTTTCTTTTTAAAGGAAAATACAGTAAAATGATGGATTGGTTTTTTACATTAAGTTCAGTCGACCGTTTTTCTTAACTTTTCTTTTTTTTCGAGCGGTTCTTGTCATCTGTTTCGTGGCATAAAACCAGACGTCTTGTTGCTTTTTTTATTTCATTTCTTCGTGATAAAGTGCAATAAAAAACTCGGCACACTTGAATAATAACAATTGTTAGTAAAGAGACCTTGTTTCGTTTGGAGAGGTTTGTTTTGGATTAATCGAATATGTATTTCCTCTGAGCATGAATCGCATGTTTCTTCCTCGAAGAACCCGAGTTAACTTTTCCGTGTTGGATATTAGCTGTGTCAATTGGGACTCCTTTTCATTTAACTTGGCGACATTGAGAAATCCGGTCATTCATTTCCATAGTAAATGCAATTAAAACTAATCTTCTGGGAAATTATGAAATATCGGTTTCTCGAGTACGGGAAAAAAAATTTACGGAATAAATACGATAAAAGGAGCATTAAAGTAACGAGAAAGATTTTGAATGATGAAAAGTAAGGGAGGGAGGGGAAGACTTTTTTTTTATTTTTATATCTTGTTTTGTAACGATTTTCATCTCGTCTTGTGATTTTCTTTGATTAAAACTTCGTGAATGAATTGATCTTTTCGAATGTGCGAAACAGCTTTTAGATGTTTCTAATGGGATTAAGATTTACATTATCATATTATTTGGAGTAGATTTTGACGTTGACTCATGAAAGATTGAATTTGTTAAGGAGTGTGACAACGGAAGGACTGCGAAATTGAGCAAGCAAAGGTAAATATCAAAACATTCACTAATTAAATAGGTTATTGAGAGGACAGTTGAAAGGAAGTCGAGAAACGTGTGCACAAAGTTGTTCATTAGGCTTTGTGAAGAGTGATAATGCAGCCAAGAGCTCTTTTGAGAATAAGATTTGTTTTGTAGTGCAAGCGTGGCAAGAAAATGAGATTGCATAATTGAAAAGACATTAGAATGAAGTTTGGGTTGCACAATGGTAGAAAAAGGAAACATCGGAGGATATTTGGCCTAAAAGAGTCAGAAAGGAAAACATAATTGAGTGCTTCACGAGGCTTACCTTAAAAAGAAATAAAATATTATTTCAGTGAAATAAAAACAGAAAAGTATTTTTCAAGAGCTTTATTCATTTTTTTATCGAATTTATCAAAATGAACGCCCTCATTCCAATAAAAAATCTCCACCTTTAACACATTTCCTCATCTCAGATTGCTCATTATTTTCGCATTACATCTTCATTTCCAAAATTATTATTATTGAGCCTCATTTTTCCCTAAGTTGAAGTATTCTCTTCAATATGATCACTTCTACTTTCTTCGGAATAAGTAAAATCTTTTCCTTGAATTATATTTTTTTCCAAAAAATTAGAGAAAGGGCTTTGAAATGTAAAAATCCACACAATCTTATTTCCCATTGACCTTAACCTTCCTTTTTCTATATGTTACGAATAAACCACTCCAATCTAGATAAGGAATCCACCGAAAAAAGAATCAAGAAAAAAGGTTCATAAAAAGCAAATAAGTAAATCCTCACTGCTCGCGTTTTGTTGATGAAGTAAATACGCCGTAGGGTGTACTTTGATGCTAGCGAGACTGTAAGAAATAATATGGAAGTTGTAATGCATTACAGCACATTTAAAACCTCCCTAGGCCATGAAAATGACTTTTTTTTAAAGCCATGACAAAACTGCTGTAATTCTTTTTAATTTTGAAGTATTAAACGAATGCAATTTCTTGGTATTTGTTAAGCTTATCCGATTATTTTCCCACTTTGAAAATAGTGCTTACAATACAAAAACGAAGCGAGTACGGGGTTTTATCTCTTTGTAGGAAGTTCCTTCCGGGCTAAAGGTAATATATGTTTATTTTCATCCGGATATGTCAATGAAGAGTCGAGGCAAGTAATTTATTCGCTTCAGGGAAGAGTTGAAATGACACGGTTAAACATGAAATACTTTTAGTTTTCTCTAAAAACGACTGGGAAACGGGTTTTAACTCGTATTTTTAAATCAGCGGGTGGAAAAGTTATTGCTTTTTTGGTGTTTAAGCTAATGATGCGTGAATGAATCCACAGGCGAATTAATTTATTCCAATGATGTTAGCTTTGTAACATCTTTTGCTTTCTCTGACTCTCTCTTTGTTGCAGTGTGTTGTAAAGCAATAATGTTCGTGGTTACTGCTTGACTTGTTTCGGCAAATTGACAGAATGTGAAAATTGAAAGCGGGAGGCTTTGATAGAATCGGGGTAGAGATTAAGATATCAGCTTCTCTTCGTAGGTTTTTAAAGGTTTTCGAGCTTTGAAATGGCGAAGTAAGAATCCTTACATTTTAGATGAGGAAAAGCTTGGGGTTTTCACGTGTTGTTGTTTAATAATAAATGAAAAGCGGATGAAATATTTTACGGCAATGCGTTGCATTTTGTTGAGGGAAAATTGCAGCAGCGTGGGTTTTTTAAAAATTTAGTGATCACTTATTTTCATAAAGGTGTAATAATGGCTAAAGAAAATGAAGTGGGTTTTCTCTGTAGTGTTGTCCTAATCTATAATGCTGAAGCTTTGTAATCGTAACAAAATTCATTGTTTTTGTTCATTCCAATTCGTTTTCTCGATGTTTGATCGTTACATCTCCGAAAAAAAAATACTTGGAGAGATTTAAACTAACATAGTTTAAGGATTATAGCGCTAAAGCACAATCTTGCAGCTCCATTTTTTTCATATGCCTTTATCACTCTATTGATTTTTCCATCTCCTTCACGCTTGACTAAAAATTGCGAAAGAAATCCGTTACAGATTTAATTTAATTCAATCAACTGTGGAAAAATATCAATTGCACGATAAGAATATATCAAAACGATTTTTTTCTAGTCGAGAAATTTCAACTACACAAATCTAAGAAATCTCTTCTATGCATATTCGTGTGAAAAGTTGGAAAAAGGTCGCGGTCTCGCCTATCCCTTGCAAGTTCATTGTTTTAAGTCCCGAATACATTTCTGAATCACTGTTCTTCCTCCGTTAAGTTTCCCTCGGTTATTGGGTTCTGTTGCATCTGATTTATGAGCTCTACGATCGGTTAAAATGAAACAAGAGCGAGATTTTCCAGCTGTGACTTATTTTCTCTTATATTATTTCATATTTTTCGACAATCGAAGTTTCTTTTTTTTTTTTTATGTTTCATTAAGTTGCTTTCCTTTTGCGGAAATCGAAATTACTTCTTCGAACGGAAATACTTTTTCCCGGGCAGCTCGATGAAAAGTCATTTCCAAGATCTGTATACAACACTTGATTAAATCAATTTAACTGTGTTATTGACTATCCCGAGTAAATGTGGGGAAACATTGAGCATTTGTAAATTTGATTTATACGATTGGGATATTGTCGAACCCTAAGAGAATATTTCGTAACGTACATTCAATCAATAATACTCTTTAAATAGAATCTATAAAGAAAATGATTTTATGATTTTATAATTATTAATATTAACTTCCTCGTAAAGCATTATTTTACACAAAAGGAAAGTTTTAAGCACTTTTCTATAAGCCGCTTATTGCCCGGCTGTATTTTCCCTTACGGTCCAGGCCGTAATTCCCAGTAATGATCGGGAGGGCAAAGGAAGAAATTAACAAATTTCAGGTCGATTTCGCTCGGTTGAATATCCAGTTAGGTTATTAACATTTCCTGGTCGTAAAAGCTCGATTTGATGCTTTTGCAATCGGTGAAATGCATTTCCGGTGAATGATTTTCATTTGATGTTATTAGGAAATTTGAAAAGGTTTGGAAAATATTTAGCCATGCAATTAAATGCTTCGGTTAGTTATGTGTCTCGTGAGTAGCATTAAATTTAGAAGCTGAAGAAATGGTTTTAATCGAGGGGGAGACCATAATTTGAAAATCATCCACTGTCCAGGAAATTGTCCTCTTGGTAAATTATCAAGGCGTAACGCTGAAATCGCTGTGGTGAGGAGAGGACATTGATGAAGAAGATTCAATCGCCGATCGCTAATGTCGAATATTGGATGTTGGACCGCAGCTTCGACTGCAACTTTGAAGAGGAGCGAATGTCACCACCAGTGCGTCTTCTCAGCCAGAACCTGCCTTTGATCTCACCAGATTATACACCAGTTGATAATGCAGCCAGGTTGTCGGGCTAAAATGCCTTTGTAGCCCTAGAAGCATAAGAAGCCATAAAACCATTGGATTCCCTATGTAGATTGACCCTTATTGCACGAAAACCCTCTAAATTGTAAACGGATTTTAGAAGACATTTCCAACGGAAGAAGACTTGCTTTGAGAAAGGGAAACATATTGCCATTCGAATCCCAAGCGGTAACTTCTCGAGCATTCCTCCAATATACATATATTTCGTAATAATATTTCTATGTGGATCTAAATTACTTTGTCCTGTTCAAATTTTTTTCTATCTGCTTCACTCTCTTGATGAAAACGAAGCTGTCGAGCCTTACGATTACGCTTTCTCCTCTCGAGTTAAGTGAATTCGATAAAACCTCACCAACCGAGCACGGAACTCATGATTCCATGATTTTCATGAATTTTTAAGGTTTTAAGAAAATAAAATTCCGTCAAATCCAGATTTGACAATGTTAACAAACAAAGATAAAACTTGTTTTAAGATCGTTAAAAATTAATGGATGTTTACAGTGGTATTCGGGGATCCATGAATATACTGTCGACTGTCGGAAAAAAAAATTTTTTTTTTTGAGTTTTTCATGTGGGCTGGACTTGATGTTTGAATTTGTTTCATATTTATTCTTCTCGTATTCTTCCTAAAATGTTGAAAAAGGAATAACTTTATTTTTTTTTAAATTGTTTGATTTCTTTTCTTAATTAAATTATCCAGGATAAAATATCAGATATTTGATCTGTGCTGTTATGAATGAGGAAAATGATTGCTCGTGAGCTTGACGCTGTTCTTTTAAAATAATCTCCTTTGCGATTACGTCTCTTATTTAATTATATAAAAAAAATTCGCTGGGTATGAATTTGATCTTAAATTCCCTCAGAGGATAAAAATTAATAATTCATGAGTGACAACTGATTAAAAATTCATCTTTCAAATTTAGCTGCTAAAATATTCATAAGTGCAGTGATAAATGTCAGATTTTTTGCACTTTCATCATGTTAAAATATTTATTTTGACTATTAAACCAATTTTACCCTTTTCTTGTGATAAGGATAAGGGTCACGGCCGATCGTAACTTTTCCTTTTTACATATCTGCAAAAAACTTTTGTTTGTTTTTTTTTCCGTCCCTTCGATCAAAAACTTATCACTGGTAGCTCTCTTTACGACTTGCGGTTCTGGTTTTTTTTTTACAACTCAAAAAAATTCAACGAAGCTCATTTTATCAATGAGGTCGACAAGGACATGTCAGCAATAAATCAAACCGAAAATCTCTCTCCATTTCCCCATGTGGGAATTTTCGTGAACTATTGAAGAAACACAATGGCATTCCGTTCGATGGAGTTTATGTGGAAGGGAAAGAAAAAAATGAGGAAAGAAAAATTGGAGAAAGTCGAGATCAAGACTTCGTGCATGTCCAGACAGCCTTGTGGAAAGAAGTAAATGGAATGCGGTCATTTAGTACGACTACTGCTGTTAATCAGGGAAAAATCCGAGGATTGAGAAATGAAAGCTAGTTCTTTTTCTGTGACATAAGGCTGATGATGGTTCTTTTTAAGGAAAAAGAAACCATTGCGGGCGACAGGGGTAATTTGTAACTCTTGAGGGAAAAAATGAAAATAAAATACTAATAAATGCCACGCACTACTTGGTTTTCCTTCTTTTTTTTTTTAATATTTTTATATTGCTGTTGTAAAAGAAATCAGAGAGGTAAGTTTTTTACGAGAGATATTTTCTTTTTAAGATTCATTTCACTTTACGTGATGGATGTTGAGCTACCATCGCCGAAAAGAGGATGAGGAAAGTTTGAGTATTTAAATATATTGGGTGGTGATTGAATGAGATATATGAGAACACACTTAAGATATCAAAATTCGCATTTAGAAGGATAGGAGTGCTTTCCCCGAGGTGAGAAACTTGATACGATATCATGAACTTAGCCGGCGGTCGAATTCCTTAAGTGCCAGCTCTGCGTCAAATTTGCAAACTTAATGGCTATTTGCATCTGAGAGACTACTGAACGAATGAAATACACGGAATCTTAGCCGTACTTGACCGTCAGTTTCTTAAGCCGACAGTTGAGAGTCAAGTTGAGCTGTAACTAAATGTGAATATAAGGCACAAACGCTTTTACTGATTCAATTCGTTTTATTAATTAAATAAGGATCTTAAGCTAGATTTCTACATCAGTTGCAGAAAGAGGTACTTTAACATGCTCTTTTAGTGAGATGACCACAGCTAGACCTGAAGTCTATATTCAGTCATGACGTCAATATTATAAGGTTCCATGTCCACAACGAAAATTAACGTTAATTTCCCGTGTCTAGCTTATGGCTGGGTCAACCTGCGCAGTGAAATCGTAGGAGGGGAGTTCGAGACAGCTAGATCGGGCTCGAGTTTGACCCTAGAACTTGTGCTTGTTTCAATCATTATGACCAAGTTTATCCTCAGCAATATCTTTTTTTCGAGTTTGGATTTTAAATGCCAAAGCTGGATTTTATTGAAATTTCGTCCTCATATTAACTTATCATTTCAATTTATCGCTGAAATGAACCAAACTTCCCTTTTCAAAAGCTAATCCGGTGTAAATGTAACACGGCGGTCCTCAAGCGAGGTAATAAGTCACTAAATTGTCAACAAAAATTAGCTTCGGAACTTCATTTAGGAAGGTTTGAACTATCAAAATTTACTGGAATCAAAATCCTACCTGATCGTCTTCGAGAAATATCTTGAGTTGAAGTTTGAATTTTGCAGTAGGGAGGTTCGCCATACCCAAACTCTTGCAATTTTGTTCCTCACATGATTATTTCTTTACTTTTGGTCTTAAAAAAGGATTCCTAAATTTTCAGATTTTTCTGATCACGTTTGGGGGCATCTCGAGGCCACTTTCTGCTTTAAAACCCAATTTTTTAGCCACTTTAAGAAATTATTTCTTAAAATCGTTTAGAAGTAACATAACGGTCCCAAAGAAACCTAATCTTATGTTTTCGAGACCGTAGAATCCAAAAATGATGGTACAATTGGTCACAACTGAATAGCAAAACGGCAAAATGAGTTTGGCCACAAGAAAAAGCGATTTTTCCCCCGAAAATATTTATATCTTCTTAATTTTTGATTACTGGATGAAATATTTTTTGATTAAATGACTCCTTTACATGATTTAAAGGTCCTAGGATTTGAATTTGACTGATTCAATCTCAGGAAAATGGCAAAATCAAATTTTGCCTCTTAAAAATAATATTTTTTTCCAATAAATCTCATACTTTCGTTAATTAATTCTTTCATATCGAAACTATACGGTCAAAGAATGTTCAAATTCGGACTCTGCAACCTTTTAATATATGTAGGAAACATTTTGCGACCTAATAGAAGCGATACGAAGGAATAAATTAAAGAAAGTATGAGATTTATTGGAAAAAAATATTATTTTTAAGAGGCAAAATTTGATTTTGCCATTTTCCTGAGATTGAATCAGTCAAATTCGAATCCTAGGACCTTTAAATCATGTAAAGGAGTCATTTAATCAAAAAATATTTCATCCAGTAATCAAAAATTAAGAAGATATAAATATTTTCGGGGGAAAAATCGCTTTTTCTTGTGGCCAAACTCATTTTGCCGTTTTGCTATTCAGTTGTGACCAATTGTACCATCATTTTTGGATTCTACGGTCTCGAAAACATAAGATTAGGTTTCTTTGGGACCGTTATGTTACTTCTAAACGATTTTAAGAAATAATTTCTTAAAGTGGCTAAAAAATTGGGTTTTAAAGCAGAAAGTGGCCTCGAGATGCCCCCAAACGTGATCAGAAAAATCTGAAAATTTAGGAATCCTTTTTTAAGACCAAAAGTAAAGAAATAATCATGTGAGGAACAAAATTGCAAGAGTTTGGGTATGGCGAACCTCCCTACTGCAAAATTCAAACTTCAACTCAAGATATTTCTCGAAGACGATCAGGTAGGATTTTGATTCCAGTAAATTTTGATAGTTCAAACCTTCCTAAATGAAGTTCCGAAGCTAATTTTTGTTGACAATTTAGTGACTTATTACCTCGCTTGAGGACCGCCGTGGTAAATAAATATAAATCGTCGGTCCCTATCTACAATATTTATTAATATTTGCGGATATTCCTGCTTCCTTTATTTTTCAACCTCATTTCGTTTCTGAGAATGTGTGAATTCTTAATCAAATGGAAAGTTTTGATGATGTAATAACTACCGGATATTACTTTATTCGGACCAGATTCGCTATATGTGAAACATTTTAATAGAGGATGAATTTCGGATTAATTTTGATGTTTTTAGTTTATACAACTTACTTAGTTTATCATTTTATGGTGACGTAAGGAAATGATTTTTCGTTATTACGTTTTGGGGAAGATGGAGATTTAATTAGATAAGGAAAATCTTGTATTTGATGTGGTTTTAATTGATCTGCCGTCAGCATCAAGTTGCTGTGCCTTTTACTACACGGTTTCGAAATGGATGCAATCTAGCAATATTGTAGAACAGTGAGAAGTCCATTTTTGATATGGACAAATCAAAAATTTTAGAAAGTTTAATCATAAGACTGATCGCTGCCATTATAAGAGCTAAACTGGCATTCAGTCATAGTCAGTGAAAAATAAATTAGAAATTTAATTAAAATGCTCTATAGCGGACCCCTCACAAAATTCTCCGAAATAGAATTCATTCCCGCGTGGATTTTACCTTGGAATTTAAAAAAAGTGCAATACTTTCCCAGTTAAATGATTCCAGAAAAAAATTCCACTGTTATTGTATCTTCAATAACGCTCGCTTTCCCTTTCCCATCGACTTCGTTATTTTTCTCGCGAAATTCCTCGCGCACAAAGCATTCCAAATTCGCGCGAAGGATTCAAAAATGACTTTTCAAGTCCTTATTTTTTCTCGAGTTTTCTATTTACATTCAAATCACTAAAAGTTTTCACAATATAAAAAACTCAAAGAATTTTTGATAAATTTTTCTATTATATATTTCTTTAAAAATATATACGGCTTGTGTCGCGACTGAAAGCTTTTGTTTGCTTCTGCCAAACTCAAAACCATTCACATAGCCAAAAGGCCCAAAGCTTCCGCTTTTCTTTTTCCCGCTAGGGAAATCCTCTCGATCTCATGCTGATAAGCCCTATTCTTTCACTGTCTAGCAAATTCCTTTTATATCTCATATTTTGTGGGATCGTAACCGCCCTTTACGAATTAAAACCGTTTTCTTTTAAAATATTCATTTCAAATTTTTTGGAATTTATTAGAAATCTGAAGAGGAGGATCGAGCTAGTAAAGAGGAAAATATTTTCGTCTAAACGCTAAAAATAAACGAGTCAGCGGGTGTGTGTATGTATCTGTCTTCACATATTAAATTGTCTTGTATATTCCCTTTAAATGAGGAAATCGTTAGAACGTTTTCCTCTTTTTTAGTTGCAGTTTTGTTTCACAACGATTTTTTTTATTATTTATTACTTCCTTTAACGTAAAGGGGTTTTTGAAGTGGAACTTCTTATGGATTGAGATCTGTTAACCCGGTGTTAACATGCAAAATTTAATAGCAAAATATTATATAAAAATGGTTATATTTACCAGTATGAGTTTTTGTGGCTGTTAACACGGGCCCTTTTTTAAAAGGGCCGAAAATGAAAAGGGTCGAAAATGAAAAGGGCCGAAAATGAAAAGGGCCGAAAATAAAAAAGGCCAAAAATGAAAAGGACCGAAAAAAATTAAAAAATTGGAAAGGGCCGAAAATGAAAAGGGCCGATAAAAAATTTAAAAATTGAAAAGGGTCGAAAATGAAAAGGGCCGAAAATAAGGGCCAAAAATGAAAAGGACCGAAAAAAATTAAAAAATTGGAAAGGGCCGATAAAAAATTAAAAAATTGGAAAATTGAAAAGGGTCGAAAATGAAAAGGGCCGAAAATGAAAAGGGCCAAAAATGAAAAGGACCGAAAAAAATTAAAAAATTGGAAAGGGCCGAAAATGAAAAGGGCCGATAAAAAATTAAAAAATTGAAAAGGGTCGAAAATGAAAAGGACCGAAAATAAAAAGGGCCGAAAATGAAAAGGGCCGAAAATGAAAAGGACCGAAAATAAAAAGGGCCGAAAATGAAAAGGGACGAAAATAAAAAGGGCCGAAAAAAATTAAAAAATTGGAAAGGGTCGAAAATGAAAAGGGCCGAAAATGAAAAGGGTCGAAAATAAAAAGGGCCGAAAAAGAAAAAGGGTCGAAAATAAAAAGGGCCGAAAATGAAAAGGGTCGAAAATAAAAAGGGCCGAAAAAAAATTTAAAAATTGAAAAGGGCCGAAAATGAAAAGGCCTTTTCAATTTCGGCCCTTTTCATAAAAATGGTTATATTTACGAGTATGAGTTTTTGTGGCTGTTAACACGCAAAATTTGATAGTAAAATGTGGAAACCCACATTTCGCCACATTATTTTTTTTTTAAATGGTTATTTTAAAAACGAGCAAAATTTTCGAGGTCGCGCCGCGGAAGTTCCACTTCCTTCGTGAGTTTGCATACGCGAGACTCCCTATCTTTTTTTTTAGAGTTTTAGTCGCGAATGTTGCCAAGGCCGTCCTGGCTTACTAGGGAAACCGCGATAGGTTTTGTAATAAAATCTTGAATCTTGATTTTTTAGTTGCTGCAGTTAAGATTAATATTCAAAACAAATTAGGCCAGGCAGTGAGTTTTCTGGTTTTTTAAAAAACAAAAGGCCTTCTTGACCTCTTTAAGAAAATCTTATCCGATTAAGAATTCAATTAAGGAACGCAAGACGATGAGATGAAAGGATATCGACCTATTTCTCATTTTCTTGTAGGACACATGTTTTTTTCCTCTTGTCAGAGACAGTTTGAAAAACGTCTTCTGAGAATTTCAAAATTTGTTTCTAGTTCATGTTTCTTTTTTAATTACGTCTAAGACATGTCTTTTCTTGTGATATAGTGTTGCACTTGTTGATATTTTCTTGTTTTAAAATGTCGGGGATTTTGTTAAAGTTTTAAATTGATGTTGAATAAGGAAAGTTTAGCGAACTCTTAAAAATGTTTGGAGTATTAAAATTTCATTTCTGTCAGTTTTGGCGGAGAAAAAAAGCCCATGCCTTAAGTACAGTATGAATGTTGAGAGAAGTTGCGATTCCGAAACCAAAGAAATTGGGCGGATTCAAACGACGACAATTCATGCTACTGGAAAGAACTTTGATTTTTCGGAATCTGGAATGTGAGGAGTCTCAACGGCCCAGAAGCGGTACAGGGGCTACCCGGGACGCTAAAAAATACCGAATCCAACTAGTGGCCCTAAGAGATGAAATGGCCCAGGAAGGGAGAAGTCAAATTTTGTGGCTTCACCTACTTCCATAGTGGCCATGACACGGCACGCAATTTCGGCACCGGTTTTGCAATGCACGATGATCTCTTGACAAGAGGCCTGGACTTCCAAGCCGTCTGGCTTTTTTAAAATTTACCTTTTTCCTGTCGCAATTCTACATAATTATTTATCGCGCAATTTACGTATCCAACAGTGGCGCAACTCGTACATCCCGTAGTAAATTCTATTTGTTTAAGAAAAGGTTAGGAACACCATTTGACCTAGACATCGTCCTTAGAACCCTTTAAAATGGACAAGAAAAAATCATTTCTTTCATCTTAAAAAATAATAATGCAATTGGATTTTCATTTCTTAGAAATCGTTGTTTTTTCTTTTCATTAGTTCCGTTGAACTTGAAAGGGACGACAAAACAAAGCCCTTTTCTGGCGAAAAAATAATTGGGTCGATTCACAGAAGGGGCTAATTAATTTTAACTTTCATTTTCTGCTCACATTTTATATGTGGATTTTTTAACCTCTTCGAGAAATGTTATTGCAAATTCGTCCACTTCTTCTTATTCTTGCGATGTTGGTCATAACGCCTTTACACGCTCTTCTACTTCTCCTGAAGCTGCTCGAAGATCGTCAGAACGATTCGAACCTTAGAGGGTCTGGTTTTTTTCCACTACTCCCTAGGCCAAAATGTTTTTCTTTAATATTTCATCGACACCAATGTTTGAGTTCCCATTGTTGTGCCATATCTTCTTGGTTTTCATCCCTGTTCAGTCGATTCCGAATCCCCAATTTTCAAAACAGCACGTAAAGGAGAAAACTGCAAATATCAAACATAATGCACCATTTTGACGTTGGCAATTAATGTAATTGCTAAGAACGAATGAAGAAGTTGGGGATCTAGCATCGTGAATTTAGTAAATGACAGTTTTCATCAGGAAAGTGGTGGCAGCGGTTTGGCTCGTCTTTCCTCGACAAAACGTAGAATCCTAAATCCAAATTAGACTCTCCTCTCTTTAATTATTTATTCATTCGATTATTTATAAAATGTTAATCCACTTTTTTTTAAAATAAAGACTTATTTATGCATTCACTCGAACGGATATGTAAATTAAAATCGGTAACTTTCAGTATTTCAAAATTTTCATTTCTCCGGCGAGAAAATTCATTGAATAATTTAAACGAAACTTTGGAAAATGCAAGAGCATGATTCGGAAATTTTCGAAAAGCGTTTCTTAGGCACAAAGGGACGTGAACACAGTTCTGGCATCACTCGCATTACTCTGCGAATATAAGTCAATCCGAATTGACATTCCCCGACACACTCTCTTAGCTGATTTCCTTTTTTTTTTTTATAGCGTCAGATACTGGATAAAACGAAATAGGGAAAGAGTGTTTTCCAATCCCGGAGTCTTTCAGTTGAAACCTTTTATGAGTATCCCCTTGTCATAAAAAATTTAGTCCGATATTGACGACTTTAGGACTTGATTCCATTCGAAGAATTGTTCCCCCATTTTCGTTTATATTACTTTTTCTCGACTAGGGAAAAACGGATTTCCCTGAAGATTGGAAATCGTGCTTTTCAGCAATTACGAGCATTTGTAAAATTAGATATACAAAGATGATCAAGGTCAGTTTATGGGTATCTGTCGGGAGCTTTTCATCATCCTTCTTATAAGTATAAAACACCTTTTGAGATGAAATTTGAAAATTTAATTTTGTCGGCAAAAATTTGAGGTAGACGCTTTTATGAGCCGAGGGAAGTTTTGTAAAGTTATTACATCTTTTTCTTTAACCTTTGTTGACTTAAGCTGTCGTTTGAAGTAACGGTTCGAACATTCTAAATAAAGTTTTGGTTAGTTTGAAATTGCATTGGGTTTATTAGATTAGTTTTAGGGTATCCCGTTTCTTTAAGTCGAATAATGAGTTATTAGCCGTTTGGAAAGCGTTGGAACATGCAGTAAATGAGGCTGAAATTTAATTTGTTAAGTTTACTTGTTCTGAACAAAAATTTATGACTATAACAAAAAGGCTGGTTTCATAAACATTTCAGAGTTTAGAAAAACAAATCTCTTTTGTATTTTTTTTTTTTTTTTTTTTTTTTTTTTTTTTTTGCACACTTAACACCGTGAAGAAGTTAATTGAAATGTCAAAACCTCATTCAGTTTTTGAAAAACAAGTGCTAATCCGTTGTCAAGGATAAAACCGGAACATTCGCTCATTCTCCTGGAAAAAATTCATGAATAAAATTTGTTTAAAATTTTTTTGTAGCTAAACCTGTTCAGTGGTGATGTTATGAAATCATTTTTTCTGTTACGGGGAAAAATGAGTTACACCTTTCTTTACTTAAAAGAATTTTCAGATTGAGCAATTGTTTCCATATTATTTCTAAATTGCATTGTTTGAGTTGTTAGGAAGAATCTGAACAGCGCGTTTTTTAAAAAAAAAAACCGATCAACCTAAAAATGGATCGCATTTAACGATAAGAAATAATAACCACCTATATATGTCCTTTGTAGTGGTTCATCCAAGCTTTCGATTTACGGCTCAATCGGAAATCGCGTATAATTTATTAAGGGATATATTGGAAGGGAATGTGAATCATTGGACAAGAGCCATAAAGTTGATATTAGATATCATTTTTTAAAAGCTTTCATACTTTGATAAATATCTTGTTTTTTTTTTAGAATTGTTCGACCGTTACCGATTCGATTTTGATCAAATATTTGATAAGGAAAAGTTGTATATTTCCAGGAAAACTTTTTATCAAACTTTTTTTTTGTAATTTTCATGATAAGCGGGACGTTGGAAATGGAATACATTTGATCAACGAGATTTTTTTAGTATAATAAAAAAATTTTTGCAAATAAGTGGATATGGCAACGGTTTATATAATGCTTTAAAGGAGAAAGGAAATGATTAAATGATGGGAAAGTGGCGTTATTTAATTTTCGAAAATAATTTTAAAATAATGTTTGCATTTTTTTTGGGAAGATTTTTTGTGGTAGAATTGGGAATATTGATTCCATACTTTCCGCATTTATTTTTCTAAATCAAAAATCACTAGTACAAGCATTTTTTGTTTAATTCTTCCCCTTATTGCGATAATTTAAATCATACTTCGTATGTACAAGAAATAAAACGTCAATACCTTTTAATAAATTATTATAAACTTCAGTGCATTTACATTGCTGGAGTAAAACAAAGATTGTGCGAATGAGTAATTTTTCAAAATTAAATTTTGACCTCAAATATTTAAATATTCTAATTTTGATACAAGGAAAACTAACTGACATTAAACTTGATATTTACAAGAAGATGGGATTAATGTTTTCGTTTTTCAGGCCCTTAGGCTTATTTGCGATAACAGCCGCTTTTGCTGTTTTTCTTTTACAGCAAAATCTTACGAAAAAAATCCATAAACCTGAGTTACTTATCTTTCTAATATTTCAAACTCATGGTATTCTCGAGCTTTCCAAGAATATATCTTTAAACATAACTTTAAAACATGTTGAAAACGGATGAAGACAGGAGAAAGTTAAAGCAAAGTATCGGAGATGTTTTTCGGGGAAACCTGTATATCTGTGATGTTTTGCATTAACCATAATATTAAATTTCCATGTGTACGCTGAAAATGAGACGTTAAGAAAAAGCGCCATATGTCAGTTAAAGTTTTTTTTCCTCGTGAAGAAATAATAAGTGGGTCAGATATTCTAAGGGCGTTCAAAAAATACTTAGTAATTTTATAAATGTTTCTTCATGAAATTAGCCAAACCATTTTCACATTTAGTAAAAGAACATTTTGCTATTTTAAAAAGACATTAGCAAAGAATTTATTTTTTTATAGCATAAAACTTAATTATATTTTTCGGAAATTCTGCAAATTATAAACTCTTTATTTTTTGAACCGACCTCACCACAAAGTTTTCTTTTTTTTTGTAAAAAAAAAAATAAGAAACTTTATAAAAACTCTAAAACAACTTCAACTCACTTTATCCTATCCTCGCGTTAAGAACTGGAGGAAAAGAAAATCAAGCTTGAAGAAAACTCCCTTACTTAAACTATTCAATTATGGAAACAGAAGAAATGCAAGAATTATTCTGAGAATACCGCTTTTAAAGAAAGGGTCGTCAAGTTGATGGCGTTAAATCTCATTTAACGTGAAATAAGTTCTCATGGGGAACCTTTTACTTGTCATCGTTTTGTGGTCTTGACGTTCTTCTTGTTATGCAGAGTTGGTAAATTTTGTATATAAATTATTTATTTGTATATGAATTCCCCTACCCCCCCTTTTTTTATCTAAAAATTTTTCAATCGAGGAGAAGAAATTCAAAAAGAAATTTTTTCCATGAGTTGAATTTTAAAAGAGAAAGTTTATATTTTCTTCGATTTTCAAGTTCAAATTCAAATGGCGGAGGTTTTCAAGTTCGTGTTCTTGCATATTATTATTATCTTTTGAAAATGTTTATAATGAAAAAGGAATTTTCTTTCTGTATGAAATCGGTTAATGTTTATGTTGTTTTGAGCTGTAGTTTTTCAACGAAAATTTTTGCAACGTATTGTTTTCTGTTGAGCTTGGTGTGGTAACAAAATTGAGATGTAGCCTCACCTAATTTTTGAAGCTTCCAAGCTTCGGAAAAAGGGAAAGTCGACTTTTCTTACAATGTCAAACTTGTATGAGCTTTGTTGATTTTAAATGAATAATAAAACTTTGCAAGTTATTTCAGAAATAATCAATTAATTCTATACAAACCGATGCATTTTGAAAATCAATCATAAATTTCCTTTTTCTTATATCTGGAAAATCCTTTCGTCTAAAATAACCAGCACGAACACAACAATCTTTCCGCTTGGTTTGCTATGTTTAAGTTTCCTGGAGCTTTGATGGATGATTAATTCAAGAAAATAGCGAAGGCTAAATCCATCCTTACTATTCCAATTTAGCATAATTTCAATGAAACATGGTTAAAGATGAAGTAATGGTTTGTTGATCACGAACCAATGTTTTTGGGAATTCACTCCTTTCGGAAAATTTTCATTTCAACGCGGTTTTATTTTTTTTTAAATTTTTGTTTTCCATTAACAATCCTGGAAAACTCACATAATTAGATTTGCACAAGAGAAATAAGGTTTTAAAGGAAATATTATTATAAAATGATAGAGAAAAGGGAAAACCTTTGCGGTTAGTTCCTTTTAAATTAAGCGAGACATATTCTCTCTGTTTTTGAATATTTATATTTCTCTGAAAAGAGGAAATTTGAAAAAAGAGAAAATAGCCGATATGAAAATTAGCTAAAAGGTGTTTTTTTGTTTGTTGATTTTGTATAAGGAGGGTAACCTGTGCTGTTGGGACTGGCATTGCACAAAAGGAGATAAAAAAGTAATGAGATAACCTTGGGTGATAAGTACCAGAAAATGAAGTGTGGAGGGTTCTATAGCTACTGGTAACAAAAATTAGCGTATAAGTGTCCGGATGTCCGGGATAGAATTGCTGACGATGCAACTGTAGGGCTCCAGCTTTTGGAAATGCTGAAAGTAATCTGATATTTATTCTCTTGTTGAAAGCCCAATCTACTGACCACTAGATTTTTTGTAAACAGCCGCCTGAAACGGTGAGTTGGCATCTGTAGGCTAATAAGAATCTGCTTGCATGTTTAAAAATTTCACCCCGATGGACAATTTTTATGTTTTTTTAATACTTAAAGCTGTTGTTTCCTTAATAAAGGTTTTCGGCACAAGTTTAGCTTGTAATGCATTTATTAGTGACTTAAGACGAACTTCGAAAGCTCTCTTAAATTTTTGAAGTCATTCCAGACATGAAAACCGCGTAAAATAGTTTTATAAGCAGCGAAATTAAATTGAGAAACGAAATTTACAGTTTACTCGTAAAGCTCCTTTATCTTACTTTGAAAAGTTTACATTCTTAATAGTTCCTATTGTTTATTTACTTCTTTATGTTGCGCAAATGAATAATGGAAAGAAAATACCAGGAAATTGAAAACGACTTGAACGGATGATTTGTTAGAACATTTATGTGATAAATAACGTTTTGGGCTTTTACAAAATGGTTTTTCGCTGCAGATGCAAATAGGGATTAGATTTGACTAAAACTGAAGACAACAACCACCCATACCAATTTCCAAGAGCCTAAGAGGCCAAATTTTGTGCTGCTCCTTGAGCGGACCTTAAAAAGCGAAGGCCCGGGCCCGCCTGTGGACCACGGGCCGAAACGGGATCTTTGCAGGACTCTAGTTGTTATGCTATCGTGATGGCTTCAAAATCAGAACTTCCGCCAAGATACGAAATGACATTTACCCAGATTAAAATTTCTCGAAAAAATTAAAATGGGAGAAAAAGAAAAATTTTACGGGCGATTAAATATTGTTATGCTAATATCCTCGAAGGGATGAAACATTTTTTTTTCAACTTCAGATTTATTTGTATTATTCTGAATTCTCCTTTCGCCCCCTCTTCAAACTCTAATATTTAATTGACGTTGGCAGAATTTAAATTTCTAATGCGAATGCATGAAAGATTTCATATGCCACAAAAGGGGACTCTGATGAATTTCGTCTTTCGCTTAAATAAATTTTCATTTATATACAAGAGACCCCCTTGAAGGCAAACACTTCAAATAAATATCCTTATGCCATGCATACCTTCGACGCCGGCTTAATTAGAATTCCGTTACATAAAGGCCATCTAATGACACTTCTCAGTTAAAAGTGTAATAGAGTACGCTAATGATTATTTTCTTCGTTATGAATCAGACGTTTGTTTTTTTTTTTTTTTTTTTTAATGAAACGAGGGCGAACTGGCACGGAGTTGAAATAGACGATAAAACATTAATGCAAATTCTTAATTGCAACTATAAAGATTATTTTTGAAAAGAAAGGTTATGTCTGTTTTAAAAAGCAGTAAAATGGTTTAAGTTGTAGGCGGCCGTTCTTGTTGTTCTTTTTTTTTTTTTTAATTTTTTGTTCTGTGAGCTTTTACTTTTCTAATTAGAAATAATCGCTTAGATATTTAAAAAAAAAACGAAAATACCTTCTTCGAAAATTTTCTTCACATTCTAAAACCCATGTTAATCGAATTGGTTGCTTAGCGACCAAATATTTTAGAATTTCGCTGTTCTCATTAATTGAACCCACTTCATTAATTTTTAAGTAAATTTTATACTTACTTTCTTATTCGTTATTTGAGATCTTTTTCTTTCCTAATAAATGCAAAACCAATTCAAAAAAACCGTGTAAAAAGTTGAAAGAAAAAAAAAATAAAAAAAATTTCCTTTGCTTTGAAATTAGAGTGTCTAAATCAGTATTCTCCAGAATAAACACATTAGCTTTTAAGACTAATCCTCAGAGTTCCATTGTCCCTTTTTTCTTTTGCATATCATGTCCGATTTATATTGAAATCCTTTTTTTTTTATTTTAAATGAAGCTTGAAGATTTTTAAGTAAAATTACTTATTAAATAGGAAAAGGGGGAAATTATTGGTTACCCCAAATTCCCGCAGTTGAAAGAGCTAGGGAAAAGCCGGTATGGTTTCCTCCTTATAATACAATTTGTTTTAATTATAGACGTTGAATTTATTAAGGAAAGATGTTTTATGGTTGCTGAGTTAATGCATTGCTTTTAAGGGATCGTGTCTTACCTTGTGTTTTGGAATAATGTAGGTCTTTAGTTGAAATATCGACAGTTATATGTTGAGCCGAAAGGTTTTTAGTGTTTTTTGATGAAAAATTACATTTATAAGGGCGATTTTCTGTTTGTTCTGGAAGAAAAATTTATATTTTTAGTTTATTTTTTTGTTTCGTTGTATAAGAAAAATTCGAAAATATTTAGAGGCGAAAACGTAAAAAAAAATTAAGCACGGGGATTAATGGGGACAAAATTTGAGAAAGATTGACGAACGAAAAAGAAAATGGATGCTCAAACAAAAATGCCCAAACAGAAATAAAAATGGACGTTGAAGTAAAATGAAAATGGACGTTGAAGTAAAATGAAAATGGACGCTCAAGCAAAACGAAAATAAACGCTCAAGCAAAATGAAAATGGACGCTGAAACAAAAAATAAGAGAGAGACCTGATAACAAAAATTTTGGAGATGGAGATGGATTTTAAAAAAACACAAAATTTAAAGAAATACTCGAAAATAGTTAAGACAGGGAAAATATAGCTGAAAAAAGTTAGGAAGAAAGATTTTGACTAATTCGGGAAAATTCCGCTGGCAAAATACTGTTTACCATAGACGTAATCCTATCCCTATGTAAGAAATACTTCAGACTTTGCACTTAAACTGAACCACTGAACCAAGCGAGGGTTTTGTTTATTTAAAGTGAAAGTATCCTAATCTAACGGCTAAATTTCCAGAATATGCTTCTCAAGTGTCGTCTTTCTTCTCCTGTAATTTAGTTTGCCATTCTGGGAATTCCTGGAAATGTTTTGACAGTTAAAATCGTTGATGGATGAGTTCTCAAAGTCTATTCAATCATGTAACAAGACGAAAACTCGGAAAATAATGAAGGATTTACAGAAAAAGGAATTTTCTGTTTGAAAATATTCTTATTTTTTTGAAAAAAAAGTCTAATAGCATTCCTGACTTCTAAGCTTTGTCTTTGGGCACAATGTTTTGAGTCACTTTTCCTACCACGTCGAAACTGTGATCCAGAACTATGCTTCTTAAAATTTTAAAATAGATTGAATTGTAAAACACACAAGAAAACAATTTTCTTTCTCTCTAACATTCGTTTCTGTCAAGTTATTTCTATAAATTATATTTCCCTTCTAGTCGCTATTACACTCTATTTTTTTTTGTTTCAGTTGCTACTTTTTTCTATAACCTCACTGCTTCAATAAGGAGAGAATCTAATACAATGAAAATGTAATTCTTCTTAAGGTAAGATGAAAATTCTTAAAATCCCCTTCGGCATTTCCTCTCTTTTATTCTCAAAATATTTATCATATCTTCATAATGTGTTGTGTTCATAATATCTTAATCGAAACAATAATGTTCATGCTTTCTACGGAACCCGGTAATTTTCCATTTTTAACAAGAGCCAATCCAACAGAAGAAAAAAAATCAAGATAATAACGACATGCCTTTAATATTACATCTTTAAAGAAATTAAGTTATGTTTGATAATGAGGAAAGCAGATTATTAAATCGCTCACCTTTTTTCTTCCTTTCTTCTTTTCTTTTTAATTTCTCCCTCGAGCTTATTTTCTTACGTCGGGCTCTTTTATTTAAAAAGAAAAATTATGAAACCGTATTTTTAATTTTTGATGTTTGACAGGCGTTAAGAAAAATTGCCAAAAGATTTATTTTATTTATTTTATTTATTTTATTTTTATTTCGCCATAAAACATTGCTAAAAGGACAATGTCATTAGACGACGTTATAAAAAACAATTTGACAAGTTACAATAATTTGATCAAATAAAGTTAAAGAAAAAAATGGATACAAAAAAATCGAAGTACAGAGACAAAACAAATTCATAGATAAAAGAAATTATGATTGAGAAGTCTTCAGACTGGAAAGGTGTGCTTTAATTTCATCAATACTGTATGGCGCAAGGCATGCAAGTGAAGCTTTGATTTGAATTTTAAAAGATTTAAAATCCAGATCAGAGACAGCTTTTGGTATGAGATTGTAGAAAGTAATACCAACAGATATTACATCATTAGAAAGAATTTTTATTAGAATTTTTATTTGATTAGAATTTTTATTTTTATTTTATTTTAATTTATTCCAGGGAAAATTGGAAAGTGTAAAAGCACTTTCGGAATGATTTAGCCGGAAGGGGAAGAAATTTTTTTTTTTTTTTTAAATTTTGTCAAGTTTTAACCAGGGTGGAAAAGTATATGGTGGGGAAAATAAAAATAACGAACGTGATTTTTGCTCCCCAGTTTTTATTAGCGATTCTTATTCATCTGACGTTGTTCATAATTTGACGATTTTTCAAAGAGAAAAAAGGAAAGTAACCTGATGTTAATCCTAACGAAAGAAATGTAGAAAGTTTTTAAATTTGAATTATTGAAATTTTAACAAATTGTTCATGGTCACGATCATGAGTATTTTTGAAAATGTTTTGACATTAGCAACCTTAGGGAGGAAATTCATGTGTAATTTATTTATTTATTTATTTATTTATTTATTTATTTAAGTATTTACATTTGTTCATAAAACAATTAAATGTTATCGAATATAGTCAACAAAAGAAGCGAGGCACCAAGGTTCCTTCAAGTACTATTCACCGGCAACTTCCAGGTTTGTCGGCTAACTCCCCCACACTATAATATTCTTGCGCAATAAGATAACTTTTTAGGAGGGAAAAGAAATCCCTTCCACCCCTCTTGGCTTCAAGCACACCAAGCAGACAGTTAAATGGATGCAAACCTGCATAGTTGACATTAGACTTTGACTTCTCCATAGTCTGCAGGTTGGCACGTAAAAATCTGCTACCTTCCTGGTGGCCCGCCCAGTAACTTCTGCAACCAAATTCCCAGACCCCGATTGAGCTTATTAGAAAAGCCTGAAAGCTGCAAAAACTGAGAGGGGTTGCAGATCTTGAGCTTTAAATTATCTAAAAGCATCGTAACACTGTTAAGGGCCGGAGCATGTTTTGCAAAGCTTGTAACATTTTCTCCATTAGCGTAACATGATGTTGAAGGGCCGTAACACGATTTTCAAGGCTCGTAACATACTTTGCAAGGTAACATGCTTTGCCAAGCTTGTAACATTGTTCTCACGAGCGTAACAAGATCTAACATGTTACGAGGCATATTTCACAAAGAAACATGTTTCCCTGTGAAATATACCAAATGTAACATGTTACGCAACATGCTACGTCAAGTCCACAGGTTTAGCTTATGCAGAGTAGGGGTCAATCTGCGTAGTGGAGGTGGAACCTTATAATATTGAGAGGCCCGTGTTGAGCAATGGACGCTGCAGAGAGCTAAAAAAAATTACGAAGCCTGTCATTGCGGCCACTAAAATATTCCATGTGAAAATTTTTTTAGAAAAAAATCTTAAACAAAATCTGACTTTTAGCCAGCTCACACGTTCACACGTAATCAATCCTGCCCTTACAATGATTTAAAGGCTTTCGACCCATTAACTTTTACTGCTGATAAGACGCTTTCCCTAAATGGGAAAATACTTGGATGTATCTGATCAAGTTGGGCCACAAAATCTTACTAGCGCTTCATTTGCTTTATCACGATTAAACTCTATGAAAGCAACAAATGATTCGATCAATCTCAACTTCCGAACAAAATAAGCTTTTTCATCTAAATACCTTGAATTCATTTCGGCCTAATATAAAAATTTTTTGAAAATTCAAAAAACCGATGCAAAGACAAAAAAAGGTTTCTCTTTTTTAATTAAATTCCAAAAAAAACGAAAGTCACATCGTTTTTATTTAATGTTTCACGCAAAAGGCAAAATTAAAGAGAATACCTAAAATTCTCATGAGGTTTTTCTTATATTTTTCGCCCCTCAACCTTCCCTCTCCCGTGTCCCATCTCGACTTTACGAACAATTAATTTAACATCTCGAATCAACGTTGCCTATTTCCGATGCGGATGCTCTACAGACGAATTAATGTCTTCAAAAGTGAAGTAATCCAGCGGATTTGAATAAAGCTAATTACGTATAATGGCATTTTCAAAAGCTTTCCAAGCTCGGGATATATGCACGATCGTGAATAATAGACATTTAAAGTCCCTTTTGTGCCATTACAGCCAAGAGGTTAAGGATTATGCATCCCGGGGAAAAGAAAAGAGTCCAGCAAATACTTCATCAAAAACTTGTGGTTGAATAGATGGAAGAGAGGTTATGTCGGCTGTCATTCATGATAATGGGGGTTTTGGATAAAACTTTTCGAATCTGGGGTTCAGGGTAATGAATAATGAAAGTTTTTGAAGAGTATTTTTCAGTAAATTAATTTAAGATGTTTTTTTTTTTTTAATGTAAATTGCGAAATGACAACTTGACGTTTTATGAAACAATTTTAAAAAAAATAATGTAAGACTTCGGATTTAATAGAAACTTGGCAGCTTTGAAAAAAAATCTTGAACGAAGGAAAAAAATCAGTTTTTCCAGAAGCAAGGTTTGTCTGAAGTTACATGTCAATTTTTAAAGCGGATCCTATTATGTCTGAAACGAAGTATGAAAAAAAAAGTGACAGGCAATCGAGATTTGGTATTCTAAATTTTTTTTGCAAGGAATAAAGGTAATTGGATTTGGAAATTTTTCATGTTAAGATGACATTCGAGTTTGCAATCACAAACTTAGCGGGAAAAAAATCGAAAACTAGCGCTTGGAATTTCCAGCCCATCGAAATTCTTTCTCACTTTACGACAGCATTTAAAAGTACAGTATTAATAAAAGTTTTTATACTCGAGTTTTGAACAATTTCCAGTCTTTTTTACTATAGGAACTGATAGCTTGTCAAAAATTATATTTAATATTAAAAAGGTGCATAAACATACA
Organism: Liposcelis brunnea; assembly: GCA_023512825.1. Classification (NCBI taxonomy): domain Eukaryota; kingdom Metazoa; phylum Arthropoda; class Insecta; order Psocodea; family Liposcelididae; genus Liposcelis; species Liposcelis brunnea. The sequence goes on from CM042071.1 coordinate 5,019,649, forward strand.
GTTTCCTATTCACGTATGCCCTTTTTAAATAAACTTATTTTTTTATTTGCTGTCATTGAAACTGTTGACGTCATCATAATCATCAGTAGAGCTAATGTAAAGAACGCTGCGCTACCGTCACCAGTTGTGTTCCAAGTTTCGAATAGTCAACAACAAAAAACTTTTTTAAAATACTGTATTTTAAAGGTAAACTAACTCGCCGACTTGACCCGAAACGAGATTCAAGCTGAATTGTGTCTAATTCGAGGAGAATTATTAGCTGCACAACGCTACTTCGTATCCTGCTCTTGACTGATCAAAGCCTGAATGCTTTTCCCGATTGTTGTTTAACAAAACTTCTGCTTAGCCTTTAAAAATACATAATTAATAAGGAAAAATTATCGAAATTTTAATATTTTAATTATTAAAAGAAAAAAAACACTTTATTTCTAAGCTTCTTAAAGGGAAACAAACATTGTTAAGTACTGAATAATTTTAATACCACTCAAGTGATTTTGAAAATTCCTTTAGAAAGAAAATTTAAATCTAAGAGGAAGTGAAGCGATAAAAAAATATTATTTTTCTCCCCCAATTCAACTTGACCTTATTGAATCAAAACGGTAATTTTCTTCCGACGGAGCTCATTTATTTTCTTTGCAAATCAATAAGTCTGAGAACCTTTTGCAAATATTAACTTCTCATAAAACGATAAAAAGCAGATGCTGCCACTTGATTCGGCGATAAAATTCAGGGTTTTCTCTTTTTGAATAATCGAAGAAAAAAAAGGAAAACCATAAAGGGGGAAAAGATTCGAATACAGCAATAATTAAAATATGTCGAAAAAAATTTCAGTTTCAATCTCGCGAATATTTTTATTTAGTTAATTAATTCCCATCGGCAAAATTGAAATTAGAGCTGTTTTAAGTAAAAAACAAAATTAATATACTGTATATATAACTTTCCTTGAGTTCAGATGAAAACTCATGGCTGAATAAATTGAAATTTTTCATTAATTATTGTTATCCCTTGATTATTTACTTATCTAGAAAAGAGAAATTGATATTTGTTAAAATGAAAACAATCAGTAAAAAAAGAAAAAGTTTACGCATTAAATATAAAAAATCGCCAAGGGGCAGCTGAAAAAAAAAAAGAAAAGATCAAAAACGATTTTCCCAGAATTATTTTTATGGCTGCGAGGCTGAAAAAAAATCTCTAATGGGTTTTTAAACGGGGCTTTGATGATTATGTGTATATTTTGTTTCGGTTTGCCAGGAAAAAATAAACGAAGGATTCGGATGTGAAGCGAAGCAACTGGTTTTAAGCTTAATATACCAAAGAGCTGTAAATGAATGTCGTGTGGGAAAAAGAAAAAACAAGGAAAGTAAACGCGACACATTTATAGTTGTCCCTGTCGCCAAAACATGTTAACTTTCATTTGCTTTTGTGCTTAAAGAATTGTATTATTTTTGTGACAGTTTCTTTTTCTTGTTTTTAAAGCATGCGTATGTGAAATAAAATTGGAATTTGAAACAGGAAGAATAATTGTTTAAATTTTAACAAATACTTGCAGATTTTTTTTAAAACTTCGTGGTTTTTAATTTCTCTAGGATGAAAAAATTAAAATTTCTTGAGTAAATGAGTTTTCGTTTATTTTTTGAGTGTGTCAACATCAATTACAATAACACAATTTTCAAGTCTGTCAAATTTTCTCGAGAAAAATGATTTTTCTGAAAAAGTTCAATGATACAGGTGAAAATTGTAGAAAAAAATCTCACGAAGCTGTTTAAGAAAACTGATAGCAAATTACTGTAGACGTTTTCGAGATTTTTTTTTCGATTATCCGAATTTTCTCGGAAAGAAGACTTTTTCTATTTGAAAATAATTTAGAAAAATTTTTGTAGCCATATTTGAGAAACTTCGTCAATTTTAGAAAAAGATTTTTTTTATAAAACTAGAAAATTTTTTTTTGCTTCGTTTGGCCAAATTTTTTTTACACTATCCCAAAACTTTCTGCACGTGGGAAAATAGAAAGATTGGAAACTGACGTTCCGTAGTGAACTACAGTGTTAAAGTGACACTCAACCGTACAATATAGAAGTTTTCCCTTAATTTCAAAAGCATGTCGCGTCATTCAATTTCTACATATTTCTCTTTTTTTTTTCGTTGTTGCTTCGAAAGCGAATGAGAATTTTACGAAACAAAGATAAAACATGCTTGAGAGAGATTTTCTTGAATAAAAGTAAGATTTTTCCGAATTAAAACCAACATAAGCTTTCTGAATTCGGGGAAATGTCTAAACGTTTAACCCCCAGCTATTAACTGCCTATTTAAATATTATTTCCTTTTCAATAGATGAGGAAGCTTGAATCCTTTTAAGTGCTTTGTAGGGTTAAACTTTTCCTCAAATGAACAATTCTAAGAATCGATTTCAACTTAAAGACTTTATGTATTTTTTTTTTAAAAAAAGAAAGACGGTTATTCGATTTCCGGAACGGGAGAATTTTTTAATGAAAAATGTCAATTAGGCTGAAATGTGAAGTTTGTTTTTAAAAAAAATTAGGGATCGAAATCAGGATTGCACTAAAATGTTTTTAAAAGCATTGCTTAAGAAATTTGGTAAATTACTTCGCAGAGATGTGAAAATAATAACACTAGGTTTGAGGAGAAGGAAAGAGCTCAGGAAATGCATCATTTAATAGAGTATTTTTCTCCTGAAAGTCCTGGATTTAAAAATAATGAAAAAAGGAATGAATGGAAAATTAATCTAGCTTAAAATAAAAATATAAAGCGATTCGTTATTTCGTGAGAAAAGGATTAAAATAATTGAAATTAATTTCCCTAGGTGATGATAACCCTTTTTAAGATCCCAAGCTGTAAAGAAACAGGAAGAGCCGCTACTTTAACGTGCGGTATATTCCTGAGAACAGAACTTAAACGCGTGTTGATGTTCGACTAAAATTCAGCTATGCCAAATTAATACGAATGGCGACCTGTTTTTCTAATTTTGACTTTAAGACCTCTTGAAGACTTCAATGCGTATCAATGAATAAATCGACTGAAAATTCCCGACTGGCGACTGGTTACTGACTTCTTGGCTGGAAAGAACGGACAGGGTCTTCAGGTCGGAAATACAGAACTATAGATTTCCAGTTTCAACTTGTAAACTGTTACGGGTTATTACCATTTTAAAAACAAAAAGTTTAAAAAAAAAGAAAATGGAATTATTTTCTTTTAAGATTTGAATTTAAAAGAAAGAGCGCGAGCGCGCGCAGAGTTTAGAATAGCGTTCGCAGCGCTTCCCGGTGGTAATTTGCTTGTCAGTCGTAAGGTCGCCGTCGTTAAGTAAATTGATTATTTAATTTAGAAGTGAAAAACGAAAAAATTAAAATGTGGTTAAGCGGTTTTAAGTGAACCGCCCGTTAAGGGCTTTTCCTAATGGGAAGGCGATCTTCGGCAAACTTAATATTATTAATTCTGTAAATTAAAGAAAATCTGGAAAACCCCAATTTGGGATTTTTCGGAAATTGTAAATAAATGGATCAATTATTCTAAAACTCAAAATATAAAAGGATGATTTTATACGATATCAAGGTCATCATTATTTCAAAAGCCTAATCCAGCTTCAAAACTCACAAACCAGCTAAATGCACAAAGATGGCAATGTTCGGGCTTGAGTGAGGCACTTCCAGGAAACTTAAAGGAATAGTTCACGATTTATCCATTTGGAATTTCGTGACATTGCAGATCTTAGGAATCTCAGCAATAGCCCTCCTCTATTTAAATAACCCTTTTAAGGATTTCAAAAAACATTCGACACGTCATCAACTAACCCCACCTTCAATCTTCTTACAAAAGCTATTCCGGCAAATCGTGCAACTTGCTCACGTTTGCGCCTAACGATTTGCCTACGAATAAGCAATCCCAAAAAGGTAAAAAAGACGGAAACGATCATTCAATCATTTTACGAATCCCTTTTTACCTGAAACGACTCAACAACATCTACAAACAGAATGAAAATAGGAAACATCCCATTTTAACAGTGTCTGTGTGCCCTTTTCGTCTCACGTAATTTCCATTTATTTGATTGAATCTCCTAAAAAGGAATCGTCCATCATATCCTTTTAACGGATCCCTCTCATCTCCGTTTTCCTTTTAGAACTAACATTATACCTAACGTCAGCTTTAACTCTTCGTATCATCCAAACAAGCCCCGACGGAAAAATACTCATTAAATTTGAACATTTTCACTTCCAAGGACGAAAAATATCCTAAATTCAACCCGACAATCTTAAATTATTTTTTTTTTTTTGAGAAAGAAAAAAATGAAAAGAAAACCCTTTTTATTAAATTGTTTGCTAACTTTTTTGTTAACTTCAACAACGCCCAAACTCTACTATCCCGTCCCCTTGAGTTATAAGAATTTTATTTATCACTTCCCTTTTTTTTCTTTATAAGGAAGATATAACTGGTCTGGATTTTGTTTTTTCCCTTACCCGATATCCTTCGGTCAAAAGTTTCTTATTTTATGTCCTCCGAAAATAACTTCGTCGCGAGGTTGTATTAAGAATTCATGAATGGGAAAATGGCGCGAGCTGAGCAATTTTGCTTTCGTGGGAATCGGGAGACAAAAACAATCAGCCGAACGATTTCTCAATAGGGCTAGAACCTCTTGAGAATATCTGCTTGGTCGAACAAGTAATAAAATTTTGTGGAGTATTGATCCTTGTTCGATATAGGAAAATCAAAATAAGGAAAATATGACGAAGTGATCGTTCAGAAAAAGAACCTTAAAAGTTTCGCTAGGTTGATATCCAGAAACCCCATGGGAAAATAAATAGGAAACTTATTCCAGCATCATGGCCGAATACGATTCGAGCTTCCTAGGCCTTAAGTTGGCAGGAGTCGTCGCGATACACAAAAAACCTTATTCACTACTAATAAAAAGTCATTTTTTGCTTTAGAGCCTTCCTATAGCTTTGAAATCATGTGAAAATTCAACTTTTTTGCTTTTCCGAACTTCAGCTTTTTCTAGAATCTTGGAAATATTTTCAGAATATTGAAAACATTTTCAGAATATTGAAAACATTTGAAGAATATGGGAAACATTTGTAGAATAATGGGAAAACTTGTAGAATATTGGAAATATTTGCAGAATATTGGAAAAGATCTAACAGAGTCTTGCAACGTTTGTCTGTCCGCGTGGGTGGATGTCTATCTATGAGCGTGTGTGTGTGTCTGTCTGTCCGTAAAAAATTGTTTTAAAGATTTTTTAGAAACTGAAAATTATAAAATCCCCCCTACCAGTGGGGCAAACCAGTGGCAAACCAGCAGGTGGTAACTTGCTTAGAACAGCCTCTCTACTTAGCCGTTCGGAGCCAGCATTAAAATGTAGGTTCCATATATGAGCTGTGTCAACTCGAAACACACAAACCAGCTATATGCAGAGAGGTCGTCTACGCTTGAAAACTAGTATGGCACCCAAAGATCTCCACTGCGCAAGTTAACATCAAGACCATATGTGTAGCTTACGGCTAGCTGGGGTCAACCTGCGCAGTGAAGATGGAACCCTCTAATATCGAGGTCGCGAAACATTTTTGAGGGATGCGGGTCGATTTTGAGTCCCTGATTAGAGGCGAGTTGCATGCGTTGCTGCAATAGAACTTTTAGTCCTGCAAAAACCCGAAGAATAAGATTGTTAAATGAAAAAAAAAATTACGAAAATTAATCTTGTTCATTAATTGAAAAAGTTGATGGGTACAGAGAAATAAGGTTTATCGCCGAAGCTTTTATTACAAAGCACAAAAAATTTTTCATTAATTTAATGTCATCGTAATTTTCAATGATTTCCTACTTTAATTTCGAATCCTTATTTCAGTTTGATTATTCCTGGAATTTCAGTATTTACACTTTCCTTACACGAGAATCTAATTGTTATTCCTAAAGCGTTAAATTATAATAAACGTAATTATTTAATCCCTTCCGTTAATGATTTCAAATGAAGAGTCCCATAATTAAAAATTTACAATTAATTATTTTCTCATTTGTTTTCGAGTAAAATAATTAACACGTATATTTTCATTGATCATATTATATGTTTACGCCACGATTGTGTAATTGCCCAGTTCATGAACCGGGCAGGCCTCTTGACCCGCTCATGAATTGGGCAAAAAATTGACCAGTTCATGAACGGGCCAATTACACAATCGGGGCTTAACCTATACACTGAAATTAACATGGAAAAATTTCTTCGTGCTCTGCGAGGTATTCAAATACCTTTTCCCCGCGAATGCCATTCTTGATTTACTCACTACTTTGATAATCATTCACGATACGAGGGATTTCAATTTTGACAAAGAGGAAATCATCTCCTTTCGAAGAACAAAACATTCCTTTCTATAAAGTTATTGTTCTTCCCCGCCTTTGTCATCCTTATCGATTTATTGTTTAAAGATTGCAGAAGATGAATGGAGAAGTGGTTTGCTTGAGAGATTAGCTTAGGTAAGATAATGCGGAAGTTTATATTGAAACGTTTGAGGTAAAATTCCTTTTCCTTCTGGAGCCGGAAGTTTGAATTGTGTTGCCGTGAGTGAGTAGTTGGACATTCCAGAGAATGTTTCGTTGAAAAGCACAATTTCGAATCGATCATGCGCATTTCAAAATTAATAAGTGCAGTCGAATGAATGAAATATCAGGAGAAAGATTAGAAGTTTTTGAGACAAAGCAAATAGAATTAGGTCGGCTAGAGATTTTTTCGTGATCGTGACAGGAAGTTGGAGAACCTTGGGCATATGTTGCGGGGACCCAAGTACAGGCTGCTGCAGACCATCATGCAGGGCAAGGGCAAAAGAAGACTTGGTCGTAAGAATCTCTCCTGGTTGCGGAATATCCGGAATTGAACCGGGTTAACCGTAGAGGAGCTATTGCGCATGGCCGCCGATTGTGAAAGATTTAAGGAGCTCCTCGGATCGACCTAGAGAGACTAGATGGAAGAGAGGCGACAAATCTGGCCATCTTGGTTCCACTTCCATAAGATTCAATGGGAAGTCCTTATACATAGGCGAGACTTGGTTCCACTATCTTATACATTGGCGCAACCCATTTAACTCTGACAGCCAATAAGCAGGCGTCCTGATCTGTCGCCTCTCTTCCATCTAGTCTCTCTAGATCGACCGCCTAAGCTCGTGTGCGAGCTGGGCACCAAAAGAAGGAGAAGGAGGAGAAGAAGAAGAAGAAGAAGAAGAAGCCTTGAGGCCTTTTCTTTCAATATTTTATTATTAAGGCTTGACTTCCATTATACTGCTTATCATTTCCAGGCTACAGCACAAGCAGATAAAAGTTAACTTCCGCTTTCCCCTTTCCTTTTCTTCTTTTCTGTTTTCCTCCTCTTGTCATTCCTTCTCTGACGTTCATCGCCTTTCCGTTTTCCTTCTTTTCCTCGCTTCCCATCACCTTCGTCGCAACTTAGCTACTAATTCCTAAAACTATTGGCAGTCCCTGTGACCCGCATAAAAACATTTCCTTTGGGTTTTTTAAGAATTTTAGCTGTGGGAATAATAAAAGAAAACTCGACCGGCATTTACGAGCTCTCTCAAGCATCATCATCTGTGATTTATTAAATAATAAAATAGCACCTTTAAAAACCAGAAGCCCGATGTTGTTTGAAATTGCTCCAATGGTTTTTCCCGAGGATCATTTATTGGCCCTTTTTCGATCGATAAATTCCGTGTCCGACACGTGCGTACTATTCTTTTATTAGTGTACACTGTACACACTGAAAGTAATAAACGTTAGAAGGGCCCGGTAAACACTATTTTAAATCGAGAAAATTAAGTTGGGGGGAAAGAATATGCCAAAAGGGGAATTTTTACGATTCGCCATTGTGTAGTAATCGATTTGGTGTTTGCTTCAATGTGAAAGTAGAGGAAATAGAAGTAGAAGATTGAATTTAAAGAAGTTGAAGAATATCAACCTAAAATTTAAAATTAATTATTATAATAAAAATATTATTGTAACTCGGGCGACGTCCGAGGCGCGAGGCGCTACTGAAATCGAATCGGGAGTGGCTTGCCTTATTAACTATAGTGGCGCTGGTGTAGTGATGAATTCAGAACTAGCCATGAAAACAAGAGAGGAGGGAATAAATAGCTTTTTGCAAAAAGGGTATAAGTGAATAGAAGACATTAGGTTAATTCGCTTTTTTTCATAAATGGTCGTATTTTTAATGGAAAAAAAGATTAATATTCGTCTAAATGAATATTTTATAAAAATCTGAAATTGCTTCCGGTTTCAGACAAGAGAAAATTAGAATTTTATCAAAGCTAGACCAAAAATGCGATTTCGTTTGATGTTCGGGTATAAAAAGTTAATATCTTTTCCGCGTTTCCACGGCAGAAAAAAATTGCAACTATTTGAAATTTTTTTCCACTTACTTAAGATAAAATTTGAAAGTTTTTGCTAGTCCTTAGAAAGAAGGAAACAAATAATATTTTTTCCTTCCTTTGAACCCTTTTGCATTGATTCAGATGCCGGAAATATAGTCGTACTATGCTAAAAATTAACTTAAAATACGCTAAGTCATCGATATCGTTAAATTTTGCCCCCGCTGAATTTACAGAAACCGGAAACTATTGAAAGAGAAATTCTTGGATAAATATCAATAAGGAAAATAGCTACTACGTCGAATTTAAACTTGATTTTAACTTTAATTCATTAATCTTTTTAATAACGTTTAATCTCTTTTAAAATAATAATGACGAATCGTCAATGTGAATTTAAACGAAAAAAAAATAAGACGAAAATCCTTTGAAGGCAGCGTGAGCAAGTTGTGACACGTTCTTTTACGAGACAACCCGGAGTTCGCGTTTCCCATTAAACTTTACTTTTAAATTAGAAACGACCACCTGAGATCCTCTACGGAAGAAATCGTAAACCTTTCTTAAGTCGATCCCGAGACTAATTTCGATTTTACAATGTTTTTTTTTGTTTTTCATTGCAGAAATAACATGGAGAGCGAAGATACCGCTTGAAAAGGGGGAAATGATCTCCGAGGTCGAAACTTGGAAGAGGAATGGAAAATTCATCGAAAGAGTTTTTACCAACTTCCCGGGGATGTTTAAAATACGTTTGGCCGGCATTTCCACGAACTGATTAAGACTTGAAATAAGGAAGAAACGTCGAGCATGAACGGAATTTTAGAAATGAATTTCGTTCGAATAGTTTTATTAATTTAATTTTCATGTGCGGAATGTTCGTTGTTTAAACTATGTTACCGAAAAAAGTTTAGAGTGCGGTGCCTGCGTCTATGTTATTTAAAAAAATTTCTTTTTAGTGTTGATGATGATTTAATGATGATAGAAATCGAAAACATGATTAACATGACGACGAATTACGGGGAAGAATTTCGTAAAATGATTAATATGACCGAGGAGGAAATTCAGCAAATTTTAAAAAACATGACGTTTTCTTATAATATTCACGACCGGTCACAAAAACTTGATTGCGGAGAAGATGCGGAGAAATATTGCGACGGGGCTATGAAAAACTTGGCGACAGCTTATAAAAATATACACGGGTAAGCATAGGGGATGATTTAATATTGTTTTATTTTTTTTGATTTTATCTCTGTTGATAAAATCCAATCCGATTATATATTTCCGATTTAACAAGCGGAAATATTTTATATAAAGTTTTTTTTACGTGTTACGCAGTTGAATCGTTCGTAAGAATTTAATCCTTCAAAAGTTTTTTGTTTCATTGATTTCTGTCCCTATATCCAAGGATAAATAATCAGTAAACTAAATGTCTCACGATCATTCAATGAAATGTATTTTTGTGAAATCTTATCATTGTTAACGTCAGCATCGCTTCGTTACTTGTGTATTTCTATGGGAGCCCTTGAAGTAGAAAATCAGGGGGGAAAATCCGTAGTTTTGTTGCTAGGGGGAATAAGAAGCAAAAGAGGAAGTTTTATAGGAAAATGTATTATGGAGCTTTTTTTTGAAAATAAGGTGGGCAGGGAAGGTAAGAAAATTTTTCAGGGAAGTGGGTTCAGAAATCGGATTGAAAGTCTTTCTTTTTTTGTACATATCCTTGAAGGTTACTGTTTTTGTAAGCCGTGAAAATTTTATGCAAAACATTTCCGCTGAAATAAAAATAATGCTAAATTTTTTTGCTGTCAAAAATTTTTTGTGGCCAAGTATATTTTTGGAATATTTTTTCTTAAAAAAATCGGTTTGTCAAAAAAAAAGTTTTAAAATATTTGCTTGACAAGAAAATTTTATCAGAATATTGGTTTAACAAGGAAAATTTACTAAAAGATTTGTTTCACTGAAAGAATTGATCAAAAGATTTCTTCGACGAAAAGAAATTATCAATAATTGTTCAACAAGAAAAAGCTTTTAAAAGATTTGTTTAAATAAAAGAAATTTACAAAAACTTTTCTTGACATAATAAAATCGTCAAAAAATCTGTTTGACAAAATAAATTCATGAACAATTGTTCAAATTAAAAAAAATGGAAAAAAATTAGCCAAAAATTTTTTGTTCTTAATAAGTTCCTGAAAAGTCCTTATTTTAGGCTTCCTTGTTTTCGCCATCATTAAATTTTTTATTTAAAAAAAACATTGAACTTTTTCCAGGTATGTCAGCCTAGCAGTGTGCCTCTTTGGTACGATAGCCAATCTCCTCAACGCGGCAGTTCTAACTAGGAAAGAAATGGCATCAGCTCCTATCAATAGAATCTTAACAGGATTAGCAGTTGCAGACATGTTAGTCATGCTAGAATACGTTCCGTTTTCATGTTACATGTACCTTGTCTTTCCGGACACTAGAAACTTCCCATATTCATGGGCGGTTTTCATTTTATTCCACGTGCATTTTTCACAAATCTTACACACCATTTCAATATGCCTGACATTAACCCTAGCAGTATGGAGATACATCGCCATTCGGTAAGTATTTAAAATTATTTTTAATCGAAATTAATCGACCATGTTTCACTACAACGTTCCATAATTTTTTTTTCCAATCCTTTTTACGAAGGAAATAATTTTATATAAAAAAAAAAACAGGGAGGATTAACCAAATTAAATAAGGGATTAAATTTCGTAAACCACGGCCTTATTTAACGGATGCGAGCGATCAGGTTAAATAAAGTCACCCATTAACTTTTATTGTATAATCAATGTGAAGTTTTGTTTCGGTTGTTTTCAACCTTTTTGAAAGGTAAATACAAAACTTTCCCATTTCCTAATTATCGCGTTAATCCTTTTCTCTTAGAAATTTATTTGTAAATTCGAAATGAAACCCTGTGTTGTAAATCGAAAGGGATTTATAGTGGTTAAAATTCAGCTTAGCGCAAAAAGCTTGATAATGTATTATTGAAAATATAAAGTGGGGGGAGGTGTGTGGAAAAAGTTGAGAAGTCTTAGTGCTCGCCGTCTAGTTTCCAGCCTGAAAGCGTGATAAAGTCATTTGATATCCTATATTTTAAAAAGGATGTTAAAAACAAAGAAAGTAGCGCTTTTTCTTCTCGGAAATTATTACTTTCACGATGGAATAAAAGCCTTTGAACTCGCGTTGTTGTTTTGTTTTTTAAATATTTTGTGACGACCTAAAATTTTAGCGTGTTCAATAATGAACCTGAGGGTTGTTTTTATCGCTTTTTCTATCAAAAGGTTCCATTATCTTTGCAGCGATCGAACTCGATCCATTCTTTAATTTTTGAATCGTCTGAAAGGATTTTTAGGGGTTTGAAGGATTTATTAAAACCCAAAAGAAATTTCGAAGCGTTTTAATTTTTAAGATTTTATTTGTTTTGAGCAAATGTTTTCAGATTTTCCTTGTCTTACAAATTTTTTCAGAATGTTTTTCGTCAAACGTTATTTTTTAGAATTTTTTCTTGTTGAATAAATCTTTTTAAAATTGTGACTATTAAAATATATTTTATCATTCATAATCGACTGCCTGTTAGAAAATCTGATAAATTTCCACAGGATTTAAAAAATTTTCAAATTCTTACGAGAGCTGAGTCGGGAGGTCGTAAAAACCCTTTCTCAAAAAAGATCCGACCTTTTTTCATGCATCAATGGGCAATTTTATACCTGAATTTTCAAACTGCAGATATGCCCATTTTTACAAGAAGGATGGTCATTTACTTTCTTGATAGATAGTACACAATATTTACATTGCCAAGAAGTGCCTACTGCCTACTCCCTATTAAGCTCTAGTTACCATCCTTTGGTCTGCACCATTGCCAAACCGACATTAAATATTCCCTTCTCGCCCTTCAAAAGAGATTTAGATTCCATCCAGAATATCAATGTACTAATGGGAATCGATGAAGTCTTACAATCAACTCTAACCCTCTTCAATCTTTTAATCGTCAAGTAATACAGAATCGTAATGCCAATCTCGGATTCCACCCCTGTTCCTCTCTGATGACATTACCATCCGTATACATTAGTAAACTGTCATAACCAAGGAAAACGGCTTTCGTTTAATGACTCGAACAGGAAAACATTTTGCAGAGAGAGAGAGAAAGAGAGAGAGTGACGTTCGCTCTATTTGAGTTTAATAAGTACCGGCATGAAATCCCCTCTTTATAGGATTTTCATCCCCGGATTTTAATGGAACGAATAGTGAAATGTGGTCAAACTTTCCACGTGGTAATCCCACCGACCGATCAACTATCGAACTGATAAAAAGTACGGTTATGTTTTCTAGGCACCCGCAGCAGAGCTTGATGTGGTGCACAGAACCAAGATGTCACGTCGCCATTGCTACAAGCTACATCCTGCCTCTTTTCCTCTGCATACCTTCTTATCTTGTTTTTCACATTAGAGCCACGACCATTAAAGAAAACGCAACGGACATCGTTCTTTATCATTTAGACGTTAGCGATCTCGCTAAGGAAAATGATAGATTTTTGTTTAATGTTAATTTTTGGATATATGGTAAGTAATTCCCTGTGATTTTATAATATCGATTAGGATGTGAAATCCTCGATTTAATTACGAGGGTTTATGGTCATATCGCTGATTCAGCTGTAAATAACGGTCGATCCGAGCAAACATGATAATAAACCCCGAATAAAAAATTCAAAATTGAAAATTGAAAATTGATTGAAATTATTCCTCTTTGAACTTGTTTTTCAGGTGTTGTAATTAAACTTCTGCCGTGCGCTATACTTACTGCTATTAGCTGTTGCTTAATACAAGCGTTGTATAAAGTAAACAAGCGGAAACAAGCTCTTAAGGGTTATAATTCTTGTAATAGCGCTGAACCATCCGCAACGGAGAGGAGAGTCAGCAAAGCGGAAAAGAAAGCTGATAGAACCACTAAAATGTTAGTCGCAATACTTATGCTCTTCCTAATAACAGAATTCCCTCAAGGTAAGTAAATAATTTTGATTTATTGTAGGATAATAAAATTTTATGTGACGAAGGTTTGGATTTCGTCCACGATTTTTTTTTTTAATCGGGGAGAGTAGCCAGATTTTTAAGGGGATGGACGGGAATAGAGATCGATGAGTTTTTTAGAAATAACTGCGTACATGCGATATTAATTGGAAGTGAAATAGGAAACTCCCGACTAATGTCATGTATAATGGGTTAATGTTGTCAATATGTCGGGAATTGAATTATTGTCTTTTTTGCTTGTTTCGGAATTTCGTGATAATTAGATGTTCAAACTCAAAGATTAGGTCCGGGACGCAGAGATCGGTAGAAGCGTTTCCGTTCAAATCAAGGTTCAAATTTTGTCGCAGCCAGCAATATTTTTTATTGATTAATCTAGAACATATTTATGCAATTTTTCCCACAACTTAAAATTCATGCGTGATGCGGCAGGTCCAACTAATCCTCAAAATTCGTCTGTAGCATTACTGAAGGTTTCTTAGGACTGATAGACGTCGTTGGATAGGACTGGTGCCTTGTGGATTGTAAAATCTTCTGAAATGTGTTCTGAGAGAGGTATTCCGGGTATTCCAGTGATATGGCCCTAAGCTATAAATCCAATTGGCTACATCTACAAGCTCAAGAATCAATTAGATCCATTGCCCTAACGTCACTGACCAGACATCAATCCATTTGCCCCCCTCGCCCTGTCAAAATTGTTTTGCATATTTATTTTGAGTAGCGCAATTTGCGGGTACCCTGAATTTGATAGACGTTAATTCTGTGAGAATCCAAAAATCGGTAAATTTGCTTATTTCGTGGAATTTTCAGGACTTTTCGGATTATTACTATTTATTTTCAATGATTCCTTCCATAGGGTGCAGCCCTGATTCTGCGGATGATTCGCTACGGCCGCCAATTAAAATAACTCACTCGCAACCTTAAGATTACGAAACTCGTAAATAGATTTTAGTACGTCTTGAGGTGAACAATATTCATTTCAGAAATAGTTTAACGACGCTATTGCTCTAAGGTCGCGTTTGTTTATTTAAAATCTTACATCATTCCACGTAGAGATGTGAACGGGGCCCTTGACTTTGATGGCTCTCCAACATTTCGTAAAAAGCTAATAAACATCACCCGCCTAAGCAAAATGTTTCGATCTCTTTGCATCCCCTTGGGAAATTTTAATATCTTTCTCCTCCCTTTACGATCTTCTCCGTGACGGATTTCAAAAAAGTAGAAAAACAGACCATGCTCAGAAACTTCAACTTCCAAAATGCTTATAATTATGAAATCTGGTTGAGTCATTACTTTGATGAGCTACTTTTCTCTTCGGTCGGAATACGCAGCGTTGAACTTTCGTACTAACTTGTTCGCTATTAGTGCAAGAAAAATATTCAACCTATAAGCTGAACATTAATTATCCGCTCTTTTTGCACCTGAGGCCTCTTAATTTTTGTCATTTATTTGAGCTTCGTATTTATTTTCCGCTTTATACACAGTATCCCTTTTTTTTCTTTACTTTTCACGATCGAGAATATCTTCCTTCAGGGGTATTTTTTCAGAAAACTCGGAAACATAATAATTTTAGGAAAAAGGATTAATTAATTTCTTTTATTTGGTAGCTTATTAAAATTTTATAAAAGATGAGATCATAATGAAATTAATGATGTGATGCCTTTGTTTTGTTTTTTTTAAGCAAAAGATTTTAGAATTTTTTCAAAAAAATTATTTCTAAGCGGTTGATTCGCAAAAACAAATTTGTCAATGTTGTAACTTTATCTTTGAGTTTCATTTCCTTTCGGATTTTTCGTTTTAGTTTTTAAGAAGGGAAATGATGTGGCCGATTATTTGTGGTCTAATTGTGTTGTGACAGAAAATTTGTCCTCTACTACCAGGAAAACAAATCGTTAGCTGCCCCCAGCTTGGAAAAATGATTCTCCCGCTGCCACCAGTTAAAAAATCAGTTCTTTCGCTGCCGCCAGTTTCAAGAAAACCCAATGTAAAACCGTAGTCTGCCCATACATTGGAAGTATCACGTGATCTGTATGCTGTGATGTCACTTTTTTGAAATTGGAGCAATTTTCTTTTGTTAAGGAGCCTAAGTAACTAGTAAGACAACAATTTGTAAAGGGTAATCCATTAGTGGTAATCGATCGCCAAGCAAAGCAGCAGATGATGCCTTTTCAAATCCAAAAAAGGTGACGTCACACGGGAGTCGGGCGGGTTTTCGCAGACCAGTTGAGCACACTATGGTTTCACCATGAGAAAACCCTTCCGCTGTCAATGTTAACATCATTTTTATTTGATATTAACAACAATAACAACGCTATCTCTCGAACACATCATAGCAACCAATCACTCACACTTTCTCGTTCTTCTAACGGCCACGGTACAGTGACGCTATCAGTCGCCATTCTAATAAAATAGTCTTCCGCTGCCACCAGTTTTAAGAAAATACTTTTCCGCTGCCACCAGTTTTAAAAAAATAATCTTCCGCTGCCACCAGTTTTAAAAAAATAATCTTCCGCTGCCACCACTTTTAAAATAATACTCTTTCGCTGCCACCAGTTTTATTAAGTTAATTCAAATAAAGCATCAGCAGCTGTTTTCAAGTCCACCAATGGCTTCCATGAAAATCTATAGTAAGGGGGCAGTAAACATCCCTCGGGCGGCAAAAAAAGTATTTTCTTCCTTCTGGTTACAGGGCTAATGTATTGAGAAAAAACAATTTTCTAGCAAAAAATGTACTCATTTCTTAGCAAAAACATCCAGCTTTCTTAAAACTTGAAAATAAATGAAACGACACGAATTACAATTTTCCACCCAAAGCTAAATAAAAAAGGATTATAAAAACCCCGACGATTAAAAAAAACAGCGGAGAAAAAGACTCCAACGCGGAAACGCAAACTTCCATTAAAAAAACTGGAATAAAGCACGAGGGCTAAAATGATAAATTAAACTTTATGATATCATTGGTTTTCGAAACGTTACTATTTATAACGCCATTTGTAAATGTTGGTTTGATATTGGGACATCCGCTCCGCACGAAAAATATAAACCCCTTAAAAAAAATTTATAGCCCTATAACGATGATGTATTTTTTTATTTTAGGTATCCTCGGACTTTTAAGCGGGATACTAGGTACCTGTTTCTTTCGTAATTGTTATCACATATTCGGGGAGTTGATGGACATATTGGCACTTATAAACGGGGCCATTAATTTTATACTTTACTGTTTTATGAGCCGCCAATTTCGAATGACATTCGAACAATTATTTAAACCGAGGGTACTTAGTAAATGGGTCCCGAAAGCTTCGCAAACTGATATACAAAGCACGTATGTCTGATGTATATCACATTTTGAAAGAAGCGTTCATAAAGATGCGCAATCCTTTGGCAATGATTATAAAAGGGATAAGGCTGTGAAAAGAGACAGTAAAAAATTCTGTGATGATAAAAATAATGAAGTGACATTTTTGTGACTTGTTTTTTATATTAACAGGAAAATTCTTTTTGGTTTGTAAATAATATATCGTATTGCTTGAACTTTAGGTAATGAACTATGTTTGGGATTTTTTTTTTAAAATTAAAAAGCCCTGAGGAAATGTTATTCCAGTGGCTATTCAATTTGTAATTTCTTTTCTGTTTTTCTTGAATTTATTTTTCATATGAGATGTGTTTTGAAAATAGTTCGAAGTACGCCCTTAGCTGTATACGTTAGCTCAGGGCCATTAGAAAATAATAATGCAATCGGGGTGGAAAGGGAAAAGAATTTTCCGCGAAGTTTATTTTTTAATAATGCTGGAAAAATACAACTATGGAATAGCTTTTTCGTCGGTTTACTGAGTAAACTGTTTGAATATTAAAAATATACAGTATAAGCTGGCTCCTGTCGGGTTTTGTACAGGAATTCTTTTCTTCGTGAGCGTAATTTTTTTCAAGCTAACGGCCTCTGTTAAGTATGAGCACTTATTGCAAGTATGTGGAACCTATAGTTCCGCTTCATCTCGGAAAAGGAAGCAAAGAAATTGTTTAAGTGTTTTGCATGAGGATTTCTTTATTGCCTTATAAGAGCGCTGTTTCTTTCAAGCGTTCTCGTACTTCAAATAACTTAAAATGGCTAAAAAAAATCCATCGCTAAATTCTTTGTAAATCTTTGGCCCAGCGATTTTAGAAATATAAATGGGACTTCTTGTGCCCTTTCATGTTAATGATTATTCCTCATGTAAGTGTTGCAATACTTTTTGTAAGTGCATTTTACAGACAGTTTCTGCTTCAAATATCTCCATCCCCGACATTTCAATATCGTGCAAGCGTTTTTGGGAATCATTATGACTCTGATAATAAAACAGAATGAAGAATAAGAGTCTTTCTCCCTTTAATAACTACTTCCTTATTCACTTTCACAAAACGCGAAGACTTCTCACGCAAAAGCTGTAAAACCGATCGAATCAAATTCTTAATTACTACGAGCGCTTCACCAAATTAAACTTTATACAAAACAGAAAAGTAAAAAAAAAGGATCCTTTCAAAGCTTTTTGCGCCCTTTCCCTTACGAATGAAACAAAAAATAAAATTAATTACCCCAGGATTGCCGTCAAAAGAAATTACGAGGAAGTCGATGAATTTGTAAAACTCAAAGAAAATCTCGACTATAGTTTATTACGTAATACTAATAATAACTGTTGAGAAACAAGAAAAACAGGGTACAAGCAACAAAATAAAAGTATAAAATTAATTTCAGTGATTTCTTCATTCAAATTTTGAAATCACTGAAATCTAATTCTAAAAAATTTATTAAATTCGTTGTTTTAGCATATTATTTTTGTAAAAATTTGTTAAAAGAAGTTAAAAATTTTATACGCGGTAATATTATTTATTTGAATGTATAAATATTTAAAAATTTATAAATTGAGATTATCAATTTTTTAAATGTTTAAATTTCTTGCTCGATTGAGAAATCGAGAGAGAAATTTGAGCGTGGAAGGAAAATTTTTTTTTTAAAAAAAATGACGGAAGAATATGAATTCATTCATTTGAGCCCATAATGACTTTATATTCTTCAAAGTAATATAATATAGATAATTTTACTGTTCTTTTTTATACGGTATAAAGAAATAAAAAAGCTTTGTACTATTAAATATTTAAAAATTAGTAATTAAAAAGTTTAAACGCTGAAATATAAACATAGTTATATGTTTGGTATTGATTTCTTTTAATTAGATTTATGTATGATTGCGATGGGGAAGATAGACGCAAAATTTCACCGCTAGGGTCGCTAGTGTGAATAGTGGACAAATATGTCCGAGATTCAACTGCAGAGACACCAGCGGTGGAGTTGTGCGTGCTTTCTTTATTAAAAAGAACTTTCATGTCAAGTTTCTTTTTTTGATGGGAATGTTTTCCCATTGATAGTAAAGGTAGGACAACACTCTATTGAAAATAGCTTATGGTTATAGTGGCGCCATCTTTACGGTCAAATGGGAAAAGATTTCATGACCAGGAGATTTCCTTTGTTCAACTGCGGCAGCCGCAGACTTTGCATCTCTTCCTAATAACATGAGTGGGAAAAAGATAAAGATAGTCGGCAATAGAGAGACTAGATAGAGAGGAAGGAAGCAGCTCCAATACTTAGCTTATGCATAATCCCACCGCCTGAACGATAAACTAACATGCAACATGGCGAATTTCCAATATGGCGCAGCCCATAACCTTCTGTTGCTCTCTCCCTCACTATCTAGTGCCTCTAGTCGGCAAACGAAAAAAGCTACTGTATCCATTCTTCTCATTCCATTATTATTTTTTAAAAATTTATTATTTGTAAACAAACCGAAATTTTAATGTTTTTAAAAATTCTAAATTAAAATTTTGATTTGTCATCTAATTTTACCATAAAAATTTATAATGGTAACGGTTGTGCAACCCAGTGAAAAAGGTGGAAGAATCGTTTATCTGGTCGAAGAATTTCACCCTTCATTTGTGACAACTCACCCACCGATCAAGCAAGGTTATGGACCGGCATACGAAAAAGGCACGCGAAAATTCTTCCAAGACTATCGGAATAACGTTATGTCACGATACATGGTAAGTCCGTCATAAAAACCATTTTTATTACACATTTTGTTTTTTTCTTTTTGTTAACATTCTTTTAAATTCCCACGGTTGGATTTTCATCCGCATTTTCCCTCCGGTTTCGACGACGCCATCAACACTTGACATTTTAAAATTTTTTTCTTTATTTTTTTTCAGCCACCCATGTACAAATGGGGATCGGATTACTCCCCGTACGCTTGTCGACCTAGAATGTTGTTATCGCATAGAAAGCAGAGATGGGAAGAAATGTATTGCAAACCCACAGTGAGGTTAACGTTGGCAGATCAAAAGAAATTAAAGGAGTTGGATGATTTTTATTTGCTGTGCCAATTTCAAAGGCAGTATTATAACGATTATACGGGGCACGTGCACCCGTTAGATTTTTTCCAGAAGGATGAGTATAGGTGGCAATGCGCGCCTGATTTAAACACAACGTATATTCAATTCCCGGATATGTATGTTAAGTATAAGCAACCGGCTTGCTTACCTTTGACTATGAAAAGAGCATGGCTCGATCCATTGGAGCCGAGTAGAAGATTAGCTGGAAAATATGATCCTTATCCTGATTTAAAATTCCCAAGATAAATCGTAAGTAATATGAAAATAAGGTATTTCAAATATAAAAATTCATGTATTTAAAAAAAAAAATTCACAGCAGGGTTTTCTCCCTGGAATTGTTGTTTCATCTGTTGTGAAAATAAGCACATGCATTGGCACTTAACACTTTTTTTGAAAACAGCATCTTAAAGCTTGATACGAAAAGTATGAGAAAATTCAGGTATTTTGGTAAGCGCATGTAAAAATTCCATCGCTGAAATTCTTCCTGTTCCATCTAAATCAATCACATCGAGCAGCTAGAAATATTAAAAAATTAGAATTTGTATTTGGACATAAATATAAAAAATTATTAATCGCATACTTACCGCATTTGCTATTTTCTCTTTCTCTGCCTCCTCTAAAATTTCTCCAGTATCCGATCGACCTCCTCCTGTTATCCTTGTCAAAATTTGTATGATATCACCTTTGCTCATTAAATGATCATTATCAAAATCTGAAAAACAAAATGGTTTCTTGAAGACAATTGAAAAGCCCATAAGCATAATAATAGATCTAATATAAATAATTTAAAGTCAGTATAACTGTAAAAGCTTCATTTATTTTGTAAAAGAAATGCTTGGAGTCCGGAACAGCCCATAATAAGACTGCATCAATACAGAATAAAAGACTATTGAATTTTTTCATTCCCAATAAGCCAATTAAAAGCCACTCATGCCGCTTTATTTCTACTTTGACTTGAAAGCTAAAAATACATTAATATGGGCTTTAGCACAGACATCAACACAAAATTTACCATTATTACAAGCCATACAAAACATTATCACACCCCAAAAAAGGATCCGTTATTAAAATTTATCAAAGATTCCAACGAACCGTGCGAAATAACGTCTAAAAGCAAAAGAAAAAATGGCAACATCAAATCATTTATTATACTCTACTTCTAAAACGCAAATATTATAAAGGCAGGATGTTCCTTTTATGCGAGAACAATCACCGAATGAACAATTTGTTAAAGATATTTCTTCGTCAACCCTTTTGTTGTATGACCCTATAAGAAACTTTTTACAACATGGCATTATCATTCAAGAGCACACAAAATACATAAAACTCTCGTAAAATCCTTTTCCATTGAATAACCTTTTGATTTTTTATAATGCGTTTATTTTTACTTAACTTACCGTACATTAAAAATGCCCATTTTCCTCTTACTTCAACGGGGCAATTTTCTGAAAAAGCAGAAGCTAAATCTAAGATGTCTTCGAAAGAAAAACGGTCGTCTTTTTGAGAGGAAAAAACGTAACTGATACGGTCTTTGAATGGATTATGGTTTAATTCGGGGAAAATTTCCATTACTTTGAATATCGGATATCGATGGGATCTGTCCTTGTCGACTTCGGGTCCGAGACGTCGAAATCTGTTTAAAATGCTGAAAATATAAAAAAAAGAAAGAATTTATTTAAAATAGGAACTATCAGCGTCAACATTGCAGGTTTTAAAAATGTTTTATTAATTTTTTGAAAGGTACCAACTTATGAAAAATTAAGTCCCTTCGAGTTTAGTGCCACGACGATTTTATACGTCCACGTCATTCAGGTTTTTGTGAAAACCAGTCGTGAGTGAAGTGAGTATTTTTGTCTAGAAAAGATGTTTAATATTCGAAGGTAAGCGTTTATCGGCCATGAAAGCATTACAATCTGTTTTCATTTTATGTTATCATTTCAATATCGTAACCATTTTATTTGCATTGGAAAAAAATGTGGTCGCTGAGAAGTAATATTGACGCCATCTTGATTTTATTTTTTGAAAGTGTAATTTTATGAGTTTTTCTTAAGAAATAGATTCTGTTCATGCTTTTTATTCTTAATGTGAACAAAGAAGTGAGTGAATGAAACGTTTTAGGTAGGAAGTAAGGTTAAATCTTTGTTTATTGTCAATCCCTAATACCTTATACTGAGAATAGCAAATGAGAGAAATAATAAAAGGATTAGAACAATTCAAAATCATATAGAAACGGATTATTAGGCGTACGTTAAATCCCTTTTAAGGATTTGTACTCCTTAGTAGGTTGTTTCATTCAAGTTCGAGAGCACAACAATTGAGAAAGGTTTTAAAAACACCGGCTTACATTTTCGATTAAAATTTGCACCCATCCAAAGTCTGTATAATTTTGTTTATAGAAAATTAAGCCCTGAGGTTGCTCCAAATTCTAAGAAAATCACTTTTTATCTTTGCTTTAATAGAAAAAATAGTCTGCTCTCGAAAAAAAACCGAAGCAAGCAATTTCAAAAGGGATTTAATTCAAGACGTTCCTTTTCCTTTTTTTGAGTATGTTCTTTAGGTTATACCGGATTTATTCGCCTTTCTTGAAGGTAAATGTATTTTTTTTCCTTCTTATTTTCTTTAAAACGTGTAAAACGATAAGAAAAAGTTCTCACGAGAGTACAAAGAATTTTTTAATAATAAGAATGAATGAGAAGGAGATGAAAAAGAAAAAAAGTAAAGATTGTTTCTGGTTTTATTTGCAATATCGGGTGAGGATGAGTTTTCAAAAGAAAAATGAGCAGATCCGTAGGCAGGTTTAAATTTTTCAGGGAGGAAAACTTTTTAAAATTAAAAGAAATTTAAGCATTTTATTTTAGGGAGGGGGGAGCAATCGGTCTTAAATAGGCTTTGAAAGTCAGTTTTTGGAATGTTAACATTTTGTAAAATTCATGTAAAATCCCATATAAAATTTTCGAATGTTAACATTTTTTTTACCTACTTTTTAACAATTTTTTACCACTTTTTTGAAATACAATTTTTGAGTGTTAACATCCCATGTATGTCTAGAGTATTTTTCCGTGCATTTTACCTTTTTTTTTTTTGATACGATTTGAAAGAAGTTTTACTACAATAAAATCCAAAATCATAAAGTTACAATACAAAAATTTTTTATTTTAAAAAAAATCAATTAAATCACAAACTTTAGAATCATGAATAATTTCTAAAATTTTGCACTTATTAATAGAAAAAATTAAAAAAAATAAACTGAGCGTAAACGCCTAAGACACTTTTGAATTTTCGTTCAACATTTTTAATAACTAATTTGAAATATTTTTAATTTCAAGTTCCCCGAATTAATTCATAACAATGAAAAAAAATACGAATAGTGCTAGAAAAGTTGAATTCGCAGCATAAGCAGGAGCGAAGCTCTATCTCTATTGGTGTTGGGTTTCTTACTATTTATTTAACGAATCTACCTCTATCCTATTCCATAAATAGCGATTGAGTTTTGCATCCGACTTTTCAAGAACGACGGGAACTAATTTTTTGATATAAAAAACCCCTCAAAAAATAATTAAACTACTTTACAAAAATTTTCAAATTCTACAAAAAAAAATTTTCTCCCTCACATTAAAATCGATAAAAATTAATAATTAATTAAAATTTATACATCGCCAGATATCAACGTAATAAAAAATAATTAATCATCTAAGAAAAATAAATTAACTTACTGAAGTACTTCGCTTTTAGTTAAATAAGTTAATTCAGCATAATCTTCTAATTCTTCCTTTGTTAAAATGGAGCTACTCGAAGTTCCCATTTTTTAGAAAAAACAAAAACAATAAAACTTAGAAACCGATTAACACTGAACCAATACGTAAATTATTGGCTAAAATCTTGATAACGTTTTAATCTGCTTATCTTGTACATTGTCATAAATTATCAGTATTCAAAATGCGTCATTTACGGAAGTTTCAGAAAAATTGAATGATCAGCGTAATAAGACACTTTGTGCATTTGTGGCATTATTGACCTTCTAAATATTTCAGCCACGGGGTTCTCTTAATATCCATTCCAACCATTATTCACGATTTTAGGAGATTGCCAAGACGAATAAGAATTATACATCCCATTAGGACCAACGGAATGATTATTATACATATAATTGTCTGGTGTATGATAAGATTGATTATAATAACGTGAAGTATTTCTCTCTGGCGAAGAAAATTCTTCCATACGATGCGATGGTATTCCTCTACTCGTCGTTCCAGAGTAATGAGGATAATTAACTGGATGTCTTTGAGAATGTTGAGGGACATTTTGCGGGTAATTATAATTTGAAAAGCCACGGGTTCCTTCTAGTCGAGATCTGCTGCAGTGGGGGAGTTCTTCCCGATTTTGAATCCAATATCCATTGTTATCCGATGTTCTGCTAGTCGAAACTTGAGGCGGAGTTATGCTAATGCTCTGGGGGTAGTTATAATTTGAAAATCCTGGAGCCCCTTCTAATAATGGCTTCCTAGGCACTTCACTTTGGTAATAAGGACGATTAGTATTGTGCACATGAGAAGAATTAGGCTGAGTCCATGTATTTCTCTCGTGCCAATTTTGATTATTCCTCTCCACCGCTTGTTTGTATAAATTATTAGAAACGTTTTGTGGAACATGAAGGATTTGTCTAGGAGGCGTGTGCTCGTTAGGAAGTTGAACATTTTGTATAACAGGTGGAGGCTGCTGTACGAAAGCGATCGGCTTTGGAGGTGTGTACTCATTAGGGATCTGCACATTATTCTGAATAAGAGGTTGAGCAACGAAAGCTGCAGGTCTTGGAGTTGTATTATTATGAGGAGCTTGCAGGCTATTATGAACTAAAGGCGGAGGGTTAACAAAAGATATCGGTTTTGGTGGCGTTTGCTCGTTAGGAATTTGCACATTCTTATATAGCTGAACAGGCGGCGGTTGAGGAACAATCTCCGGCGTTTCCTCATCTATGAAAGAATACGGTCGATATAACTCCTTATTTTGACTTTGTTTCGGAGTTGAATCTTTACTACAAGACGGTTCATTATTTTTAATCCTCGGATCTTTAGGCGAAATTTTCGCAGTGTTTAAAAGTGGATTGTTATCGTGAAAATTCGACAGTAAATCTAACCAAGGTTTGGTAACTTCAGAGCTATTCGCTTCTTTTTTCATTTCTTCTAAACCTTTATTAATCGCATCGTTGATCATGGATGCCGTTTCTATAGTTTTATCGACTGCTTCTTGACTAACCGATCCTGGATTTTCTTTCTCTTGTTTTAACTGCTGATCAAGAACATTCGAAAGGTCGAAAAGAGCTTTAAACAATGCTTGCATTGTTAGGACTCCTTTTATATTCTCTTCGAATACTTTTTCTGGAGTAATGTTGGAACTTTTAGGCACTTTTGTCTCGGAGCTTGAATTCAATGATTCATGATCTTTTTTGCTCTCTGAAATAGTATCAATTTTTGGCGTTTCCATTGACTTATCGCGTTCAGAACTTGATTTATGATTCCTTTCTTTCTTCTCGGATGAAGAAACATTCATTTTCGGCGTCTCTCTTAATTTTTCACGTTCAGCACTTAAACGCTTTGATCTATGATGCTTTTCCTCCTTCTCAGGAGTAATTTTCTCCTCCCTTCTATGTTTATGCCTTCGTTTATGACCATCCCGATGTTTTAATGTAATATTGTAGATTTTCTTGGACGAAACTTCTATTATAGAATTATTGCTTCCACCATCATCGGATTTCAAGGGCGAAATTCCATCTAAATCGATGATAGTTTCCATCTGCTTTCTAGCTTTGTAATTTTCTAATGATAAAACTTTCTTCTTTTGGTCAGAATTTGTTAACACGGGAGAAGTCTCCTTTTTAGCAGGAGTTTGCTCCTCAGGCTTTAAATATTTATTCTCACTTCGTATAATCTCTTGCAAAACTTCATGATCGACCGTTGATGTTGGTGATAAATAATTATTAACGTTTTCTTCGTTAGTTTCAATTTGAGCTTCGCTCAGCGGAGTATTCTCAATTTGTTCAGTGGATTCAAACTCCTGCTCTTCTGCCTTTTCATTAAATAAAGGCTCAGGCTTGATTTCTACGAAATTTTTCTCTTCTAACAATTCTTTTAATCTTATCGCTGATAAATCTTCTTCATCTGTAGCATTACTTAATTTTGAGTCGGATTCTTCTAAATTATCAGTCTGCGGATTAGATTCATCGTACAAACTGATCATACTAGACTGATTCATAGTGCAACTACTTTCTAATTCAGAAGCAGAACTATTTAAGGCAATTACTTCCCATTCGTGGGATAATCTTACTTTTAGCTTTAAGTCTTCCAAAGGTACTGAATCTTCTTGAGATTGATCCCGAACTATTTTCCAATTTCTCTTAGTTTTTTTAACCATTAATTTTCTACTTTTCTTTGATTTGCTTAATAACGGTGATAAAATCGGAGTTGAAGTTTGTGGCGGTAACATGGAATTATTTTGGGACTCATTAACTTCACATGGTGACGGTTCTTCCTTTATTTCGTCTCCAATGTACTGCTCCTTTTTTAAAAATAATTCATCCCGCACTTCTCCTTTTTCAAATTCCACATTCTCCTTCATTACATCAAGTGTCTCTTCCTTCGTTTCTATGTTTTGAAATTCTTCCTTAATTCCATTCTCCGAAATATCTACATCCATTTCCTCTTCTTTCACAGCCACGTATTCCTCTTCCTCGTCCGCAGTATCTTCAACTAACTCTTTTTCTTCTTCATCTCCGCTTTCACGTACTATCGCTGGATCTTTAAATAATTCAGTTCTTTCTTCTACAGTTACAACTTCTTGCTCTTCGTCTGCACTCTCTTCGACCATAGTTGACATTTCAGAGCGTTCTTCACTTCTTACTTCCTTTTCCTCTTCATCACCGCTCTCTTCCACCATAACTAACCCCCTGATCACATCTCTTCGAGTTTCCTTCTCTTCTTCATCACCACTTTCTTCTACCTTAACAGGAGTACTCATTACTTCACCCCTTTCTTTCTCTTCTTCATCCGCACTTTCTTCCACCACAACTTGTCCTTTCAATTCTTCATCTTCACTCTCTTCAATCCTTCCCTCAAACGACTCTTCCTTTTTAAAATCCTGATTCCCAATTTCATTGCTCTCCTCACTATCATTCGAATCAGTTTCTTCAACAATATTTACATTCCCTACCTCCCTCTTCTTCAAAGCGGATAACAATGCACTCCCATCAGTCTCATCACTAACAGAACTCGGCGCTAAACTATGACTAGCTAGATTCACATCAGAATCATTCAAAAAAGTCATTTCCATCGTATCCTGATTTATAAAACTACACGAATCATCACAATTATTTAACGTATCATCCCCCCCATAATTTGAACTACTATCCAATTGGCTAAATAATTTTTTCGCTACACTTCCCCTATCTTCATCCCCGGAAGTATTTAAAGATTCTAAACTTTTACATCTAACAAGAACTCCTCTAAAACAAGACCGACCTTTGACCTTGTCGCATGTTTTCGACTTTTTCCTGACGCGGATAAATTTTTTAGGAGTTTTAAAAAGGACGTTTAAGTCACCTTGATGAGTTTCAACCATATCCAAATTTTCCTTTCCTCCTTCATTCGTTTTTGTTTGATGATGCTCGTTGTCCTGATTTTTAACAGGAGTTAAAACGCTTCGATTTTTTTCTAAAGGTGGCAATCCTAATTTTTCTAACAAACTAGGAATGCTTTGACGTGCGAAAAAAAGCATTTTCTCGCTGGTGCTAGTCGTTTCATTATAAGAATTGAGTATGTTGTTTAAATTTTTCCTTAACGTCATAAAAAGTGAAGAAGCACAAGTTTTGAAATTCCCATCTTTACGTGTTATATTTGCTTCCTTCAAAGCCACAGATACAGCCCATAATAATTTCTAAAACAAAAAATAATATTAAATCTTTTTACCCTCAGCACCTAAATTCCTTCTTACAAAAACTTACATTTTTATGAGTTTCACTTAAAGGTGGCAGAGAATGTGAAGACCTAGTTGAAGTGCTAGCTGGAGATTTTGAAGACTCATCCTCATCTGTAAATGTGAGAGACCTCCTCGGGCACTTCTTTTTCCTCTCAGGCAACTGATCACTATTCTCATCCCTCAATCGTTTCCTTGAAACTTCACCATTAAAGTTTTGATGAAACAACCATCTCTTAACCTCACTTCTTTTACTATTTTCTTTCAACGGAAGCTTTTTCTTTTTCTCTGAACTTGAAAATAATTTCCTCTTAGGAAATTCTTTTCCAACTTGTGAATTATTAGAAAATTCCTCTTCTGGACTCATAAACAAAGCCCTTTTCGATGTATTTAGTTTTTCATACTGTATTCGTCTCTCTGTTGCTTTCACTTTATCCTGATATATCCCACTTTTCCTGAAATCCATTTACAAGAATTAAAATCAACTCATTTTAAAATTTAAAAAAAAAATTTTCAAACTTACTTTATTTCCAAATGCTTTTTCTTTTCCACATCAGCCATTCGCTGCAAATTAGCACATGAAAATATTTGTTTCCTTCTTGCTAAATGACTCAAACGTCTACCAGGTGACAAACCTACTCTTTGTCTAGCTCTACATCTTTTTTTAGCACTACCAGTTAAAGGGATCGATTGTTGAAACCAAACATTACATGAAGACATTGTTTCTAACTGTACATAACGCTCTTGAACCTTTTGCAATAACGTAGCAATTTCTTCAGAGACATCTGAATTATTTTTACTAAAAAAAAATTTACCCCATAAATTAAATTTACATCTTTTAAAAAAAATATTAAAAATATAACACTTACAACATTAACATGAAATCCCCAAAATTTCTCCTATGGTTATTAGGATCGTAATTTTCAGCACTGCTTAAACCAAAAACAGGTTCATTTTCTTTGTATTTAGAAAGTATCTCATCAGATGATAATTTTGATATGGTTATTGATGATGGTGGCGGTACGCCATGAAGCAACTGTAGCAATTTCTTTCTCAGGTCTTTTTGTCTCGTTGTATCAACTGAAAAACATAAATTTAATTCATCAACATAATATAAAATTAATTCAGTGGTTATATTGGAGCATCAGCATATAACCAAGTGAGGTTATGAATGAAATGAAATTAAACTTACGTGACTCCTCGTCATCGGACGAGTACAACGTTAGCGAATTCTCCATTTTAATTAAAAGTTATATTAGCTATCACTAAAATAAATGGTTTCAACTTCTTAAACGTGGGGATTTAGTAAATGCTTTATTAATAAACATATTCAACCGCCAGTTTCAGCTGCGATGACGATGAACTTCCATGACACTATGTGACGTCACGTGATGCTCATAAAGAGCATTTTTTCTTTTTTTCTTTAATTATTAAAGATTTTGTTGAACCAGGTAATGAATATAAAATAATAAAATAATATCAAATTTTTAATAATTATGTTTTCCAATTTACTTTAAATTGGTTAATTTTCTCCGAAATAAAATCATTTTGAGTAAAAGCGGAGGGAAATTTAATTTTTTAAAGTTGGCACTCACTGTAAATAGGAAAAGGAAATTTAAGTAAACGCGTCGATGATGAGCGTTCGTTGTGAAAGTGCCGGTCGTATTTAATCAATTGCCACATGTTTTACGGAATTTTCGGTTTTAACGTGTTTCGTGTAATAAAGGGGAAGTGGTCTTGTGACTGAGTTTGTCTGGATTGTTTTAGCATTTCAATTTTTAACATAAACTATACAAGTATCGAAGCATGGCGGGTCTTGGAATGGGATCGAAAAATGAATTGGAGGATATTGAAAATGGAGCAGACGGCGATGAAGCGGGTGACGGAGATGGCGATGGAGACAGATCAGGAAATTATGATGATCCGGTATGTATTTATGTAGTAATTTTAAGCACTAACCGTGTCGATTTTTCATACACGGGAATTCGGTAATTGATTCGGGTCGGGACCTAAAAGCGATTGTTTAATTTTCATAGTTTGCATTCCAGTTGATTGAGGAAAATTTAATCAGTTATATTTGTTGTTTGACTATTTTTAATGCTTATTAATGAAAACTACTTTATACTATAGAAGTTGTAAAAAGAAATGTGTCAATTTTAAACATTTTTTGTCATTTGAGGTTATGTCATATATTCTTTTTTTTTTAGGAGTTGGAAGCAATTAAAGCTAGAGTTAAAGAGATGGAAGAAGAAGCTGAGAAATTAAAGCAACTTCAAACTGAAGTTGATAAGCAAATGAATTTGGGAAGCCCAACAGGGTTAAGTAAGTTAAATAATCATCAAAAATGTTTGGATATAGTCAGTTTATTAATTGTCAATCATTTTTTTAGCGAGTTCATTAAACTTATCATTAGAAGAAAAAATTGAAGTTGACAATAGGTCTATATATGTTGGGAATGTTGATTATGGAGCGACTGCAGAAGAACTTGAAGCGCATTTCCATGGTTGTGGGTCAATAAATAGAGTCACAATTTTATGTAACAAATTTGATGGGCATCCCAAAGGATTTGCATATATCGAATTTGCTGATAAAGATTCAGTTCAGACTGCAATGGCAATGGATGAATCTTTATTTAGAGGAAGGCAGATTAAGGTAATTAAAGTTTTTAAGTTTAGGATTGTTGAACTTTCAAATTTCATACCAGATGTTTACTTTTCAAGGTAAATCCAAAACGTACAAATAGACCAGGGATAAGTACATCTCATAGACCACCTCGAGGAGGAAGGTATCGCGGTAGAGTTAGCCGAGGAACCCCTTATTATGGCTTTAGACCAACAAGAAGACCTAGGTAGGCGTCTTTTGATAATCTCAGTGTTTTATTGCGCAATTTTCAAATTAACTAACTTTTTTTTGTGTCTGATAGAAGTTATCGGCGAGCAGCATTTTACATGCCTTACTGATTTCAACTGACTAATGTATGATGGACATAAAGCATAGGTGCCATCTTCATGGTTTAATGGAAATCAGGTAATTTTTATAATTATTATTTTTTTTTTAAAAACTACATCAAAAAATGTGAAGTATAAACATAGTAATGGATTAAATATCGGAAAGAAAAAAAATTATGTGAATGTTTTTTTTGACAGATTGAAAATATGAGGACATTTATGCACACATGGATGTGTTTAGTATTTTAATAATTTTTTAGTTCGTTTTTTTTTCTTTAATACTGTGCGAGATTTAATTTTTTTTCGGAAATGTTACTCAAAAAAAAAAAAAAAAAAAAATGTAAATAAGGAAGTGGCGTCAGGTTGTAATGCACAATCGTCGTGAGCATATGTATTTTAGTAGCCTGATCATTTTTTTAATTAATTCGCAAACATTGGAAATTAAGAAATTTTTCCAAACAAATTAAAAAAAACAAAAGATGGTTTTTTTAAAAAAAAAAAATTTACCCAAGTTTTGATGTACATATAAGGTGTTCATTTAAAAAAAATTTTTTAATCGAATATTAGATCTAGAATTCATAGGGCGACGTAAGAATATATAAAATATTGCAAGGAAAAGAAATGAAATTTAAATATGATTATTGTAGTCACAAGGATTTGAACTGCATCATGATTTGCTGAATTCTTTTTACTCGTGTTCGTAAAAGGTTAGCCAAAATAATTTTATCTTAAAAAAATATTTTAATTTATTCCCCTTTCCTTATTCTGCGTAATTTTTTACAGCTTTGGTTTGCCCGAATATTATCGGCAAATCGTAAGCTTGCTCATGCTTTTCCACTCATTAATTTTTTTTTCTTTTTATATAATTTTAATACTTTGATGCCAAAGGTTCCTCAATTAAAAAAAATAATTATTCCTTCATCTTAGAAAAAAAAAATTGTGATAAAAATTTTGAGACAAGAGAACGGATTTATTTTAATGTAGTCCAGTGTCTCTAGTCGAGATTTTTTAGTTTAAAAAAAACAAAATCAAATAATTATTGTTAGTTTAAAATTGAATTTAAATGAGAAAAGGATGAAAGGTGAAGGAAATTTAAAAAAAAAAAAATAGAGGAGCAAAATTTTATTATTTTTACCAATTTCCCAAATTTTTTTTATATTTATTGGATGCTCCCATAAGTTTATAATTTCTTTTTAGTTTTTTGACCAAAGGGGCATCCATTTTACATTGTCTCTCTCTTTCCTTCCCTCCCTTTGTTTGTTTCATATTTTTTCAGGAGGCTTTGCTTCAGCAATTCCTCATGGGGCAAGTGGACTTTCTCCTCTACAAAAAAATAGGTATTAAAAATTTTCTAGTTTTTTCTTTTTTATTTATTTATTATTTTTTTTTTAATTTCAAAAAAAAGAAAGAAAAAAAAAGAAAAAAAAAATGATTTAAAATTTTAAAAAAAGGGAGAGAAAAAAACAGAGGGTAAAAAAATTTAATAAAAGAAAAAAAAATTATTTAAATAAGTTCTTACCGGAAAAAAAAAATGTAAAAAAATTAAGAACAAGAAAAAGTCATTGTTTTTAAAAAAGTTTTGTTATTTACTCACTACAAATGGGGAAGTTTCAAAACGATAGTTTGTTGTCATCTGATAAGATGGTGCTTACTGCTTAATGAATGAATTTTTACTAGTTCCAGCAAAAGTTCAATCAATTAATTAATTCAAGTAACATTGAACTGACGTTAGGAAATTTCCCCATCCTTACCTTAATTTTAATGGGTATTCAAAGTGAAAAAAAATTGTTTCAATTAGTTTAAAAGAATTCTGTGTCGAAAAATTTTAATATCTAGTAAGGAGGCCGCTTTGCTGTTTAATCCTTGTTCTGCTCATAATTCGGATTTTGCGGGGGCGCCGAACTTAAGGTCTTAAAATGTATTTAAAGGTTAACCCGGTCATGTAAATAAGGATTATATTTCTAAGTAAACAATTTAAAATGCCTGCTAAAATGTTAAGATTCCCTCCAGGCTTTCAGCAGCCCAAATTAAAAATCTTGGAGCTCGCTTTTTTTAAATTGAATCTGACTAAAAATTAGAATAGCAGAACGGTATTACTGGAAGAAATTTTTAAAAGGCTGGAAGGAGTTATGGTAAAGATTATAATAATCCCTGCTTAAGCTTTATTACTAATTATTTTCCATTTTATTTTTAATAAGCTCAGCTTACAATTTACATATAGAAGTTTCTTCACCTCTCAAACAATTGCTCACACATTTTTTTTGATATCCAGAATCAAAAAAAAAAGTTCTTGCTCTTGCAATTTAATTTCCAGTACACCTTTCCATATCATAATCCACATGGCATAAATAAAATCATCACACATATCCTTCCACCATTTACAATTTTTTCGTTTGCCCTCAACTACTTTTCTCCTTTGTTTTATAAACTATTCTCCGTCCAACCAAATCAAATTTAGTTGATTCTCCATTATGATCAGATCCACTTGAGCAACTTTGATCTGATTCATCTGAACTTTCAGCATAACTACCTAATCCAGGTAAAATACCCACACAAGTTAAACCACTACCTTCGACCTGAACCTTAGGACTAACCTCTCCTTCCATATCAGCTAGTTTTCTTTTCCTGCAACATTCAACTGACATTTCTTCTGTTTTGTTAGGTGAATCAGAAGATTTAGGAGAATTAGGGATGCTTTTTTCATCTGAATTTCTCTTTTTCACTAAAACTCCTTTAAATAACTTATGCTGCGATTTCAAGGAACTATTATTGATATTATTTACTTTAGCAGGGCGAAATTCAGCAGTAATCCTATCATCTATAGAATTTTCTTTTAGCTTTTGCACTTTCTTCCGAAAATCAGATAATTCTTGTTGTTCTTGAAGATTTATTAACTGGTCCGCTTCTAATTTTTTTTGATCTACTAAATCTAAAAATTCAACTTCATCATCATCTAATCCTTTTATCATGTTTTTCAGTTTATGGGCTTCTTCATATTCCAATTGCTTTTTTTGTTTCTGTTCCTCTAAACGTTCATATAATGATCTAAAATCCTGAGGTTCATATTGCTCTTCCGGAGCTTCCAAAGGCTGATCCGGTTTTCGTACTTTTTCCCATTCTTCTTGCCTAACACGGCGCCTTTCAGCAATTTCACTTTCAGTGACGAAGCCTGAACTCATTTTGATAATAATAAAACTATTTTTTTAACAAAAACGAAGATAAACAAACTGAAAGGAATGAAATTTGCTGACACGTTTAAATTACCGCCGCCATTTTGGAAAGAAGACGTCGTGGCACTAAACTATGATTTGTTGTTGATCTTTTTTGAGTTAGACGCCAAATTAATATTTTTAATAATTGTTTTTGAGTGAATGAGGACCCGATTGCGACGTATTTCATGAAGAAGCTTAATCGGAAATTAAGTAATTATACTTGCAATATCGTACGTATTAGTTATTAATTTATTTTAAAAAAATATTCCAGCAAACTTACTAAGTTTTGTTTACAGGTGCTGTGCGTTATAGTAGTGTTATCTTGGGGATACGTTATCGCTGCTGGACGATACCTTGCCGAGCAGGATAACTGCCACAAATATTAAAAAATGGCATATTCTGCAGAGGCTGCTGCTTATCAAGTACAAGAAAGACTAAAGGCCTTGTACAGTCTAGTTCATGAAATTGAAGCTGAACGTCAGAGGAATGAAAAGAACCTTGCAAATATCACAAAACTTCAAGAGAAATATAATGCTGATGATAAAAATGCATCTCAACAGCAAAAATTAAAAAGTTTGTACACTGCAGTGCAAGATGCAGAACATGAAGAAGAGTTATTAAGAAAAGCTTTAAATAAAGTCAATGAAATTCGATCTATCAGAAATGAGCGTAGAATTCAGGCCAGAAATGCTGGAATTAAAGAAACAATTAGAAGAGGGACTTTAATGAAAATGCTTCAAGGTTCTGCACAAACATTACCATTGTGGGTTGGAAAACCAGATGAAAAGCTACCTCCATTATGTGGTGCTGTTCCTGCTGATGCATCGTATATTGCTAAGGTAATTTTTTTTTTAAAAAAATAGATTTAAAAATGGAAAAATGATTTTTTGAATTATTCAGCCTGGTGATATGGTTGCTGCTTTGGTCAAAGGTGCAGATGAGGAGGAAAATTGGATTCTTGCAGAAGTAGTTCAATTTAATACATCTTCAAATAAATATGAAGTGGATGATATTGATGAGGAGCAAAAAGATAGGCATATATTAAGCAAGAGAAGAGTAGTTCCTTTGCCTTTAATGAGAGCAAACCCAGAAACAGATCCACATGCTCTTTTTCCAAAAGGATCAGTTGGTAAGATGTTATGTTTAATCAATTTTTTTCGGTCAAAAAATAATTTTTTTTTATTTGCAGTCATGGCTTTATACCCTCAGACAACATGTTTTTACAAAGCTGTTGTAAATCAGTTACCAACATCAAGCACGGAAGAATATGAAGTTCTTTTTGAAGATCCTTCTTACGCAGACGGATATTCACCCCCATTAACAGTAGCTCAACGTTATATTATTGCGATTAAGGATAAAAAAAAGAATAGCCAACAGTGACAGTTGCTGGAAACTGCTGTCAGTATTAATCCAACACCAGGACTAGGATTCTCAGTCTTCGGCTATCAAGATCCATTACCGGATTTGAATGTCAGCGAGAAGTAATGTCAAGGCCTGAATTCATTTTGAATTTTGAATTTTTTGGTCTAGAAAGGGCGCAGAAAAAATCATGTCAATTTAAAAAATTGACTATACATGAATAAAGAGAATAAAATGGTTATTTTATATGCATGCAAAATGTAATAGTCAATTTATTTAAAGCTCATAGCTTGATTCACTAAATTTTTTCAGAAGTCTTTATTGCTTGCATTTTTAATTGGGAATGTATGTTTGTGCAAGCTGTGAGTAAATACTGTAATTGTGTTGTTTTTAAATTTTTTTAAAACAGAATAATTATAATGAGTTTCATATATGAAATCGTTTTTTTGTATGTGCTAGTTCTATAGGAGTTTTCCATGACCACACAAGCATTTAGCTAAAAGCACAGGTGCCAGGTAGACAGTGAAGTGGTGGGTTTTTGCAAAGCTCGTGACAAAAACATACATAATCCATGCTTCTTTTACGAATTTAAGCAATATTTAGCGATCATTAATCGCATCAAAGATCGTGATTTTCTGAAATAAACTGGGATTATCAGAAAAAGTATAAATGCCATTTTGAAATTTTCCGTTACCTAATGCCACGACAAAACTTTCATTACATTTTTTTCTAGTGAAAGTAAAATTTTGTTTGCCAAACAAAATTTCCATATCGATTATTTGTAATTAATAAATTGTTTTATTATTATAATCAGCATTTGATTCAATTTTTATTCGACAAAAAATAAAAAAAAGCAAAGAAATTTAAACATGGCGGTTATATTTCTCGACGTGGCAACATTGTCTCTAACCGGAAGATAAAATTGGCAACACTTTTTGTTAGGACTTCATGATTTTCAAAATGGCTTTGAATTGTGGAGAATCATTTTGCTTACTAAGTCTTTGATACCTTTTTTTTCCTGATTGCATAATATTGAACTCATTAGTTGTTATCGGATCGCCTTAGGAGACAATTTGGTAGTATTATCTCGCCATGGCCGAGAACAGGGATGAGATTTTAGCTAATTTTCAGGTAATAAATTTTCCCACGAGATATTTGATTGCACCTTTCCTACTTCGTTATTATATAAATTATAAGGTATATTAGAGATTTTTTTCAAAAGTTAAATTTTTTTTTATTTTTTCGGGCAGGCTTGCACTGGGATTGATGATGTTGGCGAATCGATTATGCATCTAGAAGAAACTAATTGGGATTTATTGGTGAGTTGTTTGTAGAGCAATCATCTGCTCTTGAGATGATAATTTTTTATTGGATACAATTTTTTAATAAGATTTGGTTATGGTCTTAAACTATATTAACTTTGTCTTTTAAGTTGCCAACATGTTGATTGTTTAATATTTTAGAGTGCAATAAATCGAGCAATTCCTCAAGATGTTTCCAACGTCACCACAGAATCAAGCCCGGATGTTGAAATGATTGAAGAAGTGAAGGGAGGCAGACCCATTTTAAATTCACATAGGAAAAATCCAGAAGAAGATGACGAAATAATTGTTTGTAATGATTCACCTGAAACTTATTCTTATTCTGTAAGTTATCACTTGAAACATTTATAAAATTTATTTTTAAACAATAACTAATAAATCTGTTTTAGCTTCCAGCAAATATTAATGATTTAATGACAGGTCCCTCCACTTCAAATGCTAAGGAAAAGAATCGAACAGTAAGATTTACTATTGAATATAAGGGACAAGAAATTCTTCTAGAATTATCTGATAAAGAAACAGTAGGTGATCTAAAAAGACAAATCGAGAGTAGAACTAATATTCCAGTTTGTAGGCAAAAATTACAAGGTTGGAGAACGTCTCCTAGAGTTGATACTTGTAGTTTGTCTACATTAAATCTGGCTTTAGAGACAAGATTACGATTGAGTAGTTTAGAAGTTAATCAGGATGGATTTATGGATGAGTAAGTTTTTAAAATTATTAATTTTACTAATTTATGGAATAGGAATAATTTTGATAATTTTTTTTCAGTGATGTTTTGAATAGATTAACTTTAAAATATACATTAAAAATAAAAAACGAAACAAACAATAAGGAACATAATTTATCATATCCGGGTACAAAATCTATTTTGGATATTAAGACTGATGTTTATACCCTTTCCAACATACCTGTAAGACATCAAGTTTGGACCGGTTGGCCAGAATCATTAAAAGATGATTCTACCTTGTTAGGATGTTCAGGTGTTAATTTCCCTGTTCATTCGCTGAGTTTAAAATCATCTGAGAGTAACGAGGAGAAGAAAAAATATAAAAGGGTAAGTTTAAAAAAAAATTATTTTAGACAATGGTATTAGATTATCATTGAAAGTTGGCTTTTTTTTTGCAGATTATTAATTTAGATGATTCAGAAGATAGTTCGGTTGAAGAATTCGAAGATGCTACTGAGTCTTTTACGGGAGATGAGGATATTTTTATTGCTGATACAAGATCCAGGAGACTTCAGCCATTAAGTAAGTTGGAAAAATTATAATTTACAAATTGTCTGTGGTTGATTGTTTAATTTTTTGTTTTAGTTCCAGATATGGTAGAAGACGAAACAGCTGGATGCCTGCATTTCTCCGAAGAATTTACTAATCGGTATGGGGCATTACATCCTGAATTTTTCCCAGGGACGTTGGAAGATGCTATTAAAGAAGCATGTATGAAACCAGCTCGAGAAGTAAGTTCTTTGTGATTTTCGTAGAATTAAAATTAGGCCTGCGCCCCTAATTTTTTTTCTTAATTTGTTGCAGAGGCGTTTATTGGCTGTGTATCTTCATCACGATGGTAGTGTATTAG
This sequence comes from Liposcelis brunnea, assembly GCA_023512825.1. Classification (NCBI taxonomy): domain Eukaryota; kingdom Metazoa; phylum Arthropoda; class Insecta; order Psocodea; family Liposcelididae; genus Liposcelis; species Liposcelis brunnea. The sequence goes on from CM042071.1 coordinate 5,057,845, forward strand.
CAAATGTATTTTGCACTCAACTATTATGCTGTGAATCGGTTATCCAGTGTTTAACTGCGAATTTTGTTGTTTGGGGATGGGATTTAACATTTGAGTGGAATAATTTAAAGTGAGAATATTTAAAAAATTTCTGAAGAAATTTTAATAAATTAGAAAATGAGTAATTCAATTTATTTATATTTTTTTTTAAGGTTTTTAGCCTCAGTCACGAATACTTTAGGTGCGATGGCTGCTCTTCAAATCAAAAACATCCCACAAGAAAGATTACCAGCCATTATAATTATTAGTCGGATACGATCAGCCACTGAAATCAGTGCCGTCGTACACGGGAACGTTGGAGTCAGCGAATTAATGGCCAGTTTAACCGATGCTGTTGATGTGTTTTCAATGCAACAGAAAATCGAAATCAGGGAAGAGGATGAAAGGACAGCGAGGGAAATGATCATGTTTGAACAGGATGCTGCGTATAGGGAGTCTTTAGAAATGGATAGAGCTAAAGAGGAAGCTAAGAAGAAGCAAGAGTTAATCGAGAATCAGGAGAAGGAAAGGGTGCAAATGGAAAAAAGGCAGGAAGAAGCCAAAAAAGAGGTGAGGACTTGAGTTTTTAAATTTAAAGACCAAAATATAATAATCTTTTTATTTTAATGAAAATTTTTTTAGGCTGAAAGATTAGAAGTAGAATCTAGACTACCTCCAGAACCAGATGAAGGATGCCCGAATATCTCAAAAATTCGAGTAAGATTACCAAAAGGCGAATTCATCGAACGAAGATTTTATTCAACGGAACCACTCCAAGATTTACTTGATTTTTTAATCGTTCAAGGATATCCTATCTCTGATTATAAAGTTATATCAAGTTGGCCTAGGCGTGATGTAAGTATTTATGCATAGCACAGAAACAATCCTTCAGTTATAAGCAAAATATTAAACAAATTTTTTTTTTTAATTTTTAGCTGACCTGCCTCGATTCTACCAAATCACTTCAAGAACATAATTTATGTCCTCAAGAAACTGTGATTTTAGAAGAACGGTAAAATTCATATTATACTCATTATAAAGTGAGGGTTAACCCTTTGTATAGTGAACAGGAAAGATGAAAAAATTCTGAAAACGAATGGAATTATTTTGCCTTCCAATCGTTTGCTCATTCAAAGTAACGAATTGAAGTAAATTTTTGATTAGTAATATTCTGATACCGTCTTATTTAAATGTAATTCGGCATGTTATTGTGCCTAATGTGAGCGTCGTTATTTTTTAAAATATCCCAGTGAGGCGTACTAAGAAATTTAATTGACATTACATTGTAAATAATTTTAAAAAAAATTTATGGCCAAAGCTTGTCTAAAATTTAAATTGTTTTAAAATTAATGAACTAATTAAACCGGGAGCTGTTGATAGAATTGATATTCTTTTAGTCATCACAATTTTTATCCAACAGGGCTTGATTCACACAGGGGAGAAAACCATTTTAAAATTTGCAATTGATGCCAGTGGGTTCAGCCAAATTAGCAATCCTGAATGGTCCTGATCGACTCAATGTGTCTATCCGGCTCTCATAATTCATAATTTTTTCGTCCTGCCCCAGTTACTAAATCCCTAAAATTCCATCCGCTGGCGCCCCACACATTTTTTATTTATTTGAGATGACTTCAAGAATATTTCACTACAGAAAATGGTAACTAGTAACTGTATTCGTTTCAGAGCAATGATACTCACGTTACCTAAAGAACCACTTTAAGGTTACCATTTTTAATTGAGATAAAGTGAAATACTAATGAATAATTTCTTTTCTTGTAAATATCTTATAAAAATAGACCCATTTGAAATACATAAATTATCAGGCAAATTATCGATTAGAAATTTAAAAATGTGGATCATCGAATGAAAGTAATATTTATGGAAAAATGCTGACATAATTGATTTTTTTTAAAACCTGGCAAAAAATTGCAATTAGTGAAATCCAACGAAACTCACGATTCTTTGATTTATTTACTGATTTTGGCCGGCCCAAAGTTCCTGTTTTCTTTATCTCGCTTGAAGATCTGTTCATGATGCTGTTTACGGAAATTGATTATGTATCAGTGCAAGGTCGAATTGTAAAAAAGGGTTCGTTTATTATTTATTATTTTGACTTTGTTTGATTTGTACATGTTCTTTACTCTTTAATACGTTCCACTGATATGAAAAATTAGTTTCGATTTATTTTTGAGTGAAGAGTCCTATTTGGCATCCCTATCAAATCCGCTTTGTCCTTTTTTAACACCCTAAAACCAACCCTATTTAAGATAAATGTTATTTACAGTCGGGAGAAGAAACATTTGTTCTAAAATGGAGAGAATAGCAACAAATATTTAAGCATAGCCTTGATTTAAAACAAAAATGGCTGCTATACAATTAGTAAATGGGCTTTGTGACGTCACGTTAGTGCCAACTTAAACATGGAGTAGCGTCATCAAGAACTTCGGGAAGAACTTTTAAATATCTCCACTTTTTTTAAAATTTTTCAAAGAGGTATGTATGCCTAGACATTCAAAAAAAAGTTTTAATCTGCATTTTGATGTTCAAACAAAATATTGAAATATATCCGAGATTTACCAATTGTGTAGAGGACCTTTCGTACGTAGCACCCCAATAAATTTTTTTTGGCGGAAAGGGTTGGTTTTGCATATTTTTCACTTTTTCGAAGAACCATGTTTTCTCCCTATAGTAAAGTGGAGTTGATGCTTCGCACGGTATCAGCACAAAAGATAGTGAATACAAGGATAGGGGATATTTATGCAGGTATAGTAAATGTTAACGCACGGGACTAGGTCAAAAACTAAGTAACTCCAAGGGTTACGAATGAAAATTTAGGTTTGGTTTGTGCCTCTGAAAAGAGTTGACGGGAGATAAGGAAGAAATTGTGTCGTTGAAATATTGCTACAGGAACCCCCAAAAACGTTTCCCTGATTAGTTTCCGTCCCCAGTCTAACGGACTTAGCAGTCTTCAGAAATCAAGAAGACGTTTTAAAAATAATCTAAGAATAGAACCACGGTCTTTGTCTTCTAAAAACAAAATTACATATTGCTTTACTATCATAGTTTATTGCTTAAATCGAAACACCCGATATATTATCGCGAAATATTTCGAAAGTTGTGACGTCATTTCCTACTTTCAAATGAAACATTTCGCGATAATGTGAATGTCAAAAGGTTGTTTTAAAACGTCAAATGAACAGCTGTTGTACACAACCATTCACACAATACAATGGCATCTGATGTATGTTGGAATAATTTACCTAGTGTAGTTTTATTAGAAATTTTCAAGAGGATATCACACGAGGATAGAATCAACGCCTCATCAACTTGCAAGGAATGGAGAAAGGCATTATTTTTTCCAAATTTTTGGCGTGAATTAAGTATAAATATATTTTCAAAAAATGATAAATACGCTATTGAAAGGTGCCAGTTTTTTACAAGGTCTTTTATATCATCTCTAAGAAATGTTAAGGTTATTTTCAGTTATAAAAATGTTTATGTCTCTCAAGTTGTTAATATCGTATCAAAATTATCAGGAAATCGTCAGGTGCAGAAATTGTACTTATTTTGCTTTGAGCAACCTACTTGGCATCCAAATTTAAGGTTAGTAAGTCATTTGGTAATTTTCATGGTGTAAATTCATGATGGAAATGTAATTTAATGATTCTCTTTGTAGTTCCTGTGTAAAAAATCTCAAGACCCTTGTTGGAAATGTTAAAAATTTAAACACATTTTATATTAGTCATTGTTGGCCAGCTTTGTTAGAAAAAAACAGCTTGAAATCAGCTCTTGAAAAACAAAAAGATTCCCTTACAATTTTGGGACTTGGTGCAGTATATTGTGATAATTTAAAACCTCCAGAGCTACCTATTAATTTATCAGTATATCAACATTTATCAATACTCTGTTTAGATCACTCATGGATAACTGATGAAATCGTTAACAAAATTTGTGATCAAAATATACTTAAGAAACTTGTTATACAATTAAATAAAGAGTATAAAGGGCATGAAGTTAAGAATGAAACATGGTATCATTTCCGTCAATCGTTGTAAGTATTATAAAAAAGTCATTTTGTTTATTTCTGGGGTTATTTTTAAAAATGAATTTTTTTTTTCAGACCAAATTGCGAATTGAGAGTTAATTTAATATTAGGCATTGACGAAAGTTTATTGGAAGTTTGTGCAACTGCAATGCCCATTACTCATATTAAAATTCTTTACTGTGATAAGTTTGATTTTGAATCTATGTCCAAATTTCCAGAATTTAGGGATTTGAAATCTCTATGGTATATAGGTAATGTTAACGTTTTAAATTTAGAGCGCAAATTGAGCGCCATAACTCTAGTTACACGTAAAAAAAAAAATGTGTATTCGCTATGTTGTTCAATAGAAAAAGATGATGCAATTCAAAGTAAAATTTATTTTATTCGATTTTTAGACATTTTTGGTCAATTTCGAGCCGGATATGGCGGAAGAAAAGTTAAAAGAGTTGTATTTAAAACGAGGTCAACAAAAAGGTCTAATAACACGGTCAGTAAATTGGTTGAAGAAGATAGATTTAGAAAGCGTCGAGTCAAGAACTCTCCTTGAAGCCAAGGAACGATTAAACAAATTACCGAAAGCTTATCAACAATTCAATGCTATTCAAGATGAAATCGAAGTATTAGAAGGGCTTACAGAAGAAAATGAAAATGAAAGAGACCTGTTCGAAGAGGGTTATTTTGCATTGATAAGTGAAATGAAAGTGCTGACCGAACCGAAGATATCAAATGCTACTAGTCAATCACAAAATGTGGCTTCTAATGTGGCTAGTGGTTCATCTCAATCAACCACATCACAAGCAGCTACACAATCATCTCAAGCAGCCACACAAGCAACTACGCAACCATCTCAATTAAATTCAAGTGGTCAGTCGCAGCAAGGTGGACAAATGCAATTCCCTCAGATGTATGTGCATCCGCCTAATCTACCATCAATGAAACCGCCATGCTTTGATGGGAGCTATGATAAGTGGTTGGAATTTAGAGATTCATTTATAGCAATGATTCATAATAATGCAATGTTAGACAATATCCAGAAATTTCAATATCTAAAAAACGGTTTAAATGAGAAAGCATTACAATGTATTAAATCAGTGCCTCTATCTGAGCAAAATTATCCAATAGCATGGAACACGACAAGAAAGATATAATAAAAGTCAATTAATCAGAGAAAACCATGTCAAGCAGATTTTAGATGCATCGAAAGTAAATAGGGAGTCTGCCAAGGATCTATGGGATTTATACAATACAGTTAACAATAATTTACAAGCATTAAAGAATTTGCAAGAGCCAGTCGATCATTGGGATGGAATCTTAATTCCAGTGGTTATTGAGAAGTTTGATTTCAATAGCAGGAAGCAGTGGGAGCAGCTTTGCATTAATGATCCTAATAAAAAGTCAATTAAAGATTTGTTTGACTTCATAAAAAATAGATGCAATGTGTTGGAGAAATTAGAGCTTAACAAAAATATGAGTAGTAAATACGAGAAGCCATTTGTGAAAAATGATAAAGGTAGAGTTCAAATCAGTGCACATCATAACATTACTCGAGGCAGATGTTATTATTGCAAAAATGATCACACTATTTATAAATGTGAAACATTCTTAAAATTAACTCCAATTCAAAGATTATCTGAGGCAAAAAAGCTACAATTATGCACAAATTGCTTAAGACCTATGCACACAGGAGACCAAAGGTGCCCTGTGTCGAATTGTAAAATTTGCAATAAATTCCATAATTCACTGGTCCATGTGGATAATTTTCGAGGAACAAGAGGTCAAGCAGAGAATTCTAATTCATTCAATGCAGCAAATCCAGGAGCTGCTGGGAGTAATAATGGAATAAATCCAAATCAAGCTCAAGAAAACAGTGGTAATAATCTATCACCTGCTGTGTCGACACATTCCATACAAGAATTATCATCTGTCAATTTGGTTGGATTCCAAGGCCAGGGAATTCTCTCAACTGCAGTGGTGTCGGTGAAAGATAGCAGTGGCAATTCTCATTCATGTCGAGCACTGCTTGATCAAGGTGCTATGAGTAATTTTGTTCGACAAGACTTTTGTGAAAAAATGGGCATTGAGTTAAAACGAGTGAATTTAACAGTTAGTGGAGTAGGTGAAATTAATCAAAAGATAAAATATGCAGCCTATGTGCCAATTATTTCTAATTATTGTGATTTTCAAGAAACAGTGCCATGTTTAGTGCTTCCAAAGGTTACTGTAGATTTACCATTAGCTAGTTTTGATAAAAGTCAATTAGATATTCCAGAGAATTTACAATTAGCAGATCCTAATTTTAATGAGTCTCGTCAAGTTGATATATTGTTACGTATTACATTATTTAACAGGCTTTTAGGCAATCGAAGTAAGTTTATCAAGAATACTGAGTTATGTTTAAGAGAAACAAAATTAGGATGGATTATAGGAGGAGCATTAGATTTATATCAACCTATAAAGTTTGTAAGGTCAGTCAATTGTTTAAGTGTAATCCCAAATTTAGAATCTCAATTAGCTAAATTTTGGGAAATAGAAGAAGTTAAAGGTCCTGAAAGGCCAATTTATTCTAAGGAAGAGCAATATGTAGAAAATCATTTTTTAGAGACATATAAAAGAGTTGAAGATGGCCATTTTATGGTTAGTATTCCGTTTAAAAGTGATATTGATAAGTTAGGAGATTCTAGAGAATCTGCAATTAAACGATTTCAGTCTATTGAAAAGAAATTACAAAATAATTCTAGTTTGTGTCAAGAATATTGCAATTTTATGAATGAATATTTATCTATGGGGCATATGGAAAAGGTAAATGAACAATTAGAGATAAAGGGGGAATTTGGCTATTATATTCCTCATCATCCAGTTATTAGAGAAGAGAGTAAAACCACAAAAACAAGAGTAGTTTTTGATGCTTCTATGCCTACTGATTTTGGGAAAGGGCCATCGTTAAATAAAGTTCAATATCCAGGCCCAGCAATTCAAAATGATCTTTTAGCAATAGTGTTAAATTTTAGAATTCCTGATTTAGTCTTAACAGGAGATATTTGTAAAATGTACAGAATGGTATGGATTGAGCCAGAACAAAGAAAATATCAAAAAATATTTTGGAGACCTAATCCAAATGAGAAATTACAGTGCTATCAATTAAAAACAGTTACTTATGGAACTTCATCAGCTCCATTTTTAGCTATGCGTAGTCTGCAACAATTAGCTTGTGAAAACGAGGATAAATTTCCAGAAGCTGCAAAAATTATTATGAAAAATTTCTATGTAGATGATTTACTTTGGGGTTGTAATTCTGAAGAAGAATTAATAGAAAGGCAGCATGAAATTAGTGGAATTCTAGAAAAGGCAGGGTTTCAACTTAGAAAATATATGTGTAACAAGCCAGAGTTAATTAAAAAATTTAAAGTTGAAGGGAATCTTGATTACAATATTTTGCCAATTGGAGAAAATCAATTAAATAAAGCGCTAGGCATTTCTTGGAATGCAGAAAAAGATACGATTCAGTATAATTCTTCATTAGAGGAAAATAAAAATTCAAACACAAAGAGAAGTATTTTGTCAGAAATAGCTCAGATCTATGATCCATTAGGCCTGTTGGGTTCAATTACAATTAAAGGCAAGATTTTTATGCAGAAAATATGGTCAATGAAGTTTTCTTGGGATGAAGAAATTCCTGAAGATTTATTAATTGAATGGAATGAATTTCGAGAGCAGTTAAAGAATCTTAATCATATTAAAATTCCAAGACAAGTTACAATTTATCAGTTCTGCAAAATTGAGGTCCATGGATTCTCTGATGCTAGTGAAAAGGCATTCGGAGCTACAATTTATATTCGATCAAAAGATAAAGACGATAATATTCATTCAGAATTATTATGTGCCAAGAGCAAGGTAGCACCATTAAAAAGAATTACTTTGCCTAGATTAGAACTTTGCGGTGCCTTACTATTAGCTAGATTATTTAAAAAGGTAGTAGGAGCGATAGAAACTCCAATAGAAAATTATTATCTATATACCGATAGCACTATTGTATTATCATGGATAAATCTTTGTCCAAGTAAGATGCAAACGTTTGTAGCAAATCGAGTTAGCGAAATTCAAAGCAGTTGTAAGCAAGAAAATTGGTATCATGTTCCTTCTGGTGATAATCCAGCAGACTTGATTTCAAGAGGAACTCTAGTTGAAGGTTTAAACGAATTATGGTGGCACGGACCCAAGTGGTTAATGAATAAAGAGCTACCTATAGAAGAAAAGTCTATTTTAAAAGTTGAAGAGCTACCAGAAATGCGCACAATTATAAACGTAGCTATTTATAAGTATGATGCTGAGTTTAATATTTTTAAAAGATTTAGCAATTTCAAAAAGCTAGTGGCCGTAGTAGCAAATTGTTTTAAATTCGTTGAACGTTGTAGAATAAAGATTAAAGCAAGAAAAGGAGGTAATCCATCACCAAAGACAATCAATTTTAAAGAAAATAATAGTTTTGAAGCATTAAGTGTTAATGAATTAGACATTGGATTAAAAGCATTAGTAAGAAGAGCTCAAATAGAAGCATTCAAAAAAGAATTTACCTGTTTGCAAAAGAACAATGTAGTTGAGTCTTACAGTCCACTCAGAAGTTTAGCTCCATTTTTAGATGAAAATGATATTATTAGAGTAGGAGGAAGAATTGAGAAAAGCAATTGTTCATATGATAAAAAACATCCAATGATTTTGCCACATAATCATGATTTAACTGAATTAATTGTTAAAGATGCTCATGAAAATCTATTGCATTGTGGTGCAAAAGTTCTATGGTCAAACCTTCGACAAAAATTTTGGATAGTTAAAGGAATGTCATTAGTAAAAAAGATAGTGAGAAAATGTACTATCTGCTTTTTAGGAAAACCAAAAAGTCTAGAATACGTGATGGGCAATTTACCAGAAAAGCGAGTAACTGTATCATTCCCATTTGAGAATACGGGAGTAGACTATGCAGGACCAATAATTATAATGGATAAAAAGACGAGAGGTGCAAAAGCTATAAAATCATATATTTGTCTATTCGTTTGTTTTGCTACCAAGGCAATTCATTTAGAGCTAGTAACTGAATTAACTACGAATGGGTTTAATTCATGTCTTAGAAGATTTATAAGTCGTCGCGGAAAGCCTAGTCATATGTATAGTGATAATGCAAAAAATTTTGTTGGAGCATCAAAGGAGCTCAACGAATTATATCAATTTCTATGTAAAGAAAAAGCTAATATCTCACAATTTTTAGCCCAACAAGGGGTACAGTGGACTTTTATCCCTGCGAGGTCCCCAACCTTCGGGGGACTATGGGAGGCTGGAGTAAAAAGTGTTAAGCACCATTTGAAGAGAGTCCTAGAAAATGCGAAGGTGACATATGAAGAATTTTCAACAATGTTGTGTCAAATAGAGGCGATTTTAAACTCGAGGCCAATTTGCAAATTATATGAAGATATAGAAAATCTAGAGCCTCTTACACCGGGGCACTTCTTGATTGGCCGTAGCTTGATAAGTCTACCAGACAAGGAGACTTACTTACAAATCCCAGATAATCGTTTAAAGCACTATCAACAATTGCAAAAAATAGTTCAAAGTTTCTGGAAAGATTGGTCAAGAGATTATCTTTCAGACCTACAGCAAAGAGTTAAATGGCAAGTGCCTATAAAGAAGGATCAAGAGTATCTTAAACCAGGAACTGTGGTTCTTTTGAAAGAAGATAATGTGCCAAGCAAAACTTGGAAAATGGGAAAAATAATAGAACTCCATCCAGGAGATGATGGTACGATTCGAGTAGTTTCAGTTAAAACCCAAGAAGGGATTTTAAAACGATCCATACAAAAAATCTGTCCATTACCTATGGAATAGTTTAACAGTTGTTCAATTGTAAGATTTAATTTTAATTACTCAATTTTTGTTCAATTTGTTCAATTTTAATATTCTAAAAAAAAAAAAAAAGATTTTAATTCTAGTTTTAAGATTTTGGTTTATTGAAATACTGCGTTATTTCAAGGCCGGGAGAATGTTAACGTTTTAAATTTAGAGCGCAAATTGAGCGCCATAACTCTAGTTACACGTAAAAAAAAAAATGTGTATTCGCTATGTTGTTCAATAGAAAAAGATGATGCAATTCAAAGTAAAATTTATTTTATTCGATTTTTAGACAGGTAACAAGAGATCATGTAGACCTAATGTAAGTGATGTGAATCCATTGGTTGAAACTGCTTGGATTTGTACAAAGCTTGAAGAAATTGTGTTTAGTGGTTTGTAGAACTTTTTTTTAATTTTATTTTATTTTTCAGCAAAAATTTAGCCATTATCAATTTTTTTTATTTTAGGCATACAATTTAATTATTATGATTGGATTGGAGTAGCCCGTTTGAGAGGTCAAAAATTGAGAAGGTTGGATGTTGATGAGACTGATATCATGAAAAGTAAAGACATAAATGGAGAAAGGACAACTAGACAAGCGTTATATAATCCTTTGACAAAACTTGAGTTGAATGATTTTAAAAAAGTGAGTTTGTTGTTTCTACTTAGTGAAAAATAGATTTTAAGAAAAATTTATTATTACAGGAGATGTCACAAGCATTAGAGAGATCATGGTCTCCAACGGAAAGTTGTGTATTTAAAAATTCATCTAGGACAACATTTGATGAAAGAATTCTCAATATTGCAGATATATTGTCTCAGGATTTTGAGAACTAGTCAAAGTTTTTTTAACTATTATGTAAGTAAAATTAATTTGTATGAAAAATAAGAAGTTATTAGCCCCTCAATTTCTGCTTCAAATTGAAAGTGTGATCATCAGGTAAATTTTAAGAGGGAGGCTTCTTTAAACTTCTTAATGTGGATAATTTGGTGGCGTCACTGAATTTTAAAATTCCAGCATATTAATACTAATTTTTTTTCAGGTTAAACCAAACTGTGAATCATGCAATTTAACAATCATACATCAGATGAAGAACAAAAACCAAACACAGTAAATTGAAACCAAAAATAATTAGATCTTAGATTGACAATAACCAATCATATATGGTAATTCATAACCTCCTTTAATTCTCAAGCTCCAATGTTCACATAGACAGAAATCAGATTTTTTGTTTAGTCAAATATTGAATGACTAGAATCAAAATCCTAGATTGAGCCAGAACAGTTAGAGCTTGCACCCATTGCTTTCTGGCTTTGTTACCAGGTCTCTTGTTTGAGCTTGATAATTCAAAGAGGTTATTAGTAATCTCAAATAAGAAGAAAATCTCATTCCTACATTTCAAAAACATAGCCAGTGATTAGGACAGTATTAGTAAATCAAGAAGATTTAAAAAAAAGTTATCGCTCAAACATCCCTAAACTGAAGAAGGACCAGTTTCTTACTGCAGATATTTTTTTAAAAACAAAATAGATTTATGATAGGCCTATTTGATAAATTTTTAGCTAGAAAAAAAATGTTGATAAACTAAGGAGATCTCAAGATTTCTATTCTGACTGAGTCACCAATAAATGAATGTGATTCGATTATCTAACACGTCTGTGATATGCTATGCTGCAGTTAAAAAACTAAACGTTTAGCAAAAAGAGAAAAAAAAAGAGAAAATGTAGTAGAAAAATTTAACGGCTTATTCAATTTTTATTTTTTTAAAGAGGATTTTTTTTGTATTTTTTAATTTCGTAAAAAGTGTTTTTTTAAATGCACTCACTCTTTACAACTTATATACGACTAAGCCGGTTTTATTAGCTAATTTATTGAAGATATAGTGAAATTGTATATTTTTTTATTTTAAATAATCAAAAGAATGAAAATATATAAAAATTGACATCGAATTGATATTTGAGATTTGTTTCTATAAAGAAAATTTAATTGCTTAAAAAAATGAGTGCAATATTTAGGGAGAAAAATTGTTGAGAAATTATGAAGAAAACTTAAATCGACGAAGCTTTGAATTTGAAGTTTTGAATATTGTTAAGAAATTATTTTGGGCTGATTTCTAAACCGGTAATATGTGTAATTTAAAGAAAAATAATGATTTTTGATTTAAATATTTTGAGGATATAAAATTATTACTTGCAAGTATTTATCGTATAGAGTGGCGCCATCAAGCATCAATTTTAAAAAAACTTTTTAACTCCTTAAAATTTTTCCTGTTTGGAAATCTTCGTGTTCAGATGAAAGCTCCTCGTTTTTGTTTAGAAATCAACCTTGCGATTAGTTTTTGCTTAAGGCTCTTTATTACCTTTTAAGAGCCTTGTATTGTCTCTTTTTAGAAGTCTTGGGACGCCACTCATTGTTCTTTAAATTTTTTTTTTTGATTTGGCATTTAGCTTCAAATTAATAATCCTCAATTAATATTTTTATTTTTCCTTCATCGTTATAGTTTTATATGTGAGCTTTAAATTTACAGAGACTCCATAGTGAAAAAATAAATAACGTCCTCGCTGTGAAGTCACGTTATTGGAGCCATGAGCAAACTCCATATTTTCACTATGCAGAAATTAACAAAAAAAAAATGCAAAAGCTATAGTTATCATTATTTTTGAAGTTATTTTTCTTAAAGCTTTAATTATTTTGAAAATAAAATTTTTTTGCTAGAAAAGCTTTCATAATGCTTATTAATATTTTTTTAATTCAAATTGTGATTTTTAAATCAATAAACTTTAAACAATTGAAATTATAGCTATTTAAATGGGCAAATTAAGTTTTTGTTTCAAAAATCCAATGACTTAGAGTTCAGTAAAAGTGTGACGTCACGGAGAGACGAAGGAAACAGTAACGAAAATGGCGAATTGTAATAAATTTGATAAATTTTACACTCTTCTGTGACGTGGATTACAAGCCCCATAAGATAAAAATAGTCTGCCATTAGGGTTATTCTTTTGTTGTCCTTCAAAGTGACGTCACACGCTACTACTCTGAGCAACGGGGATCCGTCCAAAAACTTAAAAGACATTATTTGGCCGTGGCTATAGGTGAACGTTTCTTGAACTGTAATCGAATCTAATATCAACCTAAAAACGGCTTCTCCTCCTATAATTCCCCTTCCCTTTTGCAAATTAGTAAAGAGCAAAACGACGGCGCCATTTTCTTTCCTTTTTGAACTGCCATTTTCGCAGCCTTCTTAATATCACAGTGGGGGGCAACAAGACGTTTTTACAACCTTGCCTCAATCTAAATATTATTGACTACTTTTCCTTGATATTTTTCATACCACTAAAACCTTCTCTTTGTTTACTATTCCTTAAAAACATTAAAACAATTTTTTAAGAACAATGCTTCGCCTATTCCTTAACGTTTTATAAATAAATCCTACAAATATTTTTTATTATTTATTGACTTTAGTGATTTGCAGGTTAGAAAAACTAATTAACCATGCACACATAACTTACAAAACATTATTTACTCTTTATGATTCATTCGCTTTTTCCTAGAAAAAAATTTGGAAAAAAAGAGCATTTGTTTTGCTTCATATTTCCCTTTACATACAAAAACCACATTTAATATTACAATGGATTCCCGTTACATCCATTTAAGTGTTTATATTTAAACCAAACATAAACAAAAAACAATCCATAACCGATCATAAACATTTTTCACGATAAAAAATAATTAAACATTTCAAACAAATGGTTAACACCTTTTCAATTGACAAAGCAATATTCAAAAGTTTCCCTCGTAATGAGTAATACCAACCACAGTGTTTACAGAATCCCTGCCATCCCTACTCTACAAAAGGAAGACCATCGGAATCGGAATTAATAAACATCGTAAAGATTATTCTTCTCGTAACAAACAGATACATGTAATAATCTTCTTATAATACTAATTTTTAATAAGAGAGCAAAGACAAGAAGGCCACGCCATGTTGAATTGAATCTGTTGTTAATTTTTGCGTACATGAATTAATTTAATAATTAAATGATACTTGATTTATATAAATGCCAATTTGTTTTTATTTAATCGGTGATTGAAATTATATGAATTGGTGTCGATTAATATTAAATAAATGGAGTTTACAGTGGTAAATAAGTGATAAAAAATGACGCCTACGGTCGGCACTTTTGAAATCGATTTGTCAAGCAGTTTACACATTTTGGAACGTCGTCCTTGATTGACCCCCTCAGGTAGGTCGCAAATGTCCACTGTCCGTTTAAAATATCATGTGTGGGGTATCATAGCAACCCTCTTTTAATGCCAAATCTAAATGAAGCATTATTGTTAAATGATTAGTTAACTGGAAGAGATTTAAAAAGATAATTAAAATTGAGCCTATTCATCTCTACACATACGCTTGGTGTAGTCATAATTACATGTAACATAGGCCACTTTGCTCGCTTGAGGGCATTCACTTTCGATTAATGGCCCGTTCAGATGAGTTCAACTTTGACTTGTTCCGTATCGTTATATTGTATAGATATGTTCTTTATTACCTAACCTCAAATTCTTTGTAAAAACACCTTAAATTAGTTTTAAAATGGGAACATATGAATGTAAACATGGAAGCTTTTATATTGAGATAATTTTCATTATTCTCATTGTTATTTTCTGATATTTAAATAAAATGTATTCAGCTAACCAAATTAGGTGGAGTAATGAATATTCACATTAGAAATGGTGCAAGTAATCTTGGTTATTTTTTCAAATAGGCTATTGTATATGCAAATGTGAGAAATACACAATTTACTTATCATTTCGTTGGCATTATGTTCATTGATTTATCATGATCATTGTATTGGAAAGGGTTAAGTAGTGATAAGCCTATTTACTACTCTTCAAACTGATATTAAATAACTCATTTGTCCCTTTTTTTAAATTTGCAGATTGCTAGCATAAGTTTTATTTAAAGAAAATAATGGAAAAAATGGATGTAGATGATGATTCTGTAGTTGACCTTAGTGTTAGGTAAGTTTTAAGATTAAATATTGTTCTTGAATTGATAAGTTGAAATAATTTTGGATTTTTTCTTTTGTAGTAGTAGACGTGATAGGGAGCCAGTGCCACAAGTAACAATTATGCCTGTTGGTTTACCGTCAACGTTGGAGATTCGACCTGTACCTTTAGATACAAATCGAGCACAGGCTCATGCGCAGGATTTAACAAGAGGACTGCAGGAAAATTTGTTAAGAAGCCAAAGGCACAGCTTGCCAAGGAGCCAGCTTGATGTTTTGAGAGAAAGACGTCATGTTGATATAACAAGAGAAAACCCAAGAGCTCATATTGATGTTTCCAGAGTGCAGGATTCTGGGAGAGGTTATGAAAGATCTCGAAGTCATTATTCAGGTACGAACAGATATTTTTGTGGTTTTTAGCTTCAATTAACAGTGTATGAATAAAAATATTGTGACAGAGTACATCATTTGCATTTTATGAGGAAGTGTTTAGCTTTGTTAAAATAACTTCATCAATTTTGAAGTCAAAAGAGAATAAGGAAAAGGAATAGATGTGAATATATCTAAACTAAGATAATGCAAATTATTGCGATAAATCCTGGAAGCAAAGTACTTAAGCTTTCTTTGTCAATGAAAATGTAGCTTTTTTTTGGTTTCTAGATGCTCAAAGCTTATAAATAGTTTAAAACTACCTTTTATTCAGCTCAGGTGAAGTTTTAAGCATTTCTAGTGATTAGCTTTTTGCATTAGAGCCTGACTTTTATCAGTAAGTGAGAATGTGCTGGAGAAGATAATTCAGATTTGAAAGTATTTCACCATCTTATATTACCCTGTGTTGGAACCTTTCGTAACAGTGGGATTTGTTGAAGGCATCTATTACTTATACAAACTGACTACTTAACTCGAGCCCTAGATAACTCTAAATAATATAGCTGGAGTTTTATATTTAGCCAAGTTGTTTTGAGCCTTCAATAACTTGAATTGGTATAGATTGCTAGCTCAGCCTGAGTTTTTAAGGAGAATTTCCAAATAGAATACCTTTTCATAGGCAAAAATGCTAAGAATATGGCTAAAGTTTCATAATTGGATTTGTTAGATGTTGGATGGCTCCTAATGTTCCATTTTAATATCAAACCATACTGCAGTAGATTTTTTTTATATATCTGCAGCCAAATAGCATATAATCGTGTCCAGAGGCAGTTAAAGCCTTTTAGCCATACAACTAATTTATATTTTTGGGCTCGTGTAAATTTCTTGGAATTTTTTAACTTAATCTTCAATTAAGACTCTGAAATATTATTTTTTAGCAAAACTAACTCTATTTCATTTAATTACAGATCACCCTAGAGATCGAGATCGTGACAGGGAACGTGAAAGAGAAAGAGAGTTGGAAAGAGAACGAGAACGCCAAAGAGAGCGAGAACGTGAACGTGAAAGAGAGAAAGAGCGTGAGAGAGAACGTGAAAGGGAAAGAGAACGCGAGCGTGACCGCGAACGTCAAAACTCAAGAAGTAACGATGTGACTATGGCAGCTCCGAGAGCTCCTCATCAGGAAATAGAAGGAAGATATCCACGTAGAAATCTTCGGCCTAGACAGGAAAGAAGCTACGCGGAAAGTCCTGACGTGGTTATGTTATCCGATGAAGAGCCAAGGATTAACGGTTTTGCTAATGGATATGATGTTGAAGTTGATTCGGATGAAGAATTACCTCCTTTACCATCACCTCCTATTAAGGTAATAAGTGGCCTTTTTTTTGTAATTTTTACCTTGCACAGAGTTTTAACATAAAAATTTATTTATATTTTTGCAGGAACTTAACGAAGCGGAATTGAACGAAAAAGAAAAGGTGCTACGAAAATTAAGGGAAGATTTAAGGAACGAAGAAATGAAATTAGTTTTATTAAAGAAGCTTAGGCAATCACAGCAAATGAAAGAAAATATTGCGGTGTTGCCGACATCCCATCAGCAGACTCCTACTAAAAATTCCTCGTCTGGAAAGTTACCTCCTCCGCAGCAAATCCCACCTCCACTTTCAAGAGGTAGTAGTGGTCATAAATCATCGAGTGTTCCTCCACTTCTGAGAGGGGTAAGTAAAAGGAAAAATTTTTTTAAAAAAATTGGAAATAAAATTTTTTTAAAAAAATTGGAAATAAAATTTTCTAATAAATTTTTTTTTAAATTTAGCAACCGCCTCCATCTCGGCAGAATTTACACGCACCGCCACCTCTTATGATGGCTCCTCAGGGTAGTCGAAATTCAAGTTCTAGTTTACCTCCTAATATTTTGTTAGCTCAGCAATCGCTTCCCAGAGGTAAGAAAAATATTTTTAAATTTCATTAAAAGCTTCACAAGGGGTTTTTTTTAGAAGAAATCTTTAACTATTATAATAATTATTTTTTTTAGGTACTACACTTGGAATCGGAAGTAGCCGGCCTTCTAGCACAAATCAATCCAGCACTGGATTGAGTTTCTCGTCCGGTTCATCCGATCGTGATAGAGATCGTTTGGATAGGAAGGATTCGCATCAGTCGTCGAGTACTCCGACTACTCCTTCATCTGTAAGATTTTTCAGAAATTTTCCTAAAGTTTGGCCGTACTGGCTCAAACCTAACCTAATCTGATTAAACATCACACTAACAAGATAACTCATAACATGCCTGTCTTGAATTTCATGCCATAAATGTCAACTTTATTAGCGACATCTGATTTTAGCGCCCTCTAGCAAAACTACAAAACTTTTTTACAGATCCTCGATCACATAATCGGTACATTTTTAATTTATTTAAATACTTATAGGATCGAAGTAAAGATGATCATCAGACTCCGGCCCAAAGACAGGCAGCGGCTAAATTAGCACTTCGTAAGCAGCTTGAGAAGACACTTCTTCAGATTCCGCCGCCTAAGCCGCCTCCACCAGAAATGCACTTTATACCAAATCCTTCCAATACTGAATTCGTATACCTTCTCGGATTGGAATACATCGTTGATTTTATTACGAAAGACAACAAAACGCTTCCTCCTCCCGAGCCTTTCAAGTGCTCGCAATGCCATACTGATTTTACACCAGTTTGGAAATGGGAGAAGAATCCTACCAAAGGTAAAGAAATTTATTTATTTTCAAATCCTGCATGCATAAGCAAATTTTTAGGGTTTCATTTTTGGATAAGACTTTGGATCCAGGACTTGCCCAAGTTTTTTGGTTAGGGCTTAAAGCTCTGGAAATTTTTATGGGCTAAGACTAGGTTCAAGCTTTAAAAATTTAGGCTCTTTAGTTTTTATAACAGACAGCAAAGATAAATGGCATAAGTTTCCAGAAAAGAGTTTACGCATTCAAATCATGATTATTGAAATAATCTGTTTGTCAATTATTATATTTTAAAGTTGAAGGCAGAAACTGCATTCAAGTATTTGATTTATTAAAAACCCCAAGAAAAAAGGTTTTTGTTGAAGAATAAATTTGAAAGAACACTTAAATGTCATTCAGCTTGACAGTACATTCACAAGACCGTGATTTACCAAACTAAACAAATGAAAAGGTTACAAGTTTTACATAACCTAACCTCTTCAACTACTCCACCCCTGTCACAAACAATTAATGTTTATAGCCATTTAATCACTTGTGAAAAGGTGTTTCGAAGCAAATTAAGAGTACTTTGGAGATTTAATACTGAATTTCGAAGTGTAAAGACGTTCTACGATTTTTAATTGTAATAAAATTTGAAAGCCGCCATTGTTGTTTACATTGTGCATTTGACGTGGCAACCGAACCCATCTTTAGAAAAAAAAGTGAAAATACCTAGCATTCAAATTTTTTTATTTTTGAAACACATCGGCTATTTTTGGCGTTTGAATTTTTCAATATTTAAATAAAAAACGAATGCAAGTCTCGTTTGTGTTTAAAGCCGTGATAATGTCAGGCGGTCTAGCTTGAGGATTTAATCACAGCGAGTTTAATCCGAGCCTGCTAAGGGTCTTAACGAATTGTGTCGGGCTTCTGTCCTGTACTAATTCGATCAAAATATGAAAGTTATGAATGCTAGGCCTTAGAAAATCGTTTTGGGGAACAGCTGTTTTGCACATATCGTTTTTCAGTACTAATATTGCTTTTTATTTTCAGGAAAAGATCCAAAGGTGATATGTGAACAGTGCGTAACTACAAATGTGAAAAAGGCATTAAAAGCCGAACATACAAACCGCCTCAAAACTGCTTTCGTGAAAGCTCTTCAACAAGAGCAAGAAATTGAGCAAAGACTCGCACAAGTTTGTGCTTCCCCGCAACCGGAAACGAACCGCACACCTCCGGCTCCGTCGCCAAAGCCTACTCCAAGTGTGACGCCGCTTGCAGTACCAACACCGAAGCCCAGCACTCCGACGCAACAATCCGGTAGCAGCAGCAGTTCCAGACACGGCTCAAACACTCCTACAACAACATCTCAACCTCCGCCTACGCCGCCACTTTCACATCGTGATCATCCTCTTGCCAAACTCGCTGCCGAAACAAGCAAGTTTAATCCACATCACGCCGCTGCAGCTTTACAACAGCAATTATTTAGAGGTTTACCTCCGCATCAACCTTTACCAGCGCACATGCTACCATTTTCACCGCTTTTATATCCGTACCAGTTAATGGCTCAAATGGCGGGAGGGAAAGGATCCGTGGCTGCGGCTGCAGCGGCTAATCTTGCTGAAATTCAACGTCAAGCCGCCGATTTACAACGGCAATATTTATTAGACATGATCCCGCAGGCTTCACCTTCATCTAGCCGCGCGCACCACAATTCTGTTAATAATTGGAAAACATGACTGCCCGAGAGGAAGTCGGAGAAGTCTGCTCCGCCTAGTTGGGAGGCTTTAGCGCAATCGTCGAAGGACGCTGGCCCTCCTCCCATGGCTAATTTCGAGGCGGCTCTTGCCCAGCTAGAAAAATCTAAGGACAACTCCGGACTTCCAAATTGGGAAGCTCTTTCTCAGTTACAGAACTCATCAAAAGACAACCAAAAACAAGGATCTGGGCTTTTGCCTAATTTCGATTTGTTGTTACAACAACAATTATCGCAGAATTCGAAGGATAGCGGAAACAAAAGCGGGCTGGCTAACTGGGAAGCCTTAGCTCAGCTTCAACTGCCCAATCAAAATTCCAAAGAAGCTTTGAAAAATTTGGCACCGGGGATACCCAATCTAGATTTATTACTTCAGCTGCAATTGTCGAAGGATAGTAATTCAAAAGGGATTCCTAATTGGGATGCGTTAGCACTCGCTCAAATGCAATTGGCCCAAGGGCAAATGGGGAAAGAAAGCCAATCAAAGCATCAAGGCTCGATTCCAAATTTCGATGTTTTAGCTCAATTACAATCGTTTAAGGATAGCAAATCGAAAATGCCGCACGGTTTACCGAATTTTGAAGCTTTGGCCTTGGCCCAGCTTCAATTAGCACAAAGCGTAAAGGATTCCCAAAGTAAAAATTTATCGGGATTATCGAATTTTGAAGCGCAATTAGGACAAAATTTAAAGGATAGCTATTCGAAAAATTTGGGCTTGCCTTCGAATTTCGAAGCTTTGGCTCAACTTCACATGGGAAGTAAAAACAGTAAAGAAAGCTCGAGTAAAAACATGTCGAATTTTGAAGCTTTAGCACAACTGCAAAGCGCCAAAGAAGGAAAAAATTACGATGCACTTACGAAGGAAAATTCCAAAAATTTAATGCCGTCGTTTGATGCTTTTGCTCAGTTACAAATGGCACAAAACGCGAAGGACGGAGCTAGTAAAAATTTATTTTCCAATTTTAATTTCGAAAGCTTAGCACAGTTGCAAATGTCTCAGAATTCAAAGGATAAAAATTCCATTCCGCCGTTTCCTAATTTTGAAGCCCTTGCTCTTGCCCAATTGCAACTGAGTCAAGGCTCAAAGGATAAAAATGCGTTTGCGGGATTACCGAATTTTGAGGCTTTAGCTAAATTTCAATTAAGCCAAAATTCGAAGGATAGCTTGAAAAATTTAACCGGCATTCCTAATTATGAGTCTCTACAATTATCTCAGAATCAAAAAGATCTCCAAAATAAAAATGATTGGGATAGTATGGATGTTAGTAAAGACGGTAAAAAATAATTAGGGCAGCTCCTGCTGGTTTTTTCCTTTTTTTTCATATTCTTGTGATATTATAATTTTTTACTTACGTTTAAGGATAAGTAATAATTTTAAAAAAAAACTTGCGTTGGGGTAAACGGTTTAAGCCCCCGATGCAGGATTGCCAAGTATAAAGCTCATTTTTATGAAAAAAAATGAAGCACGGATCTCTTAATGCTCAAAAAAAAGCGTGGGTAGTTGTTGTTTCCTTCCTTAGAGATTTGCTGTGATCAAAAAATTGGATCAAGGAAATTGACAAATGCCTCTGAGGTGTGATACCAACTCATAGGACGCCTACGTTTTTGAAATAACGTACATTTTTTGTCGGGGAATGTTCTCCGGGGGAAAAAAATTGAACATTTTTTCGATTAGTGTTTAGTTAAAAAGAAATTTTTCACAAACTTTCTAGTCTTACAGAGGTGACTATCAATATTAAAACAAAAAAATTTAAATTAAATTTATCTGGTGTTAAAAAAAAATTTTTTTAATGAAAATGACTGCATTTAATATTGGATATAATGTGATGTGGGATGTGAGGTTTTTTTAGTGGGTAATTTAAGAAACAAGGATTATCTATAACATGGTTTTTGGGTGGCACTTAGTATCAAGCTTTTAAGACTGTCTTTTGCCGCTTCTACGCTTTATGGTGAGTAATTAATCGAAAAAAGGGAAGTTACGAGCTATTTTTACACGCTGAATAGCTTATATGTAGGAATCGAAGGCTTTTTACTTTCTTTACTGTCTTAAAACTGGCAAGCCAGAAGTCGAAAGCCACATTGCAGAAGCTATACTTTTTTGTCGTTTAATTGTTTTGAATTATGATCAAATAAGTTTAAATAACAAAAGAGAAACCAAAGGTTTTCCAATTAAGTTATAAAATCCTATGCTATGATGACGTCATCGGTGTATATTTTGTATTATGAGTTTAAGTCTAACTTCAGATCAGTTTTTTCTATTATTTTAAACTGAAACAATCATTTTTACACCTTTGTGTATCAATTTTTTTATCGTGGTTTCACCTAACCTTAACTGGTTGCTGGTGGTTGATTTTAACTTAACGATTCGTTAAATCTAGAAGGCAGTGTCTATAAGCAAAGCATTAGCGTAAAGATTCGAATTTTCGTTAAAACAAAGTTAGAATCGGGGTCCGGTTCGTTTATTTATCCGGATATTTGGCCCGTGAGTTTTTTTCCAGCCTGAGCGACGATGACGCCATTATTTTTCAATATTAGAATCAGGAAAATTAATTAACCTAAACCAATTTTCGTGAAAGTGACGGCCATCTTGATTTTGAAAACCAAGACGTTATGATAGATTTCAATAGATGGGACAACTGTCTTGTCTTCTGCTTTTCATTAAGTATTTGTCATGGTGTTTCATTATAGTTCTTTGAATCGAATTATTGATAATTTAAGGTAAGCTTGCCAGTTTGTATTTATTTATTGTCTCGATCTAGCTGATGAGTGACGGTACTAGTAGCCGAAAAAATCCCATTAAAAATAATTCAAGTGCCACCTTGCCTAGTTCATTATTTTTTTGGGGGCTCCGCTTTAGTTGCTGAATTGCAGTATTAATTAATATATAGTGCGTGTTGTCAGTATTTCTTTTTCCCCTTCCTCTTATTAAGAACCGCTAATTTTTCCTTTTAAACACTACAGCTGAGTACAAAATCAAAAGGGGAAAAAACATTTCACAATCCCCTCGAGAGTTGAGCCTGTAATTTTAAAAAAACGTCCAGCTCGTCGGGTTTTTAATATTAAAAATTTTTAAAAAAAAATTATAAAAAAAAATAAACTTAATAGTTATTCTTTTGTAAAATTTGTGAAGGTGGGTGTTTTCGCTGTTTTTGTATGTTCAATTTTTAGCTCTGTGTATACATGTACATTACATAGTGATCGTGTAAATATTTAAAAATTAAAATGAAAAGGACATTTTTTTTAAAAGGCGTTGGATTTGAATTGTAAAATTGAACGGGAATTTCCGGATGTTGCAATAAGGCAAATTTAAAAATAAACGACGTATGTACAGACACCAATTTAAATAGTTTTCTTAATTATTATAATTATAATTATTATTAAATCGCAGGAATGGCTGAGTATTTTTCTCTAAATTTTTTTAATCTGCCATTTGGCCTATTTAAATAATTTTAATAAATGAGCGGTTAGTTATTTAGAGATTAATACTCAAAGCCACCCTGTTAGTTTTTAAGATAGCAAAAAAAAGGAAATGATTTTTGTACAAATTGAAAAAAAAAACTCACCGCGGTTCGATTTAGGATTTTGATGAGTTTATTTTATTTTATTTTTTCTCCTAATAATTTATAAATGGTAGCTCATTGTAATATTTAAATGATAATGAGAATAAAATTTAGTAATGGTATTAATAAGGATAAATAAATGCAAAATTCAGTGTTGGATTTTTTTTTTTTTAATTTTGTGGGGGAAGAGGATTGATTTTGCCGATGCAGACTTAGAATAGGAAATAGATTTAGATTTTTAAAAAAGAAATCGCTCAAGAGCAAAATAATTCAGCTTTTGCTGTAAATCTAAATCCATTTATTATTCCTTTTCTGCAAAATTAAAAATTTAGCTGCTTTTTAAATTCTTCTTCTTCCCTCTTTAGTTTCTTTTCCTTGTATGCGATAAAATATTTCCTTAACGAAAATTCCTTTTGTGTAAATGGAAATATTAAAACAAAAAGAATTGCCCTGCAGCAAAAACAAGGATCATGCATTCTCGATTTTTTTTATGTCATTGACCTTTGTACAGTAATTGGAATTTTTTCGTGAATGAACAATACCATTTGCATTTTTTATTTTTTTTATTTTAGGCGAAAATAAACGCCATCAAAATCCTTTACATCCGTTAAAAAAAAAAACTTCTCGTACTTAAGATAGCCGTAAAATTTCACATCACTATTACTTTGTAAAAATAATCACAATGGAAGACTGTACAAAGAAAATTGCATCACGTAACTTAAAACTTCAGAAGGTTCTTGTGGCTGAATCACTAAAAATGATTTCGCAATAAGCCTCCTTCTCATTTATCATAGAAAATAATGTATCGTTATTACTGTCGTGTAGTGTAGTTAAAATTTCAAGCTAAATATAAAACTTTTTTTTTCCTTAAGAAAAAAAATCAATGGCAAGTGCTTTTGTTCCAGCAATAAGAATTGATAAATATATTTGGCAACGATAAATATTCTTAAGTTTTTTATTTCTGTGCGAAATTTCCATTTGAAAATTCTCTCCTGACACTGTTTAGAAATGATGTGATTTGGTATTGTGTATGTGTTTTTCCGATATTCTCTTTTTCACATTGAATCGGTGGATGCATATCAATCACTGAAAAAAAAATCAATTAAGTAATTGTAATTAGTTAAAAGATTACAAGGAATATGGCACTTACATTTAAATTTGTTCTCTTCTAGCATCTCAAACTTCACATAAGGCCGAGCATCATTGTATGGTTGATCTTCACTGGATTTTAGATTTGGCCCAAACGATACCTTGCATATTTGTGGATTTTCTTTGTCTAGCTGGATGTGTATACTCAAGTATTCCTTGTACCAATTAATTACTGTTAGGTAAAGCTTCCACATCTTTGTTACCTTTTCCTTGACACCATGCTTTTCTACATTCAACTGTGCAATTTTATCTTGTAATTGTTTATTCAATTCCTTTTCAACAGCTAATTTGCTTCTGACATCAAAAAATGAATATTCGATATGCTTCAACTCAAGTTTGCATTCAGCATTGGATTTCTCTGTTTCTTGATATTTCTTTACATATTCCTTTTCTTTATTATCAAGCTTGGTTAACTGGTCATTAATGTACTGCTGGTTTTTATCTAAGGAAAAAAATAATAATAATAGTTGGGGGAAAAAAAAATTGCAAAGAGTGAACATAACCTCACCTTTTCTTTGTTTAAAAATATCTAATCTAGTTTCTATCGTGTCCTTGACGAGGTCTAACCTTTTCTGCCATTGTAAATCTACATCTAATTTATTCAAAACATCGTTCGAAGGTAAAAGAAAGGTTATTCCTTCCTTAGAAAAATCTAATATTTCACTTGTCATTTTCGTAACCGTTCCCACTTACCATGTAAACATCAACAACGTTTTGGCGGTTTTAATGCCACGACAAAATTCTTCAATAACGTGGCTTCAGTTTGATTTTGGCCGCCATTTTGATCGTTTGTGAACCGTTTTTTGAGGTTATTTGTATTTGTACGGTCGGTTCGGGGGTTATTTGCAGATTTCTGAGTGTTTTTTATTAATAAATAAAAACCATTACGTTAATTACTGTAGTGATGTAGTGTTGTGCAGATTAATCATCGTATTAATCACCTTAACGGACTTTCATGTGAGAGCAACGAAGATCCGTATGGAAGAATTGGAACTCCGGTATGTTATCGTTCTTTGGGCATACTCTTAGGCTTAAATAAATCAGCAGAACAATAATACGACTTCGTATTATATGTGTAGTGGCTGGGTTATTCGTATCATCAACATTATCATGTATGAAAGATAAATATGACCATGAAGTAAATGGGCTTTAAAGTGTTATTAATTTCCGTTTCAACGTAATCTTTTTCCAGTGTTACATTTTGAGGGAAAACAGGTTTTCTGTGAAAATTTAAAGCACTGTTAACTGATGTCCGTTATTAATTATGCAAGTATGCCAACCAAGCTTCCATCTATATAACTGCAAAATTTGATTATGCTTGTTGACATTTTAAAATGAGGAAAGTAATTGTTTTACAAGATATTGTGCTTAAACTCATGTAGTGGTCTCTAAATTGCAGACTATTGAGAACATTTCTCAACTTTGACGTCACATCCTGCCCAAGCAATATTTCTTGCAAGTACGAGATACCTATACCATCAGGTCAGTAGTGTTTTTCCGAATATCCCAGGATGTTTTGTGCTTTTTGAGCTATGAATTTATTATACTTTGTGTGAAAAATTTTAAAAACGACCAAGGTTTTGACATTACTGCTTCATTTTTCTGATTTTAACTGAACGATGTGTTTAAAAATTTTTTTTTGATGTTTCTGATGTTTATCACAAAATTAATTCAGTTAACCACAACTGAAGTTGCATTGCCCTTATTTAAAAAAAAGGGTTCAAAAAGCAGTGTGCGGATTGTAATCAGGCTGATGAAATTACTGTTGATTATCGTAAACCATGAATAAATTATTGCTGACTTAGAAAAACCTTGAATTTATATTTAATAATACAAATTAATAAATACTGATTCTTCACTGAGAATGTTCATAAGAGAGCTGGAGAGTATTCTTTTTTATTAACACTGAGAAAAAAGAAAAAGTTTTTTTTTATCATAACTGAGAAACCTAATCGATCTATACACTATGACAAGACACTACACATAAAACATATAACGTCCTAGGTTTGTTTTAATTGCAAATATGTTCTTCTTTTCTATATTGACACATTTGACACTCAACATTGCAACACCATATAAAGCGGCAGTTACATTTTTCTTCAACGTCCCGCATACGGGTTTGATATCCTCTACCGCAGCAGAGCAAGCGGCAGCCATCTAATCCTAAGCTTGTCCGATTGCAGATTCGCCCTCTGGTGCCCAAAACTCCCAGTCTACAAAACAAAATTTGATTATTATTTTGGTTTATTGAAATTAGGGATGTAATTAACTTACGTTTCGTTCATTTCGCAGTAATCAGGCGATTCTTGTAAATACACCAAATCTGTTTTATTGGGTGGTTTTAAATCTTTACTGACTGCTCTTAATTTTTTTATTTTCTTCCGTTTCTTTTCGACCAATTTAACATGGGATGCACCTTCGAATCTAGCAAGGAGTGCATCACCTATAACTCTAAATGTTGGAAGTTTTCTCCAGCACACGCGGACGCTGCACGATCCTGACATGCCGTGGCATTTGCATACCCTTTGCATGCGTGAGCGAATAGACTGAAAAATAAAATTATAAGGTTTTAAAAAAAATTCTGAAGTGTCTTGGTAAGGTAAAGTAGTAAATCTTACTTACCCTTCGGCCTGCTTCGTTATTATGAAGATTCATTAAACCTTCAGCTGTTTCTACATTTTCTTTGGCATCAACAAAGTCTTTGCTGAAATTTTCCCCGAAATGAATGTCCTAAAAAAAAGGATTCATTATTGAAAATTTATGTTTTTATGGGTGTAGAATTTATTCGGTTTTGTCACTTACTTCCGAGCAACCTCCCCATTGCCAGTTTTTCCGAGGTTTTCTGAGGCGGACACGATTATCGCAGCTACATTCGTTTAATTCTCCTCTAGAGCAAGACCTTGTAATTGCATAAGCAACTCCCGCAGAGGATACGGCATAAACATAAGCTGTTTCTCTGCTTTCTGAAATCAAAATACAAAAAATTTTAGTTTTA
Source organism: Liposcelis brunnea (assembly GCA_023512825.1). Lineage (NCBI taxonomy): Eukaryota > Metazoa > Arthropoda > Insecta > Psocodea > Liposcelididae > Liposcelis > Liposcelis brunnea. Next base: position 5,085,320 of record CM042071.1, read on the forward strand.
GAATGATCAGGTCAACGGAAGACATCAGAAAGTTTTTGAGGTGAGTCAGCAGTTTTTTAAATTATTATTCTCGGACTTTATTTAATCCATTTTAAGAAGATTTAGTGTTTCTCATTAAGCTTTAAAAAAACTAAGCACAAAGCTCTTTAAGGGGCTTCTTGACTCACGGATGGTGCAACCTGGGGTTTTTAGTCAAACGAGGCCAGAAAACTGTTTAGTCCTACATTTTGATTTCGATTGAACATCTCCGCCTTCCCTATTGCAATCGTACCAATTTACAGTTTATACTTACTGACGGATAACATTCCTCCGAAAACGGAAGTTGTATTGCTAAAAGTTGAACAGTTCCATCTACTATTTTTAAACTGGTATTGACATTCATCGATGCCCATTCGAGCTCCGGATGCAACGGTCTGAAACCAAATCGTCATTATCAAAAAATGTTTTATTTGTTTTAGTCACAAACCTCAGTGGCATAACGACTACATCCTCTTGCGGGTGGGGAAGCATAATTTGGGCCAGTCAGGGCCCTAGAAAGATTTTGGATTGGGATGGGGATGAGCTAGGGAAATATTTACACTCCCCTGACATCTGTACTTTTCTGGCGAAAGTGACTTACCGTTAAAATATTTTCGCTCAAACCGCAAAGCTCTTTTTGCCTCGAAACGAGATAATGTAGTTTATGGCAGTTATCTTGATAATTTACAGAGTTGAGCTCGTTCGGTCGAGGTAAAGCATTTGGCATCCCCAGAATCCTGAAACAAGAAATTAAGAATAACTTAATAATTGTTTATAGTCGAGGAAAAAATATGTCGGGATTTGAAAAAAAAAACTGGCTAAGTTGTCGCCCATAATTCGGCTGGTTTATTTTTTCAATCGCGACGCGTTTTTTTTTCTTTTTTTACAAAGTCCGGGTTAATTAGCGGTGGATAAATGTTTCGAATAAATATAAATCCGTCAACGATAATCGAAAAAACAAGAGCGAGCGTTTAAAAAGACATATTTTATGGTTTTATGTGTCGCGAAGACTTTTATTAAGTAGAAGCAAGAAAGTGTACGTTGCCATTAATAAATTACAAATTCAGGGTTTCTTGTTTTGAGGGAATGTTTTTTTTGGAGTAGGCAAATTTGTTAATCTTTTTGTCTGATATTTGGTGAATTTTGTAGGCAGGTTTGCCCAATGGATGGTTTAGGACTTTAAAAAAGAACCAATACATGGGTTTTTTAATAATTCACCAAAAATTTTAGAAGTTTTACTAGACAAGGTAAAAGAACTGAAAACTGATACAATGAGGATTTTTTTCAAAACAAGGATAAGGTGCCAACATATTTGTCTTCTGCTTTTTCCATATAAAACTTTCCTGGAAAATTAGACAAAGACGAAATTTTCAAAATGCGGTTATGTAACCAACGATAAATAAGAATTTACATATCGCATAATTATATAAATTTTTTAGAAATAGGCCGCCCTATTGGGCTTATTCTTCACGATTTTGGAATGCTACGCTGATATTTGAAATTAGTGACCTCCGAAACTCCCTGGAGCGAAGAAAAATCCAATTCCAGTGATATCATGAAGTTACTGGCAATGTATATGCAGTGATGTACGTCATGTTGCATACCCTTGATTTAGAAGTCTCAGTATTTCTTGGGGACTTGCTAGGCAGAGCACTTTACTACAAGGATTTTCGTATTTCGAGATAAAAGTTGGGGGATTTCAGCTACTTGGGAGCTGGAAAAATAGCATTCAAAGGGTAATGACACCACTGCAGCCAACTTCTTTTCCCCGCTGTTAAATTTTATTATCAGACTAGATTTTTCGGTCCAAAACTGATATTTTAAAATTCAAGCTCTAAATTTTCAATCAAGTCACCGAAAACCCTAAAAATGGCGCTTTTTAATTAAAAATCTTTCTCCTATGCTTTTCAATGGGCCTGATACTTTTTAAAAAATTTTCATTAGAAAAAAAAGTTGAATCCTAAATCTTTCCCTGACAACATCCCATAAACCTTAAATCCCACAACATTAACTAATTTAATTTAAATAGCATTTTGAGTTTTAATGCCTATGAAAATTTCACCGACTGTCATTCCACTTATATAGCCCCCCCTTTTCCCCCCAGCGCGCTCACATTTACGGTTAACATTACAGCCTCGGAAGATCACAAAAGAGGCCATTAAATTAACTCCGTAATCAATTCATTTTAAGCATTTAAACTTTGTAGGGCGAATCCCTAAAATTCTGGTTATAAGGCGAAAGTTTTGAATAAAACTCCGGGTATATGGGATAATAAAATATCCGAATGCAATTTGAAACACTTTATTCAGAAGCAGTGGAATGAATTTAATTTGAAAATTATGTATCATGCGAGTTTACGATCAAGAGTCAGTAAATGCATTTTTATTATCATTCTTTGTTATTTATGACGTTAAGGAGAATAAGAAAGAAAAAAGCCTTTGAAGAAGAAGGAAAAAAAGCCCCCTCTGCTCCGTTAACTAATAATAATAGTTCGGGTGGTGTAAAACGGTATTAACATTGAAATAGAGCTGTCAGGAACGCGATAAAAAGAATATATTCTTCATAAAAGCATATATTATTTTTTTTTTTTTTTTTTTAATTCAGGTACGACTTTGAATTTCAAAGGCTGACAAAAATGAATGAGAAATGATGGTCGCCAAAGCAAGATGAAAGAATTGGAATCGGTACATAAAACTTGTAATCAACCTTTCTCGAGTTATGGAGCAATAATCAACCGTGGCCAAGCCTTTTCCTTTTAAATATGGAATTCATTTGGCTATTGTATGGTTTCGTTTAAGAATATTTTGTAAGTGATATTTTTTCTTCGGGTTGGTCTGGGCGGTATTTGCTACAAATAGCAAGAGATTAGAGCCAGATACTGTTATGCTGGTTCTTTAAATCTAAACATTGTGGTAGAGACAATTTTGGCCGCCACCCCGCAGTTTTTGCTGTTGAGAGGAAGGTTACTCTACCGGAATCTGTAATGAAAGACTTGAAGCAATTAACATTTTAGATGAATGGATTTGACCCAGCCACAACAAAAAACACTCACGGGTTTATGGCGAATTAGATTTCATTACCCCTCGATGAAAGTGATCCGCATCAATTAATCTGTTTTGTAGTGGAGGTAAATCTTGGAAAAATATGTAAATTAATCCACCGCAAGCGCTCGGATTAGGATCTTTTAATTTCTGAAGAAGGGATTGATTTCCGGATTTGCTACAGGCAATTCAAAGTTGATTGAACGTATTTTTAAAATCAGCGAATTACATCATTAAGGGCTGAGCGTTTATGCTCCTTCCTCCGATTGGATAGGCAAAATCAGTTCTGGCCCCCTCAATTATTCTTAGCTTATGCAGAAGCGAATTAAGGCGCAGGTTATGCAAAATCAACTTTGGGTCTCGAAATATAAATATAAGTTTTAGATCCGTGACGTCACGAACAAGAAACAGTTGACGAAGGACAAAGGCAGTAGAAGGGACTTGCTTTGGAGCAAGATGTTTTAGCCAAAAAGTACAGGAAGCAGATATTATTGGTCATCCCTAGAGCTACGACCAGCGGACCAAGCAGAGGAAAAATCTCGCAGCTCAAAAATTTAAGAGACTAATATGGATTATATTCCACGTCCTAGTTCCTAGCAGTAGCAGCAGAGAGAGTAGAAAGTTCCTAGTAGAGAGCTCTGGGGCAATATAGTGACGTCCACTTCGATGGCACACATGGCAGCCTTGTTTGTATGAGACGACTCATCGAAATGTCCACTTCCTACTAGACTCCCTATGACTACCTCATGGCTTCAGAATCTGCGAGACTAGTATGGCAACAATTCGATGCCCATTTTTTTTCCGTGGCCTCCAAGATGCAGATACCCATCGTCCGCCAATCTCAGCAACGCAGGTGGCATTTAAAGAATGAGGGCTAAAGAAGCAGACATCAACAAGAAAAGAGTTTACTTTCTATTTACCGATACCCTCTAGCAAAACATACGAACATCACTTCTGGATCAATTTCTAATCGAAAATATTATAAAAATAAAGACACAATACTGCTATAAGCGTACATGTTTTTTAATAAACCTTCGAATTGTATCATGAAGAACATGGCTAAAGGCTTAAAAAGCACGGTAGCAAATGATGCATAATACAAAATTTCATTGAAGCACCCATAGAATAAGTATCAAATTACCGATAAGAACAAAATGGCTCCCGGCATCTTTCAACCTTTTTTTTTCTTTTTAATAATTTCATCGATATACCGTCAAAATATGAAACCATATCCTATTTCAAAAATTTTGAAGTTAATTCACTTAGACGAGTTTTTGTTGCGGAGCAGAAACTAAATAAATGATTATTTTCAGCAGAGGAGATTTAATGGGTAAAAATCAGATGTATAATGTGGAAAATTGTAAAGGTGATTGGTTCGAACTTTTTTAAACAAATGGAAGGATTGGGTAATTAAATGAAAAAGAAGAGGAGTTGGGCGGTGCGACATAATTTTCATGTTCAAAGCTTATATTGATATGTTAAGCTATAAAACGTGGGATTACGCGAAAAAGTGTCTAAAAATTTAGCCAATGGGTGAAATTGTTTTTCGTGCTTTTGCAATGCTCTCGACTCCAAGAGAAAAACATTAGTAAAAAATGCTTTCAATACATTTTTGAGATTTTCTTTCTTCTTCTTCTTCTTCTTCTTACAGTTCTTACTCTTAAAATGATCTTAGCGCCTCCTGAGAATGGCCCAGTTTTTCATTGTCAAGTCTTCCTCTTTTCAAAAATCTGATTTTCCCTTAACTACCTCCAAAACATTTTTTGGCGTCGCTATTTGAGCGCATAATGCACGCCCTTCAGCACAGCCATCTTTTGCTAATTGACGGGACCTCGAAAAAGACTGACACGCCACTGTTAAAATCCGCCATTTTTATTTCATAGCTAGTTTCATTCATAAGAGTTTACTAAATAAAAAAAAACCCACAGTGAAAAATTTCAAGTGAACACTCCATACAACTTGTCTCGTCCAATGAGGAAATTCTTTACTTTCGATGGGGTTGTTGTGAAGTCCTCAAATGTTAAACCCTATTTACCCTATTCTACTACTTATGCATTGTAAGACTTCATTTCCCGTGAATACTTGAATAATTATATGTTGCGTATTTTTGACATGGCTGATTCCTTTTTTTTTATACACAGCGTTCACAACAGAAAATATACAAAATAAAGTTAAAGATCAAGTTAAAGTTCATCGACCGGGAGGGGGGGATCGTGAAAATTTAACCCCTGAACCTATCGAAAAAGCTCATTCCCCTGTAGGAGTAATCAAAGCTTTTAAGAGATTCCAAGTCTTCTATTTTAAAACCGACATTCACCTCCAGGTTAGTTATCGGTTCATGTTCATAATTATGAATAAAATATCGGGTTTCCCTGCCTCTTAGGTGTAATTATCTGAGTATATTAAATAATATAATAGGAAAATTGCAAACATTGATAATTAAAGTAAATTTTCTTTATTAAAAGTGAAATTATTTTCTATATTTAGAAGTTTTTATCTTCGGCTTAAATATTTTTTATATTTTTAGAAAAAGGAAGAATGAGTTGGTGGTCGGCGCATTCAACAGAACTTAATGATAAATGTGCTGATAATATGGCGGCAGATAGAAAACGCTGATGCAAAACTCTACCGCTAAAGGCTTTAAAGGCTGTAAAGGCCTCAACTTTCGTGGCAGCAGTAGGAATATTTCGCAATTACCTCGACCAGGTCATAATTCGGCCATTAGAACTCTAGCTCCAGCATTTGGCTCAGCCTGGGCCCGCAAATAGGCAAACTTTGATGCTTTTAAACGGAAATATAGGAGGATGTTATTTTAAAGTGGCAGGAATAATTTTTTCATTGTTGCACCGCTGCCACCAAATTAATTCTGAACATCAAGTTGTCTCACTTCCTGATATTTATCATTTGTTTAAACTGAATAGCTCTCTGCTGACTTTTATTAGCTGCCAGTTTAGGTTACAGCGCGCCACTGGAATTTTTCATATTGTTTAACTAATTATTCTTATGAAAGGTCATATTTCGCGGTTTGTTAAACCTTTTTATTTTTTCTTTGAACTGTCAAAAAAAGTTTGTACCCCACAAATCATAATTCTTTACTACACTATTTTTTTTATTTCACAAGTTTTTTTATATATGTCTTTCTTTTTTCTTTCACAGATGCGGAATCAGCCGTTTTTTTACTTGCTGCCAAAAAACAAAAGAGAATGGGGGATATTTACCGTTTCCAGAAAGGTGAGCGAGTATATAAATCTCTAAAAATCTTTGCCACGATCAAATAGCCAAAGTTTTTTCTTCAAGTTTAAATGTATATACTTCGTGACCCATATTTGATTATCTTTATTAGCCATTTTTCGCTAAGCTTCGTCCGTCACTGATCCATATCGATAGCCCAGTGCACTAAATTACGAACCAAGATGTTTTTGATTTCCTTGTATTTTAAGAGGTGAGGGGACTTCATAATTGTTGGAAGGGTCGCGCGGGCTTTGTAATAAACCATCTGTCGATAAATAACTTATGACCCGGAAAATATTATTGATGTTTTTCTTCGTTAACCGATTTTTCTAATTAGGAAATCGATTTCTAGACTTCCTGGATGTTAATTAAATGTGTAAGCATTTAAGTTTTAAGGGGTGATAAGATCTGGGCATGTGGCCAGGCAGGACCAGGAGCGGTGGGCAGTAACATTAACCCAATGGAGGCCAATCGAGAAATATGGCAAGATCTCAAGAATGATTGCTCGACGATATATCATTGAAGCTGCAGGAAAGGGTTGGTCCCGGAGAGCGGAGAACAGTACGACATGGAGAAATTTGAGAGAGGCCTATATCCAGGAGTGGATGCAGAAAGACTGAAGAAGAAGAAGAGAAGATTTGTTGGAAGAAGTAAGGCCGCAGATAACGATACTCGGGGCTATTTACGTGCTACGCACTTGGCTGTAGAGAGACTAGATAGAGAGGGAGTGAGCACTCTTGCACTGCCTTATAAATTAATTAAGATTCTGCCGCCATGTTGCATGTTTAAAAATCAATCTGGTTGTGGGCTCCAACACTTGGCTTATGCATAATACCACTGCCTGAACGATAAACCAACCTACAATATGGCGAATTTCCAATATGGCGCAGCCCACAACCTTCTGCTGTAACCGGAGTGCTCCGTCCCTCTCTAAATTTTTCTAGGGAATTATTTATCAACAGCCTCATATGAGATTCTTATGTTGGAAGGGTTCTGACTGACGGAACTAATGACATTCTGAAATAATAACAAGAGAACTAAATAAAGTACGTTTTAGAAAAGTCTTTACACCAGCTTATGAAAATAGAAACTTCACACGAAGAAATTAGAAGGGGATGATACTAACCCCGAAAACCTTAAAGGTAAAAAATCAATTTTAGTACCAGTTCGGCACTTTACCAAGATAACACGATCAAAGAAATCTCTTCGGGAAAAAATTTCAAAGTAAACTTGATCAAAGGAAGCCATAAAAAAAATGTAAACATTTGTCAAATTTGATTTGATAAAAGAGGGGTCATTGAGAGTAAACAAGTTTTCGGTTCTTTCCTTTACTCTTTTTAAGTCATTTTTTTTTCCGGTAAAAATAACCCTTTTCGGAGATGCAACAGTTTAACAACGTATCACATGCAACTTCTTCAATTTATCCGCGGTATGAATAATTTAATCACGTTTTCACTCGTGGGCGAAGGGGAGAGGGAAGTTTCATAATTGTTTAAACGTAAAACTTGCGAAAGAAATTGAAAAATCGAAACCCTCCGAGAGATTTTAACGGAAACAATCGTTTTTATTTACCGACTATCACCCTATTTCGCTGAATTTTGTTTGGAGTGGGGAGGTTTGGTTTGGGATTTGAAATAAATATGAATCATTCGAAGTCAAGCATGAATAACAATTGCTAATTAGAACGGCACTCACAAGAGGAACTTAGGTAAACATCGCAATAATCCGTTGTATGCTGTTAATTAATGAATTTGGAGTGAAATATGTACACCCTATACGTGATGTCCTGATGGGATTGCCGATTTATAAAGATGATTCGGAGGAAAATGAAAGAGGACACGCTTATACAGATGTGAGCTTGGATTCTAAGGCTAATTAATTAATTAGTTAATCTGGATTGTTAACCTTTAGCCATAGGGTCGACGAAAAGCCACGGAGAGAAGCATGGATTTGTCTTTAAGGTTTGGAACCAAAACTCTTGGAGTAAATTGACCGTGGCTTATACTCTCGGCCCATCTTGCTTCTTAGAATACAAAGATCTATCAGTATCACGAATGCCAAGCGAGGCGGCAATATCTTGGCAGATGTCCTGCGGATTCGTAATTATTGGGACATTGTCCTGCCAACGAAGATGAGATCTACTCTGAGGTCTAACACTCTTAGATGTCCATCCAGGAACCGCCTTACCATTTGCGTTGGGAAGGAGGGAGGGGGCGCATTTGCAGCACGTCCGCCTATTAAAGTCATCTTGCTTGGATTACACTGGTGATCAAAGATTGCCCTGTTAGTCTTGCCTTCGATTTTCCTAACTAGGGTGTGTTGGCGCGAATGTGAATGAGTACTTGTTGTTCTAGAATGAATGTTGGTACTGTAGCTGTTATTATTATAATTATGTTTGTTGTTGTAGTTATTGAAATGATGTAGCAAGCTGGGTGATGAAAAATCGCATTGCGATTACCGGAGTTTGCGATTGCTTTTTCGGCCGTGTGACGTAGAATTCGCAATGCTATGGTCCATCGTTGCAATGCCATGCCAGTCGCAATTCGACCTACCATCGGCGTCATGTGAACTCAGAACATCAAAATGCGACGTTTATAGACGACAGTTACAAAACTATAGTTCCATGACTCTTCAGGGCTTCCGTACTTTTCTGATCGAACTGAACAGTTTAATTCAATCTTTTATCTGGCGACAATGAAACAGTTGCAGCTCTTAACAAATTTATGAAAAGAAAGACGCAACTAGAATTGATGGCCAATGAATTTCAAAGTGACATTTCATTCTAAACACTCGTACAATCCTGGAGTCATAAATCTGAACTGGTCCAAAAGCATACACGAAGATATAATAACGTCAAATTTATTACGATTGCCCTTGGTACACGACTTGGCTATTAAAATGATAAACCAAGAAATCCTTATTACTCAAAACATTTAGATATTTTTTGACAAAAAAAATACGCAAGAATTTACCTTTGGACCATTTTTTCTTTATTCGGAACTTTTATAAACACGGGAAAACTAAAGCTTTTATAAAACCATCCTCTGGACCAAACTCGAGTTTAGCGGGATAGGAAAGCAATAAATTTACGCTCACATGGCACTGAATACAAAAAAACAATTACATTTTACATCTTCCCATGTTTATCATACAGAGAAAACTCAGCGATTATATGAAACATGGCTTAAGTCACATCGGACAATGGACTTAACTGTAATGTCCAGTATGCACATGTGTCCCGACGATCGACATCGATTGTGTTGGTCTTGTGTTTATTTTCTAATATTAAACCTTATTATACTAGTTACGCACACGAGTTGAATCGATATCCGTTTTCATTGATGGCGACAATAAAAATGAGATTTTTCATTTATATTGTAGCAACGATATTTCTCCTTTGGATGAGAAGATCATGTCTCAACTTGCTTACTGAACTTATTAAAAAATTGATTGGGTTTTCGGGTTATGAGCAACGGTCAGTGAAAAGCATTAATTTTGAAAGTGGGAAGTTAGAAAATATTTCCTGATTAGTATTTTTCATTTTTTTTGGCGTGAAGTTTGTTCACCTTGCAAAGCTAAGTTTGCAAAGGTGGCTCCAGAGTTTTTTCTTTTGGATGATTTAATTCGAACAGAACTGATAGTTGGCTTGAGGTGCGACTAATAGAGTTTTAAGGCCGGTTTGAAACCTTAGCAACTCGATTTTAAATTAACCTATAGCTTTTCTTTACTTTCCTGACTTTGGCAGTCATTACCAGGTATGAACTGGTCCAGGCACGGATTAACTCTTCGGGTAAAATTACCAGAAGCGCCACTCTAAGGGGACTACAGAACTCCATTAGAGCTGTTTTTATTTATTTAAAAAAAAAAAAACATTCACACTCTAAGAAGACGGGGTGAACCATTGAATAGTCCATAAGTGCCCTGTCTTCTTAGAATTCGAGTATAAAAATTTTTATTTGAAAACTGAAATTTCAAAAAGTTGTTGCATTTCTTTGTAAAAAATACGCAGATTCCGTCTTGGTTTTCAATTTTTATTCAAAAAAAAAAAAAAAAAAAATTGGCAAAAAATTACATTATTTGAATCAAATATTTCAGTCCTATTTTTAAAAACTGCAAGAGCAAAAGGATTTTTTTTTCAGCAGCCTAGTAAGCCAATTCATACCTAAACTGGTCATCATGGCAACCGGGCTAGAGTTAAAACCCTAGTGTCACAACTCGAATGCCGCCGATTTATTTTCCCTCTAGTGCCAGGTTCTTTAACTAAACAAATTTAATTTTTTCATCTAAAGTGTTAATGATATATGCAGAGCTTACTGATGCACCATAAACTAAAGTATATAAACTATTAAAAATATCCGTTTTCACCTTTCTGACACAAAACCCCCGTCTTTAAAAAAAAAGCAATTAGGCTGGAGTCCAAAATCCATAATCCCTACACCATTTAACTTGTTAATGATGGATTCCTATCAAACTTTTTAAATACATTGTACTAACTGTTTACTATTATTTTTGCTTCTTTCGGAACTCTCAACGTCTCCCTCTTTCCGAGAAACTCTCACAAAAAAAAATCACATTTTACTTCTTTTTCGTCAATTTGATGGGCCATAATTTTTATACCGCTATCCCGAGAGGAAAAAAGAATAAAAATACATCTCCGACCCTATTCCATATCATAAAAGAAATGATGGACCACAACATATTAACAAAAAGCCAGGCGCCATTTTCATCTTATATATAAGTTTCACATATATCCAGACTTTTTCCACGTTTTTAATACGATAAGGTTATGACCCCTTTATTTTCGAAATAGTAAAAATGCGACCCCTCGTGGCTCGATTAATTGATGTCTTTATGACTTGCATTATAAAAAATGACATTGAAATTACCTTTAACAATCGCGGTCTTTTGAATAATGACATCTGTTTTGCGTACAATCCTATTTGAATAATTGACTAAGGTATGTCTGCATTCTTCATTTGCTCTGTATCAATGAGAATAATCGAAGGTCAGAATTATTGGTAATGGAGATATCATATGTGCGCGTATGATCTTTATGATCCGTTTTTTTTTATATAAATAGAGAATGCTAAAGGGGCGGTATTGATAGCGACAGGGGGTCCAAAACCTTATGCAATAGGAAACGGAAATGATAGTTCGTGTTGTGAGCAGTTTCTTTCACGTGGAAATGAAGATTGGTCTTTGGATTTATTGTTGAATTCATTGGATTGGTCGGGGGAAGGGATTTTAACATCCCTCTTTTACAGGATTTTATAAGGCGTGGGGTTGCTAATTGTGTTGTTTTCTCTGATCCTTAAAGGGTCAGTCATGTTTAAAAAACCAATGCAGAAATTTTGGAAAAGTCTTTTTGAATGAGGCGGTAAAGTGCTTTGTAAGGAAAATTTGACCTAGGTTAGTGGCCAATCATAGTAATGGTGCCAATCAGTAGCTCGCTTGTCCAGAATAATTTTGTGCTAAGTGCACTTGTCAGGTTGACATGGATTCACTATGTTTATCTTAAGAAGAACTGGTGTCAACCTGACAAGTGCAGTTAGCACAAAATTATTCTGGGCAAGCGAGCTGTAGGTGCCAATAGTAGTAGTGGCCAATCATGTGGTGTCAGCTCATGATGATATGTGGATTCGACGTCTTAATGCGGGGCAGACAAAACAGACGCTAATGATGGGATTGTGTTTGGTGGATGGACAGTAACAGCAAAGAGCGAGCGGCATTGGAAAGGAAACCCCGAGGTAGGGAGCTTAGTAGGAAGTGGACACTTCGACGGAGTCGTCTGCTACATAGTGGTACCGCATTTTGGAATGTGGAAGCTACCATGATCTCGAATTTGACGGCCGCCATTCTCAAATTGAATAGCGAATTCGAGAAGAGCAGCCACCAAATTCGAGGTCATGGTAGATTCCATATTCCAAAATTCGGTGCCCCTGTGTAGCAGACGACTTATCGAAGTGTCCACTCCCTACTAGGCTCCCTACCCCGAGGCATTCGTACACCACAGTCACTCTCCTAAGAGATGGGTAGAATTTTTGGCATTCGTTATCTCAGGTTGATTCCAAATCCAGGATGAAGCCAGCGACCCTAGCCCATGATCCACTGTTAAGGTCCACTGGTTCCTCTTGCCCCACTGGGCGCTTGAGTTACTATCAGGGCTGGGGGCATCAGTGAGTCGACATTGGCGAGACGAAACAACCTGCTTGATACTCGTTACCTGGTAGGGAAGCAGGGGTGGTTGGGGGGATCTCTTTCCCTTCGAGGGAGACAGTGGTTGATTCCAAATGGAACAGACCTGAACTTCTTTTAATGATGTGCCCTACTGAGCCATACTGCTGACATTACAAGAAAAAGAAGACAATTTCAAAAGCCAACTTTCTGCTTTTGACTGTTATCAACTCAAAGAAGACACATCTGTCAAATGGACACGCATACACAGCTGCTGCAGTTCAAACCGAACACTTCTGAAACCATAAATTATCAAATCCGATTTCGAAGATCTCGTAATGTAATCACCACTTAGAAATGATTTCTGGAGAAAAATCGGATTTCATATAATTAAGAAATTATCATTTGGGGTGCAAGCGATCGGATCGCGTGTAGACGTCTGCGGTGCGTCATCAGTGTTTGTGATTCATTGGCGTCGAACCAATTTTCTAAATTGTCCATTTAGAAGACTATAAAAACACGTGAATGTACGAATCGTCACATCAATTTTTTTTTCTATATCTGATTGGCAGGTATCATCATAAGCCCCGGATAAAATTTCTTCATACATAAAGGGGATATTTCTTATAAAATGATCACCATCAATTACTATTAAACGTTCCTGCTGTTTGTGATAGGGATAGCGTGTGAGACGTGGGGAAAATCCCTTAGTTGATTAGATTACGTCATTACTTGACCACTGGATACAGAGTAATATTTATTATTTATTCATAACGGGTAAAGGAGACACTACACGAAGGTTTTGTGGGATTTTTTTAAAAATGCTTAATGGATTCGGGAAATTTAACAGTGTCATCGTCTAGTGACCACGTTGTTGGCCTAATCGGACTGAGCGCAACACTGTTGATTCTTAGCTCTGCTATGCATCTTGTAAGGGTTTTTATATGGGTCAGCCATTTTATTTTTTAATATTACGATATTAAGAATAATGAGATCATGCTGACAAATCCATTAAAAAGCAATTTTTATCCGAGGTGGTCGTTACCGTTCTTAAAGTAAATTAACTGATCGTTTATGTCAAAGTTATTTACTATTAATTATGGTTGCGTAGCCAAGATTTAATTAGCTGAAGTTTAGTTTCTACGGTTTCTTTTACCTCGCGGCATTGTAAAGAGAATTTGAAGGACAAAGGAGCAATAGCATCAGTCAGCTCATTGACAGACTTAACTTTTAAAAGAAGGTAGTATTATGTATGTGTGCTCGGATATCTGGAGCCCACCTGGCCAGATAGGCCAGAAAAGCCAGAAAAGGGCGGAGAGAGACTGTACAGGCAACAGTGCTCTGGGTCTGGCTCATTTCTTCTTCTTCTTCAGCCTGTTCGCATCCACTCCTGGATATAGGCCTCTCCCAAATTTTTCCATGTCGAACGGTCTCCGCTCTCCGAAACCAATTCCTTCCTGTCGTTTGAATGATATAGTCGATCCACAGTTTTTGAAATCTTCCCCAACTTCCCCCTTGGCGCAGCGACCGATGGAGTGGTCCATTTTGGGGAATTAGGAATGAAATGATCCGTAGGCAGACGCGGGTGATGAACTTGGTAAGGCGTGTTGCAGAGTTGAAGTGGCAGTGGGTAGGGCATGTAGCCAGGCTACATCACGAGCGGTGGGCAGTAAACTCAATGGAGGCCGCTCTTAACATGTGGCTCATTTGCGCACCAAAAATTTTTGGCTTACAGATCACCCTATTTAAAAAATCCTATAAAGTCTTTTCCAATTGAACTTATACCCTTTTACTTGTAAACCGATTGAGATCTTTAGGTTGCAGCTGAAAAAAGAAACCATAAAAATTTCCGAGAGTTGTATAGGAAGCATGTCTAGGGATTTCCAATCAAAATGGCTGGCCAATATCAATTGCACTTCCCGTTTTTAATAGCCAGCCCTCTCTCCAACTTTTTAATTAACAGTTTTCGTTAACAAAACTAATAATCAAGATTTTAAATCTTCTTAATAGAAAATCCGTTTCACAAAAAAAAAAAAACAGGGAAAATGAATTCCTTTTCTTTCTTTTGATGGAGATACACAAGTCAAGATTATCGGGATTTGAATGAAAAATAAAAAGCCCGAAACGAGTCCTTCAGACCGAACACAAAGGGTCTCGGGGAGGGAGACGAAATCAACCAAATGATAGTTTTATGAGGCTATTTTCCAGTCACCCCTACTGACTGATATTGATACCGTAAAAATAAAATTGACTTTAATAAAGTTTATTCGATATTGGGGGAGTTCTGAGTTATAGCTTAACGAACAGAGGGTATATTTTTAGTGTACTCGGGATTTTTTTTTCTTCTCCTTGTTTTCCTCCCGGTTTGCGCTTAAAGATCTGGCGAACCGAGATTAAATAGTATATCTCGAAATGAATATATAAAAATAAATAAAAGTTAAAAGTTGAAAAGTCCCAACGACTTAACTTTTTGTGGAGAAGTATTAGGAAGTAAACATTTTTGTTTCCTCTGGTACTTCAAAACTTTTTTTAGAGCTGTTGCAATAAACGGTTGAAATGATCTCTTTCGATTTAATAGCCGAGATAAAGCGTGGTTAAAAAAAAAAGAAACTTTTCGACGTGTGTATTGAAAACCCAAACGAGGGAGGAGAAGAAAAAGGAAAAAAAAAGATTTTATTACAAAAAACAATCTGGCTTAAAAAAAATTTATTTTTTATATCCACGATTTTCCTGCGGAATTGCTCGCTCTGATTAATGTCGTTGCAAGTTCGCGTTAAATGGAACGTTTAATAGAAATTCTGCTGTATCGGCGATGTATCAATGTAATCGAAAACGTATGGACTTCTTTTTTGTTTTGGGATATACAACCGATTTC
This sequence comes from Liposcelis brunnea, assembly GCA_023512825.1. Lineage (NCBI taxonomy): Eukaryota > Metazoa > Arthropoda > Insecta > Psocodea > Liposcelididae > Liposcelis > Liposcelis brunnea. Next base: position 5,100,659 of record CM042071.1, read on the forward strand.
TTTTATTTTGATTGTAGGGATATGCAGGACCGTCGCGAGAAGTAACATGATTAAGAAAAAGGAGATCAGATTTACTTGATGATATTTGCTATCAAAGTCCAAAGCCAAAAAAGAGAGCTATTGCAACGTCAAGTTGTAACGTAGGACCTTGTTCTCAAAAGTCAGCAGCCTTCTTTCAGGTTTCAAGTTTCACAGCCGTAACTGACAATGGGGCGGAGCTTAGCCTGGCTGGATAAGACTCGACTGCGGAAAACATGGACTTGCGAATACAGACACCGGCTACCACTTTGCATCCTCGACGCGATTCATACTCTTTGTCATTGTCGCACGTGACAATTGTTTACCTGAAATCCTTTTGACTCTACTACTACTTCGAGACGGCCCTGCGGACAGTAAAACCAAAAAAAGTTGTCGTTTCTCAAATTCCATACAAACAGACCTACTCCAACGCCTTAACTGATTAATGAAGAACAAAACCCGATGCTCATTAATTAAGTATTCAAAGGTGGGAATTGTATAAACGAGTAGCTGAACCAATCTCTAAACCGCTATATGAAAAAAAAAATAGAAAAGCATTGATTCTTTAAACGCGATAAACGCGTTGTACATTTTGGGGCCCCATAATCGCTTGACAGGTCATCATTAATCACTGTATAATTACCACGTAGATAAGGATCTATCGGATAGAAACGAAGGAGTATTTGTGGGCTGGTAGGAGATAATCAATTTGATGGACAAACACTTTTCTTCTGTTTTATTAGGACTTTAAAATCACACTTTTTGGGAATAATCTCACGCCGCTATTCTATTCTATGGCTTTACAGAGTCTGAAACTCTTTCGCCACATCGCAGATTCCCTTCCAGACGGCTCTATCCTGGCAGGTGGCCCGCCAGTCGAGGACTCCTAACCTTCGGCACGTTGTCCTCCCAGCGAAGCCGCGGTCTTCCCTAAGGCCTTGGACTTGTAGGGCGTCCAAAAGTAAAATTATACGAATTTTTAAACTGAAATGCAAATACCTAAATTTTGATTTTTTATTATCTTAACTTTCCGCTTTGTTAAAGCGTGTAAATTGCTACAAAGCGGTAAGATGTAATGGGAGGAAAGATCAAGGCAAAGAAAAAAGTCGATTTTTAGTTATTGCTCTGTGAAAATGTGGAGTTAGTGTGGTAAAACATCAGTGGCGTTCAGAGTAAGCTTTAAAAGCGAAAAATCGTTTGAATCGAGAATCGTCATTGTGAAAGAAAACATAGTGTGCCAAAGTATGTAATCAATGTGGCTCGGCCAACCACTTCAGAGAGTCGCCTACTCCGTATATCGAAATCCTGGCTTCTCATTGGCTGTGGCCAAAATCATTTTCAACTGACTTCCATTGATTGCTGGTGACGCCAGACTACTTCTGTTGCTCTCTACTTTATTTAAGTTCTCACAGCCAATCAAAAAACAGCAAATTTGTTGGCGACTCTCTTCTTTCAGGCTCTGAAGTGGTGCCCTGATGATCTTTGGCTATGAGCGCAGAGCATCCACTACTGGTGCACTGAGGCTCAATATTTCGCGGGCATGTTTGCCACCTAGTTCGGGGTTCATGTGGATGTCTTACCAAATGCTAAGCATGAGTTGTGTATTTTTCACTCACGCTTTAACTGTTTTGCAAATGCTTAGCATCGATTCTGATTGCTACCTTCAAAATTATTCAAAAGCATAGAAAAACTCAAGACGTATCTGGCAGAATCGCTAGTGAATATCGTCTGCTGCAGTTATTTCATTAAAGTTTTGACGCCACTGTACAGGATGAACCTTAACTTTACAATCTTTGAAATGAAATGGGTTTTAAGGCGAGGTTACTTTTAACTGCTTTTCTTTTTCTTTTTTGTTTGGAAGTCAGTCTCAAACTTTGCAGTAAAAAAATAATAATTGTCGGTCATTAAGCGCGACTTATGTAACTTGTCAGTTATGAAAGAAGCATAAGCTTTGAGATAATGAATGAAAAAAAATTGAAAATCAATGCAAATTGATTAATTAAGTATTGAGATTAAATCAATTGATGATACGTGCACACCTGTAAACGTGACAACTTTTTTTTATTTGAATATATTTTTTTTTTGTTTGATGTATTTGACATGGAACTGAAATTATTAAGCGCTTTAAAAGTTTAGGCTTCGTGTTTCTTTATGGTGGCCAAAATGATTAATTTTTGTGGCCCTAAGGCAAATTTTTATTTTTTTGGGAAGTTTAATTCTTTGCTTAGCAAAATGTCAAACGGTGAAGAAGTGGCTGATTGCTTATTTTTTTGCTGCAGTTTTGGTTAGTTCTATCTATCTAAACTCCAACTTCCCGTCTCCAAAGCGAAAAGCAACAATTTGGGCTTTAAAGCAAAAATAGTTTTTAAAGCTTAAAATTTTGGCACCTTCATTACTTTTGTAGGGACCTTCTGCAGACACTAATTAAAAATAATTTCAGCTTTTAGCTATACATTTTTTTGCTCAAAAATTTTCCTCCTAGCTGATAGTTCGGCCCTGACAGACTTAGAAACCGAAAAAATTCGTCCTATCTATGCAAACGAGGTTTGAATAATTGAAGAAGACAAAGCTCGTTTTCCCTACGGAGAATTCAATGTTTATTTACGTCTGATTATTTTTTTCAAAAATACCGCTCTCTCGCGTAAGGCTGTAATTTTCTTAGAAAAAAAGTCGGATTCCGATGTGGCCGGATGAAATCCATCATTTTGAAATGTTATAAAAGTTTAAAAAAAAAATCTATTACAAATCACTCGCGGCTAGGAATCCATACAAATGTTTTCAGGGGGTCTCTTTATGAAAGAGAAGAAAAAAAACCGGGAGTGATATTCGACTTTTAAAAACAAAACAAAAAAGAAAATAGTTATTCATAAATCATCACTTACAACTGCATTTTGTTTATTGCATCAAGAAACGGCCTTTAAATACCGCTTTTCCTTCTTACGTAAATAAAGATTTAAAAAAATCAATCAAATCAATGACAGACAATTATAAACTGAAAAGTTCTTACGACGCGGCGGGATCATCGCGTGGTTATATTAAAAAATATTTTTTAAATAGGTGGATGTGAGATCTCGTTATTAAAAATTTTATTGCTACTTTTTTAATTAATTTAAGACGGGAGTTTTGCTAGTAAGTTTTAGCAAAATTATGATGGAGTAAAATCATGACTGTTTTCCGAGCGCCTTACTCGTAAGCTCGAGCCCCATTTCTTAATTTTGAACTTTTTTGATTAAATTTTAGATATTTTTCTGTGATTAGTTTTAGGTAATTTGTAAAATATTTCGTTGCTTGCTAATCCCATTTCTCTTTTATATTTTAAGATTGCACTTAAAGGGAGCATCGCTGAAGAACTGAATCTAGGGGGAGAACGAAGCGAATAGTAACGGAAATCAGCTTTCTCAGTGACGGAGCCAAAATGGGTAAAGAGGTTGCCAAAAAACATGGCAACCAGAAGCGAAAATTTTTGGTGAGTACTTTGCTCCTGGAGAAATTATTGAAAAAAACTGAGACTAATTTTTCCAATAAATTTTTTAGGTCTGCCAATGAAGAGTACACCAATATACAAAAATTTAGAGAATGGTTGCCAGCTTGGAATGTTGTGCAGCTGAAGATTGAGAAGATTGCAGAAGCAGCAGCGTTGACAGAATAAATTGCTGCGTAAAGAAGAGGCTCCTAAAAAATGACACCGAAGTAGATTTTATGTAAGATTTTCACTACACTTTAGTATGCTTGCTCCACGATTGAAATTGGCGATCATAATAGCGATTTGCATCTTAGGGGCCGCAGATCCAAATAGGAACACTAAATCCTTTCCATTGCAGTCTCGCAGATTCTTGAGCCACGAGATTTTTCTTCGAAATGAAGAAGTTAATCTTTGAACAATTAATTATAATCCAGAATGCTTGTAGTCAGAATTTTTTCTTCTGCTTGATTAAATTTTAAGTTAGGGACTTTAAAAAATTGGGTACTCACTTCATGCACCGTGAGTCTCGTTTAGCTTTCTTGTTTAGAGAAAAAATTATTATAGAAATTGTTTGCGCTGGATCCGATTTAATTTGCTTTAACTGCTGAAATTCAAAGTCACTTTCGCTTGGGCCCAAATATAGGAGGAGGAAGGTAATATTTCAGAAGTTTGAAAGTCGGAAGGACTGATAAAAATTTTCATAAACTGAAAAACTTTTCAGGGCTTTCCCAAAATTGTTGAGCTAAGCTCACTCTAGAATAAAATAGTTCGTTAGGACTTAGGCCTAGATATGCTCGAGCTTGACTCATAATTCCTCTGGACTCCTCTTGCCGAGCCGAAGCCAAAACAAAAGAAAGTCAAACTTCAAAAAAAAATTTAATTTAATTTTCCCCAAAAAGTAAAGAACAAAAAAAAAGACTTTTTAAGATTTTTCTGATTTTAAAAAGATTCCATTTTCAGTGGTAAAACTTTTTGTTCAAGAAACTTTGCTCACAATTTTAATTTTAAAAATTTATTTCACTTTTTTTTAAAAATTTTACATCAATAAATTGGCGGAAGTACTTACCACCAGTTAGCAAACGTTTGACCAATGAGCAAAGCAATAGACCACACGAAGACTAGAAGGTGGGATGCTGGTATCATATTGGAAAAAATTTTTCTCTTAAAAAAATTTTCAAACCACGATTCCAATCCCGGCAGTATAAATAAAACAAAGAACCATCTCTTCGTTTTTTTTCTCCACCGAACTCATTTTCAAACTAAAAAAATTTTTTTGGCCAAAGTTTCTTAAAAAAAAAAAAAAAGGACAAAGAATTTGATTTTTTGTTCTTTAGCCACCACAGTTCATTTGAAATCTAAATTTCTCGTCTCCCATCTTTAAACTTTGTGAAAAAAAAAACAAAAACTAAAAAACTCACAAACCCGCGAAAAAAAGTTTCGAGAATTTTCTTTTAGAAAAAATTTCCCTTTGCGCGTTTTGATAAAAGTGCGTCTGTTCGGTTAGACGTCAACGTGTTTAATACTCGAGAGGGTCACGAACCGCACAACGCAGCAGCGCACGGTCAAATGAAAACCAAACCCTCGTTTTTAGAACACATGGGTCACGGGATGCCACCAGAAGACTATGATGGCATAACTGGAAGTTAGAGTTAGGAGCGAAAATATTCACCCATGCTTTTAAGGCCCAGGTGAAATAATTATTAATTAATTTACTGATTAATTAATGGAAGGGCTCCGGTTTTTTCTGTTTGCTTTGCGAAGGAAACGTTTAATCATGAAACTTTTTCCATTTTCCTGATTGTTTTATAGCGCGGGGATTTTTTTTACCCCTTTGAGTGAGTTATGCGCCTCAAGCGGTGACACGTTTTTTTTTTTTTTAGAAATAAAAATTGTAGATTTTACTTGTCAAGGTGTGATGAAAAAGAGACAGCCGCCTCATTTCATCCTTTTGGGATTTAAAATTTTGTATTTTTTTAAGAAATGTACCAGAAGGTGATGTATGTTTTGTAATCATTTTGTTTTTGTGTTTGCAGGCTTGCGGGATGTAATGCAGAAGGATTTAGATCACCTTGATGGGATTTTTTTGAGATGTAAGGTAAGATTTTAATAAGTGGGGATGCTGGGGTAAATTAAAGGGAGGAATAGTGAAATTTAGAAAATATAAGTTAGTAATTAAGCTATTTTGCTTTTTCTAAGGTATCAAGTTTCACAGGGGCGTTTATAGCTAGCAAGGGTCTGAAAAAAAGCCTAAGCTTACATTTTCACAAAAAAAAAAAAATTTTAACTGGTAAAGAATTTTTCTGTAATTTATAAATTAAGTTAGTAAAGAAAAGAGGCCTTAGAAAAATTAACTTTAGAGGTTAGCGACCACTCACAATTTAACTGCAAAGGTTAGCAATTGTTGAGGAATGAACTATAGAGATTAGCTACCACTGAAAAATTCACTGTAGATATTAGCAACAACTGAAAAATTCACTGTAAGGGTTAGAAATCATGGAAAAATTTAGTGCAGAGGTTAGCACCATTGAAAATTTCTGAGTAGAGGTTAGCGACCATTGAAAAATTCAATTTAGAGGTTAGCGTTCATTGAAAAATTTACTATAGATTTACCGACCATACAGTTTTAGAAGTTACTCAAAATTTAGGGAAATTTGGACATCTTAGTGTTTTCGCTGCAACTAAAAAGTATGTGATTGTGGTTTCCACCCGGCTTCCATTCCCGGCTCTGTTCAAAAGGATTGAAGTCAGTATTCACAGCTTTTGTAGATCCTAACTCTAATCCTAATCCTAAAACCTAAAAATTAATCGATTTTACTCTCATGCTTCCTCACTCCTTACCTTTTTCTTTATCAAAATTACACCAAAATTTTTAATTACAAAATTACTCATTAAAACCTATCCAGATGTTTACGGGGCACAAAACAACGCCTCTTTATCCCTTCCTTTTATTAAAAAAAATATACTCGATTTCCCTACTACTACCCAATTTCTTACATAAAAAAAAACAAAAAAAAAAACGTTAAAAACGAATAAAAAATATAGGAGATAATGAGAAGAAGGAACATTAAGGGAGAAAATAATGAAAGGGTGAGGTCATAATTATCGAGAAGCTCGTTTCTTCTTTTATTTCCAAAAGAAAACAATCATGTTTTATCTTAATTTCCTCTCAATCTTTTAATTTTCGGTGGCCACCGAGCCTTGTGGTTGTAATGTTTACGACATAAATAGAGGTAATCTCTTGTTAACTTGTGTAAACTTAATGAACCATATTTTGAAACCTGATTTCTTAGTCATGCGTGAAATTAAACTACAGTTTTCTTGAAAAAGATATCGAATCTATATACAGGTAAAACCTTTTTTTTTTTTTATTCTTACCTTGGCTCTTCTCTTTAAATTCCAAAAGTATTGTAGTAATCAGGATCGTAGGAAGGATTCATGTGAGGGAAAAACCGATGATGATAGGGGAAGAAACTGAAACCGGCTTATCTCGTTCCTGATATTTCTCATCCCCTTTTTCAATATTTGTCCTCAAATACAACTAAGCATCTTTATTTTTTATGAATGAAAAAAAACTGGTTTTTTTGTATAAATACTCCTACAATGTATTAAAATGTTTGAATTTTGACAGGTAATTGCATAATTATTGGAATAATAAACAGAAAAAATGGATTCTAGTGCCACGTCAATGACATTTGCAAATATGCGACGAGTGAATTTTTTTGCGAAATTCATGTTTGTTTCTGAGAAAACCATTTATTAAACATCTTTTAACAATTTAAATAGAATGTTGGTCGGAAGAGAACAAACAAAACATAACAAGGATTTTGGTTTTTGAAAAATAAATTGTTAAAAGATCAAATAGACGGAAAGGATTTCAAAAGATTGCCGATGTCGTTGTATTTGTTTTTCATACGTTTGAGACGACCCTCTTATAAAATCAAACTCATATTTAAGGAATAGAATCCAAAAGGTGATGTCAATAAAAGTCGATTTCATAAATGAGATAGGGTTCACCTGTTACCAGCAAATTGGAATTCGGGAAAAATGGTTTCTCCTTTTTCGAAAAAAAGTTTGATCATAACATCTGTTGTATACTCGTAAGTTGCCACTTCGGGAATAGGGGTTCTTTTACTTCATTCTGAATATTAAGTTCCCCTTCCTTTCTGGTTTTTCTTTCTTTTCTTCCTTTCCCTTTTTTTTTTCCTCTTCTCTTTATTTCCTTTTTATAACGCAAGTCTAACTTGATCCGTGGATGCTCTTGAGTGAAGATTGAACCAATACGTGCGTGGTTTACACATTGCTTTGATTCACTGTTTAACAATCATTAGGATAAATATGCTTCCGTTCTGTTTTTCCTTTTTTCGTTGGAATATGAACTGAATGGAGTTAAGGGGGTTAAAGCAAACTAAAAATATACTGGGAGCATATTTTTCCCGGTTACTTCTGAAAACTCCACTAACTAACTTCCTTTTTTTAGTTTTTGTACTAAATTTTAATCTGGATAATTCTGTTTTTGTGGAAATGCTGCCTATAAGGGAGATAACGTAACTTTACAACTTTTCACAAATTATTTTCCTCTGATTCCAACGATTTAAAGAAAGATTGATAATTCGCCGATAAAGCTCTTTCTAAAATACATCTAATGAAATACTATTATTTTACTTTGCAGGTTCATCTTCCAAAGAGAGGCTGCTGGAGCACTGATGATTTACAGGAAGGACTCCCGAAGAATAATAATTTTATTGTGTGATTATAATAAAAAGCAGCAGTCAATAAGTGTAAAACAACTAGATGGCATTATTTACGTATAGGACTGAAAAACGGTTAGAAAAAATTAAGCTTTTTTAATTTAAAGGTAAACTTCTTAAAATTAGGCGTTTTGATCATCTGAAGAAAAATTAGGCGTTTTGATCCTGTAAAAAAAATTGGGCGTTTTGATCCTGTAAAAAAAATTGGGCGTTTTGATCCTGTAAAAAAAATTGGGCGTTTTGATCCTTCAAAAAAAAGTTAGGCGTTCTAAACATCTGAAGAAAAATTGGGCTTTTTGAGCTTTTGAGTTTTGCCCGTGAAAACTTCATTAAAATCCCGGGCAAAACTCATAAAAATTAAAAAATGCGATTTTGATGCATTTCCCATGTGAATTTCGGGATAATTTTTGCGTCATTCGAAAGAGGACGTCGAGATCTATCATTTAAGACCGGGATCTCCTTATAGTTTCCTCATATAAAGTTTTAAAAAAGTTTTCTTTTTTTCCCATAGTATGGGAAAATCGGAGGATCATCCTCCTCATTTTAGGAAATTATTTACGAACATTTACGTTTTTAAGGAGTAAGAAAATTTTTAAAACGCCTTATCTTTCTTATGATTAGGGCTATGGGGAGGAGCTTATTAGGGAATACTCACCTACTATCATGCAACAAAATCCAGGAGAGTTGCTACAAAAAAAAAAAAAATGACAAAACAGAAAAAAATACACAGAAATATTAAAAGTGTATAGTCAGCGAACTGCAGGAAATAGTAGAACAATACATAATTTAGAGGGGCACTAACCTACACAGCAAAGATGAAAATCATTTGCTTGTGTGGAATTAAGGTTTAGGATGTTTTAGAATTGCAGATTGCAGTAATTTTTGTTAAAAAACCAATCATTTTAAATCTTGTTGCTGAATATATAATACATTTACAGCCTTAATAAAAACAATAACATTATAATACAAAATTAATTCTGAAAACCCCAAAATTGTTTACACAATCTTAAAATATGTTGGGTTTTCTTGTAAGAAAAATGTTCACACCATCATCAATTTCAGCTGATTTTCTGATTTCAGCTGACATTTTAATTAGGTTTCTTTTCCACTTATCACTTAAAACTAACTACTGTACAATCCCACAAATGCTTCTTGTAGAGCTCTCATACATGCAATGTTACTTTGATACCCGCCAGCCCTTTCTTGTTCAGTCTCAGCTCTAACATTTGCTAAATATCCATCTGTTTCAATTTTTTCCCAACTTGGAGGTTCAGGTCCATCAATAATCATTGTTAATTTCTTATACATGAATGGTTCACCTTCATCAACCTTTGGAACTGGTAAAAATCCTTGTTGAGTTCCCCTGCTAAATTTAATACCAGTTGAAAATGCTGTTGCTTTTGATTTCCCTTTCTCTTGTTCCTCTTTAACAGATTGAATTGTTTCCGCAAATGACTTCACAATATTTTTAGCATCTGAATTTGAAAACATAAGTTCATCGATTAAAGCTTCCTTTGCTTGTATTTTCTTTTTCTTTTCTTCTCTCTCCTCTTCTGCTAAAATTCTTTTCCTAGCTTCTTCTTGTACTTTTTCTTCTTCTAATAATTCTTCCAATTCATATTCCTCTTTCCCGATTTTAACTTTGTTTTTCAATATCACATCTTTATTGTCTCTTTTATATTGTTCTATTCTCTTATTTGTGTTCACTATATCAACATCATGTGTTAGGTTAAATATGATGGTTTCCACTTCTTCTAAATAATCGTTGTATTCTTGTAATGAGGCAAAATCCTCTTCTTTTTTGTTGAAGTCTTTCAAGACTCGCTTACGTATATCCACTTCCTTCTCTACTTTTGGATCTTCGAATAATTGTATTCGAAAATTACTTCTCCGTAATGGAACGCCGCAATCAGGGCACGATCCCGAACCTTAAAAATAAAATAAAGAATTAGTATTACATAGAAGAAACATGTTTTGATTTTAACGAAATAAGGTTAAACGTACCTTTTAAAAAAAGTAAATCGACACAGCTTTCGCATAAAGCATGACCGCAGACGTTAACCATAAGCTTCAGCGATGGATTTCGATATTTTGTAGTTTTGCATCGTGGACAAACTTGATCATCCATTATTTAAATAAATTAAATTTCGAACTGAACCGGCTAGCTGGAAAAAAAATAAACTAATATACAAAAGAGCAACAAGACGAATTTGTCGTGGAAGTAAACGTATTTTTAGTCACCAAAATTTAAAAAACGAGCGCATGTAGGTGGCGGTGACTTCGATGACCGTAATGGCGTCGGTTGTGTTTTTTTCGCTTCGGTTTTTGTAAAATCATTTTAAAATATATTATTTAGGTGATTTTGTGATCTATTTTATTAATAAACAGTACAGTGAGGCATTTATCCTCAAATTGTGAATTGTTCTTGTGTTTTTTTCAGAAAGAAAGTGTCAGAATGAAGTGATTTTGGTGATGAACAAGAGACGGAAAAAAATGGAGGTCTCAAGATTCGACTTCAACGTTAAAACATCCGTCGTTACAGGCACAAACCAGGGAAGGAATAACTTTATTGCATTTAATGTAAGTAATTGTAAATAGTTCCACACTTTCTTTTCCGGGTGATGATGTGAAAATTTTAAAATTGTGCAGAATTAATTTTATATTTCTGCTTCGAAGGGCAACAAGTCTGATGTTTATTTTTTTTGTCTTTTCAGGTCATTCTTGGTAAAGTCAGTGAACCTGAAGCTGCTGGCAGGATTTATCCAAGAGGAACTAAGCGATGAGGAGGATTTTGTCAATGGTAAGTTTTTCTTTTTCAAGTATCATTTGAAATGTACTCAAATTCCAAAAATAATTCTATTTGAAAGTTTCGGTTTAAGCTTTTATCTTCTTGCATAACCATTTTGTTCGTAAAGTGAAATTATAGAAAAGATTGACTGAGCTAGCCATCTTGCATGTTCGTGTCTTACATTTAACATTTTTCAACCAGCTTCTTGCCTGCGAGTAGTTTTTAAATAAGCTAAACTTAGGAAACAAGCAAGTTTACTAGCTGTGGGAAATCCAGCCTTTAGGATCAAAATTAAGTTCGTCATGTTTTTGATGATTTTTGGTTTCAAGGTGATGCTTAATAATTAGCCACTGGTGTTAATATGTTGTAAGGGGTCGATCAATTGTCTGATAGAAAATTTTGATCTGCGACAAATAAATCCTTTCATTTTTTGGTTATTGGAAAAAAAACACTGATAATAGTTGCTCTGATAATAAAGCATACATAAGAGTTTTGTGCACTTACTTGTAAAAATTGAGGGAATTAGGCGTTAAATCAAACCTAACATTGGTATAAAAGTTCAGGATCCCCTTTCCAGATGCAGATTCGTTTGTGAATTAAATTTTTAGGAAAAATCTTTGAGGATCAAAATCAAGTTTGAAATGAAATTTTTTGATGATTTTCAATTTCAAGTTGATGCTTTGGTATGTTGTGATGGGTCAATCACTCATCTGATTCGAATTTTTAAGTGTGATGACTAAATCCAGGATTTAGAGCATTTTAAAAACATTTTAACATTTATTTAGGAGTCGTAAAATTTTTTGTTCTTATTAAAATTGGAAGAGTCGAGACTTTCTTCTTGTTAAAAAAAAAACTATCCCGAAAGTGTTGTTTTTGTTTATTTGTTTATTTAAAGTGGCGCTGCCATCACAGCGTCAGTACCGCGTACTAACCATGTTTGCTTACGTCATTCACCGCCATTTTGAGTAAAAGACTGTCGGATTTTTCTTCGTGAATTTTTTTTTGCTTTGTCTATAATTCGATAAATATTTTTTCTTATAAGTAAGTAAATGAAATAAAAACAGTGCAAAGTTTAAGGCTTATTTCAAGTAAAGATTTACCTAAAATCGGGATTTTATTTGTATTGAGTCGTTATTTATTTCTAGTCGAATTTTAAGGTTAGCTTCGCTTTTCATTTGACGAAGGTAAAGTTCGTTGTTAATAATTTTTTTTAACAGCGAATTAATATCGTGTACTAGAGATTTTAAACGTTTCTGCCGAGGGGATTTAAAATGTTCAAAAAAAATTTCCTTCAGAATTTTTTTCTATTATTGAGTGATTCTCGGCTTTAGATAATTTTATATGAAGAACCATGAAGTGTTGGTTTTTTTTAGAGATTATTTGCCTTAGTGGATCTAAGAAAGGGAATTAAGAGAGTTTAATCACAAAAAAAGGTTCTTCATTCAATTAAGTTTTGACTTTTGATCGAAAGGTTTTTTTTTTTTCTGAGTGTTGATGCACTTTTCAAGTGTTTTAATTTTTTTTTTTTTTAATTCCAGGATGGTTTTATGCGTCAATGATTGTTCACTACAAGACATTGCCATGATGATCTGTTGAAGAGTATCCACAGAGGAGGACCCATGCTCATGGATTAATGTTAAGGTAAGGATTAATATCAATATATTTAAAAAGTGTTTCCTTTAATTTTCTGCATGCAATTGTTTTCTTAACTGGTTGTATCAGATTTTTTTTTTACAGGTTTAGCTTTGCTTTAGAAATTATTTTACCGTATTGGTAGAGAAAGTTTTGCTCATATTTTTCTGTGCTGGAAATTTTGCTTACTATTTTTTTTTGAGACGAAAAATCAAATATTTCTGGTTGGACAATTAACCTTAATTTTTTTTGTTTTTTTCAGGTAGAGGATCGTCACTCCAACAGTCTTGGTTATAACATGTTCTTCACCAGTTCACCTAACTTCTTCCATCAGATTTCTCCAAGTATCATTGAAAGTGACAAAGAAGAAAAAACAGAAGAGGAACATATTCATGGATTTGGATAGTTGTAAGTTTCTTTTATTATGTAAATATGTATATAGATTCGGCACTTTGTGCAATTGATATTGGCTACTATAGCCATTATCTTGTCACAAGTGCAGAAAGTCTTGGGGAATGGGGATTTAGGCACTTTGTGCGAATGATATTGGCTCTTATAGCCATTATCTTGTCACAAGTGCGAAAAGTCTTGGGGAATGGGGATTGGGCACTTTGTGCGACTGATGGCTACTATAGCCATTATCTTGTTACAAGTGCAAACTATAGGTCCACCCAGACCTTTAATTGGCGGGGTAGGGGGTGGGGGGAAGGGTGGTGGTTTGCCACGGCTTAGCCGTACGGGTCCTGGTTAGTTCGTCTTGTCATGGGAGGGCCGCAAGCATAGGTTGCCCGTTTGGCCGGGACGTATGACTATGTGAACGGTTACCTCCTGGGTGTCCCTAGTCAAAGTGATCAGTAAATGGACAATGCTCTACTATTTACGAATATATTTATCAGTATGAATATCATCAGTATGAATTTATTGGTAAATAGTATTAAGCATTGTTCATTTACTAAACACTTCGACTAGGGGTGTGCTCTGAAACCTATTAAGCTCTCTTATTTTACCGTTGGGGTATTGGCTAAATTTCTCACAGGCCTTTTGTGCTAAATATTTTTAGGCGTTATTTATTTTTTTTTAAATGTTTTGTAGGCTTCAAATTTCTTGTATAGTTCTTCAAATTCAATGCTTTGGAAATATTCAGCTTAGGAATAATGTCTTCTTATTTTTTTGTAGTTCTCGTTAGTCTTTTAAATATTTTAAGTGAAAGAGTTATTTCAGCGTTATGACTTAAGAGCTAAATGAGTGTGAGCTTTTAAATTTTTTCCTTACCTTTTATTTGTGCAGTACATATTTTTTAAGGTGTCATTTTTTCTTTTTTGGTAAATGCTCTGTGAAGTTAAAATAATTCTTGGGAATATTCAGCTTAGGAATAACGAGATCTTATTTTTTTCTGTTTCTGTTTTGTTTTGTAAATATTCACTTAGGTGAAAGAGGTATTTTGTGCAGATGGATTTTATGAGGCTGGAAAATGATATATTATAGAAATTCGCAACTGAGCTGTAGTAGATTAAATTTTCTCTTTATTTTTTAATTGTGCTAAATATTTTTTCAGGTGTCTTTTTTTTTTTTTGGTAAATATTCTGTGAGCTTAACATTTCTCATCACTCGGCGGAAAGACAGGATCTGATTTCTTTTCTGTTTTTGGTTTGGGCTGTAAATATTCGTTAGCTAAAAGAGATATTTCTAATTCTGGGCATTATTTTTAAGATTTTCTGCAAATGGATTTATAAGGCTGCAGAATGATATATTTTAAAAATTCACAACTGAGCTGTAAGAGATTCTTAATAATTTCATATACAGTATTGCTTTAATCTACTTAAAAAAATATTTTTGCTTATGCTTGCTGGGTCATTTTCGACTTAATATGATCATGCACAGCGGAAATTGATGGCTTCGGAATTTTTTTATATTTTGAATAGTGCTGAATATGGAATTTTTCTTCCTTTTTTGCCTTAAATATTTTTTAGGCCTAAATGTCATTTCCTTTTATTTGTCTTCATAAATATTCTGGAAGTTTAGCATGTCTTACTATTTTCTCAAATTGTTGTCGTCAGGAAGGAATATTCATCTCAGGAGTATGGTGTTTTCTCATATTGTTCTCGCCAGGAATATTCAGCTCAGGAGTAAGGTGGTCTTTTTTATGTGTCTTTTAAAGGATGTCGAAATTGAAAACACAAATTTTTAGTTTCTTCTACACGTATATTTGTTGAATTTTTTTCTGTAAGATGGTTTCAGGAAGGTTTGGTTGATATAAAGATTTCATTGGTGGCATTAATTTTCGAAATTAAGGATTAGAATAGAGCTAAATCAGAATTAAGGATCAGTTATAGTAGTAGCCAATAACTCGGCGGTAAAATTACAAAGAAAGCTAGGGTAATAAGAGCACTCATCCAGGCTTGTTGGACGCTAGGCCCCCTCACCGGGGAAGGGAGTTGCCTCGCACCCGGTGTAGTATTTAGAGGCAAGAGCACGCCAGAGCCCATGGGGTGCCTCTACCTGTGGGTTTGGTTTGGAGGCGGAGAGGTCTGCGATTCCAGGAGTGCCCCACTCCTGGATGAGACGGGGGGCGGAGAGGTCTGCGATTCCAGAAGTGCCCCACTCCTTCTGGATGAGACGGGGGGCGGAGGTCAATGAATCCAAGACGGCCCCACTCTTGGATGAGACGTGGGGGTGGAGGTTAAAAAGCAGGGGAAAAGACTTTGAAAAAAAAAATTTTTTAAATGAAAAGAGATTTATTAGCAGCTTTTAAAAAATACTTTTAATAAAAATTAAAAAGTACAGTACAGCGAACTTACCTTTTTCCCTGCTTTTTATAAGAATGCAGCCATGCAATTTTATAAAAAAATAAAAAAAATAAATTTGAAGGAAGAACTTTAAAAAAAATATAATTATAAAAAAATGGCTGCATTCTTGGAAATAATAAATCCTTCGGGAGATAGGAAATGCAAGGAGAGAGTAAAAATTTTATCTTTGAAATTTTTACTAAGAGGAAAATAAATTTAACTCTCTCCTTGCATTAAAAAAGGATGAGTCGTACTTAAAAAAAAAAAAAAAAAAAAGAAATTAAAAAACCATTAAGGAGATAAAAAAAATTAATGAAAGTTGAATATATTTTCAAATAATTACGGCTCATCCTTTAAACTTGCTAACAGGTAGCACAAGGAGATTGGCAACTTGCGACATCGAAAAAAAAGATGACTTGGAAAACTACCAATGCCTGTAAAGTACCTTGAGAAAAAAAATTCCTTTTAAGGGATTTAGCTTGGTACTTTACAGAAAGACTTTGGTAGTTTTCTAAGTCATCTTTCGATGTCTGCAAGTTGCCAATTCGACTTGTGATATCTAATAAAACATAACTCGCGGTCGCGTGCGGGCACCTTCCCTGCCCCTGACTCGTCTCTTGTTCCCTATATGGGAATGGGAGATGGGGAAAGGGGTACAGGGAAAGGGGGAGGTGCCCGCTTCTGGAGGGGGGTGTATCACTCGTCGTCTTGAAAAAAATGATAGACAGTAATGTGTTGTATATGATATATTTTATTTTATTTAATAAAGTTTTTACAAGTTTTATTTTATTTTATTCCTTTTTTTCCCTTTAATCTGAACTTTTTCTTTTACAACGTTTCATCAAGTTCAGATTAATTTGTTTTTTTTAACTGATTTGCCTTTAATTAATGAGGATTTTTTAAGCAGTATATTCTCTTGGATTTTTAGAGATTGATTTTAAGTTACTTGCATCGCTAAAAATCCCCTTAAAGGCAAATCTTTGGTTAAAAAAATCAAATCAATCTGAACTTGAACGTTGTAAAAGAAAAGTTCAGATTTTTTAAAGATTTACAATTTTAAAGCCGGAATATTTAAATATTGCCACTGCAATATTTATTTGAATTTCTATTAAAATGAAAGAGGCAGAGGTTGATTTTTTATTTACATGGGCGTATCCACCAGTCAGATTTTGGGATCTACAAGGGAGGGATCATAAACTTCTAGTCAAGAACAAAAGAAAAATATAATTGAATTTTTTAAACGATCAGAATGCCCAATTAGGCGTTTTGAAATATCCTGCTTTAATATGAGTTTTAGGTGTTCAGAAAGCCGAATTAGGGGTTTTGGAATCCGCTATTTAAGTAGCATTTTTTAAAAAGCTAAATAATTTTGGAATTTAATTTCCTTCCAAAAAAAAGGGGTTGAAGAAAACGGAGGAAGTAGTAAAATAATTTTGAAAGTTTTTTGTTTGGAAAAATTATTTTTAAATATTGTGAAAAAGGAGATCATTTTTCCCTGATCTGAAAGAAGTGGATACGCCTGTGTTTCTTTAAATATTCCGGCTTAATGCTATACAAAAAGTTATGCACAATTTTTGCAATCAAAATCAAAAATGCATAATAAACGATTTTAAAAAAAGGTAACAATTGGGCATATTCATAAACATTTTTGGAATTTTTTAGACTTAATACAAAACCTTGTGGAATGTGTCCTACAGTTGCAAAAAAATTAGGAAACACGAAAAAAAGAACCGTTTTTAAAATTTCCTCGAACATTGGCAAAGAAATTAAAGGTACTACCTAGCCACTTTGTATATTTTTGTGCCAAAACTGAAAAGCCATATCTTCTTTAAAAACATGAAAAATGATCACTTTTTTTTGTTATAAAAAAAAAGTTAAAAATAAACTTGTTTAAGATACTTTCGGGGATTTTCTGATTTTTAATGAAAGTCTGACAGAATTCCCTGATTGCAGCGAAACTGATAAAAGTTTTTTTTTTTTGTTGAAAACAAATGGGGAAAAAAAGCCAAAAAATTCCAAAAATTTGAAATGATGAACGCTGGAAATATGAATGTCATTCATCTAAATTCACTGACGAGCAGTATGAGCAAATTAAATGTTGGAAAAAAATCATTTACTTAAAGGTTCTATCTTTCTTTTAAATAAGACGTGTTTAAGTTTGATAATCCACATCAACGAGGTAAAAATTGAAACAATGAGAAAGTGCAAGAAAACCAGGTAAGTACGTAAAAAATGACTTTTTTTTTATTTGCAGAAATTTGAACTGTAAAGGATGTGAACCATAAAAAAAATTGTAGAGGTTAGCGCAACTACAAATGTCTACTATTAAGGTAAGAGCTGAGTATTTGGGCCTAAAAGAACCCCCCTTCCTCCAGTTAATTTTTAAAATTTTTTAAATTTCATCAAAAATGGGCAAAAAAAAAAAAAGGAAACATACTATCAGATTTCTTGTATTTTTTGAGCCAAAATCAAAAATTCTCATTTTTAATATCCTTGCTTTATAGAGTTTTTAAGGGGGATTTTTCGATTTTTATTCCAAATCTTCTTAAAATGATGAACGATGGAAGTATGAATGACATTCATATAAATTGTGTGACGAGCAAATCAAATAATGAATAAAAAATCATACACTTGAAGGTACTAACTTTTTTTTAAAACGACAGTTAATTCGGTTTGATTATCACAATTGAAAAGGTAAGAATTTTTTTCTATTGGAAGTAAAAAATGTGAGGCATGAAATAAATTCAAAGAAATTAAGAATAAAAACTATTTGCAACTTATTGTTAGCTTACGAATTTTATGTTATTAGAAAGCATTTGTCGAAACAAAAGCAGTGATTGAACCCGATCCCTCCCTGAAACGTCTTTTAACGAAAAATAAAAAGTACTTTTCCAGAGACTTATGAATCAGACACACCTGGCCAATTTTAATTTTTTTAATTTTTTATTATGGGAAATTTTTTTTACAATTACAAACAAATTCCTTTAAATTCCCCCTCTTTCTCAGAACTTTTTCATGTCAAGAGATAATTTTTTCTTGTCGAACAAATCTTTCAATAGTTTTATCCTATCAAGCAAATCTAATAATAATGTCATCCTGTCGAACAAATATTTCAATAGTTTTACCATATCGAACAAATCTTTCAATAATTTTATCCTGTCGAACAAATCTGTCAATAATTTTTTCCTGTCGAACAAATCTGTCAATAATTTTTTCCTGTCAAACTGATTTCCCAAAGGAAAATACTTGATCAAATAATTCTTAAAACGAAGAAAAAAAATTAAAGCAATTTTTGAGGGAAAAATCTAGAAAGTTTCATAAGCACGAAAAACTTTTGAAAACATTTCTGGAAAGAAAATTCTAAAAAGTATTATGACGGCCAAAACAAAGCGAATAGAACTTCTAGCTAAAAAAGTATTATCTCACGACTTAAAAATAATAACCTATAACGGTTTAGTTAAAAAAAAAAGCTATCAGTAAAAATAAAAACAAAGTTTGATCTCTGGAAAAGCACCGAAGATTGAAAATAAAAAATCTATTAATTACACTAAGAGGACTCATCAACATATCTCATCTGAATAGCATGATGATGCTAAAAGTTAGTACCCTCATATAAAACAAAATTCCAGTACAAAGCGATAAATGCTCTTTAATTTTAAAAAATTTGAAATAAAAATTTTTATTAAAATTCTTAATTTTTTAAAAAATTGAAAGTCGGCAATAGGAAAAACTGCTAAGATTCACTATCAAGACAACAAAGTTTTCAGGAATAACCCGAAACCTGCTCCTTTAGAACTATTCACAATAATAAGACCAAAAAATTAGCTCCAGGCTCTTCTTTTCAGCCGAAAGTAAAAATTACTTATCGTAAGTTTTAAAAATTAATCGAAACTTAAAAAGAGCATGAAAAAAAACTTAATTATTTTTTATTACTTTCTCAAGAAGACGAAATTTTTAAATTAATCGAAATAAGATTCTAATCAGACCTTAAAGAGCATTTATCATTTAAGACGGTAAAAAATTTTTAAAATCCCAACAAGAGGGTGACTACACAATTGCCCTTTTCAAAAAACTACCAAAATAAACTTTTAAAGCAAAACCAAATTGAGCATAAGTAAAAAAAAGCTAAACAATTCAAAGAAAGCTCAAACAAAATGTTATTTCGTTTTTTATAAAAAACAAAAAAATTCTAAAAAGATTCTTAGTCATAAAAACTTCAAAAACATTTTACAAATTTTAAGAAAGAAAATTAAAAAATTATCTGAGAAAAAAATTTGTTGTGGTAAAAAACACAAAAAGCACTTATTTTTTCCTTTTAAAATTTAAGAATAAGGAAAACGATCCATTGTTAGACAAAATTATGAGATTTATAAAAATAATTAAGAATAAAGTTTGCAGAGATCGAACTTGATTTCTTTCCTCAATCTAGAGAGTTGAAGGGAGGGAGGGGGGAGAGGCATTTTATGAAAATCTTTTCGAGATCAAAATTTTTTTAATTTAAGATTTTGGTCATTTAATTTAATTTCAGATCTAAATTACTTTCTCAAATAAAAGCTTCTTATAAAGAGATTATTCTTTTCAGCAAAATGCAAATCTACAAAATGTTTGAGAAAAAAAATTGATTCGACGAGAAAATTTATTTGCTTTTCAGGATTCAACCCATTGCAATTATTTTCAGGTTTGTAAAAAACTTAATTTTTAGATAGCTTGACTAGGAATTTTGAAAAATTCAGGGGCTGTTACTGAGTTTAAGTAATAAAAGGAATCTTTAAGAAAAAACCAAGTTCGTTTCCCTTTAACGTGTAGTCACCCAATTTAAAAATAAAAAATTAATAACAAAACACACTTCCCACCTGGAAAATTCTTCGCTGACTGTTGTTTTCCAGGTGTAACTTGAAAAAATTTTCGATGGTGAGTGGTCCCACGTCGAATTGAAGAATCAAGCAGGTCATGAAAAAAAAAAAAAAATAAAATAAAATTAGAGATCAATTGATTTTTAAGTTAAGTTTGTAAAAAGAAATAAAAGGATCATGCTTACCAAATAAAAAAAAAAATCTTTCCTTTCCTCTTGTTGGACGAACTGCGTAGTTGAAAGAAGAAGATTCCCACGATGCCACCAACCGAAAAGATTAATTTCGAATTTCCCCTTTCGACGATATTAAAAGCGAACCTTAACTACCGCAGGCCGCCCCCCGGCCCCAATGAACCTTTCCGCACAACATTGCAAAATATAAATTATTTTTTAAAGAATCCGGACTTGGACCAGTTATGGATTCTATAAAAAATAAATAAGTTGCAGTGTCGAGGGGAAATTTCCAACGGAGCGTGGAATCGTCATGTCGTGTCCGTCAGTTGCGAGCAACTTCTCAGGCATTACGCCTCCATCCTCATGCAGCTATAGTCCAGCCGAATGACGGCCGGACAGCCCTGACTGACCCAATCGGGAGCCGCCTCGGAATCCGACACGTGTCGAACCCAGGCTACGTTGACTCCGTCGTTCAAAAGACACGGCGACGGACTCCACCTTGAGTTTCCTGGTCAGAGGTCACCTGTACTTGGCACAGGACCCTCGACTAACTCTTTACTAAAAGAAAATGGATGAAGGAGACACCGTATCGGAAATTCGCCCGCACCAAGACTACCGTACCTACGGGTATGTGGGTTAGCCAGGTATACGGTTGATTTCCGATAAAATGTTGGGGGGATGGGCTAAGAGGCTTAGGAAGAGGTCAAGGATGGGAGAAAGAGCTTCGCCATAAGCCGCCTCTCTGAAAGGCACACCAGCCACGCCCGGTGGTTCGTGCATCCCCTATGGCCATGCACTCGAGGTCGACGCGAGACCGCAGTTACCTCTCTTGCGTCAGGTAATGCCGGGCTCACCATAATTTTATGGTGACCCACGCTCCCGCACCCCCTACCCAAAAAACCGCGCCCAGACCGCGCCCCCGCGAATCTTTTTGTTTGGTAGGCACAGCGGGCCTCTTCTTCTTGCCGCCACAGCGGTCTTCTCTGCTTCTCCTCGATGGCTTCTCGACGTTGGACTCTTCCTGAAACAAGAACAGAAATAGTTAAATACACGATAGAAAAATTATTTTCTTGAATTTTTTGAAAAGTTTTTGTAGTCGAACAAAAATTTGTGTAGTTAACTAAATTAGTTACATAATTTTCTGTTGTCAAGTAAACTTTTTTAAAATTTCTAGTCAAGCAAATTTTTTGCAAAGTTTTCACAGTTGAACAAAAATTTCTGTAACTCAACCGATTAGTCTGATAATTTTCTGGTGTCAAACAAATCTATAATAATCTGTTGTCGAACAAATCAAAAAATTTTCTGTCGTCAAACAAATCTCTCTATAACTATTCCTTGACGAACAAATCTTCTGATCATTTCTTATAACTTTACGTTTCCAAAAAAAAAAGTAATAAGAAAAAATTATAACAGAAAATTTTATGCGTTTGTCATCAATAAATTTTATAACCCTAAAAAAGAAAAATTTTAGACCAAATCAAAAAAGGGATTCTCCAAAAAATTCAAAAACGGAGACAGGTTTCTAAAAATTTCTGAACACCCAAAAAAACTTGGAGCAATTGGATCAATTTTAATGATTATTTCATGTTTCCAGTAATGAAACTCTCTGTCTGAACTTTTGAGGCTCACAGGTCCTTTTAAGGAAAAAATAAGGATGCATTTCCCAATCGTTAACCTCAGCTTGAATTAATAATCTCTCAATTACAAAATTTCAATTTTAAAATTAAAAAAAAACTTACCATCATATTATTCCTTGTAGCATAAGGGGCCACTGACGACTGTGGGTCTCTAACTTCCACAGCTTCCATTGGTTTGCACAAGTTCTCAATAGGTTTGAGAACTTCAGCTGTTTGATATGCATGTCCATCAAATGAGGTCCATGTTTAACAGAACAAGGGCCGCACCTGAAATTTAAAAAAAATAACTTATTATTTTCTGCATTATAAAAACATCCAAAAGTAAGTATTGTATATAAAATCAGTTAATATTATTAACGACTCTTTCTACGGAAAAAATTCAAAACCGTTTTAAAGAAGGGTTTCAAAATCAATCAATATCAATGCAATTATTAAACGAACTCAAAAATCTGAGCTCCTGATTGTGAAGATATTTTTCAATGGTTTCTGTAGATTATTTTTTAGAATCACAAGCAAATATTAATAATTTTAGGTGAACAAAGGCAGTTCAATTTCTGATAATTGATCGAATGTTTTGAATTTTTAAAAAAAAATGCTCAAAATAATTTGGAAAGTGTTTTTTGTAACTGATAACTACTGTAACAGGGTTACAAGCCTTCAGATTTCTAAACATTCCTATTGAGAAAAAACCACAAATTAAATACAAAATTGTATAATTAAAAATTCCCACATCTGGTCTTCTGGCTAAATTCAACTCTCAAGCAATTTATTTTTAAAAGTGGTAAAATTATGACTTACCATCACATTGCTCCTTCTCTGACAAGTGAATTTACAATTTATCATTATTGCTGATGATGTATCTTTGATCTTCCATGGCTTCCATTAATTTTTATGAACTGGATTATTCAAACAGAAATGGAAAACTGTCACCACATGTCCACTAGCCAAAAAAATCTCCGTGAAGCCCAGCACCTGAAATTGATAACGAATAATTTATTTTCCTCTGAATTATCACGAAAGCATCACAAAATTTCGTATAAATTATATTATACCTCATAATTAAAATATCGAAGAAAAAAAACGTTTTTAATTATTAAATCAAAATGGCTTCCTGCTATTAAAATGGAAGTCCGTTAATGCAGGTAAAAATTAAACAAGAGGACAATAAAACCCTTTTCCAAACACATCCTCACTATCCCCTCTAGTTTAGCCCGTATATTTTTAATTTTCATTAAATTTTATCACAAACAGGAACGTTATTTTATTTTTTAAACGAAGTCTATCGATGAATGCCTACCAACGAATGCCACTCACACCCAAGCGACTGGACTCGGACTGGACGAAATCAAAATGGCTTCCTTCTTCCTTGAAACACCGAACAAAATAACAGCGACAGTTTTTTTTTTCTTTTTTGTAATCTTATTATTATCTAAAAAAATGAACTAAATATCCTTCTAATAATTAACAGGTCTAGTGTAATTTGTAGTACAGTATAACAGTAAAAAATACCGTAATTCTCGCAATTACGTCACATTAATGAGAGCAATGGCCGAGAATGCGCGCGCATCCTGCTTTGTTTCCTAATAAAAGCAAAGAATTAAGGGGGTGAAAAACGTTTTTTCAAAACTTGAAAAATGGTTGATGTGGAAAATAATTAATATCTGCCTTTTGTAAATTATGCACCTAATGTCCTCAACCTTTCAATAAAAATCTTTCTAAAAGTGACCCTTGTTTTTACGGCACATGTAAATAAAAATAAAATAAAATTTCATTCCTTATAAAAATAAAAAGCGACTTCTAGTGGATTTTTTCCCTTTTACAAAAACAAAATTCAGTGACCTCGCTATGTTATTTTTAAGTTACAGCTAAATCCCCACACCCCTAATTACATCAAAAAAATCGAGAAGACGAAACGAAATCGGGTGGCAGGTATAGAAAACCATAAATCAAGACTTTAGCTCTGTCAAGTTGAGTCTTGTTTAATCCATTCTCCCCTCATTTATAATTTGGAAAATTTTTAAGGATTTTTGTAATTTTTTTTTCATAGCATTTTTGCACTCATTTTGGAAAGAAGCGTTACGGGTCAAATAATTTAGAATTTGACAATAATTCTGGAAATAACCTAAATGTGTACGTTTTACGTAATTAAAAAACGGATCCCTTGCAGATTAAACTACTCACAGATTCTTTTTGATGCAAAAAAAAACAAAATCAATTGACCTTTACTTTAGTGCCCGTTCAAAAAATCCTAACCTTCCCTACGTCATGATAATCTTCTGGAATTTTTCATAATTACCTCTTGTAATTTAACTAGCAAACTATTTAAATTAACCCTTAATTATAATTAACACTAACCTTTAAACATCCCATCGCTTAATTAATCCCACAAATCCGACTAAGCAATGCAATACCACTCCGTAAAAAATCCAACCGGTCAATCACCGCCATCTTGAAAGATTAACCGGCCGACTGACTGACTACAAAAAAAGAGCAACAAAACGAATTTGTCGTGGAAGTAGATTTAGTTTACAAAATTGCCGCTAGGGGGCTTCAGCAATATGGCGGCTTTATTTATTTGAATTCCAAACGTTGTTTTTCAAAAGATTCGCCTATTTAGCCTTAATTATGCTTCAAGAATCGATTGAATCTGTTTTTACCGAATCTCCTAAAGAAAGCAAAATCGTATCGATACCCTCTGAAACCTTCGAAAAGCCAATTGGGTCAACGAAGCAACTTCTTCAATCCAAATCAAGTAAGATTCACATGAAATATGGTGATTTATTGCCATTTGGAGATAAAGAAGAGATTAAAATCGGTGATACGTTACCGTACGGCCCTAGACTTTTCCAAGATAACCCCGATAATTTCCTTAGAGTAAAAGATATCGGTAATTGCAAAAGATTATTATTAATAGGAGTTTTAGGATCTTTCACACCGGATTGCTGGAACCGTCATTTATTTCAAGTCCTTCGAAAGTATAAATATTATCAAGAGAGAAATGTAGATCAGATTTGTTGTATATCCACCAACGATCCTTACACGCATTCAACTTGGGGTCGTTATTTAGGATGCGATAAAAAAATCTTAATGCTTTCCGATTTAAAAATTAAATTTACTAATTTAATTGGAATGCATGCGACTGTTCCTTGGCTGGATAATACCATACGTTCAAGGAGATATATCATATTAGCTGATGATATGCTTGTTAAAAAAATAATTTCAGCTCCTGATCATCACGTTTCAACATGCGAATGGTATTGCGATCATCTTTTGAGAGATGAATTTGAAGGCGAAGGAGAAGGAGAAAGTACCGACTAAAAAATAAAAATTTTAGGACAAAGACATTTTTTATTTATTTCTAAATACAATTCATATGGGCCCCGGAAAATAATAAAACGTCGTCGGTGTCAATAGCATAAATTAAAAATTCCCTTAGCCTAAAAAAATCATAAAATGGTTAATTTACTGTACACAGGCAAATTAATAAATTATTTTTTCACACTATGAAAAAGTTTATTTCCTTTTTATAAGATAAATAGCATTTTTTTAATCATGCCAGCTCTGCAATTACCAAAAACATTTCGGGAAAAGTGATGTATTTACAAGTTGGAAATTCAAAATTTTTTTCTTCAATTTTTTTTATATTTCCCCGAAACGTAGTTTTTTTTAAAATTAAATAAATCTGACGGTTAAAGTAAATAAAATGACTTATAAAATTTTTTTACAATAATTAAACCACATTACAAATATAACTGATATCACATAGTACAGAAAAGAGAAAATTTAAGCGAACGAATCTTTAAACTCTAATGCAAAAGATTCGTTCGCAAAAGGAAAATACATTTTTCACACATTCAGGCAATTATACTTAATTAAATTATAAAATAGAAATTAGAATTATTTTTTTATACATGTTTTGAATATTGGACATTCCGAGGTAGAAAAGTCATTAGGGAGAGAAAAATAAACTGAAGAACTTTGCGGTCCTTTACAGCCTCGGTAATTGAATGTGAAATGGATTTAGAGCCTGGATTGAAAGAAAAAAATATTTTTAGCTGATTTGCATTCGTTTTAGTATCGCACATGAAATTTTACAAAGCATAAAAACCGTTGAAGTTTAAATTCTGATGCCACATCAACCAATCAGATTTGTCGGAAGTTAAAATTAAGAATAACTGTCCAATAAAATCTGTCGTCAAGAAAAATACAAAATGGTGGATTAAAATTGATGAAAGTTTTTACGGATTTTTCCAGGCACAATCTCTCAATTTTTCCTCCAGAAATTTTCGTTGTATATTTTATCACATTTTTTATTAAATAAAATCATGGAACAAAGTTCGTTGTTTATTTCACGTGCGACTAATTTATAATAACTATTTAATATTTTTTCATTCCTCGACTTTTTTTTAAAGCTTTTTCAAAAAAATTTCATTTAGGCTTTACAACTTAATAAATGATCTTTCTTTTTATTAATGGCTATAATTTGATTACATTCTAAAAAAAAGTGCAGGTGCAGAAAAAAAGGAAAAATATTTCTTATTGATACAATTTTTTTCAAAAAAATAATCTTAAAAATAATATTAGGGTAAATTTAAAACGGCAGGCATTATCCGTTTCTTTTTCCGGAGAGAATATGACCAAAAAAAAATCGATTTGATAATTGATTAATTTCAAGTCAATAGACTTTACAAAAAATTTTATTCTAACATGCCTAGATTCGTTTTTGAAACTTCATAATTTTCTGTTTATTTCCACAGCGGCAGCGACGACTACAAATTGAAGGAGCGGGATTTGAGTGCACTAAGATTCAACAATAAATGTGCCTGTTCTGTAAGTTCAAGTTGATCTTCTGTTTTCCCACAAGCCACCATCTCCCACCTTACATCCAACTGCAAAGAATACGGCACAAATTTTAACTACTACAGCACACACGGGTTACTTGTTCATATTTAAATTCATTTTCAGTTGATTGAACTAAAAATCCATTTGACATGCGATTTTTTTTTTAAAAAAAATGAAAATATGAACAAGCTATTTATTTTCCAAACCAGAAAAAAAATCACACTCCATTCTCAGGCATGATGTGTAAAAAAAATTCTACCTACTGTGTGAAATTAATTTTAAAAAAATTATTTTAAAACTGTAAGAAAAATTTTTTTAAGTTGCAAACGGAACAAATTGTCAGCATGAACGTTAAGCCAAATTTTGGTAACAAAACAATGGACAAGTGAAAAATTAACGAACTAAAGCGATTTTGAATCAAAAAAAGAAAAAATAACCCGGTTAAGTAAAATTAGGTTATATTTTGATTTTTAGTTCTTGGCTATTGTGAGAAAATTTCTATTCTGCCATTGAGCAAAATTTTCAAGAAACTTCACCTCCGGATAACATCAAGCAGTTGTATTGCCCTTTCCATTTTTTACATCACTTTTGTTTAATAACGGGTGATAAGTTATATTAAGCCCCTTTTAGAAATTTTATATACAATAAGCACATTTGGAAAGCATGATAATATTTAATCCCCAACTTTTGCTTGTCACCTTCTGTTATAGGGCAAGTCCTGAACTTTCCTGCTTTAATTAGGCCTCTTAATAATAAAGAAACTGCTGACAATAACGCAAATAATCTACAAATCAAAAAGCGAACACAGTTGCTTACCTTCGGATACTCTTCATCATCCTCGGTCCCAGAACCATCCCCCGCAAAGAGTATTCTCTTCCGCACGCCGCTCTGAGAACACAAATTAACTACAGAAACCATTTCCAGAAAAAAAACGAAAAACAATATTCACTGAAATCAGAGAAGGCTAGAAAACACAAAAGCTCAGTCCCCAAAACCTTTGTTTCCTTCACCGGAAAAAAATGAAAGAAAAAACCCCTTTTCACACGCAAGGTGCTTTGTTCAAGCTGTGTTTCCCTCCAATCACGAATGCGTTATTAAAAATAATCCTTCATTATATATTAATCCCTGAATATTTTTAATTAACGAGTTTGAATAATTTTAATAACGCAAAAAAACGACCAGAAAGAAAGTAAAAAAAGAAGAAATGATTTTGGTTAAGTCTCTCGATTTAAGTTTAAGTATGTGCTGCTCTCTCGGCGATTTTTTGAACTACGAATTTCTACTTGCTTTTAGTATTTATTAAATGTATGGAAAATATACTAGTCCAAACCGGATTTTAGAAATTCTCGACGATTTATTTTTTAAAAAACTGAAAATAAAACGAAACGATTTTCGTCATAATTTTAAAAATGCCGACTGCTAGATTCAAAATGTCGGTTCACACCGCCCTCTTTGTCTATGCCGTTCATGGGAATTTTTTCGTAAATTATAAACATTTTCCTCATTGTATTGAGTTTTAAAAAAAATGCACATTAAATCTCTTCATACTATTTATCAGTGAAATAATTTAGTCGATTTTTGAAACAGATACAGTGTTAAATAATGTTTTTCCCATGCGCAGTCAGAACATATGATACCTTTTTTTCCAAAACGGTAGGGAGTAAAATAATCAGTAAATAAAAGAAATCTAATGAACCAAATAAAATTTGGATCATATTCCTATTGCAAGAACTAAAAACATGCCAAAAAAAAGAGTTTCGACTGGTTGGGAAGAGTCTTCACAATCAAGCAACACTAAGGATTTTCTGCACAATGTCTGGCAATACATGCATAACCTCAACTCGAAAGACTTAACATCTCTGCTTATGGGAAAACTAAGTGCAAAGGATGCTGCCTAAAATTTTTTTAAATAAACGGACAACCATCTGCAAAATTTTTTTATGACCACGAACACAGCTTGAAAGGACTAGCTTTTATTTTTCTCTTCCATCAATTATTATATACACATAGCTGACATTATTTCCCCTGACACCGGATATAAGCATTCATTTAGAATACCGGCATTTAAAATATTACACTGAGGTAAACCCTATTTTTTAAATTTGGTTAGTTTTTTTTATAAAATCTTTACTTTTAACGTTCCAGCTTGTGCCAGTTTAAAAAAAAATTTTTAAAAACTGCCGCAAACCAAAATTTGTTTTTAACCTCCCTATTAATATTTTATATACACTTTCGACTTACCCAATATTTACAAAAAAAAAAAAAAATATTAAATAAAAACAAAAGTAAAGAATTTATATAAGCGGTTAACAAGTTAAAAAGTTACATTTTTGGTCCATTAAACCATACCTTAGTTGAATGGAGATGCGAATTATCTTCAGGAATGAAGTTTGTTTCTAATTCATCGTGAAGTGTGTCACGGACGAGGGAAGGAGGCGAGAAAAGCACTGAAGTCTCACTTCCGATCAGTGACTTGCTCTGAAAATTAATTAATTTATGAAGCAAGCCACTTTCAACGAAAATTTGGGTTTTTTTAAAAAGATGAGTTGTTGTTTACTGTTTGGATAATGGATATTGATGTATTTCAAGGAATTGCATTGGATTTCTTGATAGGGTGGAAAGATGAAAAGAATGAGAGAAGGATTTGGTTTATGAAAAAATTTTAAGAGCAGCTAAGTTGATTGAATATCAAATGTTGAAATGGGTTAGAAGAGTCTTTTGTAAAAGATTTGCATATTGAAAAAAATTAATTACTTTGTATAAAGTAGTAAGTAATTGCACCAAGGCTGGCTTAAAAATTAAATGTTTATGAAACAATAAGGTAGTTTTTAAAATAAGTTAAAAGTAAGGATTCTGGACTCGTAGATAACATTTACAGAAGTTTAAAAGAAGGCAGCAAAAGCAATGTGAGATACTGGTTTCACTATGTTCAATGGCCCTAGAACCTTTTCTGCATTCTGACGCAGCTTCATGAGGTTTTAAACCAGAGATTGAGAATTGGGTTTGTGCCTTCTGGCTACAAAGCTGTCTGCCATTTGTAGAATTTGCTAATTAGGGTAGTAAATTCGCATTAAATTTTGGTTATTATTCCCAATTTCCTTAACAATTTTCTTTTAACCTAGCTTGTGCTTATGTACAATGCATGAGTAATTCTAAACCAAACAATTTTAACGAAATCCAACACCACATTGACAATTTTAAAATATTTTTACATTTAAATTTCTTCATTTCTGAAAAATGCCGCTTATAATTTTTAGAAAATATTTTCTGTTTGAATTCAACCACAACAATAAAGATCATTTACCCCGAATCCCCATTTAATAATAACATTTGGCAAAGGCGCCTCTGAACGCTGAAGATGATAATGATAATGTAAAATAAAATCATTATGCGTTTTATGGCCAATATTTTTTTTCAAACAAATTTTTTCAGCTTAAAAAAATCGAAGCCACATCCTTTCAAAAATAATTTTTCGGTATCAGGGGAGGGAAATATCAACCCTTTCCCACAGGACTCCAAAAAAACCATTAACGATACTCCCTCTAAAACAGTGCCACAAAAAAAGGTAAAAAATGTTAACTTAGCTGCTCCAACCAGACATAAAAAAAAATTCAAAAAAAAAAAAAGAAATTTTTACCAGAATAGCATCACTTCAAATTATTTTATCAGATTAGGATAGAGCGGCTAGAGTTTTCATGAATTCTCGTGCATAGGAACTGGATAATACAGCTAACAACAAACAAGGACCGAGCACAGGGGGATACAAGCTAAAAAAATAAAACATTAACAAAAAAACCCTATAAGGACCTATTTTAAAAATTCATCATATTCTTTGGGAGGTTTAATATATCGCTTAAGACACTTACGGGTGTTTCCGCGAAAAATGGCTCGTCCGTTACACCCGGTACTGAAACAGTATTCCACGCTGCGATGAGAGATTTCCGTGCTTTTTTGTGTGGTAATGCATTTTCCTTTCCTATTGGGATACCCAATTTTCTCTTCGAAGAATATCCGCTATCGGATACGGTGCTCTGAAAATAGTAATTTCGAAATTTAGAATCTTAAATGTAAAAAAATTTTCAAATTTGGTTAAAACTATCACGGGGCGGTTTACTGAACGATTAAAAAACAAAAATAAACTTACCTGGCTGCTTGAATGTGTGATGTAAGATGTATCAGTCTCGTATTGGGAATCTGACGGATCCTGCTCCTTTTTAATTATTTCTGTTATGTCTTCTACGAGTCGGGTGGGAGTCTGAGGCTGAAAATGAAGGATTTTTTTATACTTACAAAATTTTTACAAGGATCCATATATTAAATCGGCTTATTCCCTACAGGAACGTGGTAATGACGGATAGGAGGAACTATACGAGAGCTATGAGTGATAAGATTCCTAAAGGATTAATAATTTTGTTGCAGTAGTACCTTGTTAAAAAATAATTATGAGCAAGATCCTCAAAGGAAATTAAGAGTAATCAGCTAACAAGGTGCTACTACAGTTCAAGTTATCTAAAATCTATCCTGGTTAGTTTTTTATCAGAGATAATATTGAGGCAGATCAAAAAATAATCAAATGAAATGCAATTTTTCGTGTTACGGAATTCTTCTTAGCTCAATAATATTATTTTTGTGTCCAAGAATTTTTTTGTAGCTATGCAGTTTTGCTCTTAAACAAATACATTACTTTCTTCACTGCCTCAACATTCAAAATCAACTCAACAGAGGACAAATTTCCCATTATAAATCCCGCCCCAAATCTACATTTTAGTATTCCAACAAATACTTTAAATAAAATTTTCTATTTTTTTAACTACTTACTGTGTATTTCAAAACTCCACTTTGCTTCTCGAGTTCTGCCAAGGCATTCTTAAAAGGAGTAGGTGTTTTCGGTGTAAGGGATCTCCTAGCCTTCGTAGGAGTCGTATGATCATTATCTCGATGCATTGGTAATGGATTAGGCGTAGTTAACGGACTACTACTCCTGTCATCATCATGAACTGGAGTTGATTGAAGATTTAATGCAGTACGCCGTACTGGCGTTGCATCGAAAGTAAGCGATGGACTATTCAAAAACTGAAAAAAAGAAATAATATTACAAAAAAATTCTTTTGATGAATTTTAAAAACTAAATTTAATTTTACCTGTGATGGGCTGAAAGGAAGCTGCTTAATAGGTGTCCCCTTAACAGGAGTTCCTAATTCATAATCACCGTCGTTATCTTCTCGTTTCAATCTTGCTCCTAATATATGATCTCCTTTCAAGCTGAAGGGTAACTCGCTAAGTTCTACTGGTCTTCTGTCTGGAGTCATTAATGGAACGTGAACTATTTTCTTCTCTGGAGTCATCACTGGTACATGCCAAATTTTCTTCATAGGCGTTGATTGGCTATTTGATGATGTTGGCACCATATTATCTAAATCTTGGAAGCCTTCTTCAGAAGTAGGCATTACTTTCACAGGGGTCGATTGGTTTGATAGATATTCTAAGTCGAGGTAACTGTAAACAAAAATTTTATCCATTTATTTTGCTGAAGGTTGCATTAAGAAATCAAATGGATGCAGGACTGTAATTTATGGTAATCCGAAGGAATTAACAACGATTGAAAGCAAATTAATTACCTAATTTTAATCTAACCATAATTGGTTAGCATGCTGCTTAGTTTAACCAAAATTAATTAAACTACGATAAACGAAAAATAGCAACACATTAAATATTTTTTTTTTTTCAGTTTCTTCTTTCTATTAATTTAATATTTGATCCTAAAAAACCAAAAATCACGGCTAATATGAATCTATTTATTGTATAGTTAATAATTCCCGAAAGCCCGCGCATATACTAATCTGAATCACATTCTGATTCCCGTTCCTCGATTTTATAGAATTCTGTTAAGTTTTCTTCTGCTATTTTACTTTTTTACTTATGTTTACTCGGGTCATTTATATCTAATATGAAGATAAGCGATGAAATCATTTAAAACAGTTGTAGTTAAGATCATGGTCGTAATAAGACAAAAGTAAAAGTTCAGCTAAATGTGGGTAGGTTTGGTTATTAGTAGTGGCGATCCAGGCAAATGTAGTTTACTATCTAACCATAATTGGTTATGAATCAATTACAAGTTTTTCTTGATTGAAAGAAGGCAAAAAAGTAAAAATCTTTTACCATCCCTGCATTAAGTATTCATGCTTGAAACAAACTAACACTTTTTAGAGTTAGAAGAGAAGTATAAGAACCCGGATTGTGAGATTAAAAGCGTACAGTGTCAGTTTGCATGGCCTTCTGTTCCAAATCTGTTTTTAAGCTTTCACGTTACATGGTTGAGGATTACCAACAATAAAGAATCGTCTGACATTTTGTCTCTGACAGCACTTCTTGTTATACAAGCTTGCTTTTCATGCTTGATAATATAAAAAATAAAGCTTACCTTAATGGTGAGACAAGTGTCTGAACGTTCTGCCCAGACTTAGTTGGTGTTGCTAATCTGTACTCATAATTTTGGCCATTCAATGGAGGTGTTTGGGGTACTAACTGTACAGCCTGGCTATTGCTCACTGAAGGCCAATTACTCTGAAAATAACAAAACAAAATGCATAAAAACCTCTTTTCATCAAAAATTTTAAAAACTAATCCACCAAAAATAATTTTTACCTTTAATACAGATATATGAGGAGTATATTCAATAATTTTTCTTGTATGCCCTTCACTGCGATTCCTTTCTTTGCTCTTCATTTCATTTCTGAATACTTTCATTTTCCTATTCCGCCTTCCATCAGCGGATCTATCTCCCGTATCTTCGTATTTTCTTCTCATGGTTGAGTTCCAATGATTTTTTATTGCATTGTCAGTCCTGTAAAAGAAAATTGTAGTGATTAAGACAAATTAATACATTGTAAAATTAAAATTAAATTAGAACTTACCGGCCAGGTAAAAGTTTTGCTATTTTAGCCCATTGATTACCCCATGATTGATGAGCTTCATAAATAAGTCTGTCTTCTTCTTCGGTCCAAGCGGTTTTCTTGATTTTAGGATTTAAATGATTGTGCCATCTTTCCCTACACTGTTTCCCTATTCTTCCTTTTAATTGTCTTGCGATTAAAGTCCATTTTTTAGGTCCGTATTTTCGTACTAATTCAACAACCTTTTCATCTTCCTGTTAAAAGAAATAGAGAATTTGTTATTATGGTCCGGCCTGTTTTAACCTGGTTAGGTTAAATAAAATTTGTGAAAGAATTAACGTCATGATGACCTACACCAGCTCCGCCGCCAGAAAAGTTCTTTTAGGGGGCAAGAATTTTTCTTTGCTTTAGCTAAAACTAAAACCAATCCCACAGAAGCCGAAGATCTAGAATTTGACCTTCAAACAGCCATAGCATGAACGAATGTTACAAGCATTGCTGTCTAATATTATCTGATTTTAAGCTCTCTCACATTGGCAAGTGGGCTGAGGATGTCAGATACCTCTTTAGGCTTCGTCTAGTCCTCAGTAGTGGACAAGACGAAGCCTGAAATTTTAATATGAGGCAAGCTATGTCCGATATTTAAAAAAAAGTTAAAAAATTTAATTGATTCTAACAGGAAAATTTCTGGTAATCTTTGGCAACAAAGTAACGTGGAAATAATTTCTTATACAAATTGACTTTTACAAAGTCAGATGAACCATAAAAAAAAATAATCATAAAGAAATAATAACGCCAAGGAAAAACACGACTTCCAGATCTCAAGGTGACTTCCAAAAAATCTTGAAAAAAAAAAAGAACCGCGCGAAATCAAGACGCTTAAACACGAACATATAAATATGACTCATAGGTATCCCAACTATTTTTTAACGGTCGTTTTCTTATCTTACGTCATCACGCTATTCGGACAACTCTTCTTTCAATTTATTTACATATCAACGGATTTCAATTACCTCTTTGGTCCAAGGCCCTTTGACTAGCTCAGGATTAACTACTTTCTGCCATCTTTGCTGACATTGCATATCTGATCTATCAGCAAAATGTTGCGATATTAAATCCCATCTTTCGCTATATTCGTCTACCAATTGCTTCAGTTTTAAATCCTGAAAAAAAAAAAAAAATTGTCACATGTGAGATTTAAACACAATAAGAAAATTAGGTACATTAAAGGTTGAATGAAAAGGAATTTTATAAAAAGGGCTTGTTTAATACTTTCACGTTTCCGGCGTAAATTAACAAAGGTAAGAGGGTATAAAAACCGGATATCTCCTTCCGTAGGTTGGTAATGACGTTAAATATAACGAAGGGGAAATTGAAATGAAAAGTATAATTCAAAGCAGTCGGAGAATTCACAAATCTTCTTTTTTTAGCCTAAGTTCAAGGATAAAAATTTTTATAATTCTGTATCATTTTCGTAGAATTATACTTGAAAGACCAATCAAGGTTAACTATTAAGCGTCCGTTAAAAAAATTATGTCAATATTAACCTAATTTGTTTTTTTCGCTCATTTTTACTACACCTGCTTACTGGTCAATCCCATTCTTAAGGAAGAACTAGTTTCGACTTTAGAAAAAAGTATATCCAGGTGTTCCTTGACACCTGCGTTAATACTTTACTTCCGGCAGATTTATTAAAAATTTTTGATCATTTGTCCGATTAAATAAATCTCGCCAATTTGCCAAATGAAATGATTGTTATTCTTGTGATGTTCTTGTGGCCGGTCTCGTGCATGAAAGGGAATGATCGTTCAAGGAGATTCAACAATGAATATTATTGGTAAATTTGAAGGTATTAGTCAAGGTATTTGTAAATATAATTACCTCTTCTTTGCTCCATCTGCCTTTATTCAACGGTTTTTTAGTTCTCTGCAATCCTTGCCCTTGTGGTGCATCGTCGACCACTCCTTGATTTGATTCGTCTTCGGATACAATGGAAACGTCTTCATCTGTATCGGAATCATACCCGGATTGTGGTCTGCAAAAAAAAAAAAGAAACAATTAGTTTGCGACAGCCCGACAGGACAAAAAGAATTGGTTAAATCAGTTTCAACAACAGTAACAGGTCCCCGCGATAAAAGCTAGTGAACAGATATCGAAAAAAGGTTTTTGTTATTAAACTGCTTACTGGGCACTAGAAAGTTTTTCCAAACCAGTTCCCATTTTGCATTTTGCATTCACATAGTTATTGAGGAACACGTAGCTACGATTATTAAATCTGAAACTCTTCCCTATTGGGTGCAATGTTTTTCACACGGATATAATATCTTCAAGATAAGGATTTGATCTTTTAAACCTTATGTTTACTCCTTGCATTGATCTCAGGTTTAATTTACTTCTTGTGAAGGCTTATGGAAAAGCACTAATTTCAGTCTTAAAAAATTAGCAAATCTACAGAAAGAGACGTTTAGTAAATATTTCTTAGTGATTGCACTTCACAGTAAGAAAATAAGGTGGCTTTTTCTTTAATACGAAACTCAAGAAAATATGATAATAAAAATAAAATTTGCGAATTAAATATTTCCCCTATTTTACATGCTCTGCAGGTTTAAACACGCCAAGAAACATTCCAAACCCCAATCCCTTTACTCTTTGACCCAATCACACTACTTCCTATCTCCTTAAATAATTCGAAAATAAAAAAAAATCAAAATTACCAATAAATTTTTGTTGACAACAATTCGCAATAAAAAAAAGGTTCCAGCACATAAATTTCAGGCAATTTTAAAACACTGATAAAAGGATTGATGAGAAATGCGTAAGGCGTCCAAGTCATTACGTTCGCATGTATAAGAAAGAAAAGGAAAAAAAAACTAAAAGTTACGTCCCCATACTGTCACTAATGCAAGAAATAAATTTGATCACAAATTGGAGGGTTCCTTCTCTCCGTAAAAAGAGTTACCTATTGAAATTGATGAACAAAACGAATTCACCATGCGTTTTGAATAATAATGGGTTGGGAAGGACAGGAAGGAACATAAGGGATAATGACTGAATATTCATAAAAAAAAATTATGTGTAAGTGAAATATGACAAAAGTAAAATTAACGCAATGGGGAATTGCGAAGGCGTATCTTCTCACAGGAAGGTAAGTTCACGTGACAGACGAATTTCCAGACAGTGGATGATTGTGCATTATTGTAAAATTCTTATCTGAATGAATTAATTTTGATCTATCGACCCATATAAATTTTAACTAACAAGATGGGAACAGTAAATGCGTGTTTACCACTATTTTTTTTTTTTTGCTTTTTTAGTCATTTGCATGGTTGGCTTTGCGCATTATTGAGCAAGCGAGCACTTGAGAGACTTAGTTCAAATATGGGGATCAAATTTTGGAGAAAAGAAAAATTTATTGAAGAATTAGAATCTTGAACTGACAATCGAATGCCGAATGCCGCTCTGCCTTTTATGGTAAAAAAATAAAAATTTGGCAAAATAAAGGGGGGGGGGGGGGGAGGGGAGGACTCCAATCATAAAACTAATAAAAAATTCGTAATGTTCGACCTTTATTTAGTCGAAATCGAGTACCATATCCCAGGACCCCTACAACCCCAAATTTTCGATTTTTCTGGATTGTCTCGAGAAAACAAATTCTCTCGAAAAAGTCACAAAGGAAAAACTTGCTAGGAAAGGCCTTAAGTTTCCACTTTACAAAGAACGAGAGAAGTCTACAGTGCCATTTACCAGAAAATTGTGAAAAATCAAAAATCGCATCCTATTACTAAAAAAATTAATGTTTTTAATTTTCTAGATTATCTCAGAAAAACGGATTTTCTCGCAAAAATCACAAAGGAAAAATTTGTGGGGAAAGGCCTTGAGTTTCTACTTATGAAAAACGAGAGAAATCTACGGTGCTTTTTCCGAGAAAATAGGGTTAGAGTAATTTATGGGTTTTTCCCAACCGTATGAATTATTGTGGAATTACAAACAAAGTCTAAAAACCGAATGTGTTCAAACAGGCAGGCGAACGGACGGCCTTTCAGACACGATTCTTTCAATTTTCTCTCGACGTTATAAGACAAAATGAGCCAAACACCAAAATTTCGACTTTTTGTTGTTGACTGGCTGACTGAAAAATTATAGATTTTTTCAGCTCCAAAATTATAAAAAAAAAAACAAGTTCTCAAAAAATTTTTATTCAGCCATCGATTACGAAATTAAAGATTGAAGGAAAAGGCAAAATCGAAACATGATTGAATTACATTCAAAATCGTCTTCCGTCCCCTTCGTATAGTAAATTTTTTTTCCTCTTCTCCAAAACAAAATACAAGTTTGATTTCGTAAGATTCGAGTTCACAGCGGTGAGATGGCCACCCCATTTCCCAGGAGGTCGGTAGTTGGGGTTGATCTGGATATATAGGGATTCAAAAACAGTGACCTTGGTTCCTGAATATAAAAAAAAAAATTAGGGGAAGGGTGCTTGTTTCGTCATCTCTCCTGCCCTCAAAAGGATCAATGATAAAGGTAAATTAAAAGTTACTCATTATAAAACATCATTTCACAACAGGAACGACAGAGTTTCACGACCCGTTTCTTAAAAACCTTTTTTGTTAAGTTTGTGTTTTATTATTTAAGAAATAAGGCCGAGGTGCGCTTCTTTTTATTTTGTTATTATTTTTTTTTTAATCGTCTGGGTATTTTTGAATATATTCTGAAGAACCCTTTTCCTGATCTAATTTTTATTTATTTTTTTAGATATACAATGGGGTAACCTTTCAAGGAGTTTTTAGATAATTTTACTAGTCTAGAACAATTATGTGCTTATTAAATGGATTTGACATGCCGGTTGAATAAATTAATAAAGATTTCAATTAATTACTCTGTATTTTGCTATCCCTTTTTGCTAGTTTAAAAACAAACAAAAAACCACAGACAAAAAATTATTTAGTCGGATGGATTTCGATCTAGAAAAATATTGGTTAGCCAGAATCTGACCTTGAGTGTGATTGGTCAACTCGTTTTTGTCCTTGAAAGAGATTGGCCGGGTAAATTTTGATCTTAAACGCTACTGGTCAGTTGAAGCTTGACCTTGATTGCGATTGGTCAATGCCTGGCTGTCCTTGAAAGAGATCGGTCAGTTAGAACTTGGCCTTGATTTTCATTGGTTAATTCGCGTTCTGTCATTGGATGAGATCGGTTGGCGGATTTTGATATTTTGATCTTAAAAGCGATTAATCGGCTAGAGCTTGGGCTTTGAGGCTCTGTAAGATGGGACGAAACCTGAATGAACTGAGCGAAATAGTGAAATCAAAAGCTATAAAAATATTTAATTAAGTTACATAAGCAAGCTACATAACATAAAACTAAATTACCAACAACCTCCGACATCCATTAAAACCGACCACCTTCACGCCTTCGCAACTGGCCACTCACCCCCTCTTTACATTATTCACAAACCAAATCCTTAAACAAACCATCACAGTTCCTTGAACATTCTAAAGACGATTCACGCAATCGTGGCCCGAACTTTGAATGAATTAGCGAGGTTAGCATCTGGCAAACGCCAACAGGCACGAGCCCGAAAACCGCTATCAAAAAATCAAAAAGCATCGGCGCGTGTACAATTAATAACATATTATAAAAGACAGGAAATCCTTAAAACAGAGAAATAAGAAAAAAGGGAGAGAAGGAGCTAGTCTTCAAGCAGAGAAATCATTCGAGTGAAGGGTTTAAGATACAGGGAAAAACATTTATTTTTAGAGAATTTCAAAATGAGGTGATCACTCGAGTGTGTCCAAATTCGACGGACGGAAAATTAACATAAATGACGTCCTGCATCTTTTCCTGCCTAAAATTTGAAAGGATCTCCCTTTTGATTTCCGGGCCATATTTTTAAAAAGAAAATTGATTTAGAAGTTATTTATTGAAAATGTGTAAATCCACCCTAAAGAAATTAAGCCTTCTTGTATTTTTTTTTTAAAAAAACATTTTTTCCCAGAGGAAATAAAACGTTTCACGGTTAAATGAAAAATCATGTCCACCATATCCTTTTTTCAAGAAACTACAAAACCGATAAAAAAAGGAAAGAAAGAAAGAAAAAACCGGTGTTACAGGATAAAAATTGTCCAACAAAGATATCGTTTATGTTGCATATGACGTGATACGGGACAGCTGCTCTTCTACATTTCCTATCTGATTGTACAATTCAATCCTGAATTATTACATTGCCACTCCACGTTCCTCTGTTTGAAATTTTTTTTTATATTTGTACGATCGATAAAATTATTTCATTTGTATGCACGATGGATGAATCATCAACTCCATTTCTGAAAAAGGGTTTGTCTTTCTCAAAGCGCTAAAAATTATCGATATGGGAGTTTCCTGGCCAAAAGCGATGCAATAAGAATGAATTAAAATAAAAAGATGTGCGTCGGAGAGGATGCGACCATCATCTCTTCGACAACCATGGAAATGTGAGCAGTCAACCATTATCATGAAAGAGCCACAGCATTTGGTCACGCAGGAACATCTGTTATTTTATCTCCCTTGATTGTAAGCGGAACAGACAAGCTGAAATTTTCAAGCACGAAAGTTTAGAATGATGATAGGGAGGTACGGGCTATTGGGTTATGATTACACTTTCGCCTGTGAAATTTTTGTTGTTGTGTGGAAGTAAATAAGCTTAAGGGGTGATTTGGATTGACTATAAAAGGTAAGTTGATGGAGTTTGTACATTGCGAACGTACTTCTCCTGCTGGCTTGCTGGCACTCGAACTTAGGTGACTGTCTGCACGATCTTCTAAAGTGGTTCCTACCAAGAGCCATCCGGAAAAACTTTTTAAGAGTAAAACCGGTTCAAGTTTCTAAATTGCTCATTCAAGAATCCTGATTTCGAGTAATTCTTCAGGGGTTGATGTCCTTGCATCGAAGTATCATAGCTGCTCAGTGCTAAGATCACGCCCTGTCTCCCTAATCCTAACATAACAGTCTTTGGAACCAGCAGATTTTGGTTACGATCAGTTTACACAAAATCCACCATTAAAATCACTTTTCGAAAGCTTCAAGATGGTTCACCAATGAAACTTTGAGTTAACATTCGCAACCATAAAAAAAGAGTTGACCGAGCACATGATCAAACATGCTCAGACAAATGGACCGTCTCAGACATAGAGAGCAAACGTGGGATTTGGTTAAAGAACCCAAGTAAAAGCAAGAGTCCCCGACTCAACTACTTCTTCTTCGGTAGCTCTGACCAAACGCAAGTTAAAGTGGCAACAGAATAATTGGGTCACACTAAACCAGAAACATGAATTTGCGACAAACGAGGTTGCCCGCTCTCTTCTTTCAAGTAAATCTTAATCTGGACAACTCAATGCGGCTATTTTGTTCGATTGAAATCACTATTATCTCCCACGAACGATTTTTACCTATACCATGAAGAATGTGAAATCAACTGACACGATGACAAACGGTCACGGGATAAAAGGCCGTGGGATGATGGGATGGCTTTTCGTGGGTCAAAACCTACTCAATGATGGTATTTCCGAGAATATTGAACTCCATTGTCTGGCTAGTGTGCAAACCTCATTTAGTTTCTTCTCCTAGAAAAACAAATTACTTTAACCTTTAGAAATCGGAAAAATTTCATCGAAAATTTTCCCACCAGACGGAATTTTTTTTTGCCTTTTTTGCAATGCATTGGACCTGTAGAATAGCCTAAAGTAGTATTGAACATCAGCCGAGAACTTTGGCTGCACTCTTCATTTGGGCAATACGTATTGCCCTCCGTCCCAGGAGCACTATATGGTCGGGCAATACGTTTTGCCCTCCGTCCCAGAAAGGTTAAAAGAAATAGCTTGCAACTGTCGAATCTTTGAGTTTCTTTCTTAGCAGCTATATTTCTTCAGATTCTTTCACCGCTCTAAAATCAGTCTACCTAACTTTGATGGCACTAATTTCGGCAAATTAACGAGCATTTTTTTGAATCGACAGAGCAATTTGAGTCTTTCAAATTTGAACGACTATGAAGACACCACTAGAGGTTGCAAGAGTGACATCGAGCGACAACACACATTAATCACTTTTTACAGGTGGCTCATCTTCAAAATTAACTTCACTTGACACAGATAATCAAGTCGGAAGTCAAATACAGCCGGGGAAATTCCGAGTCGTACAATGGAATCGAACTCTATACTCCAAAGTGTGAGTTGGACGGACACGTTATGCACTAAGCCACGAGGCTAGCTAGACTTTTAGAAGAAAAAATTTTAATTCATTTGAAGAAAGAAAAGCTTCTGATGATGAATCAACCGAAATAGCTTCTTAGCCGAATGTGTTTCCTTTGTTATTCGTAACATTTTTTCCCGTGCATTTTCTCACATCTTAAAATGTGATTTTGAAATTCAATACTTTAGAAACTAATCCTTCCAGATTTCCTTAAAACTCAATTCACACTTAAAATTTTTAAATAAAAAAAATTGTATTTTAGGGTTGCACTTCACTCTTGATAGATATACCCCAATTATTTTAATCCTTAAGGGTGATCTGAACGGATTATTGGTTTCAGACACAATGCACAGCTGAACTCCTTTCATAAATCCAAACCCCCTCATGCGAACTATCCAAAAAAAAAAACTTGAAATTTTTCCCAAAAGAATTTAAACTTTACTTACTGATCTCCCAAAGTGTCGTAATCCGAATAGGCATGAACCTGTGGAGGGCAGTAAACCGGGAGCCCTTGACCGTTGGGGCCCTGTCCCGAACAACCATCAAAATTAAATCCAAATTTATGACCAACAGCAGCACTCGAGTTTGTTATATCCTTCCCAGAATTTTGAAATCTCATAAAATTTTCCATTTTCTTTTTCTTTTTGAATAAAAGAAGAATGAAGAAAAGTAAAAGGGAGAAAAAACAAGAAAATCACGACCGAAAACCGATAAACTTTTTCATCTCGTACGATTCTTAACTTCTAAAAACTTCACCAGCATCATGTGAGTGATGCTTATCACGTGTTATTCCTCAAATGACATTTTCATCTTCAAGAACACCAACCAACTGAGAATATTTATGTACTTGGAACTTCAGTCCTCTCTTTTTGCACCTACGATACACTCTAAAAAATAATAACAATGCAGACGGTATGAAATAAAGAAACAAGCCCATGTTTAACTTGTAACCAACAACAAATTCACCATTTTCAAAAGGAAGAAATACCCCTATTAAAGGGCGACGATTCAATGCTAAATTTGCATGAGCTCACTTTCATAGCCAATCAGACCTTTCCCTCTTCTCCAATATACATTTTCAACATCATGAAATTGAAAAATAAAAATTTTTTCATTCGGCCACAAATTTTTCTTAAAATTTTTATAAAATCTTAAAAATTGAAATTTTGAATTTAGCATTGAATGATTAATCGACGATGAAACGTCCCAGTCTCGCTATGAACAATCTAATGATTTCCTATATTTAGCTTATAAGGGGAAATATTAATGAGTAGCCAGGTGTAAAAGGTATACGACCCTCTACTGTAAAAATGGGGGACAATGGAATCTCTAAGAACATGAACAGCTGACGTGTGAATAAGGCAAACTTCCTTTTGTTTTACTCTTTTCCTAAGACCAAGAATTTCAAACTATAAAACTTTCAATAATTTTTTTTAATAAAAAAGAATTGGCAAAAATTTCAGGGGGAAAAAAATTGTTTAAGATGCCGCAGGATCTAATTTTAAAAAATTTAAAACTAAAGATCAAAAAAAATTTTATGTGGTAAAAAAAGGCTCAATTAGACAATAATCAGGCTTGAAATTGTGAGAAATATTAAGGGTATGCAGTACGGTCGGACCAACTCCACCGAGCGTTTTCAATAGGACATAAGTGGTTTTGTTAAAGACCCAAACCTGAATTATAAGTTGACCCACCCTTATACCTTTACACCCTTTGGTGTGAAACCAATTTTTATTGAACAAATGCAATGCTACCTTAGGTTGGCTATTTTAACAAAATTTTGAATTTTCCATAAGAACGGATAACATCTCAAGAGGTTTTTATTTTAAGTTGCGAAACCAGAAGAATTGACACTTTCATTGTTCAGTTAAAGAGCAGGTGGTCTGGCGAATTTTAGCAACAAGACCAAAGTACAAGTAAATCTTATTTTTATTTTCAGATTTTATCCTTTATTTTTCTGAATTTTAGGATTCTTTAGCAATCTGAAGGTACCAGGTTCGAATCTACATTATGGCACAATACCGTTTAGTTTTTTTTTTTTAGTTTTTTTATTTATTTGTCCCATAGAGCGTCTACCTTATTACTATTTTTATTTACTTATCAAGTTTAAGACTTTTTTTTCGAGATATTTTAATTTTAATCCAGATAAATCGACTTCTTTTTCCTTTAGTTTGAGAATTTTTACTTTTCGTTTTTTCTTAGAGAAAGGTGAGGCCTCTCACCTGACTTCATTATTTTTAACTTGAAGGTTTTAAAACCTTTTTTGCAGCAGAATTTCTTAGGCATAAAGACCGTTTACCTCAATTACCGCAGGAGGCAATATACTGTATTGTGGATACACTCCACGAAAAAGCAAACCTCTCGCAAAAAATAGTTTGCCTCCGGCCTTGCACTTTGCTTAAGTGCTCCGACTCAACAGCGTATAACTTGCGCTTACGAACCTGAAATAGAACCTTGCAAGCTACAGTAAAGAGCTTTTTTTTCGCTTTCGTAAACCTTCTGCGCTACTGCCTCAATTCGCAAGTGTTTTGAAATAAAATTTAAACCTTCAAGAGCGTGAATTTCTTTGCAGCTGGAAATAAGAACTTGTACAAGTTTTGTCTAAAAAGTCTATTGCTTAAAAAATCATTTTTTCCCCGGATGGTTTAGGTCATT
This sequence comes from Liposcelis brunnea, assembly GCA_023512825.1. Lineage (NCBI taxonomy): Eukaryota > Metazoa > Arthropoda > Insecta > Psocodea > Liposcelididae > Liposcelis > Liposcelis brunnea. The sequence goes on from CM042071.1 coordinate 5,145,373, forward strand.
TAATTTAAAAAAAAATTAATGCATCGCAGATTATCTATAATCTACAACTTATTTATAATTAAGAATTAGCTTTAGAATAGGAGAATCTTGGAATTTTTTATATCGTTTTTCTCAGAATTAATGGAAGAATCTAGTTTTTTAAAAATTAAATAGCCAAACCTAAAAACAAAAAAAAAAATAGATTCTTATTCGATTAAAAACTTATAAAAATATTGAATGTATTGTTAAAATGAAGTCATAAACTCATCTATTGTGACGGACCCTAGTAATGTTTGGATCAATTGTATGAATTACCAACAAAACCTTTTTTGAGTGCAGAATTTAATTTATGACTACCAAAAAACTAATTTTTTTTAAGAAGAATCCTTCTCGTGGGTTATCTTTATGCCACTTGAAGGAATATAACAGTGAATTCCTTTTTCAAGAATTTAAAAATTTTAAAATTCGCAAATATATCCTTATTGCATTTATCAGCCTAAAACGAAAAGCTTCAATAGCTTCCAGCTTTATCATTTCTCAGCAATCTGGTTGGTATTTTAAGATTCTGCACGATCCAACGAACAATGATATGTTAAAAAATCTGCAAAATTGTTAATATTCTGCGAGAAAACTGAAGTTGAAAAAAGGAGTAAAAAACCATTTTTTTCCGTTTTTATTTTCGTCGACTTTTTTGGGGCTCCTGATAAAAAAATGGCACAAGTCGTAACATAGATTGATAGAAGAGGAGTTAACGAATAAATCGGTCCATATTTTGTCGTTCTAAGTTAATATCGAACGAAACTATTGAAGAAAACTCTCTTATGAAAAATTAACATTGGACACGACCGCACTGCATACCCTTAAAGCAGGAAGAAACCCAAACAGAATAAATTTTCTCAAGGAAACAGGACAAGGCACCCCTTTAGAAACCACTCCCAAGACGAGACTTACACACCAGGGGTAGAACAGGTCTTTAGGATATTTACCTTTCATTCTTTCTATTCATTATTACCCTGTTGAGATTTTTTTTTTTTCAAAATCAGAACATTCTATAAACAAGTCGAGCGATATACAACTTTGAAATATCGAATCATACTTTATGCGAAGGTCAATCGGTGTGGCCAGTTTAGTTTTTTTGGGTGTCGAAATAATCAAGATTGAATTTGATTTAATTCTGTTGGAGCTGCAGAGAATTTCAACTTCTTTTGTGTTTGAAACCTTTCAGTCAACCCACCTGGACTAAAGTGATGCGCACAGGTCCTGGACCTGGATTTGCCGCGTGGCCGAGTACCGTGGGTGCTAATTATAAAGGATGATCTAAGAAAATAAGGCGTGGTACTGTTTTCTAATTATTTGATTTTAGGTGGGTCCAAGAATTGTTAGAAAATGCGACTTTTGAATGCTCAGACAAAAGTTTCAACCCTTACTCCTCCGCCCCCTCCCTCAAAAAAATTTTGCAATATGACCGTGAAAAATTCTAAACTAAGTCAAAATTAAAAAAAATAAATTGAGCAGAAAAAATTTGGGGGAAATTTTAAAATTTAATTATGAGCACAAAAAATAAAGTCTTTTAAAAATAAAAATTTTTGATTCCGAAAAAATAATTTTGAAAAGTTCTTGATCCAGAAAAATTATTAGAGGAACCTTAAACCCGAAAAAAATTAAAAAATACTGCTTGTACCGAAAACAATTTAGAAAAAATTCCTAAACCTTAAAAAAAAATCTGACCCGAAAATTTTTTTCCCCGGCCCAAATCAAAATTTTAGGAATTTCTTGAGTGCAGAAAATTAATATTAAAAACCTGATTCCTATGAGCTTTAGTACCTGCTGGGACTCTTTTTTTTCTGTCTGACAGGTTTCTAACGCCGAAGAAATTATCATTGAAATAGCGAATACAGATGACCGGCAACTAGGATTTCAGCGTAGCTTTTTAGCCCTGCCTAAAATAAATGTTAGTCTTGACCAAGAAACCAAGGAGAGCTTTCCAAATTACAATCCACGAATCCTAAACCAACTTCAGCCACATTTTTAATAGAGATCTGCAATGTTAAAGCTATCTTCCTTAATCTCCTCAAATGTCTGACAAGAAAATCCAACGAAAGTTCTAATATCAGACTTTTAGATGTTCAGAAAACGCTCAATTTTTACATAAACATCTCATGAATGTTCTTTGGTGTCCACAAAATTACAAACAAGGTCAAGACTCAGGAGAACAAGAAAAAAATGCTAATCAGGGAACACTCAATTTCCCAGAAGATCAAGTTAGTTCGTTCAGCCACCATGAACAATGATTTCAAAAAAAAAAAAAAAAATGCGCCAGTGGGAGAAAAAGTAGAAATATAAGATTCCCTTTTTTATTACTACAGAACCACGGAGACAATAAGGAGGGAATCGACATCTCAATTGTTCTCATTTTCGATGAGAAATCCCTATATTAGACCCTATCGAGCCACTGAATAAATACATAATAGTTGCCTTATTACGGGGCGAATATTATTCCGTAACCAGAAACTTGACTTTTTGACGAAATGTCACATGTGACAGGTAAATAGAGGACTAATGAAACACTATTCACAATATTAAATTTACAGGATTGTGCTCATTTTTTTTCCTCCTTCTTTCTTGAAGATGGAAAAAAGGAGCTGCAAAAAAAAAGGTTATCCGTTTTGTGGTCTCATCTCTACAGCTCAAGGGCTCCTGTCAGATTTTATGAGCTGAAGAAGGAGAGAAATCGGTTATGACATTTTAAACGGAAAGGTCAGTTGGAAGAAAATATAGCTCTTAAGTTATCAGTTTATTTTCCCTCGGAAATTTTATTTTTGTTTGTTTTGAGATTTATTTTCAAAATATAAATTTGATAAGATAAAAAAATTTTGTCCAGTAAATTATTTTAGGTTTTCGTATTTTAAGATTTTCTCATTTCTTTTTTCTTCTTGGCAGCCGACAAGCACCTTACTCTCTATTCTGGCCAGACCAGGCATATGTGTCATGATTAAAAATTTCCCTGCAACTAAGCGCTCTTATTAAAAATCACAAAAAGCTTGAATTTTTTGAAAACATTACAACTGAAAAGCTTCTTGCTTCTTAACTTTTTCTAAGGACTTGTCATTGTGATAATATTCCATAATCATAACTCTGTTGGTGTTATATAGCCTAAATTCCTACCAATTGCTTTATCTCACAACTAGATGGAATGATCCCTTTGCATCTTAGGCCCTGTTAAGTGGAATGCCTAGTGGTTGACTGCAGGTTACACCCATTGCATAGGATTAACAATAAGAGGCTCAACTCCTAAGCCCATCAAATCAAAGTTGAAATTGAAAAAGTCTCAACATATCGCTTAAATTGCTTTGACGCTTTTGCCAACAAATGCTCTCTAATGTAAATGGCTACTTAATCTTAACTGCACATTTTTAAGACCTAACAAATTTTATTCTTGATTTTTTACAAGACTAAATTTCAGTTGTACAACAGAATGAAACTGAATGAGATTTGTCAATATTAACCTCCATGATTATTTACCCTTGCACTTTTTCAACACAAAAAATATTATCACAGTCTACTTGGAAAAAAAAATGATGCTTAAACAGTATAATACTTCAATAATGACATAATATTTCATCATTCAAAAATAACATTTCCTCAAATTACAAACATTCACCTCTAAAAACTGCATGTTCAATCGATACAACAAACAACAAAAATTTCAGCTTCAGCCCAGTGAATGTTCAAACAATTCAAATGATCAATTTTATAAAATTTAATTAATCACGAGTGAATCAAAATTTTCAGGGTTAGACTATTAGGGAATTGGTTCAGCAGCAATACACATCTGGCTGCCCTTTTACACTATCACCTAACCTCAATTATGTCATGAACTAAATAATTAACATTAATATTTAATCATCTCGCAAGGCATTACAACAGCTAAAAAATCAATTTCAATAGAACATAAACCATACAAGCGAATCCATATCAACTGCTAAGCATTACAATAAACACATTTCAATGAATAATCATGTCTGCTTAGCATGAGCTCTACCGTTGAATATCTTTTTTTTTCATACGAATTCGCAAAAAACCTACTTAAGAGGTGTTAAACATATGGATTGGAATAAAAAAAGGCGACATAAAACATAAATCGGAGCTTAAATTATCTACTGCAAGACATTTTCAGCTATCATGATCTAGATGTTGAAATAGGGAAAAAAATAACGTGCAGTTATTGTCGGTGATGTACGTATCCGGCTTAGGCACCTACGCAAACGCATCACAGTATTACCCGACAAACAAAGAATTCTAGATTTCTACTTACTTTTTCTTAAAACTCATCGTTAATACATTTAAACACACATTATAAATAGTCAATAAAATTAATTTGGAACACTGTTACACTAGTAAAAACAAGGGAATATACGATATAAATGAAATATTTCATAAACAAGATTCCCTTTTTCCAACGACTGTAATAACAAATTTACATAATGGCGTCTGTTGACGAAGGACAATTTTAACGGTTAAAATGCACTACAAATGAGCTCTTTAGGTTACATAATGATAACCTTGATTAATCACTGACTCGAATTAAAAGATTTTCCGTTAAAATTTTTAATTTTACGAAAAAAATAAAAATACCCGAATGATCGGCTCGTATTAGATTGAATAAAAACGTTCAATCGTCTCACAATTTTTAACGTATTGTGCTCGAAAGATGTGAATATTGCGACGCCAAATTTAATTTACAAGTAAAACCGATAGAGACCAGCACCGTCAAAATTCAATTTCTAATTATAATTTTTAATTTTCACCCTTTTTTAAAATTAATCTCGGAATTGGCAGATGGGAAAAACGAAAATTAGGATCCTCTTAATTTCCCTAATTAAAAAAATACGAATTTAAGGCTAAAGCAAATAATATGTACGATAAGGAAGGGTTTGTAAAATTCATGTCCGTTTACCAATTATCAGCACCGTGTCAAGGTGAAAATTTGAATTATTAGGCCTATTACCGGATTCTTCATTCATACCAGTTTATTTGAAATGTTGTTTGTAATTCAATAAAATTTTGGCCTGGAATGCAGATGATTTCGCTTCCTCTTTTTCTTGAAATATTGTACAAGTAACAAGAAAGTTTTTGACGGGTATTATATCAAATGATCTACTTAAAAAATTGAATGCATTTTATCTCGTATAAAATGTAGTAAATAAAAAGAGCCGGAAATTTTTTTTAGAGAAAGTAGAAGAACAGAATTTGAGACGAAAATGCCTGTAGTGGATAAACATGTAAAGCCCTAAAAAGTGAATGACAATAAAGCTATATTTCATTCCTAATATCCTGTCGTCTTTCATTGAATTAAAAAAATTCAATTCTCCTTCATCGTGGAGCAATGTTTTTTCTAGTAACCGGGATTTTTAAAAATTAGACTTAAATGAGCTCATAGAGGAAAAATCAAATTCATATGCAAATAAGAATTAAAAGGAATTAAAATCATACGGAACAAGAAGTTAACGGTTAATTTTTTTTTCTAAAATCTATAAATAAAGCAGAAGGATGAAATTCAAAAGGCAACAAGACTAAAAGATGGCTGGGAATTCTGCAACCACGATAAACATACCGGTATATAAATTTTCATTACGGGAGAAATTTTAAATTCTTAAAAAAATCATGGGGGAAAGTAGTAGAGGAAGTCGTGTACAGCTCCAGATAAAAAATCTGCATTGCAAAAATTTACATGAGTATTTAAAAACTCTTCCTTCAGTAGTTTTGGAGCAACTATACAATCACCCGACTACTTGTTTGGCTGTGTTTAGGTTAGTTGATAAACCCTTTTTTTATAATGTTTAAAGGAAATGCTATTTTTAGAAAGCATTTTCAGCTTGTAATTAAAAAAATATGTTGCTATAATATGACTGCTTTGAATTTTCCAGAGAACTACCTGAAATAGCTAGGCATTATGTGAGCCGATTACTATTTGTTGAGCAGCCTGTCCCTCAAGCAGTTATTGCTTCGTGGACTTCACAGCAATATGCAAAGTAAGTTAATTTATTGATTGTGAATTTGAGAGCAGAATAATTGAAAATCTATTTAATTGCAGAGAGCATTTAAATGTCACAAAAATCTTAAATGAATTACGAGTTTGGCAAGAAGCGCCCATTCCTGGAGGTTTACCTGGCTGGACATTAAATAGCACATTTAAGAAAAATATTAAGATAGCTCTATTAGGAGGGTAAGTTTATTTATTTTATAAAACTTAAAAGACTTAAGGGATGTCAATATATTTTTTGAAATTTATAGTGGCACACCATGGACAATGTCCGCTCAGCTAGAACCTGATACAAAACCACGAGACATTGCTTATCTTGATGATTATGCTATGGAGAGATGGGAATGTGTTTTGCATTATATGGTTGGGTCAGAACGTCAAGAAGGCATCTCAGTAGATGCTGTTAGGATTTTGCTTCATGCTAATCTCATGAAAAGGTATAAATTATGAAACTATGACACATTTTTTTTATTTACACAAAGAATCAAAATGCATGTCACTTAAATTTTAGATAAACTGAAAAGTTACATTAATTTGCTTTTCTATTTTCAGAGATGAAGAAGATGGCAGCTGTGTAATCACTCGAGAAGGATTTCAATTTTTATTACTAGATACAGCTTCTCAAGTCTGGTACTTCATGCTCCAGTATTTAGACACAGTCAATTCCAGGAATTTAGATCTAGTTGAATGTTTAACGTTTTTATTTCAACTCAGCTTTAGCACCTTAGGGAAGGATTACAGCACAGTTGGAATGAGCGAAGGCCTTCTAGTATTTCTTCAACACTTGCGAGAATTTGGCTTAGTTTATCAACGTAAAAGAAGAGCGGGAAGATTTTACCCAACGAGATTAGCTTTAAATTTAGCTTGTGGGCAAGATAAAACTCCACAAAATATTAATAAATTAGGATACATAATTGTAGAAACGAATTATAGAGTGTATGCCTATACAGATTCTGCATTACAAGAAGCACTTCTTGGACTTTTTTGTGAAGTGTTGTATAGAGTACCAAATTTAACTATTTGTAATTTATCGAGGGAATCTGTTCGTCAAGCTTTGAAAAGTGGAATAACTGCAGAACAAATTGTAGGTTTTCTAAGGCTCCACGCTCATCCTAGAATGTTTGCTGTTGGACCTCCGACGCTTCCTCCCACCGTTGTAGATCAAATAAAATTATGGGAGAACGAGAGGAATCGGTATATTTTCAACGAAGGTGTTTTGTATTCTCAATTTTTATCACAAGCTGATTTCGAAGTTCTTAGAAATTATGCAAATGATTTAGGAGTTTTAATTTGGGAAAATGAAAAGAAAAGGACGATGGTTGTTACACGTTCCGGTCATGATGAAGTTAAAAAGTTTTGGAAGAGTTACTCCAAAGGGAACAGTTGATTATAAAAATAATTTTTAATAAAAAAGGAATTTATATAATATTGTTTTGTAATAAAGCTAAAGGCTTTTTTGTTGAATAATATTTTCATTCAGTATTTTCCTTTTGTGTTTTAGCTTTTAATTAAAAATTGTGCCAAAAGGAATAAAAACGATATTCTTAAATATTTTCTTTGAGTTTTTTAACCTGACTACTTCTGTTTAGTATAATAATTTGAAAAAGTCCCGTCAACCGCCAAACGAATAGTTTTTAGCGCCATTTTCAGCATATTGTTTTTATCCATTTTCCATCTTTCTAAAGCTTTTAAATCCATTACTTGCCGTACAATGGCATTCAATAATTCCTAAAATCTGAAATAATCGTAATTTGTAGCCTGGCCTGATTCAGAAAACAAATCAAAAAGCAATGTTTACTAAATTCAAGCGGTGCGAGACGAATCTTTCGTCGTGGCAGCAGAATTATAATTTGCAATGGTGAAGGAAAGATCTCTTGGCTGAAAATTTTTTTAGCGAAGGAATCCTCCTTCATAAGTAAGTTATAACTATCAGCAACAGTCGAAAAATGTTGCTGAGAAACAGTATTTTTGTGATCGCGAGTGAATTAGTGTTAAAGTGAGAAAGTTTGTGATTGTGATGTTCGTGATCATTGGGCATTGGGCTTCATGGCAAGGTAAGCTATTGTACATCGTATTATTTTTGCTTAGGTCGATAGTAGGTCGTTTTTTTTATGTTAACGATTTAGTTCTTGATGTCTTTAGTTCTTGTGTGTGCATCAATAGGGGTGCACTTTTTTTTAACGATCCGGTTTTGCACCTCAAACCGATTTCCTCAAAATTGAGGTTAGAATTCATCATATCAGATAGACCTCTCATATGCATTTCACTGCATTTCAAGTGAATTTTTTTTTTATGTTTCCTTAATATTTACATGTTGTATTCTGTACTGAAAAAAATGGTGGGGATGTGAATTTTATAGGAAATTATTGGAACTGGTGTTGATAACTATTTTCATAGGCAGAGCGATTTGGTTTGTGGTTTGCAATTTGGTTGTGCTAGGGAGCCTAGGTTGTGCGAGAAGGCCTTTTTTTTATGATAACAATTTAGTTCTTGATGTCTTTAGTTCTTGTGTGTGCATCAATAGGGGTGCACTTTTTTTTAACAATCCGGTTTTGCACCTCAAACCGATTTCCTCAAAATTGAGGTTTGAATTCATCATATCAGATAGACCTCTCTTATGCATTTCAGGTGAATTTTTTTTATGTTCCCTTAATATTACATGTTGTATTCTGTTCTGAAATTCATGTTGAGGATGTGAATGTTATAGGAAATTTTTTGGAACCGGTGTTGACAACTATTTCATAGGCAGAGCGATTTGGTTTGTGTTGAGCAATTAAAATAATTTTTGGTGTTTGAATCTTAGAAATTAAGATGTAGTTGTGTATGAAAGGATTGCTAACCTTATAATGTTGAACCTCAAGAATAATTGATCCTGTCTCAATTTTTTTTTATTTTTCTGAATTAAAAAGCAGCGTTATGTGATGATATGAGTAATGTTGCAGTGAGACAATCTATAAATTAAAGTTCTTGCTAATTTTTTTTTTGTGTTTCGTTAAGTGCTGGATAAGTAATTGATTGACTCTTGTGCACTTACCATGTGGATCATCATTACATTTTTTTTTTGTTAATTGTTAATTGGAAACTGAAACCATTTTGGGAAAAAAAAGTTTCTTAGTCATGAAAGGACAAAATTAAAAATCTATTCAGGAAATACAACGATAAAGTCCTGGCAGGTTCAACTAATTTTTCCTATCATTAGGCAATGTTATTTTTAATGAACGTTTATATTTTTTAGCTGGGGGGAGGTCGGTCCTATATGACCTCAGGTTATCGCCTTTGGTAAATCGGAAGGAAATAGTGTGAAGATTAAGGAATTAATCTCAGAAAAAATTTCACCTACTCGTACAGCACCGGGATTCGAACACCGGATCTCTCGCTTTCCGGGCCATTGCTCATATCTTATCCGGGCAGTTTATATTTTTGTGTAGCGTCCATGGGCTCAAATAAGTGCTTCAATGGGGTAGTCTGTGACAAAAAAAACCATGGAAGGTAGAACTGGAGGGAATGATAGTCAGATATTGAAACATTCACATTTTTACTTCAGTGAGAACGGTTTGGGCCCGAAAATTAATTTTAGGGCATTGATGCGATTTTCATTATTAGAAAATAATGTAATAGCTAATTCAAAGCTAAGCTAAGCAAAGCAAAGCTAAGCTAAGCAAAGCTGCAGTTAGGCAAATCTTTTAGTAAAAATGTTTATCCCCTATAAAATAACTACTTTCAAAATAAACGGCTTGCCTGCTATACTAGTTGCATAGCTGTTATATTTACAGGAAATCATTAGTTTGAGACTGTGGTCTTGGCAATCTTTTCCTGGCCAGCTTACTTAACTATTTTCAAGTTTGGAATACCTATAACTTTCATCTGAGTGGCATCAAGCTTATGAGCTTTTGATATTTTTAATGGTGAAGGAAAAATGTCTTGGCCGAAATTTTTTTAGCGAAGAAATCCTCGATAGTTATGAACAACAATCGGAAAATGTTGCTGACAAACAGTATTTTCGCGAGTGATCCAGCGTACAGGTTAGAACCAAGTTTTTACCAATTCTAGTTTCACTAATCTTTATTTTTAGGCCACGACTACTTCTTCGATTCGTTTTCTGATTCAGTCTACAAATCACGGTGCTCAGTTTAAGCACAGTATCTTAATTTAACCTTTTCTGCCGCCTAGTGCTCTCATTTCCATTCATTAATAAAAATATTTTCAAAGTGTATGACTTATTTAAAAAAAAAAGACACCTCAATAACATAATATAAAATTTCAATTCGGTGAGATCGAACAATAAGAAAACTCTCCCCTTTGATATAATGGAATAAGGAGACTACTGGTACACTGTAAATGATGCTTGGTATTGGATAGTATAAATTTAATTGTAATACAAACTTGTTAAATGACCCTTGATGACATGTTGCTTCACATTGAGGGTCATGAAAATAGAGGGTAGTTTTGATCTTTTCCTTAATGCAGAATCATCGGTTTATTACTTTTTGGGGAAAATAAACAGTAAACACCATTTTAAAAGAGACGTGTAAAAAACTAGGGCAGTTTGAGACCAGTACTTATCGATGTGAGACTAAGCCACTAGTCCACAGCCCTGGTAAAGACTAATTAAGTTCTTCGCATGGCCTGACTAGACCTGCAAACTAATGGCCGAACAATAGTTTCCCCTTGACTGCTCTATCTAAGCAGGTTGCCTTTCCACTTGGGACTTTCTCGATCGATCCGCATGCCTAAATTGTCTTCTTTACGAAGCCGCGATATACCTAAAGATTTCAAATTCGGATTAAATATTAACGAATGGGAATCAGTTACATTTATGGATGATATTTTCTTGAGCTTTTAATTTTTATAAAGATTAGGGGTTGCTCAGCATGATCATTTTTGAGATGAAGCCAGATGTTAAATGTCTGAGAGATGGTACAGATACAGCAAGCAGGTACATTGAGGTAGGACAACCTGGATACCGTACAAAATGAGTGTGTACCTGAACTTCCCTCAAGCAACAATTAATAAATAATAAAAGGCATGTTCTATAAATGTCGGTTTCGATTTTTCTTGCGTATGGAAGAAGCTTTTTTTAGTAAGATCTTCCCATTTTCCCATGAAGGGATATTATTTGTGGCAAGAATTTTTTTTTGAAATAAGGTAAAATTTATAGAATTATACTTTGTAGCCGTGAGAGGAAAATTTTTGTGGGGTAAAAAGGATTAAATTGATGTTTTTTGAAAAAAAGGATGAATGAACTTTTGTAATACTTATCGACGGACCCTGCATAAAATGTCTTAATACAAAAATGGAGACTCTGGCTTGATGATAATGACAGGGTATCGTTACGGAACAGGTCATGCGCCTTGAATATTTTTCATAATACTAGATCTTTCAAATTTGATAACTTTATTATTCAATTTTACGTTGAAGGGGTTTTATTACGAATATTACCTATATTATTACATTAAATATCTCCTTTTCATGTTAATTTGTTTGGACTTTTATGACTTTTTAAGTCTTTTTACTCATTGATACTATTTTAGGTCCTATGGTCAAAATGGATTTTTTTTTTATCCTTTGTGATCACGACAATCATTTTTAAAGAAAAGAGTAATTTTGAGGTTCGTTTCGAGCCTTAGGCTTGACTTTGAGTTTTTTTTTCTTCGTTGCGGCGTGTGCGCAGCTGAGTACGTGGTGGATTTCTGGTTGATTGTTATTTTATATTCTTAGGAGGGAGTATCTGGTCGTAGGAAAATGCCGAAGATTCTTTATAGTGTCAGAAACGTGGATGATGCGCTTCTGCTGTTGAAGAGCCGTTCCTTTTTTTTTGGGAAAGCATTCTTCGCCAATCTAAAGATTGCAAGAAGATTCGCCGCTTCCGTGATGAGCAAAGGTAAAGTTGCTTGAAAAATAGAAAGCTAGCGTTACTTTTGGTAGGCTCCTTCAATTTTTTGCTACATTTCTTGCGATGAGGCCATGCGGGCGTTCAGCTATTTGTTGCAGACATGAACCGATCAGCTCCTAAAAGGAGTATCAGCTCTTGGAGACAAAGACATGTAGTATCGGTTCCAACAATGGGATCAGGAAGAAGAGCAGCATTCAGAAGTAGATTAAAAAGGGTAGAGTTATTGAGAAAGGGGGATCTTAACAAAAAGGTTTGTAAATTTTACATAATGGATTGGCGTTTGGCCGTGGTTGTTGGGGCGACTAATCTTTAGCTGAAAGATTCTTGACTCAAGTTCAGTCAATACTGCTGGTTGCAGCATTGCTACTTCATCATTTTTCTTGTCCTTGATTCATTTTCCATTTTACTAAATCAAATTTTAAGTAATAAAATGATCGTTTCCATTATTCATCTTCGACTTATTTACCATGGTTGCAATGGAAGATTCTTCGTACCGACCATGGATGATAATAACTTTAACAGCAAAAAGGCAATCATTTGATGACCTCAACCTTTCATGTCATTATTCAAGATATCATTATTATGGTTGAATCAGTTGATTTTTACGTCGGTGACATTCATCTAAAAGAGATTTTAAAGCTCGTAAACGTCATATTTGAATCCAGACCCGCCCGACCTCCATTAAAATTCAAATTGTAAGTTTTTTTCTCCTCTTATTTTAGGCTCTTCGTTTTTATTTTATTTTAGGCTTGATTCAGTATGTAGGCATCAAGCATCAGAATGTCTGTGGAAATTTCAATCTCTGTAAATAAAATCTATGTCATTAGTCTCTCAATGTTCTTCTTGTAATCTAACTCAAATCAACACGGTCATAGGTCTCGAAAAATCTTGCCTTTTTAGTACTCCTCCAAAACTCCGAACGCCTTCCTTCATCCTTCAAAAAAAAAAAAAAATCATTAATGAAACAAATCTAAATAATGACCCCCAAAAACTCAAGTCTTCAGCTGTTCGGGACACCAGCCAGCTAGTAAGAAGACTTTAAGGACATAACTGCAATTTCAATTTGAATTTGGCCAAATTTTTGAACCCCAGCTAACTTCATTGCTTCTAGTTATCTTATTTCCCGAACATCCTGATTTACCCCTTCTTCCAGCATTCTTTTCCAGCCCTCGTTCCTCTGAATAATTACTGAAATTTTTTTACTCCAACTTAGGCATCAAATATAAAAACCGACTCATCTTTGAATTCCGATGGATCAATTCAATAAATATAAAATGGTTTGTATTACAAGACTTGTGATCATCGTTGTGAGACATATGAAAGGGAGTTGCATGACTGAAACAAAGGTGTGCCACCTCTGTTATTACACAAGGGGAATAGGTCCTGTGTGAAAGTTAAAAAAATCACTTCATTCCTAAGTGTAAACGAACTTGAAAGCCGAAAGCCGCTTCTGGTTTTTAACTAAATTAAATAATATCAAAACAATACAACACATAAAGCTGCCAATTATTTCATTTACTGAGTCATTACCATTTTCATTTCGATGGAAATCTTTTCGTTGGAACGGAAATAAAAATACAAGTTTTATAAACGCGACGTCTTATTTATTTTATCCGCTTAGGTTTCGTAAAAAACCTCAGAAAATTAAGAGAACGATGCAGAGAGTATATCAATTTTGTAAAAAGCAAGAAGCCCGCGCTCTCCGTTGGCGTGCTTTGAAGAATTAATCAACGCCGCAATAAATAGCAAGTACGTTTTCAGAGTCGATTACTCATTTGCTGTGTGAAATTAGCTTTTTAGCACGTAAAAATCAACTCGGGTTCTATGATTAGGGATATTCAGCTTTATAATGATTTTATTATTTCTTCAAGGAAATTACAGGAATTCTAAATTCGACCCATTTCGGGTTCCGTTTCCGGTTCTGATTCAATCTAAAAAAGTTCATGTTTGAAGGGAATTTGGATATTTTCTTTTCCTGAAGGATTTTATCTCGAATTGAGTTTCCTGAATTGAGTTTTCGGGGGTCATTATTTAGATTTGTTTCATTAATGATTTTTGTTTTTTGAAGGATGAAGGAAGGCGTTCGGAGTTTTGGGGGAGAATTAAAAAGGCAAGATTTTTCGAGGCCCCATGCTTGGTCATCCGCGCCAGTGCAGAACGCGATGTCTGAGGCTGACTGGACTGAATAGCCGTGGATTATCAGTTTCGGAAAATCGGAGCGACATTAGCGGGCAGGCCATTTTCGCGGCAATGAATAGGAGGATGAATCCTGTGCAACCTAAAGATGAAGCACCCAATAAAAATGTGGTCGGACAACGTTAGGAGGGATGCCTTACTCCTAGGCGACTGGCAGGGGGTTGTCCTCAATCGCGTCGGTCAAAAGGTAGCAGTAATTGCAGCAATAGAACTTCAAGTCCTGAAGAGCCACCAAAGTGATCGTGACGTCACAAATCTAAAACCTAAAGTTGATTTTGCATAACCTGCGCCTTGATTTGCTTCTGCATTAGCTAAGAATAGGCGAGGGGGCCAGAATTGATTTTGCCTATCCAGTCGGAGGAAGGAGCACGACAGTCTATTAAGATGTAAGATGGCCTGGTAGATCTTCAGCGAAATATCTCTTTCAATTTTTTCCCCAGTTCCCGGGGAAAGGTGCATGCCTTTCGCTTTATCCTTGGATCTGCGCTTGATCAAGTGAAAACTGAGAGTAGACTCAACCCAAGTTGAAGAAGGACTTTTTGGCTGAAGAATGTTTGAGACAGGCATGGCAGAATTTGTTTGGCGGCTTCCGAGGTGCAAATCACCATCATGATTGCCAACCTCCATCGCTGGGCTGTCATAAGTCGGGTTCGTTGAAGTAATTTCATTGAGTCATCAGAGTAAGAACAAGTGCCCCTGAAATATGTCTCTTCAAACTTCCTCAGAAGCTTTTTAAAAACAATATTTTGTTTACTAATAAATCCCAAATATTTCCAAAACAAAGGATTCCAGACACCTGTGCTTACTCTTATTGTTGTACCACAGTCAAAATACACCGAAACGATCTAGAAAAGATAATAATATTTAATCTGCGATTTCTAGTTTGAAGACATCAAACAAAAAGGAAATAAAAAAAGAACATTAAAATAGTCTGAGAGAATAAGATTTATGTTTGAAAATTTAAATAGATGAATTATTATTGTAAGCTAAACACTATTATAATGAACCATGTAGAATAACACCTGGCTAAATAGATACGGTTTCTATATACCATAAATATAATTCTGTACGATATATGTACAAAATGAAGATATTAAATTTTTAACACGGTGTATAGTAATAGCAAAAGATATTTAAATGTTTTTATTTTTTTTAAAGTGTTTTTTTTTTTTTTTTCAATCTTGAGGCGAGGTACGGAACGTCTATAAACCATTCCCGAGTTGTCTTCGGATGGGGAGAAAGAACACCTCGAGGCCTAACTTCTTGAAGAAAAAAAAAAGATAAAAGGGATTTCGAGTCCGATACATCACTACGACACCTTAACACTATTAAGGCGTTGTTATTAATTAGAGTACTTGCTACATAATTCATCTCCTAGTCCCGTCCCGCTAGGTTTTAGAAGGTAAAGTTCGATGCCATTCGTATTATAAAAATAAAAATTAATAAATATAAATCGATATTAAACAAAAGGGCCGGGTCGATTAATCCGTTAAACGACCGATTAATCGATCAAGTAAGTGGTAGATTAATTAAGATCCTGTTCTTCATTAGATGGTTTTGGAACCAGTTCACTTTTTCTGTCATTTATCATTATTAAAGCGATTCGAGAGGATGAGAATTTGTCTTTAGTGTGTTTGAGGATTTGTGATTTATAATTTTTTGCTTTCTCTTAGAGTTTTGCAGTTAGAAATTATTTTTTATTTTATTTTTGGGGATCTTTAGTTGAAGCGCAGGAGCGCCGAATTTCATTTCTTAGTCAGTTAAGGAGGAAGGTCCCTGCATCCTCCAAGTAGTAGCTTATGGACCGAAGACCTGGCGCTTATAAGGAAGAGCACAAACGTGCCATTGAGCGGAATTTACTAGGTGGAAACCTTCCAGATGAGATCTGAAGCGACAGAAAGCGTTCCCGCATTGAGGAGATCCTAGAACAAGCAGGCGCAGCAAAAGTCTCGGCCACGAAAAATTGGCGAGTCGACATCTACTGCACTGTCAGCCTGACTTTGCAGCAAGTAGCACATTCTCATTCAACATCAAAAAATCGAGTCAGAAGAAGCTAAAATGTAGAAGAAGAAGTAGAACTCATTGAAGGCAATAGTGTAAAAAAAATAAATCTCTCTCAACATTTACTCTGACTTGAATTATAAGTCACTCCGGACCAGTTCGTTAAATACAAGTTTGGAACAAATATAATATAAGTGTTTTCCATAATAACTTAATTAGCCAAATTGTCTGTTGTAAAATGAACGAGTCAGGACCTCAGTAATTATATCCCAATCCTGCGATATTAATTTATTAATTTACAGGTCAACCGGTTGAGATATTGCCCTTAAACTCTTTTTTGTTTTTCAAGTTTTCTTTGGGCTGTTGCTGACGTGCTAACCACAAACATTCAACTTATTAAAATTGGGCTTACGTGTTGTGTCTTGCCGCAGATTCATTTTTTTTTTTTTTGTTTTCCTGTCAGTTAAATGATCATTTTCTTTCACTATTAATTATTTTTGCCCTTATGTATATTTAACAATAGGCAGGTAATATAGTAATGGCACTTTCTTAAATACATGCGAAGGCGTTATAATAAACAATGATATGTTTTGGGTTGTACGTTGATTGTTTTAACTCCCATGTCTAACTTATGCTTGTTTTTTGATGTCGCTGGGTTTGAAAAATGGGATAGCAAATCAAATGGTTTTTTTTTCGGTGTAATTACTTAACTGTTCCCTTGAAGCGAAATGGGATTCATATATCAGGTTGGAAATAAGCAGTTCGGAACTTAAAGTGAAGGAACTAATTAATGCTTAAATATTATTTTTTTGATGAAATTTAAGTGGAGATTGTGGGTATGTGTTTAGTCCTTTCGCTCCAAAGGAAAAGTTTGTCTTGAAGTTCTTCATTGATTTTTGAAGCAACGTGGGTTTAAGATCTCGCACAAAGAATTAGGTTTTTACAAAAGCTGCCTTGTTATTTCAATCCTGCAGGAGACTTAGTTTTCAAAAAGTCAATTGTTCTTGTGCTGTGCAGGCAAAAACCGTCATTATATTAATTCAGCAAATTATTTTTTGAAAATTTTAAGGCTTGTTATAAATTTCATGAAAGAAAAATAACACTTTTCATTTAAAGTGCGACTCAGTATTTACTCATTCATTCGCCCACTTGAATCTTCTTCAACGGGGTTCATTTGAAAATAATTTTTTACGAAGGTTGTAATTTTAGGTTTCCTAATGGTTTGAACCCGTCAAGGTTATTAAGACATTTACTTTGCCTAAATCATTTTATTCGCTTTTTTTAAGAAAGAAATATTGAAGTTTGAATTTCCCATGGCTGTGACATTGCATAGCCACCTAGCGGCCTTGTAAGATATTAAATCTTGAACCCTGATTTCTATAAAATCCCTATAGAAGATCTGAAAGAAAATTTAAAATGTTTGAGCTCCTGCCATAATAGTTTTTGGCCGAAGTCGTGTTTAGTTGCACAAGAAAATTTTTAAGGCCAATCCTGATTATTCCTACCTGATTTTACACCGATAAAATTTATTAAAAGATTTGTTTGATGAAAAAAATATTAGAACATTTAGTCGACAAGAAAAAAATATCAGAACATTTAGTCGACAAGAAAAAAATATCAGAACATTTAGTCGACAAGAAAAAAATATCAGAACATTTAGTCGACAAGAAAAAAATATCAGAACATTTAGTCGACAAGAAAAAAATATCAGAACATTTAGTCGACAAGAAAAAAATATCAGAACATTTAGTCGACAAGAAAAAAATATCAGAACATTTAGTCGACAAGAAAAAAATATCAGAACATTTAGTCGACAAGATAAATTTATTTAAATATTTGGTCGATAAGAAAACTTTATTAAAATATTGGTGTACTCGATGACCAATGTTAAATCCTTTAAAATTTCTCTTGAGAGTCTATTAGGCAGGTCCTCACTTGTGTTATGAACGTCTCTTATTGACGAATCATTTTTCCTAATCCCTGATGGTTGGACTAGCCCAAAAGATCTTTTTCTATCCCAAACTTTCAATAAGGAAAAAAAAAATAAAACAAGATATACAACATCTTGTAAAAAAAATCTTTTTTAAATGACGGCTGCTATTTTCATAAAATTAAGTTAGCTAATAACCAGGGTAGTTTGTCCCGAGGGTAAGCTGAACCGGACCGAAACATATTATTTCAAAACAACTCGTATAATTAAGTTTTCAATTTACTGAAGCCTCAACATCCTAATTTTGTGATTTAAACTATTATTTGCTGCATCCTTTACGGGCCGTTAATTAATTTCGATGAGAGCATCCAAGATTTTTTTTTCGGGAAGGCTTTAATTTTTTAATGCCAAAAAAAAAAAAAAACATGTTTGGAATAATAAAGTTATTTGTTTTTAAGTAGGTGTCATTGATTTTTATTGCGCGGAAGAATTCTGGGATTTTTGTTGAAAACACACCGGGCGAGTTTTTTTAAAGGACAGTAGCCAGAATGTTAGCAAGGGGTTAAGATGCCCGTGGTGTATCAACGCTATTAATTCAAGCTCATGCAGGGAAGTAAGTGTTTTAGGTTTTTTTTTGAAACGGGTCGATGTGATTAATGCAAGACATTGACAACATCATTTTCAATGGCGCTAATAACAATTAGAGTTGTTTTTTTTTTCGCATTGGCGGCGCCAGTTGGTGAGGTTGAGAAGATTAGAAGCCGTCTTAAGTTCTTTTATGGCTTCTAAACCCGTGCAGTCCTTTCTACAACGCCTTATTCATTCTTTTTCACGTTTTCAAGCCCTGCAGTTTCAGCCCGTGGCGCTTGGCGTGGAGCCATTTAAGATCAATATACAATTTTCTAAGATTTATTATTTTTTTTTTTAAGTTACTCAAAGCCTTACGCGAAATATTTTTCAAATTCCTCAAGTGTTGTATTGTATACCTAAGATAAAATCAGGCATTTTTTAATATTTCAAACCAGTTTAAATAAAAACTCTACATCAAAATGGACACAAAAAGTTTATAAAGATAAAATAAAAACTTAAGAGGGAGTAAGAATATCGCCTCTGTCTCTCTCGCTAAGGATCTACCATTGTTCTTCAACATAGAACGTGTAAAAAAGGCGGAGCCAGCCGAATTGTTTAAAAAAATCCTACTCCGTTTTTTCTTTGTTTAGATCATGGTCTTGTCAGTCTTTGTAAATGAAAGTCTCTTTATATAAATCTCCGTTTATTAAATCAAATTTGAATATAACTAACTGTTTAACAAACCGGCACTTATATGGGGTTTGGTTGTGCAAGAGCCGGTTTAATTTAGTCTGATGTGTTCATTATGATATATTTATTATACATTTTGAAATGGTTTTAAATGATTCTTGTTATTTTCTTATTTAAAAAAAAAAACGTGAATCATGTGCGAGACTGCGGCTTTTCATTTGTTTGTGAGAGTTGGAGATTCTTTTCCCCCTCTTCGCTTTTAGTGGTTCCTGTTTTGCTAAAATGATTGGATTAAAAGGAAATTCCAAATGTCGGTTCTTTGAATTGTAATTTTTATTAAATTTTGTTCCTTGGACAAGCTTTTGCTGTTTTTTTTAAAATATTACAGCTGCAATTGATTTATATTCGGTGGCGATCTTGTCGGAAGATTTAGATGGATTCAACCAAGGAAGGTTGCCAGTGGCGAAATAATCAATGCAGATGATCTGGCTTCATAGCTGGATGTGCTGGCGATCTCCAAGAATTTTTGAACCGTGTTAGGCTTCAGGATTGAGTGTTTGTATGAAGAAATCGTGGTTGTCTGCAAGAACATTGTTCAGGGACGCCGTTTGAGAAAGGCTCGCTAGGCCAGTGGCTTCCCAAAGATGGTAGCATAAATTAAATTTTTTAAATTAGGAGCCCCGCCGACCAATTTAATCCAGGATTTTTTAAATCACAACACACGTCGACGTGTTTACAAATTTCTTTAATTCGGCTATGTCATTTCAAGAGCCCATGGCTCTCATCTTCAGGCCGTTATTAAATTAAAATTTTACAAAAAGTTCTTTACATTAAAACGTCAACAAACAGCCATATTGCACACCTCGTGTGTTGTGATTTAAAAAATCCTGGATGGTAGCATACATAAGCCATACATTGCCCCTCTCAAAATAATAAAGTGTTTGCCCTTCTTAAGATTGCATTGAAACAACTTTTCTGAGATTCATGATTCTTAACTTTGCGCAGACAAGCCGGTACCGACAGATAAGCCAAACATAAATGGGTAAACTTACTCCAAACTTTTGAGCATGGAATGCTACAGCTTCATCTACAATGTTACCATTTAATTTTCTTGCATCGGTCTTAATAAAAAATTCAGTCTCATGTTCTTCATATAAGATCTTTACAATTACATGATCTTTTGGAAACTGAGAACTTTCGTTTTTTAAAGCAAAATATTCTTCTGCTTCCTAAAAAGGTACCTCAGAGGTAAACTGACACTATGACGTCACAGCCCTCAATTAAGATCGACTTTAAATAAAAAACAAATATTGAACCGCCTTTTTAGAGTTCGGCTTTGACGTCATAGTGGCAGTTTACCTCTGAGATACCGAATTTAAGAATTTAAGTCAGAATTTGGGTGTGACTGCCTGTTTGGTTCGGCGAGATGAGGGAGATGATGAACCGAGCCGTTTTCAGCGTAGCGTAAGAGGCGCCCCCGTGGAATTAGCCGTGGAATCAGGTGTTGGATGGCTTAAGCTTGAGTTTAGGGCCAGCCCCCGGTTTATTAATCTCTCCTTCCAGGAATCGTGTTCATCGCCTGCACCACTACATGCGCGACTAAAAAAATTTGATAAATTTTTACTTAAAGACACCGACTTCAAGCTTCGCGTTAATGCTAAGCAGACCTTATTTAAATAAAAATTTTTCAAATTTTTAAAGACTTCAATTTACATATTCCCCACGATATCTTTCTTAGACGTGAAAAAATTGCTTTTTTAAAAAAACGAGTTTACAACCACAGGTTTTATCAAAATTGATACCTTGTTAATGGTTTTAATAATGGTACCCTCTTCGGTGCGGCTATTTAAAATTAATTTTCAATCATTTTCTCCTACCTATTGCCAGAGTTCAATACATTACCCAAAAGCATATTCGCTGGGGTGCTTTATTCTTTCTTGGTGCCTTGATCTGGCCAAGGAATCTGAAGACATTCGCAATTTTGTCACAGGTATTTAATGCCAGAGCGTAAAGTTTAAATTATTTCTTGGCTTTGATTTTTGGCTAGCTAGAAATTCAATTTTGTTCTTGATCCAGTTACATCCGTAAATTACAACAAAAAAATTTAATTGATTTCTCGGACCGTGATGCATCTGCTATAATAACCCAAACTACTTTATTATAACCCGTACATCCGATAAAACAAAAAGAAAAAGATTTAAACGTGTAAATAGTCTTCACGCC
The DNA here is from genome assembly GCA_023512825.1 of Liposcelis brunnea. Taxonomy (NCBI): domain Eukaryota; kingdom Metazoa; phylum Arthropoda; class Insecta; order Psocodea; family Liposcelididae; genus Liposcelis; species Liposcelis brunnea. Next base: position 5,166,898 of record CM042071.1, read on the forward strand.
GTACTTAACCTTTCTAGCGTATCATGAAATTAAATTCTCATTATACAAACTATCCATAAAACTTAATCGAACCGAATGCAACCAAAAATGTGAAAACGTCGCGGTGAAAATCAACAGAGAGAAGAAGAAGAAAAAACGATGATGCATTATCTAGTTTATACCAAAGCTAATATTCCATCATTCAAAAGACATTAAAGAACAAACAAACATACTTATAAACAACTCTCGAAGAATAATCTGTATCATAATGTTATGATTATCGCATTCACAACGACTTCATACCGGTGAATTACACGGATGAGGTGTCTTCAAAAAATTTTAACAAAAACGGAGGTGGTGACGTTTACTGGAAGTCTTAATGATGCACTGCAGAAAGCTCGCCAAGCCACCTTATCTCTTGGCTTATTTTCTCCCCCAATCAAGAACCTGCAACTTACCAAAGGTCTGGGGCTTGTCCCCAAGAGCTGATTAATTAATGCCAACAGGATTCAACAGGTCCACGTCAGAAATCAAAACCTCATTCTCCAGCTTCTTAATTAAAGTCCGCTTAGCCCCCTGACGGTTGGATTTGAGATCTTACAGTCGTGACATGTCATGTTTAACCAAAAACATCATCGAAAAATCCCAATTCGTAAATCTAACCTCATATCAAATTCCCCCCTCGATTACAATCCCAAGAGCAAGTTTGGCAACATTGCAAACATACCTTCATTACTCTAATCATGACTATATTTTACAATCTAACTCCATTTATCATGCTCTCATTGTATAACGGAAAAGGAAATTAACATTTACGTTAAATGTCTCATAGGTATAAGGAGAAAGGCGCTAAGGGATTGTTTAAATTTCATTCAGTTCTTGGAAAAACGGATGGCGAGACTCAAATTATTATGGTTCAAACCACTGCCTAAGCACATTATTTTTTAATTTGTCCCATTCCCCCTATAATTACGTTGTTTAAAAGATATCTCAAAATCAAACACAACGTTTCGCTTATGCCCTTGATTGATTCATTTTTTCCACAAAAAAAAAACCGCGCCATTTTCTCAAAATAACTTCCACCAGATTATATAATTATCTTTCGCCCTAAGGGTCCGATATTGATTTTATTGATATAGACGTTCCGCCATAATTTTCAGGTTTGCTTTTTGTACTATTTGTTTTTATTTTTTAATTAAATAAATCGTCGGTACCAACATCAAAAGTGGCAGCTAAAGCAATATATCTTCACCGATTTTCAATGCCTTGTCAAATTTTCGGGCGTTAAAGAATTCGTTTTTTAAAGACAAAAAGCATTCCGAGAATACTTTTTGCATGACCCTTAGCACCGTCGTGATCTCTGAAAGAACGAAACATCATTACCAATTTGCAACGGTGATTATTTATTTTATTTAATTTATCCCAGACTAACTCAGTGGACTATGTAAATATACAACTTTACGATCAAAATCGAAATCGGATCTCAAAAAGAAAAAACAATGTAAGGATTTGAAGATGGTTCTTATGTGGCTGGTGCACGCCTCAGGAGGAAAGCGAAAGAGGCTGATATTTTGTAGAGGAGGAATTTGGATTCCCAGAGAGCAAATAACTGGTAGTCGACGGGATTGGCGCACCTGCCCTGGACGAGCTCCAGATTCCTTCTGACCCGAAGGGTAGGAATCTGGTAAGGGTTCTGGTAGGGGGCAGCAGTCCTACCAGTACTGGCTTAAGGCTGAAGGCGGTAAAAGTTGGCTAGGCTTAAGTTCAGAAAGCATTAGGCAGAGTCGAGGACTGACGGTATGGCTCCTGTGCTGCGATGGGGAAGGTGTTGGAAAGCCACCGCATTGATCTCCCTAGTGTAGCCATCATGTCCGAAGGTTTGCTGTGCAAGACCCAAGACAGCTAGGGTCTCTTGCACGGCGCAATAAGCTCGACAATCCCCGTCACGGAGAGTCACTCTAAGAAGAAGTAGATGAGTGCAATTGCCGCCCGACCAATTAAGCATCTAGACTATGCCGACGATATCGATTTATTAGAAGAAACCGGGAAGAGGTGCTGAGGTTTTGGTGATGACTCGGAAAGGGCTCGAAGTTAATGAGGAGAAAACGGAATATCTGCACATGGCGAGGATAAGACCTGATGTGACCCCTCTGGAAGTAGAAAAGATGAGATTCAAGAATGTTTCAGTATCTGGGATCCATCGTCACCAGCGACAATGACATTGATATGGAAGTCGCTGCACGAATCCAGTATGGGGATAGGTGTCTTTATGCTTTAGGTTCTATTCCCCGCAGTCGAGTCTTATTTTCTTCTTTACGTACCGTGTCCGCAGCGGAGATTGGCGATCATCATAGCGATGCGCACTTTCGAGGCTGCTGAACGAAATAGGGACAATAAATTAACGCCGAACCAGTCCCTGAGATGCTTCAACCAAGATTACCAGGTCTGCGCAGTCCCTCAATCTTTCCTTGCGTTATAAGTCTGGGGATCCCTGACTGGTGGGCCACCTGTCAGGGCAAATCGGGTGGATGGAATTTTTGAAAACTTGTGGAAACATGATGGATGGTACTGCAACCTGCGAAGTTTTGCTGAAGGACTGAATTAGAAGGAAACTCCAATTAAAATTTTTTGATAATTTTTAGCTTCTGATAACGAGGTCTAACCCTTATTCAATAACGAAAACAAGATGGGTGAAAATATAATGAAAACGGTACCTTTGCATGTTAGAATAGCCCGTCCTCAACGCCTCTCTTGAAACCTCGATTTATTAGATACCTTAAAGCATTATAAAAATGATACATGCATTCAATATCGATTTATTGAATTCGAATTTAATAAAATTCCCACACAGAAAACAAATGATAAATGATAGAGATTGGTCGATAGCTATTAATATTGTTATTGTTTTTCGTAATTCTTTTGTATCTCCCGCGTTAACTCTTATCTCACGACTTTTACCTCTTATTGTATTTCCCCCCTTTATCACCCCGATATTTAATTAGCGTACCCGAAAAAGAGGGCGGAACAGGGGTAAGGTCATTTTTCTTGGGTTTTTTTTTTGCTCGAAATTCGGATTTATGGGTTAAGAATTTTAAACTTGGTGTATTTTAATTAATTTCTTTAAATGTTGGTCATATTTGGGGAGTAATAGTTACAATTAGAAGTGTTAAGGGGAGAGTTAAAATTGTGGCTTGAGGTGGTTTTGAGCTCAAGAAAAATTGGGATTTTTTTAAAAAAATTAATTTGGGTTTGCTGAACTGCTGTGTGCAAGAAGCTTAAAATTGAGAGTATTTAGATGGAAAATTAGTCTGAGAATTTCAGGAGGGTAGTCTTGCGTAGGATCTTTCAGCCCATGTTTGACCCTAAGACCGGGCAACCGTGACATTCGAAATTCAACTGCCCAGCCTTTAATCACTAGTGTGATCAAGTCTAGGAGGCTGCGGTGGGCAGGACATGTGGTGCGGACACCTGCCACAGGGCAGGCCCAGGATGAGGTGGACCGATAACGTTCGCCAGGATCCCCTCTCCCTCGGACTCAGGGATTGGGAAATTACGACCTTGGATCGCGGTCAGTGAAGGAAGGCGGAGGCGGCAGTAGGGCTTCAGGTCCTGTAGTGTCAGCTGAGTAAGAATAAGATCTATTCCTCTTTCTCCTTTTCTTTCTCTTTTAATTTTTAAAAAATCGGGACAAGGTGGATCACTACCGCTCTAAAAATGTTTTCCATACAAAAACATTTTAAATCCAGCCCCTGAGCTAATAAATCCTTACTCCCGAAAGGTTAAATCCCTTTCTTTTCACCCTTTATAGCCACGCACGGAGCACACGCACGTAAAATCAATTCCAATATAATATTAGCCATAACGTAAATTTTGCATTAATAACCAATAATTTAATATCATGAGAGAACGCAGAAGCAGGGAAAATTCTTAACCGCGGCGTAAGGAACCGATTTTTCGATTAAAAGGTTAAAACACTTTCTTTTCTTATGATTAAGCCGACACCGTTTGTTTGAAAAAAGTTGAAAAGAACATTAAAAGGCGTTTAATAAAAAGAATAATTTTAAATTTAAGAAAAGAAAAGGTAATAATGGACGTATAAATAGGTAGGCGTGGTACAACTTGTAAATCATACAGCAAATTGTAGCTTTGTTATTATCATTACTATGGTTATCTCTACGGCTGGCCAGTATCATTATCATCTTGCACCGAGGATACTTCACTAGGTCACTATTCGCTCTTTTTAGTTTGTTTTCTTTTCCCTTTTTTATTCGCGATAATTATGTCTTTTTACTTTCTTCGGTGATTTTTTAAAAAGAAAATTGTCATTTTTTTTAATTATGGTAAATGTGTCGCGAGAGGGAATTGGAATTTCATTTAAAAAAAATTGTGGCCGAGGATTGTTGAAGGAGGAACTTGCGTCTGTTGAAAACGATAAAAAATTCGAGCAGAAAATGTTATAGTAACTTATCGAAAACACTGGTTAGGTATTTGAAGTGCTAGGTTTTAATTAAGCCGCATACTGAGAAGTTGTTTCTTTATTAAATAAAGGTGTCTGGGATTTAATTTAAATAATTATGAGAATTAATTTATTTTAGATACAGAGACGCATGCATTGAATTTATTATATCCCTACTCTCCCTTCCTTATCAAATCGCGCCTTCTTGTTTTGATCTTTGCAGAGAAAAAAATTTGAGTTCTAATTTTTGTAAGAATGATGATGCTTTAATTTGAAAGGAGGGAAATGTTTTGTTATGTTGAAGCGCAACCAATCGCAGGCGACGGGCGGCCTTTTATAAATATCTAGGGTGCTGACTGAATGAGATATGGGATGTAGCTAAGATGCGAAGCTCGGATTGAGCAAGTTGGAGGTTGCAGCGAATCAAGAAGAGAGCGAACTAGGGCGCACTTTCTGTATCCTTTTGGGCAATGTGAAGATTCATGGATTGAAAAAATTTTTTCCTATTTACATCTATGAAAATTCACTGCTTACAATCATTTTGGCTATCGCTATTACTTCCGTCTCCGCTTCGCCTTTTGTTCCAGTTCTATGAAAACATCTCTTAAAAATCCGATTTGCAACCTCACATGGGCACATGCACATGCCCGGAATTAATATTTCCCCGAAAAGTGTTTGATGATATATTACCAAACATCAGGCGCCATTAATATCTCAATTTTTGCCAATAAATATTATCTTAATTACTTAAATAACACAAACAGATGCCTTTTTTTTTCCGAATAATAATCTCGGTAACAAGCCAGCGGGTGATTCGATTTGAATTTAAATGCGGAATAATATTTTGATCGACTCTCCGAATATTCTTTTCGCTGCTCGTGTGTGTTTCATTTGAAAATCACGAACCCTCCGGCAAAGACAAAAATATTCGAAAAGAAATTAATAAGATTAAAGGGGGTGAAAAAAAAAAAACAGAAGCGACGGATTTAACACAAAAATTAATAACCCATCGCTCCCAGCCAGGACACAACATGTAAATACCCGAGTATATTTAATTAAAGCATGCATAGCTATATTTTCAATTAAAGCAATCCTAGATCATTTTTTATAATAATTAATTCAGTGGTTGGTTATAAGAAAAGTAATTAATAATCCCTTGATTATAATTATGCTGTAACGTCCGAGGAAAAACGGAATATAATCCCCAGCTTCTCTTTCACTTTGCCGATTAATTAAGCTCCCTCCATGCTTTTGATGAAGTTTTTTATTTCGACTTAAGCACAATACTGATTTTTTTTAAAAAGCTTTTTATTATTTATAAATAAATTAGCTCTGACATTTGTAGCTATGATTAAACCTTCTTTAAATTGCTTTGAAGCCCCCATAGGTACAACAATCAGGGTTCTAAATACCACGGAGTAGGCAATTATATTTAAGCTAACGGCATTTAGATATTACAACATAAGGCACCCGTAATGATTAATTAGATAAGTTATTGCACCTCGTGTATACGTTTTGTTGAGAAAAAAAAAATCCAATTACCGCCTTCCCTGAAAAATCAAGGAAGTTAATGAAAGAGCTAGATTTCATCTAATGCTCCTAAAGTGACAGAATTCAGAGAATAACAAGTCCATCAAGTGAAACACATTCCGAGTAAAGAAAAAAATAACCGTCTTAAAGAATTAAGATGTTATTTCTGCAATCTGTCAGCATCGGAAAACGTGAAACAACAAATCTTTGTCGTAGTTATCCATTTAAAAAGGATGAAGGATGCAAAACGACATGATTAAGTTGTAGCCAGGATCAACAATAGAACTCGATTGGTCTGCTCGTAGTACCAAGTGATTATATTATACTCGTTTTTCAATAACATCATTTTTTTGTGAAGTTAATTAACTTTCTGGACCTATGAATAACTGTGACGTGATAATTACAAACTCAGTCGATTTGCCTCCAGGCTGATTCCTCCAGTCCCCAATTCCAGTTCGTACAGTTTCTCATTACCCCGGACGTCCAAGGGAATATACCTTTCGGATTTAAAACTAATCAAATTATCCATTTAGAACGTGACTAGCACACGCGAACTATTTTAAACGATGTCCGTGTATCGACACTTTTCTTTTCGGCTATTAGTTAAATTGGGATGTTTTTCGGTTCCCATGCCGTTTGAGGGGATAGCGTTGATGAAGATATATGTCGTTTGGAAATTTTCCAATATGTTGAATCGTTTCTTGAGGTGCTGGATAATAAATATGCGGGAAGTGAGTGTACGAGTAGTGGAAGGAAAATCGAGACCGGTAATGCAGGAACTGAAGTGATACTAGGAAACGTTTTGAGTCATCGTCCATTTGTACCGTCCGTAAAGAATGTTTATTTGTTGAACTTGAATCTTTGGAATCTAAATAGAATGACAGTTTTAAATTAACTATCATTCCAATTTTAATAATTTGTATTGTGAACCATTTCCAACATCATTATATATCTATTTACTGACGTCATATTTACTCGATTTTTATCGATTAAGTTTTGGAGTTTTTTTCTTTTTTGGATTGCGGACATGGCTTTAGTGCTAGAGGAATTGAAGTAGACGAAAAAATAATTGAATAAGTGTTAAGATTAATAATCAAATTGCCTTCTCTGGGAAATTAGGCTAAAGCTATAATTTGGAAGTTGGGAAGCTGGTTATAGCCATCAGCCTTCGCGCCAGAAATGAGTCAGCCACGATAAGGGGCTAACGTTACTGAGGTTTTGACGACTAAGACTCTACAAATTGGAATTCAGGAAGTTCAAGATGGTTAGAAGAGACAGCAGATGGTTGAGGAGGGGAGGTGTGAATTCTGATCCAGACAATTCTAAATTTTGTGTAAATCCAGTTTGTCCGAGATGATCACCAGAATCAGACTAAAAAAAAAAAAATGCATTAATTCAGGAAAATAGTACCGTAGTTAAAGGGAAAAAATGTTTAAGGAATAAAAACTTACAAAAGCTAAATATTTTCTCTTCTTCATTTTAAAGGCTGCTCTTAGCCCTATCTTGGATATTAGTTCTTTGATTTCCTTTTCATTAAGAACGGACAGAATTTCTGTCGTAATACTATTCTCTAAAACAAAAATAATTATTCACACCTGTCCGTTAAATTGTTTAAGAAATAAAGCTATATTCAGATAGAAAATCATCCGAAACCATCCACATTTTTTTTTCTCAGAGAGTCCAGTGAATTCATCACCATTAGGGTGTCAGCAACGGGTTTCGTTTTTAGAAGTTCGAGGTCAAAGTGGAGATAAAGGAAGTGGACGAAATCGAGAAAATAACTACGCAGGAGGCGCTAAGCGGAGGCGCTAAGCGGAGGCTAAGCGGAGGCGCTTATGGATCTAAGTGAAGCCGAAGAATTGAAGAGGACGTGCTATGCACAGACATGGAAAACTTTTTCCCAATTGGGGAAAGAATGGCGCACTGGAGTAAAAGGTCTTGTCGTCGTAGCCCAGTTCTACCCTTCACTTAAGCAATGTTTCTCAGGATACTTCTAAAATTTCGGCTATTTGGGTCCAGTTGTAATTCATGAGGCGGAGTGACTGGATCTCATCGTACGAAATGACATATGCTTAAGGTTGGGCTCTAGCATGTATTCACTGCTTTCTGGCTGTTCCATAAAATCTTAAGACTTAGTCAGTGGATAACGTACCCGACTCGCAATCGGGGAGTCTAGGGGTCGAATTCACTTTTCGGACAGAATTTTTCCCGACCGAAATTCACCTCTGATCATCAATATCTGGTCATGTGAACATAATTTGAGGAGTTAGAACGACTCGTGCGCTGTCGTTTGGAATTTGTCCCCCTTGCAAGGTTATGACGAGCCAGCAAGTGGTACAGCCTCTCTAACTTGCCGTTCAGATTCGGAGTTATAATAGGTCCCGCGTATCTGTGCATTACATTGGCGCATTACACAGATACGTGCAGAGAGGTTGCCGATACTCGGTCACGAGTGTGGCATTTCAAGAAGAAGAAGCAACCTTAAAACAGTGACTAAGTTAGGGCAACTGATCTTAATTAAAACAGCAGAAAAAGGGTGATGTTGATTTTGGAGACTTGGGAACGGGGCACGTGTGAGTACCAGTAGTCAGAGGTCTAAGACCAAGAGTGAATAGCCAAAGGCGATGGTTGGTCTCACTAATGGCAGAGAAAACCAAACTATGCCAACTTCCCCAGAAATGGAAACTTTACTCTGATCATATTCTTCATTTTAAAATTTCTTTCCAAAGACTTAAAAAAATCATTTCCACATTACAAAATAATAATTTTCGATTGAGCTAACATAACTTTAAATCTTTAGTTATGACTTATAACGCTAATACATTAATAATAAACATAAAATGTAAAACCCATAAAACCCAATGAACCGCGCGAATATTTAGTTAATCTTTAATAAACTTTTTTTTTTTAAAAAACGAAAAGAAATTAAGTCTCACCTTTAATGTCTTTTCTGCAGCTTACAGGGAGAAAAAAATATACTCGTCTGTTTCTTAAACCGACGAAACGCGAAATATCTCCAGGTGGTTGGATAACTGATTTAAAAATTTAATAAAAGAACATGGAGACGAGGAATCTATAAAGGCTAATACTCCATAAATCAAAAAATAATAAGGCCTTCTTGGAAATATTCTCAGTTAAACAAGATATCATTTTTTCTTCAATCTCATTTATTAAGTTTGTATGCGGAGGGTCGTCCATATTTATGCTTTTCGAGTTCCGTCGATTATCGCCAGGTGACCAAAAACAAGAAACTCCGATGCCACGCCATTAGAACTTTTAAAAAATATCCCAATCTCAATTATTATGTCGAACATCTTTATATATCTGGTTAAATAGACATTCCATATCTAATTAAATTTTGCATGTCACTCCGTCTAGCACTAACAATTAACGGCGAAGGTCGATTGGAATGTTTAACATGCGATCGAATTTCACGGATAATTCGAAATAAAAAAATTTTTTTTAACGTACCCATTGTCTAGGATGCTTTCTTGGGATGTGGTGATTATAAACCATAGCCGCGCCTAAACGAATAGGTGAACATATCGTTATCAGTTTATAAAATTTCATTATGAGGAATGCCTCGTACCTCGGCCGTACGAATAAAAATCATCTCAACTAAATAATGTTTCCTTTTTGTAAAAGTTAGACATGGGTAACAAGGCTCAAATTAAATTAACTCAAAAGACATTTTTATAGTTTTTAAATTTAATAAATCCATTGCATGAATAAGAAATTTATTATCTATCTTAATAAATTGTGTCAATTTCAACATTCTTATGAATCTGGTAATATTAACATGCGAGGATCGATCCATATGTAAGCAGGTTTTGGGTATAGGGATCGTTAATCTAAGATAAGACAGTTTTATCACATGAATAATTAGGATCAGCGTTAGTTAGTTTAATGTCGAATAGGTATCATTGAACGAAAAATCGTAATTTATGGCCGGAAAAAATTGCAATTTTTTTTCTCTTCATTAAGGATTTAAAGGAATCGGATTTTGAGTTTTTACGTGAGAACTTAATAATCGTTATTTTAAATTTTAAAATGAATTATTAAAATTAAGAAAGAAGAAGAAGAGCTAAATTAGAAATTGTTTTCTCATCAACAGCGAATGCAGCTAATGGAGCTTTGGTCAGGATTCCTGCAGACAATGTTTGTTACAATGAGTTTTCTGGTAATCTGCTGACGGCAACGTGCAGTTTCTGCCACTTTATTTCAACTTCTATACCTTATTTCCTTTCACGTCTAACTCGATTTTTACCTCTTTCTCATTTCTAATTCTACATGATTCTCTCACGTAATTTTATGTGTAAACTTGCTGTCAACGTCTGTGGTGAAGATAGAAACTTATAATATTGAGGTCGGGAAATAAGAGTACATTTTTTAGTGTGCTTTTAATTTTTCTTAATGAAGCTTTCTGAAAGAAGCGTTGTTGATTACCATCTTGCACCGGATCACAATAGTCACACAAGGAGGTTCCTATTGGCATCCAGGTGAGTCCCGCAGAATCTGGTATCAACAGAAGCATGGATTTAAGTTTGTGCATAGATAATTTGCTAGTCCGAAATAATTTTGTGCTATCTGCGAGTATCAGGTTGACACATGTTCTTCATACACTTTTAAAACTGATCTTCTTTGAAAGCAGTGAATGGTAGCAGTAAAACAGTTGGCGTGTTCATATTTGCTTTCTACTGCAGTTGTTTTTCTCTGCCAAGAGGAACCCGGGCAGCTATTTCCCACTACCCGTTGGAGTCGCTACCACGAAGTCTCTGGGGTTCATCTACAAACGGCAATATAAAAGCACCTTTTCCTGATTTCGATCTTTCCTTTTTCATTGACGCAAGTCCGCGTTAAGAGGAACCTATGCAGCTATTTCCCACTCCCCGTTGGAGTCGCTACCACGAAGTCTCTGGAGTTCACCTACAAACGGCAACATGAAAGCACCTTTTCCTGATTTCGATCTTTCCTTTTTCATTGACGCAAGTCCGCGTTGAGCCTTAATTTTAACAAGTTTGTGCCACTGCCTTCTTGCTATAATAAACATAATGAATCCAGGTCAATTTGATACTGGCAGATAGCGCAAATTTATTTCGGAACAGCTAATTATTCAAGCATCCCATCCCGAATTCTTTAAAGAGATGATTTTTTGCAGATGTAAAAAGAGTTGTCGTTGCTGTCTTAAAACTTTTAGCATTATTTTTAAGTTCATGGATCTTTTACTCCAGTGCAATTCTTTCCCCCATTGGGCAAAAGTTTTCCATGTCTGTGCATAGCACGTCCTCTTCAATTCTCCTGCTTCACTTAGATCCATAGGCGCCTCCTCTCCTATCTGCGTAGCCATTTTCTCGATTTCATCCACTTCCTTTATCTCCACTCTTTCTTCGACCTCAACCTCAACCTCGAACTTCTAAAAACGAAACCCATTGCTGACACTCTAAGATGATGATGAATTCACTGGACTCTCTCTCGCCTCGAACTTTCATTTCCACTCAAAAGCTTTTCTAAAAAATTAGCTGATAATTATTTCTTTGCTCTTTACGCCACTGCAAACACAATGCAAAGGATTGGAAAACATCATCGAAAATTAAGAGAGAAAAATCAAAGAGTTAAACAACAATAACAGTGAAAAATCAATTATCTCGAAACGAAATTAAATTAAAAAAAATATTTAAAGAAAAAAAGAAAAAGAAGATAACTAATTTCGAAAACAAATTTGTTGAGAAACACCATTTGGCATGTCAGAACATTAATAATATAGCGATATAAAATAAGATGTCAGAAGAAGTGTTATGAACAACTGAGCATAGGTAGTAGTTTCAAGTTACAAGATAAGCATGGTCGAAATACAGGTATAATGAAGTGGAAACCTTTTGATGTGAAGCCGCTAACTAAGATAGTCGACTCAGTGGTAAGAATCTCGTGAGGGAACATGATTAATTTCGAAAAATATGAACCCATGGAATTGATTTCTTGAGATCCAACTCAGCATGTGTTCAACACCTCTTATATGAAGTCTATGCCCAACGGGCGGTCACTTATACACAGGTTGCACGATTTCAACTATTTTAAACTGGTTATTTAATAGATTTTTACTTTCATGACAATAGCAATAATTTTTTATTAACAATACTCCGTATCGAAAAAAATGGAATATTCATTTATCAATTGATTTAGTCGCAGGTTTTCGGGATGTTATAAAAAAAGGAGGGAAAATGATAATTTTGGCCTAAAGTGAACTATAAAATTAAAATTCTTAATATTTAATGATTTAATAAAAAATTATGACAAAAACCTTGAATTATATTATGTTGTGGTATTAAATAATGGAATGTTAGAAGGAGAAGTGGATTTTCGGCAATTTGTCTAAGGAAAGCCGATTGGCGAAAATGTAATATTTTTAGGGATTTGATGTGGAATGAATGTGATACGCGAAAATCAGAATTAATTGGTTGGAATTAGCTTAGTCTAGATGCCTCTAAAAAGACTGAATCAGGGATGTAGTTGTGCCCCAGGAAGATAACGCAAGGCTTCTGTGAAATAACTGTGATCAGAGCGCCATTTTGTCTGAAAACGGTGCCGGTATCTGAACAGACTTTCGTGAACAGGATTCTAAAGCAGACGCTCAGCTGTCAATTGCTGGGGACGATGTAGAGAACCTGAAAAGAGAGTCGCCGACTAAATTGCTATGACCAAACGTAATCAAGAACTGAGCAGCAGAAGACGTATGACGTCATCACCAATCAACGATTTTGGTTGCAGCCAATGAGAAGCCAGGATTTCGATATACAGAGTTGATTGGAAACTCTTTCCTTTCAGGCTCTCTAGAACGATGTTGAGCTGGTGCGCACGCCTGTGAAATGCATGGGATGTTGGTTGAATAGTCAACTGGTTTGGCCGATTGGATGTTGTCAGGGTGTAGTTAACTAAAGAGATAATGCAAGTTAGAGATGGTTTAACCAAGAAGCACTTTTTTGCATTTTCCGATATATTTATTCTCATCTCCCCCTAACCACATGGCCAATATGCCAATATTTGACAACTAAAAAAGATCTTTTTATTAAAAACTTGTTTATAAATTTTATTGTTTTGGAAAGCTTACGGCTTACCTCGCCTATGTAAGTAACTCCTTCCGCTTTAATTTTGATACAAGTACAAATGAGGAGCTAGGTGCAAGAAGGGCACTTTTTGGCTTATGGCGAAAACTTTCTTGCACCTTACTCCTCAAATACAAATGACATACCTTGCTACAGTCAATCTATCTTCCAACACAGATACTTCATCATATTGATAATCTTCAAATTGCTCAGGCTCTGGAATGACAAGTCTGGCTGCTGAGCTGGTGCTTGTGGCACAGGTGCCTCTGTCGGCTTCAGTTACTTCTTTGACTCTGACATTGCAAGGTGAGAAGGCTGCTACAAAAAGGGAATATTGCTATTATACTGTATGAGTTAAGTCTACAACATTTTGAAGGGCTTCGATCCGTCTACCGCCATCTCGATATTGCGACAACTTGTCTGCTTTAGCAACGGATCCGAGAAAAGAAATCACAGTAGCTACTTACAAACTGCTGTGATTTCTCAATCTGAATATCAAAACCTACTCCATTCTCCTCACATCATCGCTCAGATAATTAATTTACATTGTTTACTCTAGCCACCGTAATTAATTACAATTCCTTCATCATAATCTTCGATGGGTGTGAAAAATAAAACGCACAAAAGGATTTCAGTTGCATAAGAAAACATTATAAAATACTCAAACTGCCAATGAAAATAATAACATAATGAATAAAAGACCTGACGGAATTTAAACTAATTGATTGACTGATTTAGTTCAGTTTGATTGGAAGGCCCCCCCAATGTAATGAATCTCCAAACATGGAACGTCTTCGTGGGTGTTTCGACCATGCGAAATCATTAACCTTCATGAGAAAGAGTTCTTTGCATGTCTTAATAAGAATGAAATAGTTGACAAATCGGTGTTTAGCATTACCTTTCCGTCTTAGCATCATAATTTTCTCGACCGAATTCATGGTCATTTTATTAAATTTATGAATCATTTCTACATTTCGCCTTATAAATTAATTTTCGTGCATTGTAACTGAAATCGCTGTTAAAACATTAACCTTTTTGAATTGTACGACCAATTTTCCTTTTTTCCCCCCCGATGTAATCTAAAATGCGAAGTGTCATGCACAGATATCTAGTTCCCTTTTTTTTCATTACGTTATGAAGAAAATTTCGTTTTGATTAGGCTTATTTAATTTATTGTCGAATGCCTCGTATATTACGATGAGAAACGAGCTACTTTTATCTGTACGGGATCAGAAAAAAGGAATGTTTTTCTGATTTCATCCTCGGCTTTTTTTCGATTCGGAGAATTTTAATTTTTAGGACGTGGCGATATATATAGAAAAAAATTAACCGTGACGGGATTTTTATAAGATTCAATAAGGACAAAAAAAATAAGTTACGATAATGAAGAATTGAAAAGTTAGACTCCCCAGGCCGAAGCAGTAAACACACGCATATAGAATGGACGCGTCTTGTATAAAATCCTGTTTTATGGTTGTAGCTCTATTTCTCGTGACGTAGACCTTTTATTTTTGTTTGGAAATGCGTTTTTAATAATGTTATTAAGCGAGAAAATGATCCTTTGGGTTAATTTGTCAAAGGATTTTTTTTTTAAGTGAGAAAATTTAAAGAGGAATAATTTCTCGGTGGAAACTGGTGATCTGTTTTGAAATAAAGAGATCGAGTAATGGTTGTTATGAGGCACGCTGCAAAACTGAAGATCTAGAGAATGGCGAATTCGAAAAATATGGAATTAGTGGCGTTCAGCTTCCATTGGACACCCAGGAGGTGTGAACGCAGTCCATCGTTCGGGTTTTTCGCGCCTGATATATGGGAACCCTTCCCCCTTCAACGAAATGGTCGATGAAGAGGCCTATATAAAACCCATAAGAGTCCTCACCATCCCTAAACGCGATTCGCGACCTAACCAAAAAAAAGCCCTAAAGGGAAGTCCTAGGGGAAAAATAAAAAATGAGATGCGTTCGCTGCATCACCCGCACCACAGCTACTAGCACCTCTAGTACTTACTGCGTGGCAAACCAGCTGGTGCGCTTACCTCCTCTTGAAGACCTCCTCTTGAGTGTAATCCAAAGGTAATCCAATATGTGTATCCAAATAGTGGTGATGAACTTCACTTCACTTTTGCTCTGCTCTGATCACTTCCGGGAAAAATAAAATATTAAAAATTAACACTGAAAAAATAGAAAAATAAATTATTAATTTCGCACCAAAAGATTTATTATTATTTAAAAATTTTTTATTTATTTTGATACTTCACTGTAAAGTTTCCGCGCCGTTCTCCGTAACCGTACGCGAGCTCGAACGCGTCAACGCGGAAAAAATTAATTCACAGTAACTAAATTTTCTTTTTAAAAGTATAAGGTCGGTTGAAAATGAAGTAGAAGTTAAGAAGGGTTGTTTGTTGTTAGTTTAATGGCAATGATAATGATTGATGATAGTGATGATTGTTAGTACTTACACTAACCTTAGTTACGTCTAACATGCTTACGACTAACCTGACTTAAAGCTAACCTAACTTAAAACTAACCTGACTTAAAACTAACCTAACTTAAAACTAACCTAACTTATTGACTAATCAAGAAATAAAAAGAAAGGAAAGGAGAAGAAGGTTTCAATTAATATTATTATTAATTTTACTAATAATAATATTAACTTAAAATTTAAAAAAAATATTCAAATAATTTTTTTTAGTTACTGCAAGTTATTTATTTTATTCTTTCACTCCGATTTATATTTCGAAACTTATGAATATACATCTCGCACAACACTAAGCGATTAACTATTGCTTAGTGTTAAAAAAAAATAAAAATACTTAATAATTAAAACTTAAGTGAACTTAAAATTTACGATCTTTACGTGATGGAAGTCGGAACGCAACTAAAGATGGCGGGGGAATGACGTTGTTTATATAGGGAGCGATGGTGGCGCCAGTGTTAACGTCAGTGGCCACCATGTGAACTAAGGAGGGGAGGGGAAAGCTTACAAGTGTGTAAAGTGCTGCCCTCTTACTTTTGCGGCAGAGTTGTGAACTAAATTTAAAAATGGCGGTGTTATTGAAAATTAAAACGCAGAATTGAGTTTTCAGTTGATATTTTTAGCTTATTTTTGAAGTCTTTCTGTTTTCCTCTGATTTTTTTTCGGAAGCTTGAATTATAAATATTTGGTGTTGATTTGGTCGATCCCATGAAATGACCTAAATCTTGGAGTAATTTTTGGGGGATGAATATTTAGGTTATTCTTAGTATTAAAAATTCGGAAAAAATCTTGGGGGAAAGGTGAGTACTGGATAAACTAGAGGAAAAAAATTAAGTCTGGCCAAACTAGTACGAAAATTTAGTCTAGCGAAATTTTTGCTTGGCTAGATTATTGAATCCTTTGCATTTTTTTTAAAATTGAAGGATCTTTTTTTAAAAGTATAATTTTCCCTTATTAATTATAGAACAAAAAACATTTTTAACACTCAGAGCATATGTGGGTATTATTATGTTTTTATAAGAAGACATAAATTAAAATTTCCCCCCCATTACAACCCCTTAGTAAAAAATCTCGAAGGAAAATATTCCCCGTGCAGAGGCAGCCTGTTAACCAGGCTGGAAAATACATTTCCAGGAAAGGATAAAAATTACCTTTTTGAAAAAATATTAAAACCGGTTTAAAAGTCGGGATTACACCATGTTTTTTTCAAAAAAACAAAAAAAAAACAAAACCGGAACAAAAAAATAAATTAAAAAATAATAATCAAGACGTCTTATAACGCCCGTATGAGTCAGAGAAAGCATGTAAATTAAGGGCTAGTTGTTTGAAAAGGGGAGGATTAAATTTGACTTTGTAAATACAATGTTTAGCATATGAACAGAAGGGAAGTTAAAAAGTTCCAACACCTCTGTTTTCCGAATAATCGCTGACGGTAACTTCCTTTGTATTTTAATTTAAACATAGGCGCAACTTGGGGCTGTCAATTATGCCGCTTGATGTCTTTATGCCATGCAAGCTGTTAAATATTATTCAAGGTAGTCGAGTTGAAAACCGAATGGAAACCGTTTGGCTTGATTGAATCCTTGGTGTAAAATTAAAGGTTTCGGGCGAAATTTTTTAGGATGAACATTTTTCAAATTAGCAAGGTACAAAATTTGAAATTATTGCCATGGAAAAATAAATCTGAGCAATTATTATGTAAGTCGTTTGAATAAAGTGTGAAGTGCGGTTCTGCGTCGGTTTTCTTTAAAACGACGACGGCCGACTGTGCATAGCTTTTAATTATACTTATTACGCTTCGTTCTTTAAATCTCCATGGGCGTGTAATATATTTTAATTCACAGTTTTTATAAAAACCGTGTTGGTTGTCAGTTAAATAACGTAATCAAGGAACAATTAACTGTTGACCAGTTAACTTGCAAGTCTTTTTTTGAAGTAGGGAAAAAAGTAGAAGCGGGGATTTCTGGCTTCTAAGCTTACAGATTCATTATAAACGTGAAAGCATTCGTAGAATTCTTTTACTGGAAAATTAAGTCATCATCTTATTTCAATAGTATTTTTTTTTTATTATTATTTTTAATCTCACGCGAAAACTGAATCTACTGCTTATTTCTCCTTTGTTTTTTTTTTTCAACGTTAATAAACTATATTTAATTATAGGGTGTATTAAAAACAATTATTGATTATTTTAAAGGCCTTATCGGTTTTCCCTTATCGTTTGGCCCTGGTATAATTATCGTCGTTTCGAAAGTTTTTATTTTTTTGTGTGCGTTCGTTTAAGGCTAATTATGCCAAGTTGAGGCTTATTCGAATCCAATGCAATTATACAACGCAACAGCAATTAGAATAAGAAGAAAATGAAGTTATTGAAAAGTTAGCGTGCTGCATGGTAATGAAAATCCAATTTGAATTAACTGTTCAATTCACGCCCAAACGAACGTTAAACCCTCGTTAACTACACTGTTGACCGATAGTTTAGTTTTATGTTGTCGACTTTTCTTTTTTTCTGGGGAAATGATCAAGGGTGGATTTTCTTCGTTTTTTTTAAAAAAAAAATATTTTTGAGTTGCAAGGGATATTGGAGTTTTCGTTGAAAGAGAAAATCGTAGTTTGAGAATTAAATCCGGCTAAAAATTAATTACAAGTGGTTACAGAGTGTGACATTTTGCTGAGTCATATTTAACCTTCTTGTTACACAGTTGTAGAAGATAATTATAAGGAGGAATCTTTTTATGATGTATTTATATCGCTTATTAAAAGAGCGATGACAGTTCGTTTAGTGTATTTTGTTTGGAAATTATTTTTTTAATAATGGTGGATTAATGGTGATTGAAGGAACAATTCTTGGGAGATTATTCGGCGATTTGGAAAAGTGTGAGATGGGGCTAGGAGAGACTTTAGTTTAGAGAGTGAATACTTATGCCCAAGGGAAGGGAAAACTTGAGCTGTACGAAATGGTCTTACACTAAGTAGGAACAGAATCAAAGAAAAAGTTTCGACAAAAAACTCTGAGTTGGTGGGTGGCGCATTTATCACCTTCTTCCGCAGCCTCTGTGACTTAATCACACTTGCAATAAAAGGCTGACGAGTGAGCCTTCAGGTCTCTTCCTTCTCTTCACGTTTTGCTAATCAGGGTTTCATGAGAGGGCTGTTCGATCGGATGAAGATGTTGAAAAGAAGCGGTCCAAAAATAGAACCTTGAGGCACCCCGCATAAAACTTTGAGCTGTGATCTCAGATTTACTTACTCACATCAACGAACTGATTCCTGTTCCCTTAAATAATGCAGATGAGGTATACGTCGTTTAGTGTCAAAAGATAATCGCTTCCGTACCTGAGCCATTTTTTCTGAATAATCTTAAGCAAATTTCTGCAGGAACCCATCAAAAAGGATTTCAAAAATTTTTTTCAAGCACCTCTAACCCCCCAGAAATTTTTTCTTGTTCCACCCATGCTTGGGCCTCAATCACATCTCATTCTTGCATTTTCTCTTGAAAACCAGCAAAGTATTCACTTTGGAAAAATATTTTATGACATACCTCGAGTCGATTCTCTTTGTTTTATTTTACAAAACGTCACATTGCTAAGTGCTCTGTTATAATTAAAAAACATTCTCATTTTAACGCCAATGTTTTTATAGAAAAAAAAACCATATACATTATAACAAACGGTGATGACGATAATAATAATTAACCTGTGACTGTAACAGTAATATGCTTGAAGTCAGTCGTGTTTGACATGTTAATAAAGACATAATCAGTGTGTTAGTACCGTGTATTTCGTGTTTATTACTAACCGCCGCTAATCTTTCAATAATTCACTCAACTTTGTCGTATTTACTATATTGTCTCTTTTTTTTATTGTCTTCCATTTAAAATTAGTTTCATCTTTTTGTTTCCTCGATATAATGCATGATTTTTAAACACGTCAGCATTCGTTAACACTCAACACGCTTCGAAATA
This sequence comes from Liposcelis brunnea, assembly GCA_023512825.1. Taxonomy (NCBI): domain Eukaryota; kingdom Metazoa; phylum Arthropoda; class Insecta; order Psocodea; family Liposcelididae; genus Liposcelis; species Liposcelis brunnea. The sequence goes on from CM042071.1 coordinate 5,186,399, forward strand.
AAAATACGAAAACAGCCCGTGTGTGTAAAAGTTCTGGAAATAATATCAGCTCAAGACCTGTTTCTCCTAAAGAGAGACGAAAAAAAAAAAATTAATCTTCGCTTGTTGTAATAACTATCATTATATTCAAGCGAATTGATTTGAGAATGTCTCAATTTATCCTCTTACGATACATCTTCCATAAATATACACCATCCTCTATTCAATTACCGGCCGGTATTAATAACGCATTTTTCAGCTTCAAAATTATTTTAATCATGTTGCGCGATAGTTTTATGCAATAAAGTATGTAAATTCCAAATCGAGCACATGGAAATTTATTTAGGCGGGTTTTCGAGAAAAATTATAAGAAAATTTAAATCGCTGCTAGACAAGTGAGTTGGGTGAATATTGAGAATGTGAAGGTTTTTTGGTATTGTGATTTTTTTGACGCATTAATTCACACGAAAATTAACGTACAGATGCTTCTTTCTAATCGTGTCTTCCCTCCGATGAATTCGGATTATTTATTGAAGGCCCTAATCGATAAATTGGTACCAGTTTTGATATAATAACTTAATTACAGTCGAATTAAAATCATTACATTTTAGTAATTGGATCTCATAAATAACGTAAAGTACTGTATCTGCTTCATAATCTGGTATCAAGTACGTTTTTCATCAATTAAAAAATGTTGCATTAAAAATTAAAATGTTTTTTAAAGTTAAAAATTATTTTTTTACAACCCTGCAGGGGTCAGTTTACTGATCTTGCTTCCCCAACCGAGCGGTCCGCTTTTGTCCTATATCGGTTCTTTGTTATTCCCACGTGATGCAATAACACCTGTAACAGTGGCGGCTTGAAAGTTGGTTATTTATCAGGGTTAATTTATTTTTTGAAGTTGCCGGTCAGCTTTTGGGCGCGAGCTAAAATTACTTGACGGATCGGAATTTTGCTAAGCGAGATAGAGACATTCAGATTGTTAAAGGTTGATCTAGCTAGTTTTATTAGAGCGCTTATTAAGCTGGGTAGAGGCAATCTAAAGCAGATCTAAAAAATTGGTATTACGTCCTTAGTATATCTTCCTCCTTTATTGTAATTTTATTTTATAATCTGTTCTTATTGTCACTTCTTGACTGAGATCTGCTGGTGGTGTCTCCGTATTAATATTTTGAGCTTTTTCTTTTGTTGCAGTGCTGTCTTTTTTCTTTGCAGGAGCTCTCAATGGTTTTTCTGTTCTGTTCATCCGTTTGCCTGTAATCTGTAATATTGCTGTAATTTCAGTAATGTCTTACCAATTTATTTCTGTACGTCAGTGCAGAACTCGACTAAGTTTATTTCCAAGATGGCGGTGTCTTTTCATAACTTAACAATAAGAAACAAGTTTCAAATCGGAGATGGACTTAGTCGAATTCTGCACTGACGTACAGATTTAATGACCAGACATGAATATTCAAGCTCTATTTTGTTAAGCGACCGCAGCCGTTATATCTCCGGTTCTTCTGTTTTTCCTGCGGTCTGAGCCCTGACTAAAGTAAACGAAATCCCACAGAAAAACCAGAGATTAGAATTTTTAAGAAAGTAGAACTTACAGAATGAGGTGCGTCCAACCCAGGAACGTAAACAATTGGTGAAGGTGCGCCGCAAATATTTTCACAAACTGTAGGTTAGGTTAGGTTAGGTTACTCTCTCTCTAACCTCAGCAATCGTTTAGACAAGTGGACCTTTCGACTAAATGTAATCATTTTTTAAAAATCAGAAAGAAACTAGGAGCCTAATTATTTCTAAAATATTTCTTATTTCTCAAATATTTCTTTGAAAGAATCATTTGAGAAATAATTAGGAATTCAGTAGCCCTTTATATCATGAAATAATTAGGAAATCAGTAGCTGAAGGACATCCAGCTGCAAAACAAAAGCTGGAGGATCTCCAGCTACTGATTTCCTAATTATTTCTCAAACATTCCTTTACCCTCTCACAATTACAACAAAATTACTTCTTACCTTTTCCTTCCGATGGTCATCCAGGTGGAGTCGCCATCACCAGTCTCACCAGTCCGCTACTGCACCCATGACACGTTATTTCCATTTAATGTTTTAAATATTTACTGCTTTTCTATATTTTAAAAAATATTATAAAAATACAGGGAAGGATCCTTTTGTTATTTTTGTCGTAAAGAAAGAAACAAGATTGTTATAATAATCAAGTTCAAGTAGAGTTTATGAGCTGAGACTGGTATATAATAATTTTAAACGACTAATTAAAATTTGACCCTATCATTATGTGAATGCACGATGTGCATGTTTATTATTAATATCATTATTACAACTACTACATTTTTTTTCTTAATTCTTTTTTTCGACGTACGAAAGTTTACTTATGGCTTCCGTAGAATAATAAATAATAGCAATCATTTACGTATTATAAGGTTGAAAGAGCATTCGAAATATCATTGGTAAAGATGCTTGAAATAATGCAGTGGGACGGGCCAAAACTTAGTTGCTCTGGGTTTGTTAATTCTTTTTTGAAGATCACTTACCTTTATTTTTTTTTGCTAAATGGAAGGATACGTTTAAATAAAAAACAAAAATTTACATTTCTAATAAAGATTTCGATTTATTTATTATATCTATCAACTTTTTAATTTTTATATTTTAATTATTTTCATATGAAATTAATCAATCAACGGTTAATTCATTCATGGCTATTTTCTTTTCTAGAAAAGAAAAAAAATTGAAATTTTTGGACAGGAACTTATGTGAAATTTGTACGAATCGTTTTTTTTTTTTTTTAATTAACATAATGAGAATATATTTTCCGCGATCGATTTTTATATTGCATTTTTTTTTTTTTTTTTGAACAATTATATGAGATACATACGAATTACTATAAATTAAAATCGGACTAAATAAAAACAGATTCTTTTTTAATTAAATTAATTTTTTTTTTAAAAAAGAAAATTACATTTTGATGAAAATTTATTTGATAATAACGCGATGCTATTCTTTTTTATTATTTTTATTTAATTATGCAAACTGTATACACTTTAATTTTTTTTTAATTATACGATGATTCGTCAGCTGAAATTGTTATCGCATTGCGTTTAAATGGGATAAGGTTCGTTTAGAACGAATTTTGGGAGGAGTTTTGTATAAAGAATTTAAATTTAAGACTTTTAAAGTGGATTTAAGAAGTAATTGTGGATTAAAAAATATTTGTGATAATATAAAATTTTGAAGTGGTTTGAAATTTTTTGTGGAGTTTGGAAAATGTAGCAAAAAAATATTAAGGTAATTTTTTTATTGGCCTGCTTGATTGGCAAGTTGTGGGATTTTGTGGCAATTTTAAAAATCTGGTTGATTTTCTACTTTGGTCTTACTTTTTTCTTTTTGATAATTTTTTCTCATTCTGCTCCATGGTCTTCCAGGTCTTGAAACTTTTGTTGATTACCATGGCAACGCTGACTCAGGGGTAGAGGTCAGAAAATGATTCTAAAAAAAAATTGGCTAGGGAAAAACTCAGGATAGTTGCTGAAAGCTAATCTTAAAATCATGCTACTTTTTACAAAATTCCACTGGCACTTCTTAGTCAGATTTAAGCAAACTATCATTTTACCTTTGAAAAATATTGAAATAAAAACTTACTCTTTGATATCTTTATTCCTGCAGGACTATTCGCAAACACGAAACAATTTCAGCTGTCAACTTTTTTTTTTATATTTTTGCACTTCACCCAATATATATCTCGGTTATCTAGGCAGACTATCAACAATTTTACAAAATTTTATTCGTTATGGCAATTTGTCATGTCGATGAATTATTATTATTGTTATTACTCGGTGAAACATCTCCCCTCTTGGACACGTCTTTATTTTCCGCACTCATCGTTTCCGCCCGACTTAAAAGCGATTCAATACTAAAAGGATTTAATCTCCTCGGTTTACTCGCGAGGATCGATCTGTTATTAAAAAACGAAAAAGTCAAATTCATTGAATTCGCGCAGGGTTGCCTATAATCACCGATCCTTATATCGTTTTTATTTAATTTTAATAATTTTTTATCACTCGAACTATCATCCGAAGTTCTTTTATTATCATCCTGATTTTTCAGTCTATCCTCTTTATGTTTATTATTCCGGATTTCGTCGAATTCCTCATCGGTTTTCGAACTGTCCTCGCTAAGTCTTAAACTAAATCCGAGTTTGATTCTTTCCTCCTCGGTAAGTCTTCGGTTTTCATTTGTTTTATCATCACCGTCCCCGGTTACGAACGATATCGGCTCCGATTCGGATTCGTTATCCACGTGTAAATAATCGCTTTTATGAGAGGAATTTTCATCGTCGTCTTCGTCGTCTCCGACGACGTCGATTTCGACGTCTCGCGTCGACGTGTTACCGACGCTTGATATGCTGCAGATACTCGAATTGGATTCGGTGCTGTGTTGGAGCATGAGATTGGTGTTGTCGTCGGATTGGGCGTTCGTCCTAGAATTGTTTTTCTTATTCATTTGTTGTTGCTCCCATTCTTGACGGAGGGTTTGCACGTCGACGACGATTCCTTTCGCTGCTAGTTTCCGCTGTTGCCTTTCGAGGGATCGAAGGAGCTTCTTTTCTCGCCTGTCTCTTTCTTTACGTTTTAATTCTTCGAGTGGGATGGGTTCTCCGCTACACGTTTGAGGATGAGCGTTGTGGGCTGGACGTCCGGGGCCTTTTTTCGTGTGTTCTTTTTTTCTCCATTTGGCTCGACGATTTTGAAACCATACCTGGGGAAAAAGAAAATTAAGAATTATGTTTTGCACAAAGAATTTTAGTGGGAACACTGGCCAGAGATTAAAGGACGGAGTAAAAATCAATTGGCAGGTCAATCGGAGATGATGTCTGTAATATAAGAACGATTTTTTAAAAAATGATGTAGGTTTGAATGAGGAGATCCATAGGCTCACAAGATAGCTGCTGATCACTAGTGCGATCAAGGCACGTTGGCTTCAGTGGATGGGTCATGTAGTGCCCGCGGCTGGGAGTGACTGGGGCCATTTTCCTTGCACCCAGGAAGTATCAAACGTGACACCTGGGATGTGGGATCTCTTGCCGCCTCGGAGTAACTGCGTCACGTTCTTTAGGCTAAACCTAATGGAATCGAGACCAAGAATGTTTCAGTCTGTCCAATCAAATATCGCGAGGATCTGATCTCTGCATCAGCACGCTGCTGCTGAATTCTGGCCACTACTGCTCAGAGTTTCTCTTCTGCGGGCTTAATTGTCGATACTATGCGCCTGGTCAGTTGTCTTTTCAGGCGCCTCCTTGCAGTGTAGCAGCCTTCCTCGGCGGGCTGGTTCTTCGGAAGAAAGACGTGTCTTCTGGTGGTAAAGACCGCCTTACTGTGGCTAGTAACATTTGTTTTCCTGACATGGTAAACTCAGGGAGTTGGTTGTTCGGGAAGAAGGTGTGTCTACTTTTCCTCTTGGTGTTGAAGATCACCGATCTTACTTCTCCCCACAGTTTCGCCTCTCACTGGCATTCGGAACGTGTATCAGTTGTTTTGGAACGCCAGGAAGAAGCCCAGAGACCGTGCCTATGACACCACCAGCTGTGGACGAGGTCTACTGTTTCCCTCCGGCCTGCAGGTCGTTTGGTGACCACCTTCCCTGGCCCCGAACCTAATATTCGTGCGAGGCAACTGCCTGCTTTGTATCCGTGATCGGATGGGCGAGCAGGGGTGGCGGTGGGTTTCAGTAGGTTATGTAGCACACCTGTCGCAGACGATATGGCAGGTCCTTCATGGACGCTCTACAAGCCCAAGGCTTACATTAGACCGCGGTTGCGTTGGGAGGACAACATTTCTGGAGATGCGCTCTACTTCGATGAGCGTTAAGCAATTAAAGGGTCACTTCAGATTTTATATTAGCTTTAACGGATTAAGTCACGGCCTACTAACGTAAACCGCCACTGAACATAGGACCCCTGCGTCGTTAGTGTTATTTAACAGGAAGAACCCAAGTCTTGTTATAATGACTAACTTTTGCAGATCATGGTGAATCTAAAATAGACAAAATAATAAAAACTTTCTCTTGATTATTATAAGACGAATCGAGCTGAAATCGTCATTTATAACTGTAACAAGAGACATTAATCGAGAATGATAATAAATATAAAAACGCATTAACATATAAATAGTGTTGGAGTACATTATAAGTATAACAAGTGAATTTTTCGATCCAATGACAATTGTAAACTCGTCACCATTTGTTCCCCGTTGATAAAGGCTAGCGGAGATCAAATCAGAACCCCCTAAATAATTAAAATTTCACGTTAGAAAATTAAATGCTGTGGAAATAATAACAATTTCAACACTATCAGACGCGTATCTGGTTAAGATGGATGACTGGAGCACTGCAGCAAGGGTGGAGGAACAAAAGGACCGGGCTACAAAATAAATGTTCAGTAGATTCCTCTGGAGATTAAGCCATCTGTCCATGGCATCGTATCACACTTTCCCTTATTTAATTTCTTTAGTGATTTTCCACGCGTTTTGTGAAAATCGGTTCTGGTAAGGAAAAGGATTAGTTAAAGTATTAAGGTGGAATTTCGAAAATTTAATTTAAAAGTGTGTGAAGTGATATTTTAAAAGGTTCTTATTGGTTTTAAATAAAGAAAACTTGTCAATATGTAGAGAAATTTTCAATTATGAAAATTGAAAAGTTCTTTTCATCAATTTCAAATTCTTCTCATAAATTTACAATAAGAAGCAAGTTTGAAATTGGAGATGGACTTGGTCGAGTTCTGCACTGACGTACAGATTTATTCTCTTAAATTGCGTAGGCTGAAAAATGACTTGGGATCTTTGTAAATTTTTTGTCCTGTTTTACTTTGTTCATGGGAAATGATTTTTGCTCACAGTGTGTTATTTTGTTTTATCTACTTGGGGATGAGGCTATTGCCACAGCTTTGAATCGGACTGGGTATCGTAAAAAAAATTGTTTTGCAGACTTCTAGAAGGCCTGCAGTTGCGCACTGGGCAATATGACTCTTGTGCAACGTTCTGCATGAGATGCCCTCTTTGAGTAGATGCTTTTTGTGAAAAGACAGAAGCAAAATTTTTTCAATAAATTCGACTCTACCATTTTATTTATTTTTATAATCATAGCACAACAATATCAATGAGGAGAGGATGAAACCTGATGTGACTACTCTGGATATTGAAGGGATGAGATTCAAAAATGTTACCGATTTCCGGTATCTGGGATTCATCATCAGCGGCAGCGATATTGATTAAGAAGTCGCTACTCGAATTCAGAGTGTAGACCAGTGAGGAGATCCGAAGGCTTACTGAACAGCTGTTGATCACTAGTGTGATCAAAGCTCGCAAAATTTTGTGGGTGGGACATGTAGGGCAAGCGCCCCCGACGCGAAGAATTTAACAAGTTCTGGATAAACGCCCGACTAGCTCTAGACCTCTTGGAAGGCCACAATTTTGCTAAGAGGACAAAGTGCGGGAAGTCTGGGGCTTCCTGACTGGGTAGAGCCGCTTGGCGCAGCGTTCGTGATGCGGCAATAAGGGTCTGTACTCTGTAGAGCCACGAATAGACGAGTAGCCCAAAGAAACAAGATGTTTTTTTTAAAAACTGACACCAGTCTGACATTAAACCAAAAATTGTACTACTACAAACGAGAAACAAGACTCAGTGAGAGATTTAATTGAAAATGTGTTCGATATAAGCCATATGGTCTCTATTGTCCCCATCTTTCTAATTATTCACTGCCTTTTCACGATCACTGCACCTTCCCTAACTTTCTCCGTAACTTAGGAAAAGCTTCCTTTTAGCACTCATGTCAAAGAAACACTTAAAAAGCCTCATTTCTTAAAATAGAAATGCTTAACTCAGCAATAAATGTAATTCACGAAGCATATCAACATTATGAATATGTGAAAGTTAAACTGCTGTAATTTAATGATAATTTATTCCACTTGAGGGTGTGAAAGGGGGGGGGGGGGGTGAAAAAGAAACTAAAAACTTTCCCCCCCGCGACCCCCCCGATCAAACATTAAAATCCGTGCATGGAACAGCCCAGTCTAATTAAATATTGATCGCAGTATATGAAACTTTAAAAACCCTTTCGCTCATTTTTGAATATTAAAAATTCGTAAAACGATTTAATTCTTCATTTAATGTCTATGCTTTTGATCGACACGTGAAAATTTAATCAATCATATCCATTTCTTCGCTCATAACACAAATTAAAATCATACTTTTCCTCTTTCCCCCCTTCTCTAGTTAAGCTATACTTTTTATTCGACGAAGTGAACAGTCGTATGCGTGAGAGTACCCGTTAAAAAAAAATCATGAATGAGAAGAAAGTTTAGTAAGAAAATAATTGTAAGATTCAGTTTCAATTTATAAACCGTGATTAAATTTCAACCTGAAGGGACCCAGAGAGGGGGACGGAGGGATGGGTTGATTGAGTCATAAAACATGGCAGAACAACACGAAAATTCATCCCCTTCTCAGTTAATTTGAGTGTTAAACTGGAAAAGAACCATCAACCCCTAACTTCCATGTACCTTTCGTGTTTTCTATTAAATTGTTATAGCCTTGGAAAAAAAATTATTTTCGTTCAAAAATAATTTTTTTTTTTTATTACAACGTTTTCGGCTTTTAGAACGTTCATGACCGTGATTAATAAATCAAAGATTAGCGAAACCTTTTATTTATTTTTATTTTTAAAAGAAGCGTTATTACCAGAAGCTGCGAGTTCAAGACTCCTTATACGTGCCGGCTACACGAATGGCCTCTCAAGTATGGCTAATTTTATTTTTTACAAATTAGTACCAAATTTAAAAGATCATTAAGAACTCAAGAAAGTGCAAAATAATGAAATAAAGCAATTTTTCATCGGCATTCCCTTTGCCGTTCTCCTATTAAAATTTTCAACCTGTCTCATTCACTTTTCCACGTGGATTTATCAAAAAACATACCGAAAGATAAAACCCGACCCGGGAGGGTTTATTTAATATAGGGAAGAAAGGACGACAGATGGCATAACATAAACCGCAACTAGTAATGAGGCAATTGGGAATCAGCTAACTTGACTTCCCCACTTTTGAAAAAACCCTTGAAGATACGAGGCAGCAACCCCTGCGTTACTAAATCAAAAAAACATTGATTTAATACGATTTTTGACATTACCTCCTACCATTTACCAACCGTATTCACTTAATTTTTTAGTATACAACCACGGGGGCAAACATGGGGATAAGTCCCACTATTAATTTTTTTAAAAAGGATTCCTCTCGCGTCAAAATTTCTCAATTCTCTAGAAGAATCTCGTTATTTGTTGCCTAGAGTGGACAATTTGTGATGATCCTAACAAGGCGAGTGTTTCCAAATGGCCTAAAGTCAAATCGGCCCACCTAATTCAAGTCAACACGAAACGAGAAAGATAATTAAATTTGAAATAATCAGTTCTCCGTGTTTTCGAACACGCTTACTTCCGTGATTTCGGTATGGTCCCCCCCCCCCCCCCTTCTTCGACTTTGTACCCCTCGTCTTAAAGTTTTTCTTTTTAATTTTCTATAACGTCTTTATCTTAAAGCACACGAAGCCTTTTCAACTTTACATTTAGCTCGGTTATAATATAAATAATTTTAATTTTAACCGAGTTGTTTTTTTTAAAATTCATTCAAAAAAAGGAATTTTTTAAGATGGATTATTACGTCGCACTAAAGCAGAAAGATCGTATCTCATATTTCTTCATTTTATAGAAATGGGGTTGAAAGTTTTTTTTTTAAAATGTGACCTTGTTTCAATTAAATTAATTTTAAAAATTTTTTTTCCATCAGGGTATGTTGGGGGAAGTTTTCTGAGTATGTCCCTCTATTTTTAAAAAAAATCGGATCCAAATAAGGCCCAAAACGACTTCATTTCAAAAAACTGTACGTATGAACGTTATACGATGTTTTGGCTCGGAGCATTTGTATAGTTTTTGTGATGTTTCCTTTTCATTCACTATTTACAATGTTACTGCAGGGACGTTGTTAAAAAAGATTATTTTTCAATACTTGTATAAATGTACTTACGACCTTTTAGCTTAGATTTTTTTTTTATTTAAGGGGTAGACTCAATAATCTTCTCCTGTATGTCATACTTTACGACCTTATGGTTTGAAAATATCATTGCCCTTTTGTACGACGTGATAGCTAAAAAATAATAATATTTTATTAGTCCAGTCATTTTTGTGTGCATTGCTGAGGGCTTAGCCATCATACAGCTTAAATTAAGGGCATTATTAATGACACCTTATATTTTCTTGTAAATATTTAAAACTAAATAATCGAAAAAAAGAAGCGGGGGGGAAGTAAAAAAATTAAAATTTCCTATTAAAATTTTCATTTATTAACCTAATTTATTCAAAAAATAATTGATTGATCATAATCCGACTATCTTTTATCGTCTTTCGAATCGATCTTCATTTTTACGTGGTGACAAAATTATTTAAAATAATTTGTCTTTAATTTTACCATTAATAATTAATTAAAGGTGTACAAAAAAGCATTGGTTAGCATTCAATTCTAACTGCTAAATTTAAACTATGTTAACAAAAAATATGTAAAAGTAAAAAAAAGTGGCTTAGCTTTGGTTTTTGATATTTGGTTTTTTTTGCAAATATCGGCTTTTAACTTTGGTGCCACGCGTTTTTCTTTGGTTATCTACAATTTTAATTAATCTGTATCTCTCCCATCCTCTTCCTCTTCTTCGATTTCTTCTTCATCTTCTTCTTCGTCTGGTTCAGGAAGCCGGTCTTTTACAGCGTCATTGCATGGGAGGTCCAGGTAAAATTGATGGTGATTTTTTGGAATGACCATTTGTTCGCACAAAGATACCAGATCCCTTTTTTTAGCACTTGAAATAGGGATCGGAGCTTTATATTTGGGAACTAAAAGTGGTTTTCCAGGATTCTTTTTTACTTTTTTTTTCCTTCCAGATGTTTGAGGAGCTGTAGCTTCTAGGGCTAAAAATTCTTCCTCTGGGTCGTAGGAGGTTTTTACGAATATAACGTTTGGGTTTTCCTTCTCCACTCTGACTTGCTTGATTTTCAACCACGATACCGTGCTCAGCCTTCCCTGAATTAAATTTTTTTTTAGTGCTTTGAGGTCATAAATGTCTTTGTAGGTCATAGTGTACACTTCATATGGCTGGTTCCTGCTGGCCATTCGAATAATAGTAAAATACTCCTCTGGTGAGAATATAAGCCCCTTTTTTTTAGCCCTTTCAATACAGCTGTGCATGCTGTCAACTTCCATTTGTGTATGCCCGGTTTCTAAAAAATTTAGTTGAATACTTTTTAAATTCTCCAAAGTTTTTACAGCATAGAGTAGAAGGCTAGCTATATAGCGGTTCCGATTTTGCCCCCCACAGGAGTCGGAATAAAATACTACTTCTTTGGTTTCCGGCGGAAGTGAAGAGAGATGTTTAAAAATGGCCGTTCCAATTTCATCAGCACCTCTTTTTCCGTTTATTTCAAACCATACATAACAATATCCTTTTCCTGAAGCAGAATCATGAAGTGTAAAATTGTAGGTGGCGAATTTTCTTGCGTAGTACCAGATACCCACTTTAAGGCTTGGCGAATACAATACAGCTTCCAAATCGAAAGTGAAGCACTGAAAAGATGGATTATTTCGACTTTTCTCTTTATCAGCTGCCTTAGATTGCCTAGCCAAATTTTTTGCTTCGATATGTTTCTGATAATTTAACTCTAATTTTTTTTTTTCTTCAGGTGAAGAAAGTTTGAATTTTTCGCATATTTTACAGGTATCTTTTTTAGGCTTGTGAAAGGCCAGGTTAAACTCTCCTTTAAAAATGTTAATGTAAATTTGCTTTTTTACCGGCTTAGACACGTTTTCAGCTTTGCATTTTTCAAGGTACATCTCGTACATTATGGTCATATTTAAATGGCTATCAAGGTACATTCTGCTGCTTGATTTGCGACAGTAATGGCTTTCCATTTTTGGAAAGCTATTTATGTGTTCTTTTACCCGGTCTACCTCTGTTGCTGGCGTTTTGTTTGCTGGTGTTTTGTTTGCTGGTGTAAAGGGTCAAAAAGTCTAAAATTGCACCCTTAGTTTCGTATTTTGGTATCATTCAACTGAAAAATATTTTAGTTTTCCTTTACGTAATAAAGGAAGGGTGAATTTCAAAAATTGTTACTTCAGTTTCAAGGCAAAAAATATGAGTTTTAAGAAAAAAGTTCTTCTTTTTCAAACTCTGATTAGACTAAAATGTCGTAAGTGCATCATTCATTTAAAAATTGAGCTCGATGTAAAATCATCATTGGGCAACAAGATCGTAAAGTAATACATACGATGTAACTAAACCAGATATGGATGCTTTTCAAAAAGCAATAAAGGTGTATGAGGGTGATACAACATTTTTTGACAAAAAATAATACAAACGCGATTAGTCGAAACATCGTAAGAAAGATTTATGGTCACTTTACGGAACAAAGTAGAGGGTAGTTCATTCAATTTCGGGGTGCAGTAAGGTTTTACTACGAAAATACGACGTTATGGCCTAAGAGAAACCATTGTGAGGTGAAACACTTGTATATAATATTGCGGTATAACTTACTTGCGACCTTTTTGTAGCATGTTAGTTAGGCGATGAGCGCATAATACATTCATATAATGCGTTAACAATGTTTTAGCTTATTCAAAAAATTAAAAAAGACATACAATGTTTTAACATTCCCGGATATTTACCAGATTTTTTTTTTCTCCAAAATTTGGTTTTCATAGAGTTGCTGAGCATAAAAAAACGAATCCAATGATACCAAAATCTCAAAATCGCATTTTTTGGACTTACGACCTTTCTGCTTTGGTACGACGATTAAAAATGAGTCATTGCTGATGCTGCCAAGATTGCAAGATTTATGTAGAAAATGTTGCAGTGAGCAACTGCCTCCTTAGTTACCCTCTTGCGGAGCCTTGCATGATTCGGGCTCGCCAGGGGTCCTTCTGAGGAGTAGGGAAGTGGCTATGACTACGCCACTGCAAGCTACCAAGACCGAAAGGTCGTTGAATATACTTGGTAGGGGGCAGCAGCCTTACCAGTACTGGCTTAAGGCTAAAACAATACTGTCGATTGGACTTAAGACCAGTTAGGAGAAGGCAGAGTTGTTACAACGATATGGCTCCTGCACTGCGATGCGGAAGGTGTTGGAAAGCCACTGCATTAGTTTTTCCTTGTATAGCCATCGTGGTTAAAGATTTGCAGCGGAAGACCCAATATATTCGTTTGGACTGGTGTCTTTGCTTAACGCCATACGCTTTTTGGACGTGATGGTCACCGATCTCCGCTTCGGAGTGGCATTGTAAAAAGAAGAAGGGGTCCTTCGGTAGGTTTTAGAGACTTTTTTGAAGAGCCTGAAATCGTTTTTTGACTAGATTTAGTTGGTCGGGAGTTTCGCGCTTGCGCCCTTGTCGTGGTAAGATGAACGTTCTTTAAATCCAAGAACGAGGCCTTGGCTTCACAAGGACAGCAATGTGTCTAAGCATGTTGGTTGGTTGAGACAGGAGAGTCCCATCTGCGTAAACGGGTCTGGAATACTCCAGGCTCTAAAAGGCCAATCGTAGATTGTTTCGATTATAGTAAAAAAATTATACTTACAGCAACCCTAGATTCTTTTAAGTCCAGTCTCATTGCTAAAGCCTCTCTCATGAAAACATCAGGATAATGACTTGCGAGGAAAGCTCTTTCTAATTCTTCAAGCTGCCAACTATTAAAATTAGTTCGAGATCTTCTTCTTTTTGAACTCCCAGGCCCATCATCTAAGTCGTTGTCTGTAAAAAAGAAAAAAATATTTTATTAGTCGAATTTGTTGAATCTGATGAGAATGTTAGAAAGAATAGTTTGGTGTGATATTAAAAATAAATCTGACTGAGGGTGTTGCACTATTTTTAAGGTTAAATCACAAGGGAGAACTTGAGTGTAGCAAGACAGAGAGAAGAGAGCTTGTCCGAGGGTCCGACTTCATCAACAAAGTAGCGGGATTCTATGCAGAAAGTCTGTTAAAAGTTGAGAGGGACCAGCAGTGGATTGGCATAGGTTGAGAGAAGTAGAAGAACGGTTTCCATGGTTGATGCGCCACCAGATTTTTAATGCGACCGCTGTGCACACTAGTGCATCTTATTTAATGCACTTGCAATTATTTTAGGAGGAAAATATTTTAGTTTAAGGATTTTTTATTCGTATTTACTTACAAAAAAATTTTGCTGGAGGTTATAAAAAGTTTTTTATTAAGTGATTGGTTGAAAGGGATATATGAAAGCTTTTTTTCTCCTCCCCTTAGGATTGAGCTTTTCCTTAGAGTATCAGGGATTTGTACGATTGACTTGAGCAATACTTCCCTATAACAGGTGGTTTTGTGATCCCGTATCACGTACTGGGTTACTCCCTTGTTTGAGATTTGTCCAATTATTATTATCGTTTTCTTTCAATTTCTTTTAAATCTCTGAACTGAACCATGGTTATCAGATTAAATCTTAATAGGTGTGTTTAGCAGTTAAGTGAGCTGGGCGGATACCGTTCAGCTGGGAAATTTTTGCGGAAAGATGAATTTTCGAAGGGAAAAAAAGAAACTTTTGGTGGGCTTAAGTAAGGAACATGTTTCCGGGAATGTTTTGTGAATATTACAATTGCAAGGAAAGAGTCTTTTTTGGTTTAAGAAGAAGAAATCAGGAAAGGTTCTAAAATAATGAAATTTAGGGCTTTACATAAAAATTTAACCTCAACAGGCCTGCAATGGTTTTAACAAGCTTCAGAAATTCAATTAGAACTCAGCTCACATTTTCTTTCCTCCCTTGTCGATCTTACTTAAGCTTAATGCCTTTAAATGTTCAAAACAACGTGTTTCCAATAAAACTTATGGCTTCCTGCAAGAGCACCATTAATTCCAATCAGCCACTGAGTACTAACCACACTTTTCTTAATTAATATTTACATTAATCGGTCCCAGGAACAAAAAACTTTCGATTCCAATCACTGCCCTTGACAAAACCTGAAACTTGATACAGATTCAAGTCTGTCCTTCACAAATAAAAACGTGACTGAGGGGAAAAAAAGTGCCAATAAGCCTTAAGCCGTAATAGCAGATGAAGCGATGGAAGAGAAATTGGATTAAATTAGTTCTTCAGACTCCGGCAAGACAGACAAAAGTCTCAATTACTGTCAAGTATATTAGGTAAACAATACCCGTGACCTAATAATACTTGATTTCTTCTACACTGTCGGTATTTTGGTGTTTCATAATATCATTCGTAGGTAATTTATAACGGTCAAACCTTGTAACTATTTTCAATAAAAAAAAAAATGAAGCAAACATTCGGTTTAATTTGGTTTTCTTTTAAAAACCGATTAAAATCACAGAACCGTAAATATGCATTAAAATATTCAATAATATAAAATGACCTTAAACAAACAATTGATTTATATTGCAACTTGTTTCCTCCTGCTAATGAAAATGTCAAAATATTATCGCCGGAGGTGCCACTCGCGGAATTTTAGCCGATGGTCAACCCCTGCAGGGTATTTCTCTGGCGTCGCCACCACATCACGAAATTCTTCGACACGAAACGGATCGATTCCTCCCATTGCAATCTTGGTTATAAAAACTAGATCGAAAAAGGAGTTGTAAAACAAAAAACACTTAAATGGTTTGCGGTTATTTTCTTTCACTAAAAAGAAAACTAATACTAGGTATCAGATTGAAAGAAGGAAGTCGCAAATCCCACTAAACCTTGTTAACATGTGCAAAGACCTTTGATTAACCTGCCAAACTAACACTTGCACCAATTGATATCCTGCAATTTTCAATTTTGTTTCCGTTTTTTTTTCTCTTATTTTATTTAACGCCTCCCTTTTTGCGCTTAATTGCATTCAAGCACTTTTTACATAACGTTGCACCATTATCATAACCTTCTTACTTTAAATGCCGTTGCGATTATTTTAATCAAAAAAGAACAAGAAAAACACAAAAAAGATTTGATACGCTTCATGTATAAAGTACAAATTAGAATTTTCTCACAGGTTTTTTTTTTCGCAAGATCAAATCTATCGACGTTTATCGGGTTTTCTTATCGATCGCGCGCCTTGGCTTGGGTATTTTTTTAAACATTGAATAATAATGATGTAAGTTGAATTGACGGGCGATTCAGGTTTGAAATAAATGTAGCGACGGTTTAAAAATAATTTTTTTTTTTTTTCAAAATCAGCCAGCAGCAATTTCTTTCTAGGTTGAATTTTTTTAAAACTTGTTAATTACAATAGAAAAAATTGAAAGCTTTTGTTTAAGTAGATAATTTCAGAGAAATAGTTTTAATACCGTAAACCGGGGTGACTTTGCGCCACACGTTTTTGTAAATTTTTGAGTGTTTTAAAAACGTGTGGCGCAAAATCATCCCAATTTACGGTATTGTATTTATTTTGTTCATAATTCATAATATTAATAATTTTTTTCTTTTTATTTCAGGTAAGTGTCAATATTATTATGCTAAGAAAGGATCTTCTTCTTTGAGAGCCCTGCTAGCACACGAGCTTAGGCGATGGATTCAATGCAAGGCAATGCAAGGTTTGTATCGCCTTGTAAAAATTTTCTCAAGGCAATGAAAAATCGCCATTTTTTGAGCAGAAGGCTTTTTGTTCTTCTGCTACTTTTTAAAATGTCCGGCAAAGTTTGTAAACAAAGAATTAAAGCAAAACGTATGGAAAAATCTTTTAGGAATGAAAATTTAAGGTAAATATTTTTTTTTTCAATAATTTAAAGCTTACACAAGATTTCTGTTTCGGGTTTTTCCTTCAGGAAAGCCGTTCGCACGTTTTCATAAGTTGGTTGCTATAAAATTGTTTTTTACCTCGGTTTAATTTATTGCTTTGAATTGCCTTGCGTCTTCGTTTGTTTCAACGCAAAACGATGAGGCAAAGCATGTAATCCTTGCCTTGTCGTCCTTGCGGAATAATTTCTCTCCGGTTAGCCCGGTCCAATTTCGGATATTCCGCAACCAGGAGAGATTCTTCCTTTACCCTCGACCTTGCCCTGCATGATGGTCTGCAGCAGCCTGTACTTGGGTCCCCGCAACATATGCCCAAGGTACTCCAGCTTCCTGCGCTTTATGGCCGCAAATAATTCACGGTCCTTGTGCAACCGATGCAAGACCCCTTTGTCATATGTTTGGTCCAGGATATTCTAAGGATTCTTATGTAACACCGCACCTCGAAAGCTTCTAGACGACTCATCATGGCAACCTTAAGCGTCCAAGTTTTACAGAAGACTCGTCGAGATCTTAAAACGTTTTGACGAATGGGAATTTTCAATCCGCGATAGCAAAGGACATTTTTGAATCGGGTAAAAGCCGCTCGAGCAACTACGCTGCGGGTTCGGATTTCTCCATCCGGATCGATTGTCTCAGTCAACCATTCTCCTAGGTATTTAAAGTACGTTGAATTTCTTCGCCGTGCAGTGGAAGGAAGGATAAGGAAAGCAAATTTGTCTAGTGTGTGCGTGGTATATGCTTGAGTATTAGTCACTAAAATAAATTGGACGCCTCGTTTTGAAATTTTACAGCGAAAGTCTAGTTATACAGGGTGTAACAAAAAAAAGTGCGCATCTTCCGGGTATATAATTTAAGAATAGTATATGTAATAATAGTAAAAGCTGAAATTCCGTGAAAAATTTAGATCAAAATTGCATTTTGGCTTTGCGAAATTGTCGATTTAAAATTATTTGGCATAATTAGCATCTCTTCAACTCTTAAATAAATAATGGCAGGCTTAAATTTAAATAATATGTTAATAACGACTCCAGAAAGGCAAAATGAAAATTCGGGGTTTTTGGTCAATGTCACCGTCACCTCTCGCCGTTTAGTGTCACCGCATTTCACAGTACCGAAAAAAGAACGTACATTCGTCAGACATTAAAATTTTTTTTACGAATAAGGGAAACCTGGTTACTTGATTTAAAAGCCAATTAGAAAAATACAATCTTTTTGGATAATCATCGGGCCTTAGATGTTGGACCTTCACCGGCCTAAACGGATATTTGTTGTTTCTTTTTAAAACCCTCCAAATTTTCATGTGGTGAACTCTCATCCTCCTCCCCATTTTTCGCGTTGAGTTTTTCGGATTCCTTGCAATTCCATTCAATACCCTATTTTCGAAAGCCAAAGGGATGTTGCCAATTCTACCACGATCTCGGAAATGGCAACCAAAAGGGAGATGCGCACTTTTTTTTGTTACACCCTGTATAGCTCCCGAACTACTAATCCGCCACAATTACCGTTAGTTGGGTGTGTGCTAAAGGAAAACATGCGTTTAATTGCAAAAAAGAAAGATAGACTTTTTTTTCGTATTTCTCGACCAGCAAATGAAGAAGGTTATGCTGGCGATTACCTTTCTTTGGAGACGTACCCTCAGATGCACTATCATCGTTGACTTGAAGAACTCTCCTACGCATCATCTGTTGCTGTTGCCCGTTTAAAGCTCCATTTTGCTGTTGTTGCGACGGTGGGGACGAAGTCGTCGAGTTAAGTCCATGAGGATGAAGGAATCCTAGAAGGAAAAATAAAATTATTTATTTATCGGTTGAAGATAAAAAGCTTTTGGAACAATAGTAACCGGGATGTTGACGTCGTCGGATTTTTTCTATTGGGGCGATGTGCATGGGATTTATATTCGATAAAAAAAAAAACCATAGGCAGGAATGAAAAGAAATCCAATCAGGGAAAGAGGGAAAAGAAGGAGTTTTTGAAAATTTATCGGTTTGACTTCAGACATGGTTTCACGAGGAGATTACGTTTGGTTGTACACAAAAACGTTTCGGTATCGAAAATTATCCCCAGAGACAATTGCCGACAGAATGGGGTATTGATAGAGTGTTATACATCATTCGGTTCCGTCCCTTTACAAGATAATATTCCATTTGGGGTTTTCGGTATTTTATCTCGTTTTTATTGGGAAAGAAACCGAATTTCTGAGATTTCCCTTTTTTTTTCGTGATTTCCCCCTTTTTGTTTTCTTCCCGTTTTGAGCTGAAATGAAACGTGTTAGTGTGTTGAGAGGATTTTGTGAAATAAATTGAATTTTTGGTTTTAGGAATGAATTTAAAGAGTTTTCAATTTTTATTCAGATTATTTTTTTTAAAGTGGCGAGGAAAAATTAATGGGATATGGAGAAGTTATTTGATGCTGATTAAGATGGATTTAAAAAATTCTGAAGTGCCGCCATAGATTTAGATTTCTTGACATGTTACAGTTTGAGAGCCGAAAAGTTTAAGCTCAATTTTTGTTCATCCTTAGGATTTTGTATTTGAATTTCTACAAGCCGAAAAATTAAGATTGTTATTCATCGATATCCTGAGCGTTTGTTGGTCTTCTTATCCTTTAGAAAAATTATTACTGCCGCCATTTTTCTATTCAAAAAATCCCATAACTCTTTTCCCTATCCATGAATATCTTTCGCCAAATAATAAATTAAAAATCCTCAAAAATCCCCATCGTCCATATTTTGTGATCATCACCACACTTGCCCACATATTTTTATAAATTTAAATATTTAATTCCGATAAAAGTAAAAGCGCAAAAAAAAAAATTTACCTCAAGCTGAGAACAGGACGCAAATATTGTCGTAAAGGTCACATTTAATTATGAATGCATGTTTTTTCATCGTCGGTTCCCTTCTACTTAAAAACCATCCATTTTTATTAAATATTTTATAATATTATTGCCACAACAGAATCCCTGCGGTTACCAAAACCTTTTTTTTTTTTCAAAAGAATTCATTTTTTTCTTTTTAAAATATTCTTGATATAAACATTAATCCCTAAAGGGGGCATTATTCGAATTTTGAATTTTTTGATTACAAACCGATAAACGAATATAAATTTAAGCTTTATGAGCTACTAACCCGCAGCAACTTATTTTTAATTAAATAAAAAATTAATAAAGTTATAAAAATTTTCTTTATTAAATGTAAAAAAAATATCGTAAAATTAATTGAAGGGAAGTGCTTAATGTGTCAGCTCTCGATACATTAATTATACCCTTCGACACGTCGAGCATAGTCAATGGACATAAATTTTTATATTATAAATTAAACTATTTTTTTTGCAATCTTCTGGCAGGTTCGCGTGATGAACCTGAAATTAATTTTTATAAAATGAAATTTTTTTTCGTGATTTGTATTTTGCGTTGAGAATTAGAGCATTAATTATTGATAAATATTGTCAATAGATTTCATGATTGAATATGAATATTGGCGATTCGTATCGAGGATGGAAATATCGATAAATTAAATATTCATAATAATGTTATAATAATAAAACGATTAAGTTAGGAGTTGTGATTTATTAGGTTAATACGATTATGTTTGGTGATTAGGCCCAGATTGAATAAAAAATTGTGAATTTAATTTGGAAAAGGTTTTGGTGATTGCAGATTTTTTTTTGTTAAGTAAAAAACTGCAATATTGAAAACAGTTTTTTTAAAAAATATTTTCTTTGAAAAGATTTTTCAAAATTTTTTTTAATAAAAATCGTTTTTCAGATTTTTTAAACAAAATAAAAATTGAGGATTGCTTTTGCTGAAAAAGAATTTTTGCTCATTTGTACTGCAATTAACTCCTTTTCTAGAAATATTTTCAATAAAAAATTATTTGTAAATTTTTTCTCCCAGAAAATTGTTTGGAAAAATTTTTTGAAAAGAAAATGGTTTGAAAAATTGTTTGAAAACAAGATGGTTTGGAAAAGTTTTTTAAAAAGAAAATGGTTTGAAAATTTTTTTGAAAACAAGATGGCTTAGAAAAATTTTTTGAAAGGAAATTTGTTTGGAGATTTTCTTGAAAAAATAATTTTTTACAGAATTTTTTCTCAGGAAAAAAATTTTTAGTTTATTAAAATAAAATTAAAGATTTTTTGCTAGTTGCTTGACTTTGAACTAACAATTGAAGAGCAAAAATACTTCACACGGTTTAGTTGGTTTTCTAGAAGAACTTTTTTAAAAGTGATTTTTTGGAATTTTTAAGATTTAAGAGAGAATTTTTCCTCGCTAGAACTAGACCCATCAAAAATTAATTGAAATGACCAAATTAATTATTTCTGTTTGCTCCAGTTCTGACGATGGACCTCATTCGTTTTCTACCTTGCCTATGATTTCCAAAACAAATGCACCGAATGCTGATTTAACATAATCCAATTCTCTACTAGAGCTTAAGGGAAAAAAAATATTAAATCTCGTTTTCTTTGTTAAGCGATGTCGTGTGGAACACATTACAGAAGGGGAAAACAGGGTTTATTGCGGTAACAAAAACCCGAAGTGGCGGTTTGATTTTTACTACCTCTCAATGTTCATTCTTTATCCTTAACGTGATTGGTTCGAAGGATAAGAGGCAGCCATTTTTTATTAATTTAACCGAAAGTTCGATAAAAACCCAAGTTTCTTCTTAAGGAAAATTCGCAAAGAGAACAATCTCGATGCATTGTATTCGGCATCTTTTCCAAGACGGGATAACATTTATCATCAGCAGGGCAACCTGTTAACCATACTTAATTACAATCGGTGTTAGACCATAAAACGTTCCTTTTTTTCCCTCGATTCTTTTCGCTACGGTATATTTTATGTTAATTTTGTCATTATTGGGATTGTTTACATCAAAATGGAAGTTTGCATAAAGTAAATTAAGTTAAAAAGGAGGGATTAGACAAAAATGAAAATTTTGAGGATATATCTATTAATAAACGTTATGCAAATGAGAAAGAGTATCAATTATATTTTTAAGTATTTAGCAGTTAAATGAGATATTTTTCATGGAATGATTCTCTTTTTGTTGGGGAGAGTCGTTTTTAATTAATAAGGCCGATTATCATTTTGGAAAATATTATTCTTTTAAGTTTTCAACTTTGTGTCATGTTATTATAATAATCTACTTAAATTTATAGAGCAAGTGGATTTTATAAGTATAAGAAATGGTTTAATTTTAAATGGTTTGCTCAAAGCTTGAAAAATGGGAGCAATGGAGCTAGTGGATTGGAATTTTCTTGGTGGGAATTTGGAGCCTTAATCAGGGACGCCATTTTTAGAAATTTGGAGAGAGGAAGGAGCAGAAACTTTTGATTTTTGGGGGCAAATACATCTCAAATTTCTTAGCTTATGAAAACAGAAGTTCTTGGCGGCAAGGGGGATCCAGCTTCTTCTGGCCTGATCGCTGCTGGTCTTCCTTAAAGTCACTATTATAAGTCTACTGATTCTTAGGGTACATAGCCAAACAACAGAAAAAGCTACTTGCTCTCTGTTTAAATTTTTACGCTTGAGCCGAAAATTTCTTGCAGGTCACTGTCACATAATTTTTATATGCGCAAGCGTCAACATCCATTGATTTTTTAAATACTTTTTTTTTTTTTGTTTCGCCATCTAATTTTTTTTCTAAATGAATGAAAGCCGGAAACTGCTGTTATAGAATAGACCTTAAATTAGCATCATATACAATAACGCGTTTGGAATTAAATGCTGCATTAAATAGACAGGATGTCATTGATTTCAACTGGAATAATTAAAAACTCGATGTAAGGCAACAAATGGATTTAAATCACTCCTCAAAACATAATTGATGACTTTAGGATATTAATTGATTTAAACTACCGAGTGCATTTTTTTGAGGTCATAGCTTTTTTTTTTTTTTTTTTTTTTTGCTGCTCTGAATTGTATGAAAGGATTCAATGTTATTCTGCTTAATTATCGCACATTAGTTGTGCTAATGGCTTAATATTTTCATTTATAACTTTTATTTTTTTAATAACGCGCTTTTCCAAGCTTGAATTTCAGGTTTTTCGGGTAATTCGAACTAAGTTTTACATTTTTTTCCTCTGTAAAACTTAAACAAAAATTCTTTCCACTTTTTTCTTTTCAATTATTTAATTAATTGAGATTAGCGGTTTGAGAATTCAAAAACAGGATGGGAGTTATTTTTTTTTATAAAGGTGTAAACGATCTTAAAATTGAATATGGCTGCTAAGTAAGATTTTTTAATAAATACCTGAGCATAATCTTTACATTATATAAACATTAAAAAAAATAATTAATTACAATTTAGGGATGCCATCGAGGAAAAATATACAGTAAAAATAATTAAGTAATTAATTAATCATTTGAGGAATATAACGGATGTTGTGATGTTTGAAATATTAAGCCTTAAGACGTTAATAGAAATATAAAGGAAGAAAAAAAGCTCCTACTCCCCTTTTGGAAAAAAAATGAAATTAAGTTATCAACATTAAAACAACTTGGAAACCGATTCTATCTTAAGATAATATCAAAACAAAAACAATAATGATGATAGCGAATGGTCTCTATATAAAAAAATAGGAAACAAAGGAACACCGATGGCAGGTGCCAAATTATGGCAACGGACACCCAAACACGCTTTTGGCTATGTCCTTTCTCACTTAATCATGTTTCCATTCGTTGAAATGTTTTTCTTTAATTTTTTTTTAAAAAAGTTATTTGCAACTGTTTTTGGAGCACGGAAGGAAACCGCACGCAAATTGAAGTTTGAACGTGTTGACGAATTTTGAAGATTTGAGAGTTGAATTTTGGATGTTTTGGGACACGCCCAAGTTTGTCGAGTGTTAATTCAAAATCATTTTGTGTTTTCGGTTTAGATTGATGCTGAGAGCATTGTAGTTGTTGTCTATGTCTGCGAGTTTTCTCATTGTTGAGGAGGGAACTTGCAGATATTGACAACCTGCAGTCTGCAGTCAATGAGAACGAGGAAGCAACTTGATTTAAGTGACCGTTTTTAAGTTGATGAATTATAATTTTGAAGATGTAAGAAGGTAAATCGTGGAAAACGACCGGTGATCTGGTCTCACAAAATTAAAATTTGCCAGTAATATGTTGAGAGCATGCGTAAATCGAATGAGTATGCAGCGTCGTTAAAATTTGGTCTGTGTTGAGCGTTTACTGAGAAAACTGTTTGAATATCATAAGGCAAAATCAGGTCCTACATGGTTGAGCTGGTC
Organism: Liposcelis brunnea; assembly: GCA_023512825.1. Classification (NCBI taxonomy): domain Eukaryota; kingdom Metazoa; phylum Arthropoda; class Insecta; order Psocodea; family Liposcelididae; genus Liposcelis; species Liposcelis brunnea. The sequence goes on from CM042071.1 coordinate 5,210,435, forward strand.
CACTTAGTGATCATGTAAGTTGAAGTCGTTGAAGATTTGGTCGAAGGCTTCAATGGGTTGTTAGAGCTCAAAACGCATCTTCAACGGTATTCGCCGATATCAATTCGCAATGTGTAGATTGCAACTGCTTGTGGTGATCATTCAAGTTCTGTACGGGGAAATTTTGCTTCCTGATTGGTTTGTTCTTTCAGCCTTTTGTAATCGACTACCAATCTTTAATCTCAAGTCTTGCTCTTTACTAAAAAGACAGATGACGGATTCTTACATTTGCTTTCTCCCGTTCATCCATAATTTTTCTTATTATTTTCTTTTCTTCTGCTGTGGCTCCATTTGTCTCCAAACGTTTTAGCTCCTTCTTCCTCTACTGTTTTCGTTTCCTCTAAATTCATGCACTCAAGTCTTACGTTCTCAAACTCCAACTGTGCAGTATAATTTTGCATAAAGGAAGGTCTAGTCCCTAGTTATTATATTTGCCTTCTTCAAGGTTTTAACTAGGAAGAGCAAGGTAAGCGCTCGATCCTCCTGATGTGACAGAAAATGCAAGGAGAGTAAACCGGGGAAAAATAATTTCAGAGAATGAAGTCTTAAATCACAGTTTCACTTTTCAGAAAAAATTGCCTTGTATTAGTCTGAAACTTTTAAAAACCTCAAGGCTTGAGATTCGACTCAAGCTTAAGTAAGCTCTATTAAAGTTTAACTGGGATTTTTAGTTGTAGAAAATAAATAGTTTTTAAGTTTTGTAAAATTTTTATCTTCAACTCTAATGCAGTTTTTACGCTTTATTAAGCAGATAATTCTTGAAGTTTAAGAACTAGTTCATAGGGCTTAGAAATCTAAACATTAGCTAGGAAATGAGCTTGCAGGAGAAGCGTTAGAGCTAGTAGTAGCAAAAGAGATTAGCCAAGATTTATCAGCCAGTGCGGTCAGGCCCCGAGATTTTTCGAAAATGAGTCCATAAGAATATTAGATAAATATTTTCCTGAAAAAGTAAATGCCTTCCAAGACTCTTTTCTGTCGCGCCAGCATAAGAGGCATTTTTACAAAAGCAGAGAATATGCTTTTCAAGTCTCTTGAGCCTCAGACAAAGTTTCTGGAGTTCATGGTCAGCTTTTCTTATTTTATGAGGTGAATTAGCTGACATGGAAACCTTTTTGACTCTTTTTGCTTCTGAACACTAATATAATTTGGTTCTGGCCTCAAAAAGGCTTAACCAATATTTCTTTGAACGTTTTGCACTTAGCTTGATAAAATATAAAGATTATTATTTTTATATTTTAATATTTCGCAACTTCACTGTTTATTCTTTTTACAAGGCAATGACGTTTTTATACACTCATTCACCATAAATCAATAAATCTCCCAATAACGTTTTAATATTTGTGACACATTGACTTTTAACAACATTCATGGAAACTACAACAACCACCTCGGTCGTTCTGGTTCATTTCATAAGACCATTTGTCGGCGAAAATAAAAAAATCCATTCATATACTGTATAGACTTCCCTATTACATGCTAAATCATTGATACATAGATAAAATTGATACATAAGTGTTGATATTTTGACAAGTCTTTTTTAAAAAGTAACACCGAGCTTTAAAAAAAATAATCCTCGGCTTTTCCTTTGACTTAAAAAGGATAAGAAGCGTGTACATAATAATTTCATCACACCGATTAACTGAAACTGATTAACGTCTCAATCCAATTTTTTTTAGCTATTGTAAACGGGATAAAAAATGATCAACCGCCGAGGAAAAAAAAAAAGATGCAAGTTAATATTTATATTGGTGGCAAGTTAAGAACTTTTCCAAAGTCATTCCCTCGAGCCTTTTAGTTTTTTTTTTTAAATATTATTTTTTTTTTAAAACAAAACCAATTTCAATTATCACGAATGATTTGACCACGAACTTCTTTTAATCGGGAGAAGGCAAACGGAAAATAAAAATCGTGAGATTAGTTACCGGAACTTGTTCAACAGTGCCAACTACAACCTGACCCTATAGAGATCTCTTTTGTTTACATTTAAATATCGTTGACAGAGCCGTCAATAGATTTGTCGAAACTCTCATTTGTTTCGGCTGAGCGAGCTTAAATAAAAAGCTTTTTTTTATATAAAAAAAAATTAGTCGAAATGAAATGGTTAAAAATCAATTCCACGAGATTTTTTTTTGTGCTCCGAAAAATAAAAGAATTTACCTAGTGGTCATTTTCTACTAAAAATAAATAAATTTAGTGATTATTAACCCGTAACGGATTAATGATTAAAAGTTTGTTCGTGTTAAAGGTTTTTTTTTTTTTTTTTTCATTTCTTCTTTTTTTTTTCGAGTGAGTAGTCATCGTTGAATATATTCATTTACTAGTTCCGATCATTTACATACTATTAGTCAGTTTTAATTTAAATGAAAGAAAATTTTAAGTGACGTCAGATTAATGAATTATTTTAATCTGGTGTATAAATTTTGCAGATTTATGAATGGCGCTTGCAGTGTGACAATTTAATTTGGATTTGTTAATTAAAATGGCGGTTGTACCATAAGCTAGTTTTTGACCAAGGAGTGGGGGAAGTTGGAGAAATGATTAAGAAAATGGAAAATGATGAATGAAAATTAATTAAATTCAGAAAGTGATAATGAAGAAAAATGAAGACCAAGAAAAATGAAAACTAAAAACGGTAAAAATTAAGAAAAATGTAAATTGAAATTTTTTCTACAAAAACGTGAAAAATTAAAAAGGAGCCTTAAATTTTTTTATTAAAAATATTTGCATCAGAATTCAAAAACTTTAAATCAGTGACTCGTCTACAGCGATAGTTAAAATGGTTTCAAGATGGCCATTTATAATATTACATTCGACTACCCGTTACCACGCCACTATTAATCAATTAATTAAAAACAATTAGATCAATTAATCCCGAAGGATTTTACTTGTAAGGAAATATAGACAATAAATACTATATCTGAATTTCCCTCAGAACAAGGAAGAGAAAATCCGAAAGGTTTAACATTTAATAAGATTGTCAATAGGGGATGATGAATGGATCCAAGTCAAAAATCCATTTCACTACAAACATTCATCATGGCGTCTATATTCCATAAATCTAAAAATTCTCAAGTGTAATGTCATTTTGTCGATTACTATTTCTTATATCCCTTTCCTTCTTCCCTTTTTTTTTTTTTGATATGATTTTTTTATGGAATTGTAGGAGTAAAAATGGATGGCTTTAATGTTTTTTTTTTTTTAGGCTTTAATGGTTTTTGGGGGAGTAATAGAAAATTGTGTACTAGTGATTTGAGTTTTCACATTTGTTTTTTTAAACAATAAATTAGGCGATGTCAAGGATTTCTGAATTTTTGTTTTTAAGGATTTGGTGATAAATTAAGTTTGGTGAAGCTTTCCGTAATTATTTTGAAGTAAAATCTGAGTCATGAATTAATTTTTGTAAGTTAAGAAGGAGTTTTTTTTGTTTTTGGTTGAAAAATCTTGATTTTGTATATACGGATAGGAAATTTTTTTTGTTAATTTAATATGTTCCAGAAAATCGGATACCATTATCAGGCAATCCCGATTATTTTTACTGAGCTTATTTAAGATTAGATAATTCGCGAGACAATTTCCAAGCTTTTTCAAGAGATAAAATAATTTTTTTTTTTATTTCTGCGATTTTTATTGTTTTTGACAGAAAGCTTTTATCAAAGTGAAAGTTTATAAAAATCTAATATTGCTAAATGGGATATATCTGCCAGCAAAAAATGAAGAAATTAATTTGTGTAAAAAATAAAGATTGGAATTCTTTAAATTTGAAGCAAAAATAACTCATTTTTCTGGTATTGATAAACATTCATGTTCTTCCAGAATTTTTATTAAAGTTTATTTTCAATATAAATTAAATTTGCTTAAAATTACCAAAAATGTAAAAGTAAGAAATAATGTTAATCCTTCAAAATCATAAAAATGAAAACCTTGTTTTTCCCTTTGCTCTGTAAAAGTTTTTCTTCCTTCGATCAACTTTAATTTTTTTTTTCTTTGAATATTTTTAAACATAGATAATTTTTAAATATTAATTTAATTCAACAATGATGTCTTTATAGCTTTGCTCCTAATCACAATAGCTGCCACAAAATCAATTCCTAAAATTTTTTAATCGCTCTGGGAATTAACGAATCTAATTGCTCAAAAAAATGAATGAAAATGTATTTTTTAAAAAAACATTTATTCAAATGCTTTTTGATTACTCAAAAAAGTTTTAAATCGTTATTAAACAAGACTCGCGAAAATTAATGTAATCAAGGATGCATGAAAGCCGGCCGACGGCACGTGGAGTTAATAAAACACGGATTTCTTTTTAAACGAATTTCATTTTCCAGAAGTTTTTTCTTTTAATTTCGAAGAGCTTTAGTTAAAAATGAAAATGACATTTTAAACCACTTTTTCCATTTGCGGGAAAACTAAGATGTCTTATTGGTTGGTTTTTCAAATTAATAGGAACGTTCTAACCGCATTAATTATTCATACAGGTACCATGCATTTGTATGAGGATAATTGTTTAGGACGTTTGCAGGGGTCTTTTTCATCACCATTAATAAACAATAAATTTTCTTTTAATCCTTTTGACTCAACTCTTTATTATTATGTTTTCTACTCATTGAAATTACCTGGAGGCACGCCGAAACCAGCTAATCCGACAGGAAATCCGCTTCTAGCAGCCGCTGAAAAATTAGCGACGGCAGTATGAAAGAAATGAGGTATCACAGGTCGTGCGGCGGGTCCAAAACACCCGCCGGCAGCCGCAGCAGCGGCGTATAATTGTAAAGGAGGCGGCAATCCACCATTTTCAAGAACCATGATTTTTTTTTTAATTTTAATTTTAATTTTTTTAATAATTTAAAAAACTTCACTCACTACAATCACTGTTTTTATTATTATGATAAACATTTTTTTCTTTTCCATCCGAAATTTTTAATCACCATCCCGATTGCTAGTTTCATTTAGCACCCGAAATTTATTGAATTTTTTTTATAAAGGAAAAAGAAAAACCCGCGGAGGAAAATTTTTACTAATTAAATTCTGTTTATTTATCTTTTACACATCACCGGTTTACGTGGTTCGAGCCGACATGCTTCGTGCATAGACCATCCGTATCTGTTATGTTCTGAACCAAATCACTATGTGACTCCTCCTTCTTGGTGTAATCACCCTCCGGGCATGTTCCTACGGTTTAGGTCTACAAGCTCGTATCTCCGAAATGTCGGAGCTTGTAAAATATTTTATGGCTGAAAATAAAAATTATCATTGAAATAGATCGGCTGTCATGGATTGCTGATCATTGACCTATTGATATTTCGTCTGGGTTGATTAATTAATAGGAGGCCCGTTCATTGACGTAGTAATGAGGACCGGGAGTAGGATTGGGGATTTTGAGGCGCTCGTGGAAAATTTCGGAGGTTTTTTGGATGTTGTAATTAAGGAAATTATGATTGATGAAAAAAGCTGTCATTTTGGGAAGTAATCCAGGTGGAAAGTGTTCCGAAACACTTCTTCCTCATAATGGAACGGAGAGATGATTTGAATAAATTTGATATTTTTTATGATATGTATCATGATCAGGTGATTATGTTTTTGGATAAATTGCTGAGCACCCAAGCGAATTGCTCATCACTAGAGATTTTGTTTGATAAGAGGAGAGTGGCAGGAGGATGTGAAGAGTTTAAGCTGCAATGGTGTCAGGAACTAAAAGAGGTATTCCGGAATTGAAATTGAGAGAATTGATTGAGTTTTATCTGGCAGGATTCTCGGACACTTAGACACTTAAGGAGGCGGCAGAAGAACTTGAAGGCTCTGCAGGGGGCCGATTCCAAGTTAAACGAAATTCGTTTTCGTTTTCGTGGCACTTACCCATTCGAATTCGTTCGAAAATAAAACAGTATGGCAGATGTGTTCGTAATACTAATTTTTATTTTACTTAAATTAGATTATTTGAACTTGCGTCCAATAAATATTGGTTAAAAAGGCATTACGGTCGAAGTAGGTTGAATTTTAACATAATTTACTGAACATTTTGAGAAATATTAATCACTAATAAAATGTTTACTTTTTTAATGTTTTCATTCGATGTTCATTTGTCTCGCGAATTTCGTTTTTCAAAACGAGATCTAAGGGGTCTCGTTTTAAAAACGAAAGGCTGTTGCAACCAATATACGATTGTATACAAAGTTATACAAACGTATACAACTATATACAATGATATATTGCCGTATACAGCCGTATACAGCCGTATACGATGGTATAATATTTCTCAAAATGTTCAGTAAATTATGTTAAAATTCAACCTACTTCGACCGTAAATGCCTTTTTAACCAATATTTATTGGACGCAAGTTCAAATAATCTAATTTAAGTAAAATAAAAATTAGTATTACGAACACATCTGCCATACTGTTTAATTTTCGAACGAATTCGAATGGGTTAGTGCCACGAAAACGAAAACGAATTTCGTTTAACTTGGAATCGGCCCCCAGGGCTATATCGAATTACAGTTGTAAAGTATGGCTGCATGGTGAATTGTAAATTGACAAAAGGATTTAAGGACTTAGCCCAATTTTAGGTTTGAGTCGCCATCAGTTCGAAATTTCAAACGCCAGGCAGCTCCTAGAGTTGAGACTGTAAGCGGAAAAGAGTGGACCGAGGACGGTCCACGGTGAGGAATGGCTGGGATGTTTAGCATCACTACCGTGACTGTTCGAGGGCGCGTAAATGTGAAAGTGAGTGCCTGTTGTTGGTTGCCGGGATGATTGTTAAGGTGTAAAGTAAATAAGATGGATGTAAATAAGATGTAATGAAAAATAAAGATACTTATTGATAATGGAGGCCAATTAGCATAGCTTAATCCCGTCCCTGTGCGCTTTGTTCACAGTGTTCGAGTATTTTTAATGTTCTTAAATTTTTCTATAGTCCGTGAAGCAGCGAAAACCTTGAATTTTTTCACTGTCGTTTCTTCGCTTTTCTTTGATACATATTTGTGATTTTTTTTTTACTCGATCGATTTGCACTCTTACTAAGCCCGATCTTAGAAACTTGTCCAATCATCTTGCTCCTGATTTTCAGGAGGCTTCGTGCTTTTTTAAAATTTTATTGCGCGAATGCAATTTGAGGTGAACAAAAGAACTTTGGATGGCTTAGAGGACCTACTTCGCTGAACGACGGCTGCGGTTATATAATTGAGTTTTTCTCCTGTTTTTGTGCGGTCTGAACACTGATCGGTGGCCGTGACGGCCTTTGTCTGATACATTTTTGGTTTGAGAGATTATGCGTAACTGATCTTTCTGTGAGCGGCGATCCTGTTTACTCCTGACAGGTTGAACCTCACCCTCCTCCTTTGCACCCGGGTTTGGAAGCGGTGACGTTGGAGCCAAGCCGACACCAAGGCTACAAAAAGCAAGCTCCGTGTAGCAGAAATACGAACCTTACGAAGAATAGTCGGGAAGATTGTGTTAGGCCATATCCGGAATGAAAGCATCAGAGAACAATGGGGATTGGAGGGTGTCGTAAGGTGGGGTAGGCAGAGGTGGCGGTTCTGGTGGGACCGCATGCAAAGGATGGTTGATGGTAGCCAAGCGCACGAGCTACATTAAGGGAAAGACCTTGAGGTACCCGTCCAAACTGTGGAAGGACTCAAGGACGGTGCTTCCCCACCCCTGCAACTAGCAACCCATGAGCTATTATGGTTGAAGACATTGAAATAAGGCATGTCTTTGCATGCGGCCATTGTAACATCTCTAAAACTTTTACTTAAAGTCGATGTCTTATCTGGCCCAGTAATAAATTTTGCCAAGTGTTCATTCGAGCTTTATTTTTTCTGTGGTCTCAAAATCGCCATTTTGTTGCTCCTCAGTCAATACCCTGTGTCTGCTTATTGTCGTAATACTGCTCTCCGTGTGTCCAAACATTTCCCATTGTACCTCCTGATCTTTTCTTCCTTCTGCTTCCATTCTCGTTGTCACTTCTTTGTTCATTTTTACTTAAATGCCTCTATGCTGTCTTCGTTCCTTTATTTTTCTGTACATTCCTATTTTCATTGCACTTTCGCTTTCATAACTCTCATCATTCCATCGTACCTTCATTCAACTGCTGATCCACCCCTGCGGTTTTTATAAAGCGAAGCAAATCTACCACTGCATTATACATTCATTTAACGAAATTACTTTTTTTTTCGCCTCATGAATTTCGTGATTGGTTAAAAAAAAAAATGAGCATCATAAGCTATCTACATCAAAGCAAAAACCAGGGAATCAAAATTTATATTAATTATATCATGTCGGAATCGGCACATAACATGTTTTGTCCTTAACTCAAAACAATAAAATGCTCAAACGATGTAATAGATTGGTTCAAAAGCGTATCCCCGCCTCGAATCGAGAAGCGCCGCCTGGAAACGGTGGCGCGCGCGCACCAGCGGGGTGCAGAGGGGGTTAATAATGGTTCTTTTTGACATACTAAGCAAAAAACTAAGATTCGAGTTGTATCATTAATTTATTTATCATTAGCTCACCTAATAGATTTGTTACATTCCACACTTCAGCATATCTAGTTTTAATTTAGCTTCTCTCTCCTTCTTTTTTTTTCTTTCTTTATTTTTTTTGTAAGTAGTTACGGTTGTTTGCATTCTTCTTTTTTTATATATTCGAACCTTGTTTGTTTCTGTAATTTGGGAGTTGGGCGCTTAGTGTAAATGTGATCTTGTTGAATCATTCGAGAGGAGGATGAGATTTAACAATAACGGAAAGAAGAGTCAGACACCTAAAAGGGGTTTGGGGTGGGAACAGATATATATAAAAAAGGAAAAACAAATCTGGGAAGTTGCATTACTTAAAATTCGAAACACAAAAAAGCTGACCAAGGATCAAACCGAAGAAGCATTAAATCTTTAAGAGAAAGGAGGAGACGTATGTTAAACATGGACAAGGATGAGTTATTGGGAAACTAACCGAATCATCGGAAAAAGAAATTGTCAAGCAATATAGAATGATTTTTGATTTTCTTTTATTGCTAGCGGAAATCTTGATATATAAAAAAATTCGGTTTTTGTAGAAAATTCAGATTTTGTTTCGATTTATTCGGGATAGAGCTGGATGGTCGAAGCTATTTTTTAGGTTTTTGGTAGTTCGGGTGATTTAATGGATTTTGAGGTATGGCTCTGGAGATAGAGGTTCTCCAGGAAATTAAGCGGCGAAAGCTGCAATACTGGACAAAAATTCCCTCTATGGAAGGGAAGAGTTAGGGACAATGTCAGCTGAGCAGGAAGAAAACATTGTGGGCTGCAGAATTTAAGGGACTGGTTCGGCATCATTTCCGGGCGGCTGCATCAAAGATACCATTTGCTGCGATGGTTCTCAGTTTCTGGCGTTCAGGCAGCAAGTAAAGAGAAGATCGTCGAGCTTCATCCTGGAAATTCTGAACTCTAAAGTTAGTGTCCCAGACACTCTTCGGAAAGTGTGCTAGTGTGATCTGTTTCAAAAGTTAGAAGAGCAATACGAGTGTTAAGAGACTTTAAAAAACCGTGGAAGGCTTGCCAAGGAAACAAAGAAACTAACTTTAAACGCTTGCTATTCTCCTTTGTCTTAGAAACTTTGGATACCAAAAGCTCTGCAAAGATTCTTCAGCCGTTGGTTGATGTTCCATTCTTCTGTTCAACATTGGAAGAAGAATTTTTTAGCTGAAGAAACTCTGTAGCTGTCGGGAAAAAATCGAGTGACTGAAACGAATATTTTGTGAAAAACACAAAACTCTTGCTTTGAGGGTTACAATTTTTCGTTAAAATATCCTTTGCTCTGGTGACTGTTTAAAAACTACTGAACTAGTTGTAAAACTTGAAATATAGTTACGTTTGTTGTAAATATTGAGCTCGAATGATGATTGAAAGCAATTCAATAAAATGCGGCGTTCCTCTGCTTGAATTTCGAATATCTGATTGTAAAACTATATTCTCGAAGGACAAACCAAACTTGTTTCCCTAGATTTTTTTTTATTCCTGGAAAGTTTGTCGTTCGATTTAGGTAAATCTGAGTATCCATAAACGTTGAATACATTACAGTTTAAATGTCCAACTGAAGGATTAAAAACTAAAAGACCTACTGCTGAACTTTTACTAGGTGGCAAATTCTTGCGCAAACTTTTAAAGTTAGGCTTTCCATTAGGGCGTAGAAGGAAATCCCGTAATGGAAAGAGATAGAAAAAAAAGGAAAATGTTTTAGGGGATGTGTTAAGCTCGGTTTGAAAAGGAAAGGCAAGTAGCCGAGACATGGGTTTGGATAGGGTCAAGTAAACACGTTTGGGATCACCCTCCCTGACTCGGCTGGACCCTTCTGAGTTAAGCATGACAAATCGGCGAGCAATGATGTAATTCTGGGAGTTTTTCACAGAATAACAACATCGTAAAACGGATCATCACCGATCTTTTTCTTCGTCTTCCTCATCTTTCCTTTTTTTTTGTAGCCCTTAACATTTTCTTCACTTTATTTTTTTCCCCTCTTTTGCCTTCATTTTTATGAAGGGTTTTTTTCTTTTTTCTCGATTTTCGTGACAACTTACAAGATTGTTTTTCTTTTGCAAAGGATTTGTAACTTTTGATGATCCGATTTCTTTTTTCTTCAGACCGAGACGTGTCGATTTTTTTGTCAGAGCAAAAGAAATAAATTAAAAACTGGTTTAACAAGCGATGGATCATAGCAAAAGCCTGCGTGTTGTTTGAACTCGGGCCGAACTGTGAGAACTTGACTCAACGTCGAAGGAAGGGAAGGAGTTTAAACGAAGCCGAGTGTGTTGGTAGGCGTGCTAGTGTCATCCATCATGGCTATCAGACAGAAGTGCCAACTTGACAAGCTCCGTGTTTATGTTTCATTGAAAGACATTCAATTCAAGCCGGAAATTAACGTTCCCTTCCATGAATATTTTCTAGCTTTTTATAATCCTTCTCTTTTCTTTCCAGTCCTTTTGGAAGAGAATCTATTTTCGAAGATTTTAAAAATGCGAAGGTTTTTTGTGTAGAAACGATTAAGATGGGAATTAAAAGAAAATGAAAAGTTGAGTTATCAGATAAAAAATTCAGATTTTAATGAAACACTTTCACAATTCAATGGCCCAAAATAATTTTGTGCTACCTGCGAGTATCAAGTTGACTTATAGTTGATGGAAAACGAGTGTCGAATAGACAATAGGTCGTCTGCTACAAAAGTGTACTCTATTTTGAAAAATGGAAACTGTCATGATCTTGAATTTGGTGGCCGCCATTCTCGCATTGAAAAGGAAGCGTCGCGACTACCAGTCCTAGGGAGCCTAGTAGGGAGTGGACACTTTGATGAGTCGTCTGCTACATAGGGTTATGCCATTTTGAAAACTGGAAGCTGCCATGATCTCGAATTTGACGGCCGCCATTCTCGAATTGAAAAGCGAACATCGCGATTGGCAGATTCTTCAATTCGAGAATGGCGGCCACCAAATTCGAGATCATGGCAGCTTTCAGTTTTCAAAATGGTGTACCCCTATGTAGCAGACGACTTGTCGAAGTGTCCACTCCCTACTAGGCTCCCTAGCCAGTCCAGTTCGAGAATGGATGCCACCTGATTCGAGATCATGGCAGCAGCTTCCTTTTATCAAAATGGCGTACCCCAATGTAGCAGACGACTCATTGAAGTGTCTATTCCTTTTAGGGTTTTAAGTCCTGTTCAAATCATAATCCAAGATGAGTCTAATATCGCATACCCGCTTTTACAATTGTTTACAATCATCATTCATACGGATAAAGGAAAAGATAGGCCTTTTATAATGTCGCCTTCGATTGCCCGGCAGGGTAATTCCATTACGATAGATGGTCAATCATAACAATCATGTTATGATAAAGTGATGAACCCTCACGTAATGATTTAATGTAGTAATGTATATGATTTGGTAACATTATGTTATTGAACACTGGAGATGGTTATCGAAATTATACCTATCACAATGTTGGTTGTTTGTTTTTTGTGTTAACGTGTCCAACCGATACACCCACCATACAAGTGGAGTCATCATTCTTTGAAAGGCTTTATCGTATAATACACTCTCATTTGACGTATTATATACCAAGTTCCCTGGGTCGTAAACTTATCTATCTTCTCATCGAAACGGATATATCGAGCACTTTGCTATTAACGGAAAGGACTTGACGTCATTTTCACACCATGTGACAGAAAATTGCCTTTATTCGGTTGATTGGCCACGATGACATGGGATGAGCGAGGAAGAGGGTATGCTCGGAAGGGAATACCTTAAAAATTGAGACATCTACAATGTGATGTTCCAAATTACAGGCCCGGGTTCGTTGAAATAGATAAATAATGATAGGTATTGTGTATAACTGAAATTTACCCTAATTTCTGTGAATATCTCGTTCAGGTTCTCGTTCGTACAAAAAGGGCGTAAGATGTTTTTTTTTTTTTAAGTTTTATGATCGGGGATCAAAAAAATTTCTCGGAGGAAATCCTAGTCTGAGTCTGAGAAGTCTCCACCCTTTTAAAAGCCTTTTAACTCATTTGAATTCTAAAACGAGTTAATGACGGCTACAGTTACAAATTTGATTAAATTAAAGTCGACTATAAAAAAATTAATACCACGCCTTGATCGGTCGATTTGTGCTGTTAGGTTTTTTTACACGTTTAAGGAAAATGCTAATTGAGGATTCGTTCTGCCTCACGTTTATGAAATATATTTTATTTTAAGAGAGCAGATGAAAGCTGCGATCAGGTTTTTTTTTCTCCCGTAAACTTATTTCGGTTTCTGACGGGTTGTTGCGCCTCCCTCCTCCCTTTTTAATGTGAGTAACTTATCACAAAAGAATAATTAAACAAAGTGTCAAAGCGAAACGATTTTCGTTGAAATTAAAGAAAACCGCAAGAGATGAAAGAGCACCTGTATCCGTTTAGAACTAAGCGACGGTTGTGATTCGATAATAATTGGGAGGCTAGTTAAGGGTAGTTAACTGTTTTTGTGCGAGTTTGCTTTATAACAGAAGGATGTATCTCCCGTCTAATGTATTTTTAAATGGATTCGTATTTTGAATGAAGACTTTTTTTAATGATAAACAAGCTAAGATTAAATCTAGTGACTGCTGAAGCCCTGTGACAACTTTTTGGGTCAAGAAAGAACCAGCCTAGTACAAGTTTGTTCTTCGTTGCAGAAGCTTTACAAAAATTGTGGGTATAATTGTCTTGCAGTGGCTGTTAATTGTACTTTCGTCTTCGGAAGGCGCAATGGCTGCTGCCTCCTAACGTCTTTCCTAAATTTCTTGGGCTCTCAAGGTTGCTTAGTTCGCTAAAGACCGAAAAACATCAAAAATATTTTTTCTTTTTTCACCTTGATTGAAAAATTTTAAAAAAACGACCCCAAGAAATTAGAAAGAAGATTTCTTGAAACATGATTTCACACTTGAAAGTATACTCCTGAATCAAGCTCGAAAATTTGTTCGCAAATATAAAACGAAATCTCCTTATCCTCCCGAATACCGTTAAGAGAATTGAAAATAAATAGCTTTTCAAAAGCTAAGCATAGGCATCGAATTAAATTCAAATAGAATTCTCCGTTTGCACTTCCCTTCGTAAGCTAAACACGAACGCGGGGAAATATCGCTTCATAAAATGTAATTTCTATTCCGGGAATCAAATTCCAATTATGTCGCCCCAACAGCCATTTTTCAATCCCCCATATATTCATTTTCCGGCTCCCTCTCGCACTTTACATACAGCTCTCTGATACTTTTCTACAGTTAGCGGAGTTTTTTTTTTTTTCCTTCATCCTCCCCGTTTGATTTCCCGGCGACCGCCTCGCACGTCTTTCAAACTTACTTTCAGCCATTTTACACTGTTTGGAGTCATCGGATATATCTTGTTTAGAAAGTTTGAGGTTGTTGAAAGTACTTCTGGAATTATTTTCAGAGGAAGGGAAGGAATTTTTTTTTTTTTGGTGTAGAATGAACACTTGTTTTTCAGACGAATCTATTTTAGGGTTTTTTTATCTATGCATAAAAACTTCATTATTAAAAGATAACAAGACATGAATAAAAAAAAATGCGCAAAAATGACAGAAGTGAATGAATTAATTTAGTAGAATCAATCACGAGACATCTGTTAGTATATCTACGTAATTAGGTGACCTTTTGATAACATTAAGTTTTCAATGAATCAAGACCTAATACTTGAATGATTGCATCTCTAATATTTTTTTAATTCATTATCACATGTACTAATTGCTTGTTTTGTACGGCGTAGTGGGGGGAAATTAATATTTTTGCGAGATTATTTATTACAACTTTTTTTTTTGATTTGGCCTAAATGTCGCAAAAACAGTTTATTTCCTTGCAAAAAAGATTTGACAGTATTCTCGAATGATAATGAGTCTTGGGTTGCAGTTACCGATTCTTTGCGCAGCTCAGCTTCGTATTTCAAGAGTTTCTGAATTTCGTCTGTAGGTCCTCCGGAGATTGTTTCATAGTAAACTGAACAAAAGCCAACATTTTGCATCCCCATTTGTTACTTGTGCACCGGTCTGTCTCTTCGCTCTTACCTTTTGCTCGTACTCTCGCGATCAAGTATCGCTTCCATATGTGCTTCCGGGTTCCTTATTTTCAGTTTTACATCCTGGGCAATCATTGCAATCTGCTTTAGGCGTTCTATTAGTTCTGCGGCGCTATGTGAACAAAATGCCACGAGCAGACTGAACTAGCTATATTTTGCATATTTTTATAGCTTTCGAGAATTCTTTCGTCCGGCAACCTTTCTATCGAGAAAAAAATTTTAAGTTTCTGTAACTGGCTTGACCTGAAAATTTTCTTTTCTCTTTGTTCGAGCGTTCTGCATCTTTTTTTGAAATAAATTTAGTTTCGTTGAAGCTTTCGCATTGGACGGTTCTATTTTTTTATAGTGGTTTGCTATCTGAGATTTTAAGTTTTTAATACTAGTTACAGTGACACACGGGCTGTAGAAGAAAGGCTCATAAAGTCGAGTAAGTACTCAAATTTTTAAAGTCGCAGCATTAATTGATATGTTTGTCTATGGATGTGATTGGGAGGCGCCATCGGCCTTTTGCACTGAAGGCGTCTGATGATCAGGGCCTACCTGGCCCATCGCTTTATTAGGAATTTTCGAGTTAGCTGGTAGGAAAATGGGCCGGTGAATTTCGACACCATCGAAGTAAAATTGCCAAGTTTGGACGACAGTCACCCAAATTCTTGGGGCTATCAAGAATATGTTATCTGAGCTAGACTGGTTTTTTATTTTTAAATTTAAAACTAGATTATCTAAGCCTGTTGAAAATATCTAAGACTACGGGCTTATCGTGAAAAGAAAAAAAACGCCTTTGAATTGACATTGCTGACTGAGATGTCTGAAAAGCGACATCTATTTCAAGTTATTTTGCTGTGCCAAATTGGTGACAAAACTTTTCCTAAATTTTTTCTCTATTAATTTTCAGAAGTGGGATTTATTTCATAGTGACTTATTTAATTGAAAATTTTGGTGTATCTGTAGACGTATAAACTTCTAATAATATTTGAATCTGATACTTATTTCAAAAACATCAGATGATCACATAATTATTATTTTCAGGAAAATGAGTTCATCATTTTTAAAATTTAAAAAAAAAATTGTGCAATAACCGAATCATTGTATGCTGATGCTGAATCAGATGTTTGTCGGCTCCTATAGTAATTGGAAATGGGTGACCCAGACCTCGCCGGAAGTCAGGTCAAGTCTCTGCTGATATTATAGACTATTCGTTAATGAATTAAAAATGATATATTTGTCTTGGGTTCAAATCATATATATCAAACAACATAAAATTTAAGAGACAATGTCCGTTATCTTTTCGTTCAATTTTTAGCAGTAATTCGTGAACAGCATTTTTCTTTGATTGCAATGAGAAAGACTTCCATTTTCTTTTTCTGACAACAAAAACTTTCATTTTCGGAATGAAAAATTTTTTTAAAACTAATTTTTTTTTTTCGGACGAAAGAGAAAAAGAAAATGAAGGAAGAATGGTTAAGTGAGATTTATTGAGATGGCATTTTAAAATTTGACAATTTTTAAATGAGCACAAGTTGGGAACACCGGGGACCGTAAATTACAATAAACGCGGCGGATTTATGGTTCTTTTTAATGAAGATTTTGCTGTTTACATTCCCTACTGTTGTCGTGCTGCTCTTACCCTCCTTCCTTTTTCGCATTTATAATGTTTTACATAACTTCGTGGAAGTTATAGGTGGCCTTCTTCCTTTTTTTTTCCACGTCAGACATGTTGGAACACGGCGTTAATTTCTTTTTGTTTGTAAGTCACGTCTTAAGCGAAGTGTATACATCAGAGTAATTACATTTATCATTAGAATGGGAAATTTTTTTTTCGGAATTAACTCGCTGCATCAAATATAAAAAAATCCGCAGCCTAATTGTGGGCTGGAAAAAATTACAAATTTAACTTTTTATTACGAAATGCAGTCGAGTGTGTTCCTCCAATTGTAATGAAAGAGTGAAAATAATGCAATAAAATGTTATACAGCAAATGAGGAGGCCAACGAGGCCCCCCCCTCCTCGCCGCCGCTTTCCCGGGGTTCTCCTCAACCCTCGTTAATCTCTGGGGGCTCGTAATTTAACCGCTACTCAGACAATACGATTAAAAAATCATTGTCGTTCCTCCGTACTCGTTCTCTCTTGTTTTTTTTTTTGCCCTGACCGATATCACTGTTTTCCCCCTCTCTAACATTTCGGGGATGTAAAATCCCATTACAAGGGAACCTCGTTTAAAAGGTAGCTAAGCGTCGGAATACCTTGGGCAAGGATAATTAGAGGATTTATTTTTCAACTTCACGCTTTATTACATCGTGTGAGCCCCTGTAAAACTGCCGAAATACAGGGGTGGGTTGTCCTTGATCCGATATCGATACGCAATATGGAAAGCATGAAAACGGTTGTGGGATAATTGGCCCGAACCAGCAAAAAAAAAAAATACATAAAATAATATTGTTTGGGTTGTTTAAACGGACCCGTTTTGTGCGTGATTTTGTATCCCCGATTGAAGATAGCGATTTAATTTAATAAAGCAGAAGACACAAATCTCAACATGGCTGGAACCGGAACTTGACTCTGTAATTATGTCAGTTTATTTTTTACAAGTTACTTTGCTGCTCTTTCTACGTTATTATATGTGTATAAAGAGATTCGGTTTATTTTTTGTTTGAGTAGTGTCTGGGTTTAGAATGTTTTACGGATATCTCCAATGTTTAAAATGTGTTGTGATTTTATTATGTCAGCTAGATGAACATTTTAGGTTACCGAGGTTTTTGTCAGTAGGCAGAAAATTTAATCCTGCATATGAAACTTATTCAATAGCGTTCATTGTTTTCACCAACTTTTGGACACGAACACAACCAAATTGTTTCGGGAAATTGCTGGTCTAAAATAATTTTGACACCAAGACCATATGTTAAGCTCATGGCTAGCTGGGGTCAACCTGCGCAGTGGAGATGGAACCTTCTAATATTGAGGTCGCGAGATTAAAAAGAACAATCGAAAACCGATTTCTTGAATTTCTTCCTACCCTGTCGAAAAACTGTCGGGACCGAAATTAGGGTAACCAATGTAGTAGAAAATCCGGCTCTTGTCAGTTCGTTCGAAATGAAAAATTTTAAAAACTCATATGCGTTCACTGCCAATAAAAACTGGATGCGCGACATTTTAGTCTAAATATTTAGTTTTTTCAGCATTTGTTATTGCTCTTTCCACATATTTTTTATTGTTTGTTTTTTCATCTAGAGAAGTCTAAGTCTAATGTCAACTATGCATGGGTACTTGAAGGAGCCTTGGTGCCTCGCTTCTTTTGTTGACTATGTTCGATAACATTTAATTGCTTTATGAACAAATGTAAATAAATAAATAAATAAATAAATAAATAAATAAATAAATAAATAAATAAATAAATCCGACACATTTATTAAATAATGACTGAATTATTTTTTCAATATGAATTCCTTTTTATAGGGAAAAATTGTTATGAAAACAGGTTATAGGCCCTGCCAAAATAATATGAAAAAATTTGAATAAAATACTCTCTAACAGTCTATAATAAAGAAAATGTTTATATTTTATTCGATTCCATTAAACAGGTTCATAATGCTCCGCTGCGGTCATTTAAAATGAAAAAATTTGTCTGGGCCCATAACCTGTTAACGAAATTTACTGATGATTTGGCTAAGGTGGATCTCTAAGAACGAGGAAAATCCGTTTATTGTAGGGGCCCAACCACTAGATGCTAAGAAAACTCCCGAGCAACATTAGATAATAGCTGCGGAGGACCAAAAAAGGAGACACATATTATAGAAGGACCTATCTTCAGCGATGTAAGCCAAGAGCTGAAAAAAAAGTAATAAACAAATCGTTACATTGCGCTTGCATTCACTTTTAAGACCCCGATCTCTGCCCCATCTGATCACTTCTCATTGCTACCAACAACTATACTATTATAACACAGCAGCATAATTCCACCTTGATGTCTTTATTAAACAAATCAACTTCATTATCATACGCCTACGATGTCTGAACACTTCCTGGTATTCCCAATTGAAAAAGAACGAAAAAATCACCAATCAAACGAAACGAATAATACATTTTCCTTGGACAGATGGACACCTCATTTCTACGAAAAACCTTTAAAGATTAAAAAAATATCGATTAGCCTTTTAAAAATACCATATTCTGTGAGAAATCTAAAAACGTTTTGTTAAAAGGATGAAAAAAAAAAAACGCAATTATTTTTTTTAATTAATAACTAGTTAATTTAAGTCATGTCCAATCTGAAGTCTTGTCTATTTAATAGTTTACTTGCTGAGTTGTTCGGACCAGAACATCCGTGAAATATGACTCTCAATACCGCGTACTTAAATTTTTCGACTTAATTACCTCTTTTTAATGCTTAATATCTTCATTTTTTTAAGCGGATACCCTTAAACCAAAAAAAGATAAATTACATTGTTTAGCTTCGCCTTTGGTTTTATTTTTATAAAAAAATTTTATGCATCAGTATTCGGCTTCTATCGTACACTGTAATAATGAGTCAATTAGATAGAGCGGCCAGTAAGTCAGTATTCTACAGTATTAAATACAACACCTGTTAATGATTTGTTGCATAACTCAGGTTTATGTACAGGGTGGCCGGCAACAATGCTAACGAGCCTGGAAGTAATCGAATCTTTTTGATATGATAGTCATTTCTAGAAATCAAATGTCACTGTTCGTACCAAGGTGAATTAAGAGGGAATTGCATGGGATATAAATAATGACTGTTATTATTTTATCATGAAGGATTATATATATGAAAACAATACTGCCAAACTGCCCATAATTCTTTGGAGAAAACGCTTTGCTTTATAATAACGTGTAGTTTACATAAACTAATTTAATTGTTTCATCCGTGGGATGCGGAGGAGATCGTTGGATGTGTGGAAACTGACACGCCTAGTCATGCACCAAATTTTTTTGTATTCGAATTTTGTTACGGTCGTAGCAAAAAAAAAAAGGGGGATGAATAAAAGGAGAAGGGTGGCAATAATCAAACGAGGGAAGGGGAGATTCTCAGTAAACAATAAATAGTTGTATAATACTTGAGACGATAAACAAAACGCAAAGTGGCTTATCAAGTTGGTTAATGGAGTTGCCACGTGGCGCTACAATCGTTTTCTTATTTAGAACCCTTCTTTATTTTTGTATTTGTATTATGACATGGGGTATTTTGTTTCACTGATATGATAAGCCTAGTTTTATTACCCAGAGACCGGGCGATTGGTTTTTAATTATCGTAATTTATTGTTTTAATCGGGATTGAAGCGTTAAAAAGGTCACTTCTTCCTTATTGTCTTGGGTTTTTTTGTTATCGTGATGAAAAATTAAAAAGAAATGGTTTTAAAAACTTTCGGCGGGAAGAAATGTTTTTTTTTTTTTATATTGAAGTGATGAAATGAAGGATTTAGTAAACAAGAAGAGTTATCGCTCAAGGTTAAATTAATTTTTAATCGATTCTACAGCATAATTAAATCACTGTTAGTTGACAGATAGACATGCAAAGTCCTATCGGCAATAATAATGTAATGATTGAGGCTTATTAGGATGTAATACACGCAAAGGATGTAGGAAATTGGTGGAGTTTTATATGAGGAAAGAAAAATGTTAATTAAGTCATTTGGTAGGGATGGTTTATATAGGGAATCCGGGCCTAGGTAGTTAGTGGCGTAGCAATAAGATTTTTCCAAGGAAAAAGTATATTCTTGGGTCTCTAATACCTATGAGTTCAGAGTTCAGTTCTGGAATCTTAGAAACAAGAGATAAGTCTGCCTATTGTTGGAATTTAGGGTAACCTGTGAGGCATGGCAAGGAATGGCGTCCTTGCCCTTGTGGTGAGCTCCCTTCTCAGGGTTATGAGTTAGTGGAGGGCAGCAGCTACCTATACTGACCTAGGGCTGAATATGGTAGTAATCGGCAAGGCCTAGACTCAGATACCGGGAGGCAGAGTTGGATCAATGGTATGGCTCCCGTACTGCGATACTGGAAGATTATGGAAAGTCACCACATTATTTGATATTCCTAGTAAAATCATCAATGGTTGGCCGTGATGATCGCCAATCTCCGACGAGGAGCGGGCATTTAAAGAAGAAGAAGATTGTTGAAATTCCTCGGCGAACTTAATCATGATCATGTTTGAGAACATAAAGGTGGACGAGGCTTTCACGCACTGAAAGGCAGTACCGGAAGTGATATTGAGTTCGAAAGTGTTCGCGAACACGTTCACAAACATATTCGCTATAAAATTCCGTCTTTACCGTATGCCTGTCCCAGCATCTAACACAGGAATGACAGAATGAATCGTGGATGTCCCCGCGCAAGAGGTTGTTGGTCTTCTGGAATAAAAAGGCAAGGGAGATAGTCTCGTTGTGGAGAGCATGATCAAATATAGGCTCGCTTCTTTTCCTGCAAGTTTTCTCTTGTCAGTCCTCACACGACTGATCCACGAAGGAATGCTGCCATCTTTCTTTCAAACGTTTTGTTTGCTGTAACACTTTGTGATGAGACGACGACGCTCTGTGCCGGCTGAAGCCATGAATATGTGATGTTGGTGCCTACCTTTCTACTAATATCCTTGTGCCTTTTCATGGTGCCATAAGTGCTTCAAATTTCCTCCCAAGTAGCACAGGGATGTCCCAAGGATGTCCTATGAATATCCATGTCCCATAATTATCCATTTTCTATCCTGATATATCCTATGGCTGTCCGTAGGACAGACGAAGTGCAACAATTGACCGCCGGGCTATAGTGTGCCACTTGGGCTACAAGCTGAAACCCCAAATCTCATTTAATATTTTCTTTCTTGTTTTAAAGAGGAAATAAGCAAAAGCCCTTTTATCTTCAAAAAAGCCTTTTTAAAATCTCCCTTTCCAACTCCTAAACCCATTCCACCAATAATCATTCCAATTCTCGAAAACGCTTTTTAATATTAAAAAGAAAAACTTTTTCATATCTTGTTCTTTGTCAAAAAGCAAATTAATCGCGTTAATCCGTTTCCCTTATAATTGGATGATATTGATAATGAAAATCACTTGAATTTAATATCAGAGCAAAATAAAATTTAAAATCAATTCCATGAACAAGCGAAAGATAAGAAAATGAAAGTTTGTCTCCAACAGCTAATCTGAATGTGATGCTGGGGTTTGAGTTTAATGAGTGTTTATGCCACTCCCACGGGGCTCGTACAATTTATTTAGTAATTATGAGGATGACTCCCGGAAGTCCCATTCCTGAAAATAACGACACCGTCTCTGCCCGAAAGTTTTCATTCTCTCTCTCGTTTCCAACCCGTTTTCCCCGCTTTCAATACTTTGGTCCTCCATGCGTTCGTTATTCTATTCCCGAATCCGAACTTGTCGTCGTCATATGTGAAACATAAGTGCTCACTTCATATTAATATCATTTTGGTACATGTATAATGGAAAGTAATAGAATTAGCAACTAGCTCGGTTTCTATGATCCGACGCTAGGTGCGCTGAGTGCGCCATCTGGAAAATTGAATCAGGAAACTTGAGCTTTGCCAGTAATACAGATTGAAATTTTGATGAGGTTTATTAACTTTATTGATTCCGTTATGTCTGCCATGGATCACGCTGGTTTAAAAATGAGGAGGAAGGGTTAGGTGCGAGAAATTGATGCGAACTTCGTGGCGCCGAACAAATAACGCAAACCTTAAATTAAAATTTACTTATTTCGGGTCACAGGAATCATGTTCGTATGTTGCGTAGGCTTGGAAACAAAATTAAGTCGTTTTTGTCCAACCATAAGAGATGAAATATTTAAATATATATAAAAAAGAGGAAAAGATTATAGTAATCGTGCATCCATAATGTACAAGTACAGCCAATCCTGATGATGATGATGATGATGATGATGATGTTAACAACTTTATTAACTATTAAAGGTATTTTGATAAAATAGAAACAATGCTCGGTTATCTCAGTTTAGATCAGGTAATTGTGTTGTAGCTTTGTTATAGATGAAGACATCACTTTTAACCACACCATTCAACACCAGTGTCGAACTGGTACACGTGATTCTGGTAAATTTATGTAATTAGGATCGTGCAGGTTTCATTTAGTAATTTTTTCACTATTTTATTATTTTTCAAGTGCCAAAATCGATAAAAATAATTCACTACTGTTTTTTCTCTGAATTTTTTTTTAGGAAATCTAAATTCGCTATTTATTACAATGTTCGTTATGCATAAAGGATGAGGTTTTTGAATAATTAATAATGAATTTATTATTACAAGGATTAACATTAATCATTGTTATGTATCTGCGTTTCTGCTAAGTGTTTGATGATGTAAAGTGTAATCGTTTTAATGTTTTGGGATTATATTTTCGGTTGTTTGGTATTTAGATGTTTATGGTATCTTTTAAAAGAATCTTTTTTTGGAAGTTTGGTTAAAGATAGCGATAATTAGGATGTGTTTTTTAATATATTCTCACACAAAGTGTAATCAATCATTTTGATTATGTTTGAAGTATAATTCGTAGTTATTTGGAATGGAATATGTGATGATGCCATTTATGTGTTTTAAGGATTAGAATGTCGCCGAGGATGAGTGAAATCAAAAGGTTTAAGTTAGAGGTTATGTAAATGCATGTTATGAGAGTGAATAAACGACAATGACTTAAAATGTCTTGTTTTTGTACCTAAAACATGCGTCTGAGTTCATACAGTGAAGCCGTCCTGTTTTGAGGGGTGTATGATTAGGAAGTTAACAATTCGAGCACCTTGAATCCAGTCAGCAAACCGAAAATGGGATGTTTCGAGAGATGTGAGTTTGGCGAAAAATATTACATGTTTGTTCAGCTACTAGAAGGACTGAAACTTTAATATTGGATGAAATCTAAGCTAAAATTTTTCATCGTGATCTGAGGTATAATTCTTCAAGTGTTTGGCCGCCATGACTCAAAGCAGATTTAAGAGGAAGGGAAGCCGTTTTTGGGCCGTCAACTCCTGGCGAGTCTTTTGTAGATCAGTTTCCCCTTAAAACTAAACAAATTTCTCAATCTACTTTGTCTAGCATACTCTTCAGCGATTCTGGTCCATGGACATAGTTTCCCAGTGCCTGACTTCCAGTAGCTGGGCATTGCCTGCCATCACATTCTTGCTCTGACCATCATAAAGAATCATATGAAAGTGCTTCTCTTTCAGCTTCCCCTTTACACCGGCGTCCTGGGGCTTTGAGAGATCGACGCACATTGCAGTTGCCATGTGGCCGCAACTTCTTATTTTAATGCCCTACTCGCACACGAGCTTAGGCGATCGATCCGGCGAGCTCCTTGAATCTTTCGCGATTGGCGGCCATGCGGAATAACTCCTCTTCGGTTAACCCGGTTCAATGCCAAATATTGCGCAACCAGGAGAGATTCTGACGACCAAGTTTTCTTTTACCCTCGACCTTGCCCTGCATGAGGATTTGCAGCAGCCTCCGCAACTTTACGTCCACAAAAACCAACTCAAAATTTTTCCGTTTGATCTCAAGTATTCATAGCCTTGTCCTCGAGTGTGAAACTTCTTACTGACCGCTACTGCCATCAGCATCAATCGTGAGTTTTTCCTGCTAGAACTGATGGCATTTCATTGACCAGTGTCTTCTACAACATTTTGATCAAAGTAAATATATTTGCCAGCAATCTTATTACATTCTTCTTAAAAACTTCCATATACCTTAATGAATATTCATCATGAGTGAATCCGTACCAAACCGTACCTGATAACTCGATTTAATTAACCAACGCCTTTCGGCAGATGGAACAATCAAATTTTTTTTTAATTTAAAGATTACAGTGGAGATAATACAAGTTAATTTAACATTATGATGATGTACATGGAGTGGAACCTCCCCTATAGTTCTATGTGAAACTTGCTTAGGCTTTATCTCGGACAATATCGCACAGTTAACGACCTGTGACTGGACTGCCTTTAATGAGACATTTGCCGTCTCTATCAAGATGCGAAAATATTCTCAAGTCTAGTTTAGCGCTCGACTTGAAGATAAGGAACGCGGAGGGGAAAAAAAAATGAAGAGTAATAATAATGATGATGCATGAAAGAAATATAAAAATTGATCTATACTGAAACGAATTAATATGTTTCTTCAATTATAATTTATCATTAAGAAAAATTTAAAGCAAAGCGAAAACCGTATGAATAACGACAAATCACGTCGGGGGGAAAAAAATTAAAAAAAATATTATTTAATTTTATCAAGTGAAAATAAACCTCAAAGGTAACATTAAACAAAGGAATAATTCTCTGTCGCTGTTCATTTGTTATTTTGTTAGTAAAATTGCCTCCGGGGACAAAACAGAAAACAAAAAAAGAAAACGAATCCAACTCAATTAGCACGGCAGACCAACGAATTAAACAATACGGCACGTTTAGTATTTTTTAATCCTTTCCACGCGTTACGTGCCTTTATTTTGTATTAGTATTATTTTAATCATATTTTCTAATGTGTTATTATTACCGTTCTGATGTGTTAGACTTCAAAATTGATACATCAAAACATATAAACATTGCCATAAGTTGGAAGGAATCGTGACCTTGGATCTGCTAAGTGTAATAAAAAAGTATTATCATGTTTTTCATTAAGATGTAAGGGAAATTTTTCTTTGATATGCGCACGGGTGGAGTGATCTGTTTGTCTGGTTTGAGCTAATGAAGGAAGATTGATTTTTTGAAATTGGAATGGGAATTGTAAAGGGACTCGAGGAAGATTAAATCTTTTTTCAAGTATAAACAAAGTTAAGCTAATATATTATTATAATTAGTAGCTGAGTTAGAAATGACATAATGAAGTTTTTTTATAATGACATTGTTAATTATTTTCCCAAACTTAACATTTTTAAACCGGAAAAATAAGTAATTTAATAATTAGTTAACGTTTTAGTAAATAATGTACTAAGTCGAAAAGTATGGTGTGAATGTTTTTTTTTTTAAAGTGGAAAATAAGGAAAAATGTGAGTTTGAATGGGAGGTTTGATGCAGAGTTTTGTAAAGTGTAGCGAGATTTTTACGCAGATTCTAATTTGCAGACTAGCTATAGTTATGTCAGCGAGCACGGATTATAAATCCTCTCATTCAGTAGCACATTTTCAGACCCCAAAATTTCACCCTTAATTAATAAAAAATTTTTTAAGGTGAAAGACCGTGTCAGCAACCAACTTTTAAGGTCAAATCCTGTGTCACCGACAACGGATTTGGATTCTACTCATCAAACTAAAATTTTTGAGGCCCTGCTTACCGTCCCCACCCTAGCCCCATTTTAAAAGTTAAAATATAAAACCCATGCTAGCAACCTACATCTAAATTAAATTTCGCGCCAGCAAGAAAATGGCGGGGCGGTCAGTGTGGGGGTCACGCAAAATTTTTTTTTGATGAGAGAAATCCAAATTTGTTGTCGCTGACACGGCCTTCCACCTTTAAGAATTTTTAATTAATTAGGGGTGAAATTTTAGAGTTGGAAAAATGTGCTACTGGATGAGTGCTACTGAATTCTCTGGTAATCTTTTTTAGTCGAGCAAAGTTCAGAGTCCCTAATAATTTTCTCTAGTCAAACTAATTCTCTGATAGTTTTTCAAGTCGAACAAATTTACTGATAATATTTTTCTGAATCCGTGCTCGCTGACATATCTATAGTTAGTCTGCAAATTAGTACGTGCCAGATTTTTAAAATGGGAAATCTAAATACTATTTTCTTTTTTTCTTTGCAATCACAATCAACACAAGCAATTTGCAGGATGTTCATCCTCAACTTCTTGAAAAATATTCCGACTCATAATCCCGACACAGAACTTTTAATTCAATCCGTTTTCTTACCTAAAACATCTCAATTTATCAATTTATACACCCTGAATTTTAACAATCAATAAACTGCTGAAGATCATTAACTTTAACAATGAATTTCTTCGTGATAGGGCGAAAATAAAAAGATGGCCAGCCTTAAGCTAAATACAATAACCACTTAACTATTCATTTAAAACTAAACTCCTTTTTTTTCACTTGGCATTTAACTAAGTGCTTATCAATTGCCAACAAGGTGAAATAATTGATGTTCCCAACGTGTAATATCGGTATGAAACTTTTCATGAGAAGGCATAAACATGAATCCGACGCTGCGAGGCTTTATTTAATATTCCGTTAATTCATTTTTTAATTGCATCGTTCATCATGACTTTAAAAAACTTTTTCAACCTTTTTTTTTGATTGTAACAATATTCGGGGGGGCAGTAATTCCATTGCGGATTCAATGTATAACTCGAAAACTAGAGGCCGTTCGATGTATAAAATTTCCAAGCGTCAAATCTCCCATGATGAATTTCAAAGACTGTCAGGATAATGAGGAACCATCAAGCATGGGATTTATTTTAAGGGGGAGAGAATAATAAAAAAAAGAAGAAAAAGGGAAAAAAGAAAATTGCTTCAACAAATGAAAAGATGACAATATGAAGAGCGGCCTAGTTATGAGACGAGGGGTCAAAGGTCAAACGTTGCCATGGAGCATCCAATAAAAACCCACGTGACGCCCAAGAACTCGTCTCATTGGCTGGATTCTATCCCGCCAGAAGGGATGTTTTCCGCTTCCGGTAAATCTCGGTTTAACGTTCATAACGATTATCTCCTTTTTCGAATTTCACGCTGTATACAGCTTTCACGCTTAGTTTCTTCATTTAATTATTTTCTTTGAAATTGTATTTTTTTATAAGGAGAATTTTTTCTTTTGTTTAGTAATATTATGTGTGGCACTAAATGGTAAAATTTTCTTTGAGCCAAAGAGTGTTCAGCTCGCATCACGAAAAAAAAATCTCGAGTCACTTAGTCTATTTTGGAAAAAAGCTGGCAACAAAGAAGAAGAAGAAGGAGGAAAAAAAGAGAAGCTAATGAAAATTTATGAAAGAAACGAAGCCAAATTGTTAAAAGGTTGGATAAAAGACAATTCCGTTTTCTGGCTGGAGGGGCATCATGGGTGAAATGGGCGAGAAAGGGAACGAGGGAAAATAAATGACTTTCCACCGTAATGGCGAACAAAGTGAAAACACCTAAACTTTTTATATTCAGATTGATTCTACTCGGTTTCGTTCGTTTTCTATTTCGTTGCAACAACTATTACGTTTCTAAAGTTTCCTTAACGATTTCGAATTGGAATAATAAATGAATTTGGCGACAAGGGAAATTTACCCGTTAGATTTGATTATCTTTATCAATGTAAGAAACTGGAGGGCAGGCTAAAGATATGAATTTGCAAAAAATTTAAAGGGAATTTATAATTTTTAGATTCGAAGTTTTACCCCAGGTAAATTCCGGGTGGAGGCTGATTGAAAGAGTGAGAAAGAGGGTCGCAGCAGAAATGGTTGCTATTAGAAGATCGCTAAGAGTCTTACGAATGGATAGGATAAGGAATAAAGATCTGAAGGAAAGAATGGGTGTTAAGAAAATTGTGATTGAAGACATCGAGGAGAGACAGCTGATTTGGTACGGACATGTCCCAGACTTACTTATAAGCAAGTCTGGGAATGGATGCCCAAAGAAAGGAAGAGGCAATGGAGACCGAGAAAGTCCTGGATGGAAGGCGTTCGGAAAGCAATAAGTGCTCGGAACCTCGCAAAATAGCAGTGGGAAAACCGAGATGAGTGGATATTAGTCACCAGATAGCGTCGTCGTTGTCGGTTCTAAAAGTTTTTACACAGGACAAACTACTCATCTTCGTTTTTAACGATTTCTAATAGTTTGACAAAAGGTGGTACCAGCCTGCCGACTCTTCCTCGTTCTTGCTCCTCTTAAGTCCTTTTGCATCCTCTCCTGAACCTGTCTCTGCCAGTATTTTCCTTGGTTCTTTACTCCTTCTTGCTAAGCCACCGCCTCTTCCTTTGCTCTTTACTGTTATTCTCAGCCTGCATTGTGTTGAATGTCACCACCCATCGCTTTTGCCACATACCCTATCAAATTCCATGCCAGTTTGCAGCCCGCCTCTCTGCGTTCATCAGTCGCATTTGCCCACGAGTCCTTTTATTTCTGATCATCCGACCTCGCAAGCTTATGCCAATATCCACTGATCCCTGGGTTACGAGGAGCTCTTGATCATTAGTGACATCGTTTCTAAATATTTTGACGCTGTTAACACCCTAGAAATTCTTTACACATACCGCCATTTTCGTTGTCGAATATCCCTTTCTCCTGTTCATAACTTTGAGCACTAATTCTACTCAAGTTCATTTTCTTACCCTTGTGCCATTATTCTCCTCCAAACTCGCACTTTTATATATCTTTCGAATTAACAACCCCTTGAAATCGATGTGCCATCAGTATATCTTAATGAGCATGATTAGAACTGGATAAAAACAAGGAAAGGCAAAAGAGAGACTAGCTGCTGGTGAAGCAAAATCCCCAGGAGAATAAGGGAAGAGAGGAAGGCACTGATGATCCGTAGCAACAGAACGTCGATCACGTGACACTATTAATAACGTATTCGTTCCAGTTCAACGAATTTTGATTATGCTACAAGATAAACACTTAGTTCCGGTTTTATTTTTTCTTCGGAAAATTCGAATATCAAAAATTCGCCTGAAATAATTAGCAAAAAAAAAATGTAAGGTTCTTAAAATGTAATGAAGTGACTTATAAAAAACGGAGAATAAATTTGAAAAAGTAGGGGATGGAATGAAAGGGTTGAACAACTCCCTTGCGAGGAATGCTTTATCTGTTACAATGAAAAGTTAGTTCATTTAGTACCTTTGAGCACCACCAGACGACTCTCAAGAGCATCTTACCCAAACAACTGACAATCTGTGTTAATAGAAAATAATAGAATTAGTTTTCCGCCGTGCCTTTTCATTTCCCATGGAAAATTTCCATTTTCAGGAATAATAAAGTCTATCTGATGTCTTGGATCGTTCAATAAAATAGGTTTGAGGGAGATTAGGTGGAATAATATTTTATTCATAGTTTTCATTTTTCTTTTTTTCAGGAAAGTGATTGTGTAGGCGTAGTTGCTGGCTTTGTTATTCATATTTTAGTCGCTGTGTGATGGGGGGAATTGTGGTAGGTTTGTAAGGACTCTGTAAAGTGTTTTCCCTTCCTCCATGTTTTCTAAATCCTAAAAACTTTCGTTTTGAGCCATAATCTTTTCCAGCTTGTCTGCCTTCCGCCCACTGATTAAGTAGATACCTGTTAAAAAAAATTCAACGTTGAAAAAATATTTTTTCCCCGTGCTTTATTCCTTATAAAATTTAATCTCGAAAATGATGAATAAATCATAAGCGAATAAAGCGAAAAAAAAGGAAACAATAAATTTCTATTTAGTGGTAATCTTTTACAAGCGTAGAAACTTATATCGAGTTTCCCTACCCCCTAAGAGCAATCACTTTTTATAGGCAAAGTCACGCTAGGGATAAGCTAAACGTTGGAGGAATTCATAGGAGGACAGGACAATATTCTTTTACAGTTTATTTTGACGGATGTTCAATTTAAGGGTAATCTTTATTTAAGGCGATTTCCACCCCCTTCCGCTCACGAGAACTCTTCCATTATTTTTTTTCTTTAGATATCGACTTCATATTTTGAAATTGATACGATCAAAATTCTTTATCGCTATATGAAGTTAAAATGGGGAATTAACGTTTAAATTAAGTTTGTAAAAGAGTCAATTAAATGGAAGGAAAGAGGGATCCGTTACGATTGAAATGGATTCTTCTGCAAAATGGCGCAGCTTTTCTCTTGCCCAACTGGCTTAACAATCCTGCATCAGACACAGTATTGGATTTGGCAAATATTGCCCATATCAATACAAAGAAATAGCAGAAGAGCTTTATAAAAGACATTCAATCAACTTATCAAAATTGGCAGGTTCTTCAAGTTCCTGCCAGCTTTTTGCTATTTCTTTCTAGAAATTCCATCCATATTCAAATGAAGCCTTTCTTACCAAAAACATTTTTCTTATTTTTGGATCCACCCCCGTTTTCAGGATATAAAAAAACCCACAAACATGTAAATGCAATGCAAGTCAGTGTCAAACGTCTAAAACGGAAGGAAAAAAACCCTCAAAACATTTTTCCTGTTTTTCTCTTTATTTTCATAAGAAGAAAGGGATTCCCCCTCCGGACACATAAACTTACACCTTCATTTCCAGACAATGCCAGCCAATTTTCCGCCTTGAAACTAGTCGATTGTCGTTCAATTTAACACAGTATGTGGCTCATTTATGTTTTCCGTTTTGGGGTTGTTGTTATATACCTCTTTCGCTTTGCCACCCTAATATCCCCGTTTACGTCCCCGATTTCACTCCTATCAAATCATATCCTTCTTCGAGGTAATATTTCCAAATGCGTCCTTTAAATGGAATTGGATTTATCAGGTTTTACGAAAAAAAAAAAATCTTTTTTTTTTCCCCCCGTGTAAAATTGTCAAGAAGGTTTAAAGGATGAAAGAAAATGTTTGAAGTGATTGTCTTTGCGCGAGGTTAGATTAACGAGAGACCCCACCCCAATTCTCATATTAAGGGTGGTTTATCGCTACATCTAAGCAGTAGTGAAACGCTGGGTTATTAATAATGTTTAGATACGCTCCGCCAATTTGTATTGATATTCGATTCAATTCCAGTCTGGTTGCTTCATTTCTTATTCTATCTTTGAATTGCTCGATGAGTGAAACGTAGACTGTGTCTGCTTATTTTATTTTAAAAAAAGAAATGGTTGTTTTGGTTTTGTCAGAGAGTATTGGCAACTAAGTAATTCAGAAAGTGCAGTGACGATACTGGGGGCTATTTAGCTTTTATTAAGCCCGGTAAGCTCCAAAAAGCACAAAGAGCCATGGTTGGTATTAGTCTCAGAGATAGAATCACCAACGAAGAGATCAGGAGAAGAACAAAAGTGGATGACGTGGTGGAGCGATCGGTAAGGCCAAATGGCGATGGACCGGCCACAATGCAAGGGAGGATGATGAAAGATGGGCGAAGAGGGCTTTAACGTGGAGGCCAAGAACAACCAGGCGGAGGATCGGAAGACCGCAACAACGTTGGGCGGATGACAGGAAAACAGCCGGAAATGTGTGCATTCGCCGATCTCAAGACAAGTCGGGATGGAAATCATTGGGAGAGACCTAAACTCAGGAGTGGGCTGAAACAGGTTGAAAGAAGAAGCCAAAAAAGTCTTATAGCCCTTAGCCCTCCACCTCTGGTGTCGTCACTAAGGAAAGAAAATTACAAAAACCGTTCGTCCCTCATACGGGCTGGTAAGCTTTCTGTTTTCCCGGAAAATGACCCAGTTTTTTGTTTTTCTTTTAGTCAAGAGAAAACGGGGCACAAATACCGGAAAGCCGTTCTTCCCTTGAGGAGTCTGTCTGCAGGTCTATTCATAGCGAATGAACTAAGTGTAAAGTGTAAAAATCTAACTCGAAATTTTTAATTTCTGTGTGGAGCACCATGAACCAATAACCGAAGATCACATTGGCATTGAGCCATTTTCTGCAGCTGATAATTCAGGCAGCAGCAGTGCCGATCAAAGAAATAGGTTCTGGTTTTTTAAGATGATAATTGTCATAATTTCCAATCTCCATCCAACAATCCAAGAAAAGGAAACTAAAATCCACGTTCTAGCTCCTCATTTTTATTTATTTCGCGTCCTTACAATGCAGATAATTTCGTATAAAAAAATCTCCACAAAAAAAAGTAAAATACTTTGCTGAGGGAGAGATATGATGTAATCCAAATGATGCAGTATGAAAAGAGGTGAGAAGTGCGGGAAGAGGATAGTTAATTCAAGTCACGTACTTTCAACCAATAGGAGTAACGATCCTTAAACAAACTAGCTACAAATCTGGCAATTCCCAGTGTGTTTTCTCCTTTTTGGAGGGATTTATGCGAAATCGCATCAAAAGTCAGCAATTTACACTTTTACTGTTTTGAGTCTCAGCCGTCATCAAAAAAGAGTAATTGCCTTCAAGAAAGGAAACTGAAAAATCTTCGTTTAATAAGAAATGCGGGGGCTGTACCCCATTTATTTTGCCGGAGCTACCTCATTGATCCTAAAATACGACAACATCGGCTTTCGCCTCAATTTGTTTAAAAAATCTAATCTCTTAATGTTTGTATCAATTCTTTAACAAATCCTACTCCATCATAACAAGGATATAAAAACGATTAGCGCTGATAAAAAAATAAAATAAAGCTGTGTGTAAATGTATCACGTGTCAGGACGTCGTCTGCTAGCGCTAATACCATTGGACATGGTGTTTGCCACGTGACCAAACACGCCCTACTCAGCCTTCCTGTAATGGAAGGACAGTTTATTTAATGTTTATCGATATAGTTTTCATCTGTCATCTCTAAATCATATGATCGTCAATCTTCCTACACGATTTTTATCTCTTAGGGGTTTCGGATAACGATTTCAAAAAATTTCAGCCGATTTCTTTTTTTGCGGTGAAAAGAGACTAAGATCGATTAATTATGTCTATTCTTTGAGACTGTGACACAAAGTCTGTCGTGATAATAAATGAAAATGTTTAAGTGCTTACCTTTTAAAGTGTGTAAAAATAGGAAAAGCGTTGACTGACCATAGGGTGAGAGAGAGGGAGGTAATGCATTAACCGAGGAAGTGACACTAAACATTGGAGATGATTCAGGAAGTACTTGAGAAGACCGGAAATTTTACTTAATTGACTTTCTTTGTTGCCATTTACACATCCATATACTCTTTCCATTTGTTTTCTTTTTATAGAGTTTTTTCTTTTACCTGATGACATGGAAAATGTATCCCTCTTAGTTTCGATTTTTGCGATTTCCTGGTATGTGTGAAAGTCCACTTGGCTTGAAACGAAGTCTGAATTCCAGTAAGGCCAACTGCGTGTTATTCGAGGCCAGACCGGGCTGCACTGAAGTTGAAGAACCTCTGGTAGAGGTTAACTGGGAGGGCATCAAAATTATTGGGTCTACCAAATTTTGGGAGTATATGCTGATGAAGGCCTAACCTGGACGACCAAGTGGATAATGTCTGCAGCAGGCTCAGCAATGTGCTTTTTTCACTAAGGATGATTTCTTAAATTAGTGGAAGGGACACGCTGTTGACGGTTTACTACGCTCTCTTTGATGGTTCAATGGTATGGCTTCTTGGAGGGACTTCCGATGGAAATATAGAGAGGGTACTTGTGCTGCAAAAAGAAGCGGTCAGGTATCTGGCCGGTCGGGTAAGGTTTTTATTTTTATTTTATTTTATTTACAATGCCCATATAAAACAAACATTTGTTATCGGGTGTGTCGATCAGAAGGTGGTGCAGCCAAGCCGTTAGTAGCAAACAGGTAGCAACAGTAGAAAACAGTAGCCAAGCCGGTGGTAGTGGCAAACAGCCTTCCTGCCAAAACAACCTTCCTGCCGGGAGCTTTTTAACAATCTGTCAATTCTCACAGCTCTGTATATCTTTATATAGGAATATTCTCTTACAAGCACAAGGTCTATGATTGCTATTGTTTCACAGACACTTGCAAAATACAACCTTAAAAATTTCCTTCCAACAAAATTCCGCCACAAAATTCCTTTACAAAAACCAATTTCCCCAACACATTATAAATTTATCATCTACATTATCTCTTACAATCCAATTATCCTTAACGAACAACAAAACGGTTATAATACGAACAACCTTTCAATTCCTATTCTCTCCAGGAACCCTTAAACATGTTCAAGATTTTCCTCTTACAGGTTTCCCAACAGCACTGGCATTCACAGAAAGAGAGAGAGAGAGAGATGGGACCGTTTGTAATAAACATAAGGATCGGAATGAAAAAGATGATTTCCGAGATGATAACTGGAAGAATGAAGCTGGATGGAACACACGTCATAAGACCTCAAGGGATTACTATCTGTGTGAGCATAGGGACTGGACAGGGGTTGTGAGGAATGGCTCCCTGGGGACCAAGTCACCCCCCACTCGACCCCTCGGATTATCACATAACCGCGACATCAAAAACAAACAAGGGTTATATTTTACAACAGCTTTTGGCGACAACGGCAATTTTTATTTTAATATTCGGGGTTTTCACTAAGTTTCATTTTGCATTTTCACCTTTTCGCTGATAGCCAAAAAAATTAAAACCGAGAACAATTCTCGTTCTCGGTTTAGAAGAAATACAATATTCAATATTTTCGCGTAGATTCAAAAATTTAAATTAATAAATATTTTAGCCATTTAGCAAAAACGCCTTGAAAATATAATAAATGGGAACAGCGGCAAAAAAACGAATCCGCATTCCAGGAACACGCCTTAAAGGGAAAAATTATCCGGTAGAAAAAAGAAAGGGTAACTTTTTGAATGCGCTCCAATTTTTTCTAATCATTGTAAGACATGGAAAAAGATTGAGATGGGAATAAGCTAAACCTTGAAATCCCCGATCATGATATAATAAAAGATATTTATAAATCAAATTTGAAAAGCTCACGGGCAAAGTTCATTTTATTTCATTTCCACCACTACGGGGGGATGGTGTGGGATCCGGGGAAAACCTCTGATTTTTTTTAATTGAGTTTTTACAATTTTTATTACTTTTTTTTATTTGTAAGTGCGAGAACAGATTCCTTTTTTCTCATTTTGTTTTCTCCCTTTTATCGAACAAAATTTTATTTTTACTCTCTATGTGGGTTTTTCAACTTTTTTTTCATTTTTTTATTTTTCGAAAAAAAAAAGTAAATTAATCTATAAAATAATATTCTGTTTGGGGGATTCGCTTTTATTCGGTATTTTTAAGCTCCGCAAGTCCTTTTTTTTTATCGGGAAGTAGGATTAGCGAGCGGTTTTGTTCGAGGTAGTAAATTTGGATAATTTGGTGAGATTAGTGCTACAAAGCGTAGGAGGTCGGCTAAGAAGAACATAGGCGAGGGTTAAGGTGGGCGGCTAGTCACCGCATTTAACTTGTGGTGACAAAGCCAAACTGCATTGCCTTGGCTTCACCTATTTCAAAGCGGCGGAAAATAAAAAAATCAGCTTCACCAGTTTCAGCTTTCAGCTACAAATTTGAAACAACGCAATCTTAACCTCGTGGACTCACTACAACTCTCTGCTGTAAAAGTTGCTAATCTAGCTATACTATCTGACTATGCTTGGAATTAGTCTCAGAGATCGAATCACCAACGAAGAGATCAGGAGAAGAACGAAAGTGAATGACTTGGTGGGCGATGGGTAAAAGCCAAATGGAGATGGGCCGGCCATGTTGCGAGAGGAGGACGATGAAAGATGGGCGAAGAGGACTCTAACGTGGAGGCCAAGAACAACCAGGCAAAGAGTCGGAAAAGAGTCGGACACGATGAGCTGAAATAAGGGTTGGGGGGAGATCAACCAGAAGAACTCATAGATTCAACTCATAGAACCCGTTGCAAATCTCAGCTATTCAGGAATGTTCCCAATACTCCAATCACGTAAACCAAATCCTCATGAACATTTCCAAACAAAATTCAACCTCATTACGCATTCCCGAATAAAAAACAAAAAAATTCTGAAAACAATATCATTTCAAAAAACCATACTTCATATCCTTAACAATTTAACAACCCAGCAAAATCCAGATTTCAACTTCTTTTTAATGAAAACATTTCCGAAATCATAAAAGATTCCCGAAGAAGAGTCTGAAAAACTAAAAGTTAAAGGTATTCATTTATTGATGTATTAAGGACCCTCGGGAGCCATTTTGATGCTAATCACGTGGTCCGCATTGCGTGCGTCTTTTGTTTGCTCATTCAGCACACGCTCAACTTGTCATGGACCATCCGAACCTTCTTCCTTGATCCTGCTAATGCTATTTTATTCATATCACCGTTTTTTTTTCCTTCCACATTTCATATCGTATATTTTCTTTTGTTTTATTTCCCTTTTTTCCTTTCTTTCGATTTAATACTTTGTTTCTTTTAACATGTCATCTTGAATACATCTGGGTTTCCTCCATTTTGGATTTTTATTCCAATCCTTCATATTCCAATTTTTGGAAAAAGAAAACACGGATTTGCAATGCAGAAAATAAAAACATTTACCGGGCGTGTGTTTTGTTGATTTTCACTGATTTAAATCAACATTTTTACCCCGACAATTTCCCACATCCCCGCGATGTTATCTTGTAAAAACTTTTTATTCTCAGCATCTGTTCGGGGCTTAGTGTCTCTTTTGGATTTGCGGTTGAATCATCTTTCAACCGATTTAAATATTGATAACGTCGGCTTTCACCTCTTCCCCCTCGTTTTCTCTCCCGTGTATTTTTTTTTCCTACCGCCGTCCCCGATCTTTAATGGTTGTGTTAGTATTAATAATAATCCACTGTGTAATTTGGCAATATTCCTTTTATTTATCCCATTATCTTCTGAGGCACGGTGGAGTCATGCATTTTAAATAGAAGGGTGGAAAAGCTGAAGCGGTTATTAGTCGCAGTATTAATACGGTTCGTTGAAGGCGTTAAAATGTTGGGGAAAATGATCTGATTTTTCGCATAAACTTTTCCCGGTAGCCAGAAGAATGAGATTAAAATTATTATAATTATTAATGAATGGTTTTGATTATTTCTGGAAATTAAATTAATGGATGAATTTCCAAAAGATTTTTTCGCCAAGATCACCGCAGCAAAAACCAAAAAAAAACAAAGAGAAACAAAACATCTGCAGCTAATTACAAGCCGATTTAATTTAATCGATTAAATTATTCCATCACGTGAACCGTATTAAAAAAAAGAGGAAGAACCTATATCAACTTTTATTTTTCATTTGCCGAGATAAAATTCTCTTTTTAAGTTAATTTTTCAATGGATTTGGTACAATAAAAGAAAGTTTTCCCTTTCTTCTTCTTTAACTTACTAACTTTCAGCGGAAAGATTCCGAAAACCTCATTTTTGTATTCCCAACATGAGGAAAAAACTCCGAGGAAATTTCAATTCTTCAACTAAAATCTTAAAAAATTTCCCCACCCCGCATCGAATTCAAAATTCACGGCATCATCTTACAACGTTATAAAGATCGGGATCGGACATTTTAAAAAGAACCATCCCTTTCGTCTGGTATACGTTATCCACGAATTTATCTTTGGGTTGTTTCTCTAAAATTAACAGGGGAATGCTTAGAAGAATGAAGAGCGAATAAAAAGTCATTCGAAAGGCATCCACGTTTATACTATTATTGGAATACCAAAATGATTTTCCAGCTCACAAATTACAAATCCCGCTTCATTCTTTTAGTTGGCCATAAACCAGAAGACGAGGAGGCTTTTAAAAGGCCTTTTATAAAGGTTTATAATGAGTTTCAATGATTATTTTATCAGCTTTTCCTTTTCTCAATGTCTAAAAGATTTCATAACTTACTTTTTATTTTTGCAAAAGAAATTGATTGAAATATAATTTTATCTATATTATATATAAAATTCTTTTACTTAATTAAATACTCTAAATTTTTATAAATTAAGAAATCAAACTAGTAAAAAAATTGTCAACTAAACATTTATTATGAGATTTGTTGGGTGTATATTTTATATGAAAAAAATGTGAAAATTTTGTTGAGGGAACAATATAAAATCGATTTTTAAATTCGTATTT
This sequence comes from Liposcelis brunnea, assembly GCA_023512825.1. Classification (NCBI taxonomy): domain Eukaryota; kingdom Metazoa; phylum Arthropoda; class Insecta; order Psocodea; family Liposcelididae; genus Liposcelis; species Liposcelis brunnea. Next base: position 5,248,627 of record CM042071.1, read on the forward strand.
AAATGTAATTTAAAAAAGTTGACAGAAAAAAGAAAAAAACAATATAAAAAGGTTTGGTAATGAAAAGCGGGAATTTTTTACTTTAGAAAAGGCCCTAAGCTCATCAAATTTGAAATAAGCCCCGGAAAACCAACTTGAAAAGCAGTATAGTTGAATCCCATGGTGTCGTGAAAACCGGAAACACAAAACATTGTAACTCCCTTTGGCAATTTCTATTACTTTTTACAATCAATTCTCTCTCTTTTTTTTTGCACTTTTTAGAATTTTAATTAATTCTCGGAAAATTGTACGTGACAAATTTTTCTTTTCATATCCCTGAGCTTTTAGATCCGAGGCAAATTTTTAAATATTAATTTTAGGTTTAATATAATCAAAAAAAGGTTAATTGATCGCCGTTCCGTCATTCCCAGGCGTTAACGACTTTTTGTATTCTTTTCCAAAAAATTAATTTTAGATTTTCTCGTGAGATTTTAGCGAAGCTATTTTAATTTTTTTTAGAAGATTTCTTAATCCATTAATTTTTTTAATAATTTGGTAGACTTGGAGCCTTGCAGAACTCGCTGGTACAAAATAATTTTTTCAGGTTGAAACTTGTTTTCCATAAGCTGAACATTGAATTAATGTCTACCTGATACTCTCAGATGGCACAAAATTTTTTTCAACTAGCGAAAAGTGATAAGAGCTTTTTCTTTCTTTCTTTTTCTGGCTCTCAAACCATCAAAACGTTGTCCTTTCCCAACGAAGCAGCGGCTTTCCTAGAAGTCTAAACTAAGCAGTAGTTCAAGGAGTTTGAATTTTCGGCTATGTGAAATTTTTCAATCTCTTTAATAGCAGGAGCTTAAGCGATGCTTGTTTGATTGTAGCAGTAGCTCGTTGAGGCAGTGTTTCCTCATCCTGGCTGCAGGATTCAGAAAGTTAAGAGGTTCTAAAATTAAAATTTCATGAAATGGACTGCGCTCAGATTTTTTTAATGTAAATCATTTTGTTCTGCGGAATTCGAAAATCTTTCAAATCGATACAAAATGGGCTCGCTTTACTTTTTATACTTCGAAATCGCAGACGTATCATTGGTGAGTAATTAATGCTCATGTTAATTTATACGATCACCATAGCTTATAAATTAACCTAATAAATCAAACCACCCTCTTTAATTAATAAATTAAATTTGTCTCCTTCCAAGAATTACCGACCAGCCAATCCGAAAATATTTTTCCTACAAATCACGTAATATCGACCATTTCTTTTTTCCCCGGATGCCTTTAACCATAAACTTCCATTTTTTGAAACCAAAAAACCTAAAGCGGAGATAATAGATTTTCAGAGAAAACCCGTCACGGAAAACTCCCTCCGGTAAAGCGATAATGGTTGGGGAATAAAATTAAGAGTCGTAAGCATTAATTACAAGGCTCGCAGAGGCTGAGGGAGGGGAGGGAGAGAGGTTCGAAAGAAAAGAGATTTTGGAATTATCAAGTTAGTTCTGTGTTTGGAATGTGTGTTTGGGTGTTATCGTTAATGCCGACTGACAGATGGACGGGATAAATAGCTTTGCCCGTTACAGTTTCTCATTATCATTGTTGGGGGATGATTTCTTGCGATATCTAACCTCCCTAAACAATGTCACCGTACGTGTAAAATTCTTTTTTTTATCTTTCTCTTAATAAGAAAAAAAAAAGGTTTTCCCTCTATTTCAAAAGATAAGAAACCTTTCTCCCTGACGAAACTCGTAATTCGAGTGGTATATTAAATTAAAGCGTTTGTAATAAAAACAGCCGCGCCGTTTTAAAATCGCAACCCTTTGTTTAGCTTATGTAGACGTGCCCCCGTTCGACTTAAGCTAAATATCAGGATGCGATTTTGTAATGGCGCGCCTGAATAGAAACCTCTTCCCTCAGCTGCCATGTTGGATTTTTAATAAGAACCTTAAGGGCAATCGAGCGTGTTCCTTCATGCATCGACTTGAGTTTGAAAAGAATTTTTCAAATGTCGCATTTTATATTATTTAAAAAAAAAAAATTATTCGGGATTTCCACTAAAATACTTGATATTTTCGACTGATGTTATTATTTTGCCATTAAAATGAGTGTTTCCGTTACTTGACTTATTACAATAATGGATTGTGATGTGGAGGACATTACTGGCTAGTTAAAAAGATTTATTTCCTTTATGGTATTTTTCCACTAATCTTCAAATTTATATCGTAATAATTTATGTGCATAATTTAAATTAGTGTAGAAAATATTTGGATTTAAGTAGCAAGGTTAAAATTTTTTCAAGCTAAAACTGTTTGCCACTTCTTTTTAGCTCTTCGCTTTTTTGGCTTCAGAGGCAGAAAAGTAGTTTCTTACGTCGAATTCGCAGCGGAAAATCAAGGAGTTGTAAAAAGTAGGGAATTATTTTAATTAGAGCCCCGTCGACATACTGTATATATATCCAGGAGTTATATTCTTCTCTAAGTAAAAATAAGTTAAAATCGTACTTTCGCATGTTCGAACAAGCTGTGAAATCTGATACTTTACCTTTATGAATAAGGAAAACTAAGTAACGATTCGTTTAGTTGCCATTTTTTTTATTGTTTGTTTATTTATTTATTTATATTTTACCCTTGAGTATAAAAGTCATGGAGCCAGCCTCATGGCTCAGTGGATAGCGTGCCCGACTCACACTCGGGAGTTTTCGGGTTCGATTCCACTCTACGTTTCGGATTTTTTCCGACCGTATTTCACCTCTGACAACTGTCATCTGCGTCATGTGAACTTAATTCGAGGATTTGAAGATTCTGAAAAAGCGATTAATGTCTGTTGTCGCTCGGTCTCACCCCCCCCTGTAAGGCGATGGCAAACCAACAGGTGGTAACTTGCTCAGAACAGCCTCTCTACTTAGCCGTTCGGAACCGGCATTAAACTGTAGGTCCCATATAGTTATGTCAACTCGAAACACACAAACCATGCAGAGAGGTCGCTTACGCCTAAATGCGAGTATGGCACCCAAATAAGAAGCTAACAGTCATGAACCTTTTATAGTACTACATGCAAGCAAAACACTATACTACAATCATACTATCTCTGCTGTCTTTTATACAGCTACCGTACCTCATCCTAAAATAAAACGAACGAGAACCATATGCCAGATTCATACCCACTCCTCTCACTTACGACTAATCGATTTTAAAAAAATTAATTACTCTTAAAATTTTAATTAAATGCATAATCGACATTACAAATGAGAATTCAAATTGTTTTTACAGCTTAATCATAACTTCTGTTTATTTCAAAAGGTCCGTTCCACGTAAGCTAAATAATCATTCGATTAATTTCACTCCCGATGGCGAATCGCTCCGCGTTGAAGAAAGAAAAAAAAAATTCTTCGGAAAGGAAAATAATCGGCTAGTCTTTTGTTAAAGTCATAAAAATTAAATTATATAACAATAAAATTATAAATTTAAATGTCAGCCCTGATTTGATAGTCTTTTGTTAAAATATTTTTAAGTCTTTTGTCTAAATGTTATGGCTGACTATTGTTTTCATTATAATCCAATATGGAGAAAGAGGTTTGCCTCTAATAATAAACATAATAATTCAGGTATAAAATATATGATTCTGGTTTGATTCTATAAAGTTATAAGTGCTTTTATTGATATTTTTTTTTAAAAAAATATTTCGGCTACGAATTTCTTTTCAAAAAAAAATTCTTTTTCAATCACGTTGCTAATTCGTAATTAAGTGCTAATAACAGTTTCGATTTTATTGCATTTTAATTATATGAATTTTTCTTTCATTCATTTAATTTATTGCGAGACAGATCTCGTTAGAAATCATACTCAATTATTTTCATTTCCGAACAATTTATACCTCATTAATAAGAAATTAATAAGATCACCTTGAGGGGGGAACGAAATAAAAAAAAGTTATTAACGGTTAATTGAACAGTACATCAACTAATTAAACTGACTAATTAAAAGTAAACTAGGTTGTAATATACTTTTCTTGCGATAGCCTCTTGAATCGTTTTGCGTTTAAAGTAATTGTACGTAAAACCATTACAAAACATGATAAAATTAAGACATTATATGTTATTATTAATACGTAAAAGGTCATAAGGAATTTAATGAGTCTTGACAGGGTTCAACACATTTTCCATACTTGTTTATTATTAATTTTCAGACCGAGATATGTGAGAAGTTCAATAGACATCACGCGCGGTCCTCGTTTTTTTTTCTATTTAATTTTTTTTTTGTGTTTCCTTGCGCTTTATTTTCGGTACTTTTGTTGCGTTAATCTGTTCCAACTAATCGTTTTTATATTTTGTACACCTCTTTTATTTTTGAGATGGAGATTCCGTTTTGCATTCCTGTGACTCATCCGTTTAGGGGCGTGGAAGTTGGGGTAATTATCCAGGGAGGTCGGAAAGGTTGAAAAGCTGTAGAATTAGCCAGACAAAGGATTGAGAATTTGACCTGTGCAAACAAAAAATTTCGAGCTATACCGCCCCAAATTTCCTTTTTTCTGCTGCCCCCGCTCGCAAATCACAAAGGATGAACCACTCAGCGCAATTCCTAACTCAAAAATATTCCTCTTCGCCCCTAAACCCGTCGCGCCTATGCAAGGGAATTCGTTATTATTACTCATTCCAGTTAATATCTAATATGATCTGTAATTATTTCTAATATTCGTACTTTACTATAAAGTTTTTAATTTCCTTCGGGTAATTGGTTGTATCCCATCTGACAACTGTCGATCATAGCTCCAATTATTAATCGGTATTGGCTATAAAGGTATTTTTATGCGAGGGGTTTTTCAATATAGTGACATTTTTTTGACGCCATCTTTAATTATCGTTAAAAGAGAAACAATGGAAGCATTCGTCCATTGAAATGTTTAGGAGTGGGGGTTAAGGTATGAGATATGTCCAACCCTAAGCCTACCTTTTATTTTTTGGAGCCGGCCTACGTGTTGGAATAATCATGACCCATTTTCTCGCGGGAAATGATTTAGATGATATGATGATTAGTTTGTAGCTAAATATTGGTTAATGGTCTCTCTGATAAGATTGTATGCGGCGGGATCTTTGACGCTCAAAAGTAATACATGAATACTAAATTAATTGCTGAGGATGATAACATTATATCAATTACCGAGTTGAGTATCGAAGACCAGATGGTTCTTTTAGAGACACGGAATCGATTTTTTTTGTGTTTGTTTTCAAGAATGGTCTTGTTTTAATAGTTACAAATAGATTAGAATTTTTTTTTAAACAATAAAAATTTTTACTAAAAGAAATTTTGAACTTACGTGGCTGAAGCGAAGATTGCTTATAAGAAAAACAAAAAGCTGACGAATAACTCAGTGACGTTCAATGTTCTTGCGCTTTCCTGCTGTTTGCTTTCCAATGTTCTTGTGATACTTTGTGAGCTTTGAAGCATACAATTACTGGACGAATAATACTAAAATTCTGTTCACTGCTGTTGCTCCACATTAACCTCCAGCTTTCTGATCCGAAATTATTTTGAGCCATTTGCGAATATCAGATTGACACCTGATCTCCATTCGATTAACATGATGAATGGTTGTCAACCAAATACTCGCAGATAGCACAAATTTATTTCAGACCAACAAATTGGCATTATTGGCTGGACGTCGAAGGGATGAGGTTCAACCAAAGACCTTTAGAAATAGACCGAACGCTCTTACGCAGGTCTTGAAGCCAAAACAAATCGAGTGAGTGTCCAGATTTCCGTTCAGAAAGAATCATTTCTGACAAAGGAATAAAGGAACCTTTGACAAATACTGTGCTAACTGAACGGAATTCCAGTCACTCAGTTGATTTGTTTTGGCTTCAGCGCTAAGCACGGGAGTGTTCGGTCTATTTCTAAAGGTCTTTGGGTTCAACAATGTTACCGAGTTTCGGTATCCAGGATCCATCGAAGAAGAAGAAAAAGAAGAAGAAGAGTGCAAATGCCGCCCGACCAATTAAGCATCTAGACTATGCCGACGATGCACTGAGCTTTTGGTGATGGCTCGGAGGGTAGCTCGAAGTTAATAAGGAGAAAACGAAATATTTGCATATGGCGAGGATAAGCTGTAAGTCTTTCATCACTGTTTCGACTAACCTCTTCCTGGTTTCCTCTTCTCTTTCCTCTTTTTTTGCTTCTGGGACAGGTTCCTCCTTTCCTTTTTTCTGGGGTTTTGGTTTTTCCATCTCCCTTGGGGTCCTCTCGTCCGGGTGAGTTTCCTGTTTTGTCTCCGGTGGCTGGGTGCTTCCGCTTGCCTGATTTACCGGTAGGCGGTTGACTTCACTCCATGTCTTGTTTAGTTCGAAACCCCTCTGGACGTAGAAGGGATGAGATTCAAGAATGTTACGGAGTTTCAGTATCTGGGATCCATCATCACCAGCGACAATGACATTGATACCGTTGATTACTACCGTAAACCAGGGTGACTTTGGCCGGATGGGGTGACTTAACGCCACACGTTTTTCGACGAATCTCGATCTAAAACACTCAAAACTTTTGAAAAACGGGTGGCACAAAGTCACCCCTCCCGGCCAAAGTCACCCCGGTTTACGGTAGTGCAATCAAGGCTTGTAGCCTTCAGTGAGCGGGATATGTAGCGCGAGCGCCCCCGACACGGAGGATTTCGCAGGTCCTGAATGGACACACGACTGGCCCTAAACCTCTAGGAAGACCGCTGCTTCATAGGGAGGATAATGTGTCGTTGGATTCGGGACGTCTGGGAATCCCTGACCGGCGGGCCACCTGCCAGAATGGAGCCGCTTGGCGCGGTGTTCGTGATGCGGCGATAGGGCTTCGCGTCCTGTGTGTGTATATCACTTTCCACTTAGCTCTTCTTGTTCAATCTGTAAACATACCGTCCCGAAAGCTTGTTCCCCCTTCAAAAACCAGACCTCAAACTCTAGAGTCAGTACAAAATTAGCCAAATCAGCTGCTCTATTCAAAATAAGCTTTCCATAAGTGTATCTCCCGCTCAAGCACGATTCTTCAATTTTTACTCGTTTAACCTCACTCCTAAATTATTATCATTATAATCATTTTCCGAGCCCAAGATATTCATCCGAAACCATCAACTATCATTTCACTTGCCTACCGTGCGTTTTCTTTATTTATTTTTCCTTATTTGAAAAAAAATTATTAAAAAAACAAGATTGTCTTTTCTTTTTCTTCTTCTTCCCACGATACCTTTTTAAGCTTATCTCCAGTAGTCTCGGAACTAACGGCTATCGACACGATATACTTTCACCTATTGAATAGTATACGTGTCGAAATTATGTATTGTTAAAGAAGTGATTTATGGTATATAACATACAGTTGAAACCGTTAACAAAATAGTTAACTCCGTATAATTAAAGTGATCCATATGAAATTCCTAGAATGTGGAAATTAATGCCCAGGCGATAAGTGAACATGATAAAGATTAAAGCAGACGATAAACTGAAGCGTGGTAAAATTAAATATAAGTCTTTAGTACAAAACTGAAATAACAGACACCGGGAATGGGTTATTGCCTTATACGGTCGGATATTAATGATTTATTTGGAATCTTGGGAATTTAATTTGCTGGAAATGGAATTCAGGTTTTCGTCCCGAGAGCTTTTTAGATTAAGCCGTATGGTGTTTTATGGGCATCAGTCAATTATTCACGGTTTAAGGTATAAAGTTATTAACTTGTTACGTTTTTGCACTTACCGGGTTTAATATTTTCATTTCTATATAATTATCAAGCTCGTTTTCCCGCCAATGATGAATTTCCGTACCGAGTTCGGTTGAGCCGTCATAAATCAATGGATTTTAATATTTGGGTAATATATCATGCTTCTGGTATGAGGATGTGGATGTAAAAAAAGGTCGCGGGGACGCCTGGATTCGTCGGGTTGGTTATCCCTATGTTGTACTAGGGCATGGTAAAAGATGTAAGAAATAACAATAATAACGCTGCATACAATGCTGAGGTATCCAGGTACATTACATGAGGCACATCAAGTGATAATCACTTGTGCCACAGGCAGACTATACTGCACGTTCCAGCACCATTACAATATGCCTGGGTTATGGTATCCGTCTCGTTTGGCATTGATTACTCTATCAAAGCTAAACTCCCCTCATAAAAATGTTACATTCACGGTCATTTTCTTTATTATCTTGATGAGCTTCAAATTAAATAGGAAAGGGGATATGGAAAAATTTTATTTTTGTAAAAAAAAAGAGAGAAACCGTTATCGATTTTGAAATTATGGAGAAAGGAAGGCGAATTTTTTTTTATTAATGTGAAAGGATTTTGGAGAAAAATTGAATTTTTTGAGAGTCTGGCCTAGTCAAAGACTTTGACTGAATGGAGGACCAAATTTTGAGATGAAAACTAATCCTGCTAATACATCTTCTTAAGGCCATATTGGACCCGAAAGGGAGAAGGGAGGGGCACAGTCGAAATCTTGCATTATTGCCAAGGTTTTTGATCAATAGAACACACTAGATGCCAACAGGAAAATGAAGGGCAGTGCTTCTAAATCTTCTTATAGATGTTTTGCATGTATCTTAAGCCGCTTCGGAAAAGCCACTGAGTGAATTACACATTTCCCCTGAAGTGGAAACGGCAGAAAACGGAAGTGAAACCGGTGGTCCAGCCAAAGACTTTGACCTAGGGAGCGGACACGATTAGTCGTCTGGTACACAGGGGTACGCCATTTTGAAAACTAGAAACTACCATGATCTCGGATTTTGTGGCTGCCGTTCTCGAATTGAAGAATCTGCCAATCTCGATGTTCGCTTTTCAATCCGAGATCACGGCAGCTTGCAGCTCTCAAAATGGCGTGCCCCTATGTAGCAGACGACTCATCGAAGTGCCACTCCCTACTAGGCTCCAACAAAATACAATCAATTTTCACGGGGAAATGGAAGACTTTTGTTTATTCTGAGCTTGTGAATCAATCTTTGGACATACAAAGCCTGGTGGAAGGCGTAGGAATGAATCCCGCACCATCACGGTGCTCTTGATGAGCTTTAAATTAAATAGGAAAAATCTCTTTGTAAGATAGAAACCGTTATTATATCGCGATTTAAATTACGGAGAAAGGAAGGCAAATCTCTTTATTATTAATGTGAAATTATAATTTTGGAGAGAAAAATGTAAATTTTAAATTAAAGCGATAATCGAGTGTGCGGAGATAAGTAAAAGATTTTGTGAGGAAGCAAAGCGGTTCGGTTTAGTTTTTTTGAAATGGATGAGAGAGAGAGAGACCGTATTGGCCGGTAATTTTATAAAAGACCGTAAAATAAGATAAAAGTCGGTGTTGTATCTTTAACTGAATCAAGTGAAGCAATAGCAATATTCTGTTATCTGTTGTGAAGCTAATGATTTGAAAGGTGTTAAAGATCGCCTTGGGTCATGGAAAGTTGCAGTTTTTTTAAGTACGTTTGATCGCTCATGTTGATCGTGGATTTATAAAATTACATGGGGTGTCAATCTCCAGTGCTAACTTATATATCGATTACGATATGTGGTGTTATTTTGATGACGAAACTATCTTCGCGCGGTAACGTGAAAAATTATTCGGTTAAGGAAGTTGTTTAGGAATAAGGACGAGATGATTTTGAATGATTAATTTCGGATGGTTTTTTTTTGCGCTTTTTTTAGATTTCTTGATTTAGTGTTTGAATATTTACCCGGAAGACTAATTTCGAGATCGATGAAATGTCATGGAGCAGTTGGTATTCTGAGCTAAAGTAGCTTGTTAACCTTTTTAAGTAATCATTAGTTTTACTGGAAATTTCATTCATTTTTGTAACAAGAGCCGCAATTGAGATCAAGGAGAGATTTTTTGGAGGCAAGACGGCAGGAGTGACTTTAAAATTCATTGTAGAAGCTGCAATACTGCCTCGTACTGGAGAAAAATCCAAGACCAGTCAACATATAATTATTATCGTGAGAGCTTTTTCATTGGCTAAAGCGGCTCTAATTTTTTTCATTTGTAAACAAACTTAATTTATTTTTTCTTCGCTTTTTTTGTACAAAGGGAAATAAAACTTAAATGGAATAACTGGAAAAAAAGATGTCTCGTGTTTGGAAACAAACTCTTCAATCTACAACGTTAATATTAATATTACACTTGAAGTTTATACATTTTCTTTTTGATTTGATTTGATTTCGTCGTATTTTATTTTTTTTGAGTCAAGTTAAAGAAAAAAAATTGGAAAAGTTTTCTATTTCGGTTTTTTTGATAAAAAAGGAAATGTGGTTACATATCGTATTTTAAAAAAGGCATAACTGACTTTTTCCTTCTTTTTTTTTATTTTTTTCTTGTGCTACTGTTTTGGAAGTTAGAATTCGTTTAGATTTGCTGGAAAAGTTTTTCAAAGTAAAAAAGTTCTGGAAATGTTCTATGATTCGAGTAGCAGTGGGTAGCAGATCGATATGGAGGGCAGCTGCTAATCTAACACTGAAATCATACCAGTCGGGAAAGCGAATTCAAGCCTAGTTTTAAATAAATACGATTAATTATTTATATACAGCACCATCTTAAATTAAAATTAATTTTTGTTCTTAAATTTCTTTTAAAAAATATTTTAGCAACAATCTCATTTTCAGCCAAAGAAATTTAAATGAAATTATTTTCATTGTTGATAATTCTTTTTCGGAGTTTGTAAGAAATGTTAAGATATCGCTCCCGCTGTTAGAATAAAAAGTTATGCCATTGTTTCATTGAGTCATTGTCGGTATAAATTATTTGTTATATTCTAGCTGTCACTTTTATTTGATTTAGATTGATTCAGAACTGAGACCGGAACAATTTCAAATTACACTTTTCTTCTTACAACAATATTTTCAAAATTATACATTCAGAAAATATACGAATCTTTCTCATATCTGAAATTATATACCTTTCTTCAACTTGACATTTTTCGCTAGATTCTTTTTTCTTTTATTTTCTTTTATTTTTTTATTTTTTAATGTCGAATGGAAAAAATATAACTCCCAAGATTTTTTTTATCGGATTTAAGATGATAATATTTTGGCTATCACCCTGTGTTTGATGTTTAAATAAATATATCTTCTATACTGATTTGCCTTTTATTTGCATCATCATAGAGGCAGGTGCTCTTGTTTTTTTTATTATGTTTCCGTGCAGGTTAATTCTATTTTAAATAGCCATCATTTTTAATTACCAATTTGTGCCTCCGGGATTAATAAGATCTTTTTCGATTAATATTGATTTAACCCTTTTTTTGGGATGGTACAGAAATATACATGACTAAGAGGGAGGTCTAACCCTAACGAATCTAATTATAAATTCGGGAAAGCGATTTTATTTTATGAAGAACCGTTTAATTCTGTTAGCTAAGTCTTTTCTGAGGAAAGCATAATTTTTTTAAAAAAAATTAAACTACTGTAGAGGTAAAGAATAAGCGATATTAATTTCTATTTAATGGTTTATTATTATTTTGTGTAGATTGAGGCAGCACCAGTCGGATGTGAAGCGAAATAAAAGAACTAAGTTGCTTTGTTAGTGCTACAAGTTTTCAATAGATGGCTTTAGTTGTTCTTTTTTAGGTGGAAATTTGTAGTGTGAGTAAGATTACAAGATTACATTCAAGTTTACTTTTATAGTCTCTTCTAGGTTTCCTTCATGATTCGGCTCATTTAAATTTTCTTATGGTTTTCTGGGCCCATAACCTGTTGCTATTTAAGATTCAGATCTTATACTTTCTCATTAATTGTTTATATCAAATAAAATAATATGGTATTCGTTCATTTTAAGTTTTCATATTCAGCTGACTATTTCATCATAAGCAAAAATCAAATGAAGGAAATTTTTGGGGAAAAACCAAAACACAATCCTGATATTATTTTTTAAGGCTATTTTATTTTTTAAATGAAATGAATAAAATAAATAACATGATAAAATCATCGCAATAAAATTATAAGAAAATTTCGTATAAAAAAATAGGTGGGCTACTAAGCATCTGATTATAAGCTTATACTTTAAATTCAAATTTTGAAGATTTCGTTTGCAATTTTTTTTTAAAAAAAAAATACTCTTGTTGAAACTATTACAAAATAGAAAGAAAAACTATTGGAATGCTGTGTCTATGCCCTTTTCCTGACTCTTGAATAAATATAAATTAATTTTTTTATTAATGCAAACGAAAAATAAAAGTCTTACATATTACAATTAAGAAAATAACCATGAAAAGCGTATTATAAAATTATAAAAGTGAAGTAAAAATATAGTTACATTTATTTGTTTTATTAATTGGTGGTTCGTGCTGTAGTATATTTATTTTATTTTTGGCAGAATGTGGCTTACGCCATAAATTTTTAAATGGCTTTGGTATGCTATTATTATTTTTAACGTATAAATCGATCAAAATTATGTAGGAACTGGCCGAGAATTCGGCTTTACAATCTGTGTGCTGAAATATTTTAGGTACTGGAATGAAGAATTCATCGAAAAAACGGCAACTTTTTTTATTCGGTCCTGAAGCTGACGAAAGCATCGATGATAAAACACAAGCCGTTGATAATGGCAAGAGCTCCCTTGGCCAAACCAATATCGTGGGTTTCTTTGTCACCTCTCCCGTCTTGGAACCATTGAATAGTAAGTGCTCCCGATGCTACGAATAAAGCGCATCCTGCTACGCTGTAGAAGATGTCCTTGAAAAAAAATTTAAATATTAATTTTTTTTATGATGGATAAATAGATATTTGTGATTTATACTCACTATTCTCTTGCTAATAGGCATTGAGAAGAGGTATCCAGCGTAGACGCCGACAAGGATGACAAGAAATCCGCAAAATGTACCGGTTGCTACGAAGTTAGTTTTGAGGTCAGTGTTGAAGCTGTAGTAGTGAAGACCTACGCAGGTGGCTGTAAGCAACTGGAATGAAAAAAATGTAGGGAGTTTGAGATTCGATGACTAATATCAAGCTGACGAGCATAACATTATTTATGTTTGGATATATGAATTGCGTAATTAGGGCTATGTGAGCATTAAAATGATAATATACAATTTATTTATGTGGCTTGCATGTTAAATGGGAAAACTAGTTGTAGCTTCTAGCATTGTGTGATTTAAATATCACTTCGAAACAACGTTGCTAGGGTATTACGAACTAATTGGAGTATTTAGAGGCTAGTTTGATGTATGTATCGAGTAATGAGATGAGATTTTGAAGGTATGAACTGTATTGGATTTAGTAAACAAGTTGGGGCACCAGATTTTTTTAATTTTCCTCTTAATTTGCATAGTGTTTTCGTTTTTCATAACTCTTCTTTCATAAATATATATGTAGAAGATTAATTGTGAGAAATTTTCGCTGATAAGACTATGATTTCTGGTTGCCCGAACCTGTCTTTCAAGGTCTTTTCAATGACGGGCACCTTCTCCGACAAATAATCCTTTGACAGCTTCTAATGCCTACCCGTATCGTCCGTTGTTACGTCCTCCCTGTTCTTTTATATGGGCATGAAGGGTGGACGTTAACAAAAGTGCTGGAAAAGAAGCTGGCGGCTTTTGAAATGTGGATACATCGCCGCATGTTACGAATTCCGTGGACCGCACGGGTAAGCAATGTCGAAGTCTTGAATCGTATGAGCAAGGAGATGGAGGTGCTCTTCGAGATCAAGAGGCGAAGGCTTGAATATTTCGGCCATATTATTCGTAACGGAAAGTATCACCTTCTGCAGCTGGTGATGGAGGGGAAGATTGAGGGCAGCCGTAGACCGGGTCGGAGGAAAACATCCTGGCTCAAGAGTCTAAGAGACTGGTACGGCCAAAATTCGGTATCCCTTTTTCGTTCGGCAGCCTCCAAAGTTAGGATCGCCATGATGATCGTCAATCTCCGACGAGGAGCGGGCATTTAAAGAAGAAGAAGAATGCCTGCCCAATTAACTCCTTCTGCAACAACAACTAAATTGCCGGATGCATATCCAAAAATTTGCAGGCGCACCATATGCATCCATCCAGAAACTTTCAGTTCAAGGATAGTCACGACCATCCGCAGTCTTCCTCGCGTCCTCGTCCGTTTGTTCAGTCCTTATGTTTCTGCTTCTATATTTCTTATTTTTTTTTCAGTAATGAGGCAATCAACCAATTCTTAATAACCTCTATTTTATCGAGATCAATGCCTAAATCTTTATTCATCTTTTTTTTTAAAAAAAAATACTCTATATTTTAATATTCGCAAAAAAACCAGTTTAAATATTCAATATTTAAATAAATCATTTTTCCAATAATCTATAAGAATATATATCATGATAAAATTATCAAGAGCGACTTTATAAAATTATTCAAAACCCCGGTTAATTATAAGGTGGCTTGAAAAAACCTTATAAATTAACCTTAAAAAGTTAATTTAATTTAATTTCTTTCTTTCGACCATCGCATGAAAAAGAATATCATATATCAGCTCCTTCATTTTCGAACGTCCTCATGGGACCATATAATTTAGGTCTAATTCGTTTCCTCCTGGATTTTCGGAATGGAACAATAGATGTGAAAGGTCATAGCCAAAGGTCACTTCGAAAAAAAAAAGATCCCATGTTAATATGTATCCAAACTAGGTCATTGTGATGATTTTTATGAAGTAGAGACGTTTGCGGGAAGGAAGAAAAGACATGGAACTATTATGTTTTCCATATCAATGTCTCGATGTTTTACATCATCGGGATTTTACTAGCTGACCCTGACACCGAGAACAGGTATCAGTAATTTAATTGTTTTTTTTTTAACTGCTTCCATCCGTTTCAAACGTGGAATTTTTTTTATTATTCGTTTTCCCTTTTTTTTAAATTTTCGGTTCCTGTAATCATTTAATCGATCTACCTTGAAAGTGGTAGAAAGAGAAAGAAAATAGGTTTCTTTAGAATTTTTTTTTTTGTATAAAGCACGAACTGTGATTATAGTGATCGATTACTACCTGAAGTTAATTTTTTTGTTGTTGTTATTATTATTTTCGGGCTTTTTTTTCACTCCAGGTTAGAATAGGGATGGGCGTGGGTTAAAAAGATTAACTGGAGAGTCTGTGTTGGAGAATTTAGAGATGTGTAGGATGGGATGATTCGATATTTTTACTGATTTATTAGGCGATGCGCTGATTTTTTCCTTTGGCGATTAGATCACGCGGTGAGGATTGGTTATTGGTATGGCTCCCTAAAAAGTAATAAATTTGCTTTGTGGTTGAGGTATTTTTTCCAGCTGCGTATGGTATGGGTAGCTTAAGTCTTATTTCAGAAATAAAAGTCAGGAGAACCAATGTCAGAAATTAGGAAAAGCTTGAGGGGAGGCTGGAAAGGTTGGAGAGGTTTCTAGATACAAAAAAGGTTAGAGAGGGACAAAGAAATATTTGCAAAAATGAGTGTGGACGAAAAGAAAGGCTTGAGAACTTAATGAAAAACTGAAGAGGCAAACAAGACTTGGAGCTGAACTCAAAGAAGTTGAAGAACGTTTTTGAGAAGGCAGAGAGATCAGCTGAAGCAACTTCATAGTCCAGAGAAAAAAGAGAGAGCGAAAGAAAGCATTTCAAGATAGTTAAAGAGTGTTCGAGTCAATGCTAAAGGGATTTATAAAAAACGGAGGAAGCTACTGAAATTTTGTGAGAGAAGAGGTTAGAAGGGTTAGTTACCGCTAAAAAAAAAGAGGACAGAGAGGTTAAGAAAGCCAAAAGAGAAATTAGAGGAAAAAGAGATACCAAAAGATCAGCAGCAGCCAATGAAGAGTCAAGAGGTTGAGGAAAAGCTCACCCCACTTTGCAAGATGACGTCTAGAACTCGTATTGGTCCTTAATTGTCCTGAAAAGGATGACTTCGAGATGTCTTTTTGACAACTTATTTGGGACAAATGAGGTGTGTATGTCTTTAAGACGTCATCCTGCACACTGGGACTTTCCCTTTATTGCTCAGCAAACAAATTAGAAGAGCTTAAGAGAGCTAAAGGAAGAGATGGCGGAAGAGGATGGCTAAGGGTAGAATTAGACTAGGAAGGTTCGAAACCGCCAGAAAGGATGTTAGAGATAGGCCAAGCAGGAGAGCAGACAAGAAAACGTGACTAGAACGAATGATGAAAGCCACAGAAGAGACCTAATAAGAAGATAATCTTGAAAGTTAAAAGAAACAATATAGAAATGATCGAGAATCAGAAAAATAGCAAGAAGTGGAATTAGGGAAAATTATACATTTATTAAAACTGTTTCGTAGTTTATGAAGAAAATACGATTTCGGTAACTTCAAAGATTTTCGAATGGTTGATAAGCTGGCACTTTGCCGTAACATCAATTAGTCGATCAGCCATTGAGTTTAAGAAGAAATATTCAAGCTGGTGAAACTAATAATATGTACTCTGGCAGCACTTTATCTCTTGGCTCTGTCTCCCGGAAACCCGTACAACACTTTGCCTGATTGTTATCAGTGAGAATTGTAATAGGAGAGCGAGTCTGTGGCGCTTGGTAGACCCTAGGATTGGTACTTTAGTCTTACTAAATTCGTTGCACGTGCCATTTTTATCCTCA
Source organism: Liposcelis brunnea (assembly GCA_023512825.1). NCBI lineage: Eukaryota > Metazoa > Arthropoda > Insecta > Psocodea > Liposcelididae > Liposcelis > Liposcelis brunnea. The sequence continues at coordinate 5,265,141 of CM042071.1, forward strand.
TACTGTTAACACCTCAACTAGTCTCAGTCGCACATTACAACTAAGAATATGTGCTCACCGGTTCCCTTTTTCACCTTAAGGGTGTTTTTTCCTAACTTCTTCTCCACAATACTCACCAATTCTAGAAGCTTAATGAAGGAGAGTCTCGATGACGTGAACACTGCCATTTTGGATTATCTGCAACAAAAATCAAAATTTTGAAGTTCTTTGACCAATCAATAAGAGGAAGGAACTTGAATTTAAATGTCCAACCGGCAAAATTATTTAAAAAAAACCTAACTTGTTTCTTGCCCTGTGCCCTATGACACAATCAAGGTTGGGCAAGGTTACTATTTGATCATCCCACACAGACCGGTTTGCATGTATTCTTATATTTTTTTATATCTGAACCTTGAATTCCATTTTTAGAGGGTGCACGAATATACATTCACAGCCCACTCAACCGGTGCAAAATATTGCATTTGACTTGGGTGATCTTCTTTTCGTTAAAATTTTCTTAAAGTCCGTGAAAAACTTGAAAAATAAACTAAACTTTTTTTTTTTATTTTACGACTTGTTGCTATCTTGTTTAAAAATGACCTATCGTCGATGATCGCATCGGGAAAGAATGATAAATTCAATAATATAAGAAGCTGGTCATGCTATATGCCAATTTAATTTGTTTCTGACATAACTTTATTTAACACATTCCGTCACGTCTTATAGATGAAATGTTTTCCGTTTTATTTTTAAAGTTAGCAATCATACGTTGTTTTACAAACGGCGGTGACATAATTTTCGATTTTGCCATGAGCTTTTATGATTTTATTTACTCAACGCATCATCCTCTGAAGGGTAACCGGCTTAAATTATGATATCAGGGTTTGATGAATGGCTTCGAGCTGTAATAAAAATGATCGAATGTGGAAATGATCATCTATCATCAGTTGTTAATGATTAAGAAAACAGTCTGGGTGTAAGGGAAAGGCCGAAGGAATCTAGGTCTCAATTAATTCAAGGAAAAATAAGGCGAAATACTCTAATTTCGATTAATTAAATGGCTTTTAAACTCGACAAACAAAACTCGTCGCTAATTTAAATTAAGAAAATTTTGCGAATAAATGGAGGAAATTGACACTCCCCTTCAAGGGAAGTCCATAAAAGACAAATGTGCTGTTACGTAAGATTGGCATGATCGAGGTCGTGAAATCAGTGCCATCTTGTTTTGTTTTTGATTATTTTTTTAACTGACGTATGAGTCAGATTTGTATGATTCTGAGACGGTCGTGGAATAATAAGAGATTAGCGGATTTCGCAGGAAAATATGTTTTTATGGGATTAAGTATGGAAATCGGAGATTGATTTGCGCAGAAACTAAATAGGAAAATTACTCCAAAGTGAGGTTTAATTATTTATGAGTAAGAATGAAAGTAGCGGCCAAAAACAGTAGCAGAATTCCAAAGACTTTTCCCAAAAAAATAATGGGATAACCTTTATTTATTGAAAAAAGTTGAATTTGAGAGAAATCATACTAATCTCAAAGAGCTGGCTGAGTATAATAAAACTTTTTTGTTGTGAAAATTGTTGTACATTGGTATGAAAAATATGCATGACTTGTTATGTTTTCGAGAAGAATTACTCATTGGCCATTTGCCCCAGAATAACTGAAAGTAGCTTAAAGTGTTTCCGAGAGGAATGGTTTATGAATGTCGTCATCGTTGCTACATTGTGTCTGGCAGCTTGCATTTAATATTTCACAATGATTAAGAATTCATAATTTTAATTTTGCGATTCATAAATAGAGTTGTAAGCAAGAATTCTGGTGTAGAAGATTGATTTAAACAAGGAAAGTTTTTCAAAAATAAAAATTTAATTTTTTTTTAAATGGAAGGGGCGACAGAAATGATGATGTCAGAGTTATGTGGATTCGCCGGATGTGGAAAATATGATTTGCCAAAGTTTTTTTTGTCACACCCAAACGGATGGTTAAATTTAAAGATAAGACACTGTTCCAGGACTGATCGATCATCACCTTGCCTTTTAAAGAGGTTAATCTTGAGATAAATTGGTTTTAAATTGAGACTGGCGCAGACGATAAAGCATTGCTAGGCTTATGTTTTAGTAGGCAAAAATACTTATTATAAATGTTTGTTCTCGTATTTTGGATTTGAAAATGATAAAATTCTTGGTCGATTCGAATATTTTAAAATCTGATGGATGAAGCATATTTTAGTAACTAGCTATAAATGCGCCGATATCACAAGTCAGAGACTCAGACTGTAAGAATAATTGAGACTCGTTAGTCTGAGACTGAGACTAACTGAGACTGAGATTTCGTTAGTCAGTTGTCTTCTGCTACGTTGGATGGTCAGTTATGGCCTCCCGCAGCAGAAGATAAGTATGGCGGTGGTGTGCTTCGGCAATATGACTGTCTACTGCATTGTTATTAGTTTGTGATGTTTGTTTAAAAATTTTTATTAATTTATTTTTCTTTCCTTTCAGGTAAGTTGAATGATGGCGAATGCGGATCATTTTACTCCACTGAAAATGAAGTTCCTTACGATTCGGGTCTGAAGCTTTTGTGTCGAGCTCGAGTCTGATAGCTGGTTCAGGTCCGAGCAGAGATTTCCAACGGAAAATTTTTCCGCAATCATATAAAAGAGAAAAAAAAGGATCTAGAACTTTCTCCAGACTAGTCTTAATGTTAAAACTTGCCCTTCCAGATTCATGAAAATAGGAACTTTTACAGTGATAGTGGAGGCTTTGCCCGAGGATTTTCTTTAGTAGAAAGCGGTGCGTACTGTTATGGTTGCCAATTATTCTCCTCGTGCAAGTCGCCATGATACTTAATATGGCGTTCAATTTTTTTAATGGCTGACAGTTTTAGTCTCCTAATTTAGGGTCTCCACCTGATCTGAGCCTCATTTAAGCCTTCGACATCCTTCTTCAACAACCCCAGGATGAAATTTGAGGAAAATAATTTAATATTCAAACTTCCGTTTTACATTTTCCCGCCATATTTTTTTTCTCTCTTAATATGATTTATTATTTTTCACGCAACGAATCGCCTCGGTGCTATTGCATTAATGACAAATTAAAGGCACTCCTGCACAAAACACCGAAACCAAAGAAAGAATTTTGTGTTGCTATGGATAATTACAGAGCAGTGGCTGTTTTGAACATGGACTACCTACTCACGGAATTCAAATTAAGACATGATGTAATGGTTTGTAAAATAAACGTTTGTGCGTTGTGGAAATGAAAAAAAAAAACGTATATAAAGATTATCTTTCGAATATTTAATCGCTAATATTGATTTATTCCGTGGTATTGACTTATGAGTCAGTATGTCTGCTTCTGGTAATACGATATTTGAAAATTCTTTTTTTTTGAAAAAAATTATTTTTACTTCATAAAACTACATTAAATTCTGTTTGTTTATTTTCAGGAAGAAATATTTTTTAACTTTCTTCCTGAATAAAAATCTCAAAAGCTTTTTTTTTTACAAACGCAAACATCTGGTTTACTAAATGAAGGATTTTTATTATGCTTCGACGTGTTGGAAGCTTTCGAAGAAAATAAATAAACGATTTCCGATCTGTTATTTCAGGATCTGTCTCTTTTCGTGAAAGCACGTGGGTGGCGAGAGACTAATTTTATTTACATCGTGATCCCGCGGTTGAATCGCAATGGAATCAGCATAAGGCGCTGGCTCTTGGCTCTTGCCTATACTATTCGGAAATCCGATGCATTCATAATATTTTTTCATGAAAAATAATCTTAAGGACGAAGACTAATTTAGTTAAAGTCACGCTTTGAATTTTTATTTTTTCCTTTATTAAAAGGTAAGAGATCCATTCAAATTCAAGGTAACAATGATTATCTTTCGATTCTACTTTGAAAAATTTTTCACCGATTGACCCATTTATCCAATATCTAATCCCACCTCAAGCGTTTTAATTTGTCATAGTGTATGTTGGGTCCAGTAATAGATACCATATGGCTCGTAATCGTGCTAGGGAAATGATCATTAAATTTTTTTTACGAGCTTTTAATTTTAAATCTCATATGACACACCCAAATTTTTGCTTTTAAGATTATCTTATGTGGTCTTCGAGATATCGATGTTGTTAATGCCCGTGATATTTCCATAAATGAGTTTTCTTAATTGTAGGTATTTGATCAAGGGCTTGTATTTGTAGGACATCTGGCTAAAAGTCCGATTATGGCATGTTTTAATTGCATATCTGGTTTATTTAAAATTAAATGTTTGCTTTTGGTTAGTTTGATGATTAAGTTGGAAGATATAAATCGCATGATTACCAGGAATTAGAAGATGCTTTAGTTTTTGCCTATTAATTTTTTGTTGAAAATGGTAATTATAAAAATTCATTATAATTTTTTTGAATTAAATTACGAATTTATTAATGCGAAAGTAAATGAAGCCGCTGATGGTTGATAAGTTTAGAGTTGGGTAGGGTGTGTTATAAAGCATTGCGACCCTTCTTTTTTACCCCTTAAAAAAATTTAACTCGTGTTTTGTCCCCCTCTGTGAAGCTAGTCTCCTCTTAATACACCGCTGCTCATTTAAAAAAAAGCAGAAATTTTTAAAAAAATTTGATGTAAAAAGTTTGGAAATTGCGGAGCGAAAAATTAATTGGGCAGAAAAGTGAAGCCAGTATGATTTTTTTGTGAGAAAAATTCAAAAATACTTTGCCGGCTTGATTTAAAAAATTTTTAGTTGTTATAAAATAGAAAAGACCTTGATGTTGACTTCTAACTTATTAAAAAAAAATTCTTACCTGAGTATGGGTAAATTCCCTTAAGCTCACAAAAATAAAATTAACCACAACGTCGCACTGAGAAGACAGAACGCACAATAAACAAAACCACGTTTCTCGACTTGATATTTGAGTCAATGGGAGAAAGAGCGGGTTTTCGAGCAAGTTTACATCCGTGGCTAAACTTGATTGGAGGTCGCTTTTATTTTTATTAAATTTTTGAATAATTTTTTAGCTTGGGTTTGTTTGAATTTGAGAAATGTTACCCTCACTTGGCTATTTGGGCGACGAAGACACACTCCCTCTATTTCCCACTTACTTTATCCGGAATAATGTCGTGGTCAAACTTATGATGATCGAAAGCTGCCCAAATCTCAATGAGGGAGAGATTTAACCTCTAAATGAAACTATAATATTACCCTGAGGAGAATGAAGAACAGAGAGTAATTAAATTTTTTCCAGAGTACTACTTCTTTTTGCTCCCTCAGTGAGCGCCAGCTTCTCCATAATCCCTGGTGCATCCAAAAATGTTGAAGGAAAAAACCTCCCCAAAACTGTGAAAAATTAACCGAAACTTTTCCAAAATTTTCTTATGGTACTTATCCCACCGGATTTTTTTAGTTTATTTCAAAAAATGCACGCCCTCTAGGCTGCCAATTTAATTTTGCACCTGCCTTCCCCTCTTTATTAAATTGTTCCTATTACATCTAATTCTCAAGTTCATAAGGTGTAGACTTAATACCACATGGCATAGGTCTACTCCCAACTAACATTAAAATCCATAAACGTTTCTTTTCTTGTTTATATCGATGATGTCAGTATGATAATGTTTTATTACGTGATCATTGCCCATCTCTCTCTTTTGAGTCACCCGAAAACAACGAGCCCTATCCCATTTTGAAGAAAATTTTTTCATTTAATTTTCTTAAAATTAATTTTTTTTTCTTTTCCTTTTAGACTGAACTTTGTTATTTCCCCCTTGTAAAAGTTCTCACATCGTTTTCTCAGTTTTTTAATTATTCAATTATTCTTTCTGAAAGGTGTGTCATGGTCTAATAATGACGTCATTTTTAAAATTTTTCGTCATAGGAGATAAATGCTGCTAAGCCGGGGGTCTTATTATTTATATTATTTTTTTCTTACCACGCTAAACTGGTTATGAGTCATTTTATTTTTTTAATAATTTTTCAGCGCTTGGAAATTTCAAGGTTTTCGGGATGATCATGACCGAACCATTATATGAATGAATATAAAAGTTCGAGGAATGTATATTGTAAACGTGGGTAAGGTCACCCGAAACTTGATAGTTTGATAAATGCTCTTCAAGAGGAATAAAATTCATTAATTTAGAGAGATGTTTGGTGGGTTTTGATTAAAATCGAAATTTCGAAGAGGTATGGTTCATCAAAAACGTAATTTTTCACGATTTTTGGTAATTTTGAGAAAGAGTTGAACACGGAACCTTACGAAGACCTTCAGTGTTCCAGTAATAGTGTGGCGGACAAGAAAGTAATATAGCTCAGCTCTACTGTCTTCTATGATTTTACTATTAATTTCTTGCTAAGAAGAATAGAAGAACGACTATCTTCTACACCTTCGACTTTATCAGTTTTTAGGATACCACTCCTGGACATTGTCTTTGGCAGTGCTCTGAGGATCTAGACCGAGAGGCTGAAAATTGTTTTTGGTAGAGGGGTTGTATCCTTGAAACAAATTCAAAGAGACGGAGCTAGCCATCGATCAAATCAATTAGTTAATGGTCTTGAAGGGCCTGAAGCTATATTACCGCATCATAGATTTCCCTCCAAACGACTTTAGTTGGTGGTCGCCAATCACCGGCTCAAAGTGACCCTCATCGGCATCACTAAATACTCGTCTAACAAAACTGCAGTGTCTTCCTGGACCTTGGACTCGCGGTATGTTCATCTGGAACTTGCCTTGTCGTCCGCGATGGGGGCGCATCATTCGCTAAATACCCACACACTATAATCACCGTGCCATGATCACACTGGTGACCAATAGCTGCTTAGCCAGCCTCTGAGACCTTATCCTGAAATGCCCATTTACTAAATATATGGTCCCGGAAAACGCTTGAAAGATACTCGATCTAACTGTGTTAAAATCATTCAATTAGTACAAACTTTGTAGGATTGTTCTTAATTAAAAAGGTCATAATCGATCGTTAAACTTAAAAAAAGGCGAGATCGGTATTTACAGAAAGGTTTTTGCCATTTAACCGCGCGGTTATAATTATTGCGGTTTAATGTCTACTGTGGAATAATGATTCCGTAAGTGATTACCATAGTAATTCTAAAACGGTATCAATTACATCATGGCGCATGATTGGAATAAACAAAAGAAATAAAAATTTTATTATTTGTACGTAATGCATTTCCGGTTGCACCTTAATTTTGCTACACCTAAGGGGAGTGAAGCAATGTTAAGTTTGTTGTGACATTATTGTTCCTACTTCCTGTGACATAACTAAAAGCGCTGCATGGGTGCACAACAATAAATATAGCTTGAAGATGGTAGGAACTTGAATGTTCAGCGTCCTTGATACTGGTTATTGTTGTAATATGAAAAGTTGATTTTGTGACACTGCAGTAACGACTCTAGGAATTTTTTTAGGTTAACTTAGGGTGTCAGGCAAATCTAGTCTTGAGAAAGGTTTTTGTTGACTTTGAGGAAATGCGAGAGTACTGTCTACGGTTGCCTCTATTTGGTGCTGATATAGTGGAGTTCCATGTGTTATTTATGTAGCTATTGAGTTGATACCAGTCTTTGTGAAACGTTGAAAAGGTTAAATTGTTGGAGTGAGGACAGCAATAAAGCTTTGGAACTCTACCGTGGTTGCAGAGAGTCAGAGATAAAGAATTTTTAGAGAGCTCTGGAACGGAGATGAGTAGAAAGAGAAAATACCCATAGTTGTTACTGAACAAATAAGAGTTGAAACTGTAAGTGGGTAAAATGGATAAAAGATGATAGAGATACATATGTAATTTGTTCAGCAACAGCTTCTGAACGCTGTGTTCTGTCGCAAATTCCTCCAGTTCAATCTGGTGATAGCCCTGCTGTAAGTCCAAACTAATGGCAAACGCACTGTCTTTGAGCTGTTATGAACTTCACTCAGCTTCCGAAAATCGAAGCATTATCCACTGTACAAGATGACGTCTGGAACTCGTAGTGGTTTTTAACTGTCCTAAAAAGGACGTCTTCGAGATGTCTTTTTGACGTCTTGTTTGGGACAAATGAGGTGTGTACGTCTTTAAGACGTCATCTTGCTCACTGGAATCCCATTTTTCCATTCCGAAATTATAGTTACAAGAACGCCCGTTGCATGCGATTCCAAATTACCGTTTTCAAAAAAAAAACAACGATACTAGAGTCATCTGATGGTTATTCCTGGAACTAAAAATGGCTCTCCTATCACAGATTTGCTAAAATAAACTAGCGGCTCGCCCGAAATTGTTGTTTTGCTTTCAATACATATTACTACCCCAACATGATTGCTGATTACTTGTGGCTACTGCTGCTCCATTAGCTGGGTCCAACCATATCTATTAGAGATTCTTATAACGACTTTTAAAATATTATAATGCCATTAGCGTCATCTCTATGAATATTAAAACAAATTTTTGATTATGTTTTTCTTTTTTGTTTTAGGTAAAGCTTTTTCTGATGAGAGGTCACCTATACCAGGTAACAAGTCTGGCATACGAAGAAGGAGGAAGGGGAGGCTGTGGCGTGGTGCCTAAAGTCGCTGACTCACATTCCGTAGGTACTTGGTTCGAGTCCCGCTCGTGCCAAACAGAGGGTTGTCTCAAGTGGCAAACATCTGTTCTTCTGAGTGGCAAATAGAATATAGAATTGGCAAATTAGACTAGATTTAGACAAAAACTTGAAAAAGAAGGAAAACGGCCCCTAGGAAATAATACCTTTTTTTTTATTTTTCTAAAAACTGCTCAAAAAAAATCGAACAGACCCATTCCTCTTTCTCTACGATGTGAAATAATTCACGAAAACAACATAAGCAGCATTTTGCGCAATTAAACGCTACTTGGAGACCGACACTAATGGACGGTCATGAACGCCTAGACTGATTGATTGATCGATCATTATTGAAACGATATGGTTCGACTGACATGTCAAACTATTTTATTAATGTCTTTTCTTTTAACAGGTTATAACTCGCTTTTTTTCTTTAAAAAAGAAATTTAACTAATCTGTCTAGGGAGGTCAACTTGTGCTTTGAATCTGTGCTAAGGGTGAAGAAACGCGGATGGGACTCAAATAATTCAATATTAGCATGACCAATTTATCTTATCAAAGGGGAACATTTTAATGGCTTTTGGCTATACGAAAAAAAAAAACATACACCTATCAGAACTACTTTTTAACATTATGAAACTTGTACGCGGTATTAAATTTCGGATATTGAAAACCAGAGGATTACGAACTAATTTGCAAGATTAAATTTATATTTTTTTAATTGAAACTAATTCAAGTTTTTATTGCAATTTTTTTAAAGCTAATGGATTCGACTTTTTTAAAAAGTCGATAAGTATTTTTTTTATTTTTTTTAAATCGATCCATTCATAACGCAGAATGCGGATGTGAGCCGCTCAGATTTTTTTTACCAAAAAAAAAAAATCGTGAGAGGGTGAAAGATAGTTAAGGGCAAAGGCACTTAACACAGGAAAGATATTTATTAACAATGGATGAAACATCCACGTGCCATCATAATACATATCCGATTGATGCTTTCATAATAGGTTAGGTTTTACTTATCGTTAACATAACATGGCCTAGTAATATATCTTTAGGGTTTATGAAATAAAACTTAGATCTTATTGTCTTTTTTTTCTTCTAAATTGCTAAAGATGCAAATTAGTTTTGTAATAAATAAAAGTTTGCAATTATAAATAATCGATTTAGTTAACGTTGTCAATGTCTTTGTAAAACCCGAGTAAATGACATAAAAGCCGTTATACAAAAACAATTGAATAACAAACGAGAGACTGTGCCAAGTGTCGATCGGTAACTTTCACCTACTGTAAACTGATTGAACCCAAAACCCGTATTACTCCGCTTAACTGATGACATACCCTTAACATCAACAAATCATGGATTTATGATAGTTTGTGTGTTTGGGTTTCCAGGTAGAACAGGTTAACTCCGACGATCGGGTTGTTATTATAGTGAAAAAAATAGAAAATCCTTCAAATATTTTTTTTTTTTAAATTTAAATGAATGGTTATCAATGTTGAAGGAAAGGTTTTTTGATAAAGAAGGAAAATGGTGAATGTGTTGGGATGATTGGTGATCGGTTTTTAAAATTTCAAGGTTTCCACGATTTTTTTTTCTTCTTTTATATTGTTTGAAAGACGTAAATGGAAGTATTTTGTTTTGATTTTAAACGGGGTTTGGTATACAATGGCAAACAGGCGTTCAAAACAGTTTGAAACTTCAGTAGGCTACAGCCCTGCGAGAAGTACAGTTGAGTGTATTTCTCTACACGTGTTTTGGAGTTTCAGTGTGGAACAAGTGTTTAAACGTATTTTTTTAAAAAAATATATAGCTTTGGACCTTTTTGGATTTTGAAGATTTTTTAGTGAAAGGTGAGTTGTAAATTTTTTTTTTATTAAAAAAAAATGAAAAAGCCGGTTGGACAAACTAAAGTAAAAAATAAAAATGTTAGAAGATTGTTTATGTTCTCTTGAGCCCTTACACGTGATTTTTTTTAAAAGACTTTCTTTGATTTTTGGCACTTTTTCATTTTTTTGTATATTTTCTTTTTGAACGTTTGAAATTGCCATTGGCAACTCTTTCCTGTTTGAAATACAAATCCATTTTTTTTTTACAGAGATATTGAAATACTTGGAAATGCATTGAAGTTGAAAATTTGGGAGGAATCCACAATCCACACAGGTAAGCCAATAATTTTTTTTTTTCTTTGAATGTTAAATAGGTAATTAGAGTTTAAAGTCTATTGAGTATGATTTTTTTTTTGTTGTTTGTTAAATTTTCGTGATGGATTTTTATTTTAAGTCTTGAGTGAGTGACCTCGAGAGCCCCCGTCCACCTGATAACAAAATTTTAATTCGTGCCTGCGATAAATTTGTTTGGCTTGATTTCTTATTTGAATTTTATTTAAATTTGATTTCTATTCGGAATTGGCATTTGGCATTTTTATTTCGGGAGAAGAATTGATGATCGTTAAATATTAACTGGTAATAACAAGGTATTAAGACATTAAAATGTTATTAATAACAAATGATCAGTGAAATTTTATTTGTCTTTTAATAGTTATTGCTGTAAATAATGTTTGATGATAACATGTGTAGTATAATTAGAGGGAGGTGATTTTTAGATGGGAATTGATGTGTGTTTTGGGGAGGAAAGGCTTAAAGAAAAGAATTTTTGGTATGACATTGTTTTAAAGAAGTTAGCAAAGGTTTTAATACCACTGCTAACCCGGCAGAATATTTTTTAGTCAAAGCTTGGTCAGGGCTTAGCACATTAAGGTTTGTTCTGTGCTTAGGTTATTGAGAATCTTAGAATCAGGCTCGGGAAGAAAATTTAACTGCCTAATTTGAGAAATGCTTAGGTTGAAAGATGCGATCTTGCTCAATTGTAAAAAAGTCCTTGAGCAGCTTCCGGTTTTTAGAAGTTTTTGGGACTCCTCCTTATAAGGAATCATTTTTGTAAAGTTTTATTTCAAATTTAGAATATTCAAACAATGAGCTCAAGATAAAATTGTAACGGTTGTAAATACTACTCAAGACAGATATAATAATAGTGACTAATAAAAAAATTTTGACAAAAATATTTTCGTGACAAATATCTAACCTGTGACTTGGATTAACCTATGACAATTTACAGAATTTCCCAAAGTATATCTCTCCAATTCACTTTCTTAGTACAATTAAAAATCAATATACAGCTTTTGGCAAAACTTAAAATTCAGTCGAATACACTTTTTTGGTCTTAACAGACTTTTTTCGTTTGAGATTATAAGGAAAGCTGCTCGACAAAAACGGCTGAAAACTCTGTCTTTTGGACTTAATTCTTACATTAAAGGAGTAATTTGTCTTTTCTTTCTGGGAAGAGCAAAGACCATTACGCAGCCTCCACATCGACTCAAGAACTACCTAGATCTATGAAATTCTAAGTGAGTTGTGGAAATGTGAAATTAGGCTACTTGTGCAGCTTTTGATGGTCTAATTCATCTTGCATGAATCCGCCAAATTTCCAGAAAAACTAGCCTGGCGTTAAAATTTTTCGAATAAAAATCTCTTTGCTCTGATGGCACGAGAAAAGGTCTTAAGATTATGGACAGAATTATTGAGGGCATTTTCCCTAAAACCATTTTTAGTCAACCCATGCTCTGTTTAGTTGTAGTTTCCAGACCAAAGCCCTTCGGACTTAAAAATATCTCTTACTCCAAAAATTTCTAAATTATCTCACCTTCGGATTTTTTAAGCTCGCAGAAGAGCAAAATAAAAATTCCCAACTCTTCATCACATGTTGGCCATTTTGCTTACGACTAACTTTCATTACATAATTGTCTTTGAAAAAAATTACTCGAGCGACAATTTTTTGCAAACTCAGTTCCCTCAATTCAGTAAAATAATTGAGATGGCGCCATCATTTAGGGATATCCCATTCATTTGATTCCTTCATTAATGTCTACAACAGTCTTTAGGCGTCTGTCGAACTTCCCCGTTTTTAACAGAATAATTTGTTTCCCATAACATCCGTTTTGCCATGATTGCTAAATCACGTCTTCCGGTTTTCCTCTTTTCAATGTCAGCAATCGTACGATATAAACAAGATTAAAGCGAACTTGAAATTTACGCCTCAGGGTTTTAATCCATTCAAATTTTTAAATGTATTCCCCCCGAAAATCTTCCGATATTTATTTTACTTTTAAAAATAACCTCCTTTTTTTCCTGATGAGACGTAATGTGAATATTATATTTATAATCATTCTTGATTGATTCATAGAGCGACAGGTTGTTATATCAGTGTTTAATGGGAAATTAAGGCCCGTTCTTGTATCTATACCTGTAGGACGAGTCAGACCAAGTGTCCTACTCATATGTCGTTTTAAAAACTAATATGAGAACGAAGAATCAATATTTTAATTTTTTTATATATACACCTTTTGATTTTTTTTTAAGGTTATAAATTAAGTGCGCATTTAATACAAAGTAATTGAAGTTTATGGCGATGTAGCATCAATATTTCCGTTGAAACCGGAAATATTGATAAAATGATTTCGTCTTCTAAAGTGGGAAAAGTTTGTCGGAGTCTTGTATATTTTTTATCGGGGAGATAACGCTGGCAAGAAGGTCACGTTCAGGATGTTAAATATCTGCAGAAGTTGGGAAAGTGTTTTAACCTTATTGTGAAAATGTACACGTGCCTGAGTTTAGTGACAGCGGCGGATTGGCAATGAGGACATCATGTGGGAAAAGAAATTATCAGGGTCTGAAGAAATGAAAAGTGTTTTATCAGTGTAGTAGTTTTTGCTAATAGTTCATTAACCGGGGCACTGGAGAGAAAGATGGCTGTCGTTATTAGGGATGTGGCTGTAAGGACCTCATTTGACCGGCATCTTTAGATACTTTTCCTTCTTTGACGATTTTCCTAGAAGGCTTGGACTCGGGCTGCAAGACCTCCACGACAAGAGTTCACCCATTTCATACCTACCCACTGAAATCTTCTTGCTAAGATCACACTAGTGATTGTATGCTGCCCATCAGTCTCTCCAAGGCTTGACTTCCTCTCGAGATTGGATTTTTAAATAGCTTAACTGGTGGAGCATGCTAAACTTAGGCCTTTATTATTGATTCTGCTTGATGGCTCAACTTTGCTTGTTTCTTTTACTTTATCTGTCTTTGGCTTTACATGGCTTGAAGCCCTATCACAGGTCATCTTGTAGGCGGCTTTATCCTGGCAGGTGGCCCACCTGTCGGGACTTCTTAACCGACTCGCATTTCCGGATTCGTTGGCTTCCCAAAGCAGCCCCCTGAGACCTTAGACTCCTTCGGCAATCAAGAACAGGCACTGCAGCCGACCGCACTTGTAATCAGCGACTGTCCTGTGAGCCTTCGGATCTTTCCATTCAAACGTATCTTCAAAAACCCGCCACGAATAGAAAGATACTGGTGAATGGTCGATGGATTTTGAACGCCATAACAGGTCGCCATATTGGAAATTGAAAGAAAAATTGGAGAAAATCATGTGTGCCAACATACAAATGTTCATTTTCTCTTGCAAAAAGGCCCACGAAAGTTCTGTCTTCTGCTAATAGCAGAAGTTAATTCTTCAAATATGAGAACAGCAGGAGAATGAAAATGGCGCCCAGTTTCTTAATGATCTGCGAGTTCGCCAGTCTCTTTCTATATATGATCCCTAGTCACCGATCGTGTCTTTCTGGAATCGTCCTCTTACAAGCTTCTGTAACAAGAGCTTTGTTGAATATGATAGACCATCTCTATCTTTTTCTAACAGCATGAGTGGAAGAGAGGTAGAGATAATCTGCTGCTGCCGCCGTCTAGGCAAAGGAACAGGGCCAATATAAAATTGGCCTCCATTAAGATTTGCAGCCCGCCACTGCTTTTTTATCACAAATCCGCCAACAGTATGAAATCTAATATCGAGAAACACTCAAACCCATTTCTTTTCCTCTCATTGAGGCGCCTGGTGTAATATGAATACTCTCTGACTCATAATTGGCATGCATCGATAAATTGCCTGTCCTCGCACATCTTCAAATGTTTTTGAACCTTCAAAATGCCATAAACACATTCATTGACGGAATCAATGATGCGGACAAAGTTCATGGCCATGGGAACGGATCTTTTTCTTTTTATTTTTGGATTAATCATCGATCATATTTTCGGGAGGGGGTTTGTGTATTTATTTTTTTTTCCTCCTAATAGTCTAGCCATCAGAATCAACTTAGTCTTTTAAGTGGCCGTTGCATCATTGATCAGGTTCGCGCTTAGTGTTTGTTCTTTTTTAAAAAAATCCCAGATTAAATAATTCTTTTTTTTTTCATTTAATCCGTTAGAATGGCTAAAAGGTCATTCCTCACGTTTTTATCTCTTTATAATATACAGCTTTCAAGGCACCTGTTTTCTTCTTAATCAGGTAGCTAACTCTCCCGAATTAGTATCTCATTAATCTTTTCGATCATCGACCATAAAACATTTCCTCACAGTGTGATAAAGTAATCACGTTGCAATCGCGATGCCAAGATTTCTATCTGTCTTTTATATAGCCAGGGCGTATCATTCGACATCACGGCGAACCTGTTACATTTGAAAGTTGAAGGACGATGAGATCCAGTCATATAAACACCTTAAGGGATCGAATGATCGGCAGATTTTAGTTTCGAGAAAATGTATCAAACAGGGGACAGTTTAGATGACACATGGATTTTTATTGTTTGATTTGGAATCGTGATGAATAAATGAATATTTCCTTTCCTTTTGGGTTTTTGCGGTTCTGCGATTTAATGCGTTTTAGGACGTTTTATTATTTCCGTTTTTTTTTATTTTGCGGCTTTTTTTGCTGGTAGGTATGTAATTTATAGTGACCATATGCTTTGAGATTGCCAATTAAGTGGAAGATTTTTTCCCATGCGTGTTTTATTCATTTTTTGGTTTCGAAGTTTCCTGAGGTTTGAAGCGGAAAATTTAATGGAAGGATCGTAATGTAAATGGGTTTTTTTGTACGCAGTCGAGCAGAATTAGTTCACCACTCCTTAAAGTCTACGAGAGAGGAGTCGGGGATATGTTGTGAGTTGTAATGTAATATGTTTATTAAGTGCCTATTTCCGATTGTATAGGGTGGGATTTCTTGAATTGGGAATGCTGCAGAAATATGGATAGAGGGCGTAAATGATCCAGTGGTAATGATGTGAAGTTTTTGATAGTGTTGTACATTGCCAGGTACATGTTAAGCGGAAGATATCATTTGATAATGTTTTAACAAGGGTGTTGCATTTATAACTGTTTTCTGAGTAGTTGATTTCTGTCAAGGACAAGACTGAGTCGTATTTCAATTTAAGTGTATCAGATAGTCTGTTTTGGGTCTGCTGCCACTTCGAAATGAGTGCCTGTGCAGCTTTGGTTTAAGACCGAAAGCCAACTTCGGCTTTAATAGTGAAATAGACGATTTGTAAGGAAAGTAGATGAATGCAAGAAAGAGAACTTCTAAACAAAAAAAATCTGGTGACCAACAGCTACAGCTAAAATCATCATCCGTGGAGAACACATGATTACATATTGACGCATAAGTATGACAATGTAAAAACTTGGCTAACTTTTAGATCTCAAAATTTTGGAAAATTGAAAATAAAATTCTCTGACTGCTACCATGGACCATACTCAATAGCGACTCCTGGAGAATGAGTTTTTGTCCAGTCTAACTTATCAGATTACTGACCCACCTTTTTGTGGTTTTCTTTTGCTCTTTGCCGATAGCCTCAGCCTCAGTAAACGGTTCTCACCATCCAGACCTTCTGGTTTTGCCTTCTCATATGAACAACTTAATTTATCACCAGATATTCTAATCCGATCATACTGATTCTTTCCCAGTGTAAGGCTCTTCTTTGCGCCAACCAAAGCTGGCTGACTCTTGATCGTACAAATCATTGTTTCGAAACCTTGCGTGAGTTCTGGCAATACGCAAGCATCGGCTTTGGGCTTTGAACCTTGAACCTGGCAATATTTAACTTTACCTAACCATTCTCTCACTTCCTTATGCTACATCATCGCATTGCAGATGTAAAAATAAAGCCCCCCATCGCTCAATTCGCCCTTAACTACCTTTGCCAAGTACTCCTAATTTAAATTTCGTTGGATCCTGCAAGGCAATCTTCCAGGGGGGTCTTGTAACTCCAAAATATAGTAGTCGCTTCTTCCATAATTCCAGTTTCTTATATATTCGCTTGTCACCTTCTCTCCACTCCTACCTTACACAATTTCCCAAAACTGGCCGCTAATTACAATGATTACCCGGCATGCACCATCAATGCAAACTATCATTTCACACCTAACACTTAAATACTTCATTTTTATAAGGTCATCAAATCGCCTATTTTATTAAAATCCACTTCGTATTCAAAGTGAGCTCCGTTCGGTTACCTCAACGTGAAATAATACTTTGTCACGGAATTTTTGACAAGTGATGATACATAACAGCATGCGATGCCATTTTTACATTTAAAAAAAAAACATGTTTACATTTAAAACATTCTCGATTCAAAGATCATTCATCCTTCCTGGCTAAAAATATTCCCAACAGCAACAGGAAAACAAATCATGTCTCCGTATGAAATTGAACTCTTCCAATATACAATGAGAAAAATAATGCTCTAAATTTCCCAACGAACTTGAAATAAAATTCCTAGCATGATTAAAAATACTTATGAACAAGGAGATAAGTTCCTGTGTATGAATGTGTCAGGACCGTCATTTACAACTGAGGACAGTTTGTGACAAGGTTACACATACCAGGATAGCGGTTTACAGAACACACACCAGGTTTGCATTCTGACTGAAGAACCAAATATAAATAGAGTGTTAAAATGATCCAGCTGTATGTAATTATAAATCCGGCTTTAATATTATTAAAAACCAATTATAATGGAGACTGTCTGACATCATTGAATAAAAAAAAAAAAACAAGCTCTGTTATGTAGAAACCAACTTTAAAAAAACGATATTTTACTAATATCCCTATTACCATCGTCATTATAAGTATTTAACTCTTGGAAAGTAAATGGATTGAGAAATAGACAATTATGGATCGTTTTTCGATAAACTTTTGGATTTTTTTTAAAAGAAAACCGTTTGATTTGATTATGATAATATTTTGTTGCAACTGCAAGGTGACTGGGTACACGAAAGTAAACATTGGCGTAGGGATCAAGGGAGAGAATAGGAGTCTTCTCTGGAATCAAAAGGGTGTGATGTCTTAACACCGGATCACAAATTTTTCGGCACCAGCAGGGATGGCAAGATTTTTAGTTTTTGAACTGGTCCAGGAAGGGAATCAATATCAACGGCGAATTTCTGAATCATTTTGAATTTGCAGACGATGTTAATATGTTTGCAGGGAATAAAGAGACAGGAAATGATTACAGAACTTGATGAAGAGTCGAAGAGAGTAGGATTGCAAAAGGAATTTGCAAAATACCAACCAAATACAAGCATCGAAATAAATGGAACGAAGCTGAAGAAGGTGGAGGATTATAACTATCTTGGCCAAATGATAACATTAGAGAATGCGATCAAAGACATAGAGAAAGAACGCAGAAAAAGATAAGGCTGGGCCGCGTTTGGGAAAATGTCAAGAATTTCGAAAATAAGAATATTCCACTGCGATTGAGAACGAAAGTTTTTAACCAGTGCATCCTCCCAGTCTTAACCTGCGGGGCACAGGTATGGACTCTCACGAAACACAGAAAGCGATGCAACAATCAGTTTTGAGTATTGACTTGAGAGATCGAAAAACGAATGAAACGATCCGAAGAACGACCAAAAAAGCCGATGTTATCGATCAGACAGCGCGGCTTAAGTGGCAGCGAAACAGGGGAAAACCGATAACTAGGTGGTATGGTAACATCAAGAAGACTGTAGGGTGAGAGCCTGACAGATGACATGAATTTAGGAAGACTTATGTTCAGCAATAAACGCAAAGAGGCTGAAAAAAACCTTCTTTTTTAAATACGAGTTTCGCGGCGAAGACTGCAATCATCATTAAGCCAGGACGCCATATCCTTGCTGTTCCAGTTACTTAAATTTCTGAACCATCGTCTACCTTCGACTTTGTATCCGCTAACACTCGATCTTGCTTTCCACCTCCTGCAACACAGGGTGGAATTTTTATTGCTGAAGAATGACCAAAATATTCTAGTCTTCGTTCGACTCTTCAAATTGTGTCAGCTTGAAGATGACTATTTAGATCAATGCACTAATTTTCCTTCTGTCACTATCAAGTTTTGATACCTTTACTATTAGTTACTGACTGCTCCAAAAAAGCTCCAGCTTTTTTCGTTCAAATTCTCGTTACCAATATCCCTTCTAAAAAATTGATCCCCTATTACTGAGTTCTTTCCACATTTTAGGCTCCCATTAAAAATAAATTATCTACTCCGCCAATGACATCCAAACGATGACCCACTAAGCATTCGAGTGCTAGCTTCTTTTTAATCAACTTCTGACAACTGAAGGTGAGAAAAATTAATTTATCTTACAAAAATAACCATATTCACTACGCAATCTCTGAAAATTTCCCTCCCTTGCACAATTAGGCGGATGATTCAACAGGAATTATAAAATGCAATCATTTGACATCTGAATAAATAGGCCTGAAAGCGTTGCTAACAATCATTTTTTGGGTTCATAGACTTAGAGGATGACAAAGTCACTAACGATCTCATTAATGCAGTTCAACAACTTATGACAGATCAAAAATGGAATTTCGTTCGAGGAAAAATAAAATTTTTGTTAATTTTTTAACGCGAAGAGAGGATATTATAGCAGGCCAAACCTGAAACTCTACTTTTTTTTAGTACCATTGGCGAGTCATGATGGATATGTCTGCATATTTATTTATTATTGAGCTGCATATAAAAACTACAAGCGTAAGAGTGACATTGGAGTTAATAATAGCTCCGATACAGATAGTAATTATACGGGGCCACACGAAAAATCATTGTTAGGTGGAGTTGGATTTATTTCCCCGAAAAAATAATCAAGCTTATTGATCTAAAACTTGCACTTTGCTATACAAAGGAAAAATTATAGTTAATTATATGGCTTGATGGAATCGCAAGAGAACAATATACGGAAAACACGGGTTTTGATTTGTGTGGCAAAGCACAAGGGAATGATGAATTTGATTTTTTAGACGTTTTGAAAGATCATGATTGATTTTATTTAAACAAAATGAGATTAGCTTTTATCGTATGCGGTGATTATATCAGTTCATTGCAAACGGCTTCTATATAAAAATAAATTTTTTTTTGTGTAATTGAAAAAAATTATCTGTCAGTTATGGATCATATTTTTTTTATGTCTTTCTAGTTTGCGTGAAAAAATTTGATGACTGGGCTTTTATTTGTTGTTCTATAAACATAGTTGAGTTACCTGGTTACAAAATGTTGTATTTGATGTAGGTTTTAGGTGTGATGTCGTTGGTGAGGTTAGTTTGAAACGTATGCTTGGTGGCTTACTGGGTGAAGTGTTTATAATTGATGATTTTTTCTGAGTTTTATTTCAATTTTACCAAGAAGTGATCTGGAAGAATCGTGCTTGATGTTAGAAGAACTTATCGATCAGCCATGCGGCCAGACTGGCCCAGAAGCGCTGAACAGTGATAATAAAACATTGGAGAGCACGACTATGAGCCAAGAGGATCGTAAAAAGGTAAAGCTGCAATCAAAACTGCTGGAAGGGGAGGAGGACATGAAAAGATTTAAAAGAGGTTTGTGTTCAGGAGTGGATGGGAAAAGTTGAAGAAGTACAGTTGGAAATCTGCCCAGCATTGTTAAGTTTTTCTGGTCTAACTTCACTATATTCTTTGCAATTACTTCTTTGGTTTAACTTGGTCTATTTGCTTTCTGTGCAAATTTTTTCTCTACTACTGCATACGACGTGGGTTTTAGTTCACTTATTTAATCTCTCATTTTCTAGTGCAAATTCTATAAAAAAAAAAAGACCAGCTTCCGGCTTACTTGCCTACTCAACTAGTTCATGTTTTTCTTACAATAAGCAAAACGAATGTAGAAGAATAATTCATTTTAGGTCCTCAAAAAATTTCCTTCTTATTTCAACACATAAAATTCCAGTAAAAACAAAATTTTGGCTAATTCAAAGAAAAAAATTTGCATTTTAACCAAACGACTTTAATGAAATTAAATTTGCAATCGATTTAGTTTCTTATTAAGTTCACTGGTGACTGGCCTTGTTTACTTAGCAATAATTTCGAATTAACCCAGATCTACCTTTACCATTTTTTATCAAAACAATCAGAATAATCGTTCTATTTTTTAGCCAAAGGCCGAAATACCCAAAATTTTCAACAGCCTAAAACAACCAAACCATTTACAAAACCTAATAGTAACAAAATTTTCTAAAGGATTTTACACTCATGTAAATATCAGTCAAATAAATTCCATTGCATTGTCATGCTTATAAATCATTTACAACAATTCATTTTGTTAACATCACCTTTAGTAAAAGTGCAGAAAAATTTTGCAGAAAATATTTTTTTTTAACAAATATTTTCACGCTTTAAAATAAAACAAATTAGAGAAAACAAAAACGCGGATGACGAATCGCTAACAAAAAAAATTTTAGACAAAAAAAGGATGGCGTGCGGAAATATGACTAATCTCTGAATTATTTCCGCTTTTACTAGAAGATTCGGACCTTAATGTCCATAAATTTTTAACTTGCCGAAGTGTTCAGATACCACTTCAGAAAGATTTATAACCTGTCTAAGATGTCTCAAAAAAAAGTGAATCATCCGACTCGAACGAGTTCAGCGAGGTGCAAGAGTAGCTCATAATTATAATTCAATAATTTTTTTTAGCACAGGAGTCCCTGGAATTATTTTCAATAAATCATAATTGACTTAATGTACGTATCTCTTAATCTAATAAAAAGATATATTGAATATATCTATGCATTCGGGGCAGGGATATCCTTGAATAACTGATAAAACTCTACAATTAGGATGCATAATTTGCGTTTAATATTCCCTTCGTATTGTTCTTGCTAATTTTTAAAAATATATCAGGGAAAAAATAATGTCAATATATGCTTATCTTCCAAGGTTTTATCTAAAAATTTTCTTTTCGTGCTGAACATTTTTCTGGGTGTGGAAGATGACCAAATATAAATCTTTTTTTAGAAAAAGGTGAACACGAATGAAAGGTATTTTAAAAGAAGTATGCCATGTAAGATTTAATTATAATGTCAAACATAACGTTTTTATTATCCAAGCGTTCATAGGATCCGGCTTTGGAGGACCAATATTCTGCCTGGATTTTGTGTTACGGATTTATGGAGCAACACGGAAGAGTTATTTTTAATGGAAAAGATAATGAGTGTTGGGAAACCTAATTTTTTTTTTTTTTTGTAATAAGGTGCTGTGTTTTGTATGATTACTACTAAAAGTTAGCCAGGATAATTAATTACAATCATTATAATCTTAATTTTAACCTCGACGACACTCTCACTTTCAGTTTTGAAAGGAAGCGTGACAATCAAATGTTACATCCTTGTTAACAATTGACACGAAATTCTCTTATGTATATATAGGCGTATATGTTATTATTACATGTATTTTCTTTCGAATCGACATTCTAGTGCAGGTAATATGGGGGCTAGTTTTTATATTTCGAGTAATTATTATTTATAAAAGCGTGTACCGTGTAAAAGGATGTCGTAGTTGGTTGAGAAATTTTTTATGAGCCAGAAAAAAGGAAGAAAATATTTTGCCAGTAGCTTGTTTGTTATTAAAATGTTAAACAGAGCGACGATTATTGTCGGATTGGTCATCAGAGCTAAAAGCTCTGGCCTATTGAGAAGCTTGGAGCAGGTTGTCGGCATAAGAAGTATTCATAGACTTTAGTAGCCTGTTAATAAATATGATGATAATGATTTTACAAGCTTCAAACCAAACTAATAGATTGAAAGAAATTGCGAAGAGAAAGAGTGACCCTTTCAGAGAGAGATAAAACTAACTAACTATGGTCTTTACAGGGCTCTAAACCGTATTGCCGCAGCGCATGTAGCTCGCCAGACGGTCCTATCCCTGCTTTACACCCTGCAGTTAGAGACCCTTAATTAAGAGAGACTAGCAAACTGTTAGCCATTACGAAAATTGAACGGGAACACCATGCCGACTTCCACAAGAAGAATTATCAGCAGCCATAATGGTGAACTTGCCCATCCGGATTCATCAAGATGGGGACGGAGGCTTTGTTGAAATAGAAAACAGCGAAATTCATCCACCGCTTTCTATTAAAGAAAATTCTTGGACAAAGCCTCCATGATCGCTGTGAAAGTTCCTATTTTGATGAATCCGGATGTACAAGTTAACCATCATGACAGCCGAATATTCTTCACATGGTCTTCCAGGTCTTGCAACTCAGGGTTTGTGTTTTGACTCCGATATTCAATACGAAAATAGTTCATAGTCCACCACTAGATGGTACCAGTATCATGGCTTCCAGCCGATCACATACCGAAAGAGTCCCATCTTGTGTAAAACATCAATCAGAGGTCATTAGAGCAATCTGTTTTATTGGTCAGCCGTCCATACGCAAGAGACATCTGGAGTGTTTTGTATGAAGTGAAATTTTATTGAAAAAAGCCAGTGTTGCCATGGAAATCAACAAAAATGGAAGACCGCGATTCTTCTTCTGGAAATCGCTATTATACGTGAGGAGTTATGTGCAAAAAGGGCACTTTTTTAATGTTTAGCTTATGGCGAAAGTGCCCTTTTTGCACATAATCCCTCACTTAATATATCATTCAGTTTTTACTTTCGAGCGACCCTAGGAGTGAAGGAAGTATTGCGACGGGTGAAAAATTTCGACCTCGGGATTTCGACGGATGTCGACGTTTCGAGACCCCCAGAACCCGAAAAAATGGTTTTCAGGCCAACGTCCGTCCTTCCGTCCTTCCGTCCTTCCGTCCATCCGTCCATCCGTCCTTCCGTCCTTTCGGAAGTCCGTCCACTGACGTTCGGCGAATTTTCTCAACAACGGAAAGAGCTTTTTTTTTGAAAATCGGCATGAAGCTTATTTCGGCCAAGCGCTACAACATGGTCGGGCCGAATTTCCAATAAAATTTTGTTTTCGGCCTTTTTTTGGGCTTAAAAATTTTCGAATCCGATTTTCTCGAAAACTGGTCAGCCGAATTTCGTAAAATTCCATACACACCTTTCCTAAATCCCAATAAAGAAAATGGCTATCTTCGTTTTCTCCGAAAGAATCGTTTTTGGCCATTTTTAGGGCAAAGTCTTAACTCGACAAGGCAACAGCCGATCGCGTTCAAATTCGGCACAGTCGTTCCTCTAGCAAAGCGATACAAGGGACCGAAGTCGTTTTTTCGAAAATAATTCATTTTAAGCCCTTTTTGGCCAAATGAAATTTTCAAATTTTATTTTCTCAAAAACCGTTCAGCCGAATTGGTTCAAATTCGGTACATACTTGTTTTAGAACGTACCATGAAAAATGGCTATCTTCGTTTTCTCCGGGAAAATCGTTTTTAGCCATTTTTAGGGCAAAGTCGTAACTCGGTAACGGTACAGCCGATCGCGTTCAAATTCGGCATAAACTATCGTTAAGTTAAGCGATACATACAGCCGAAGTCGGTTTTCCCGAAATAATTCATTGAAAGCCCTTTTTGGCCAAATGAAATTTTCAATTTCTATTTTCTCAAAAACTGGTCAGCGGAATTCGCTACAACTTCCAACAAACCGACTTCACCTTTCGGAGGATAATTAACAGCCATTACAAAAAAACTTTCATCAAAGCAAACCCAAATTCACAAAAAATTATTAACACGCGCCAGACCAGCTCGAAAGTTTGTGGTACACGCGGTACCACTGTTCATCTCGTTGTATTCGCTGACAGTGCCAGTCTCTTTCAATTTAGGACTCTTAGAGAGACTAAGCCTCGTGTTGCAGTGGATAACGTACCCGACTCACAATTAGGGAGTCTAGGGGTCGAATCCACCTTTCGGTCCGGATTTTTTTCGACCGAAATTCACCTCTGATCATCAATACCTGGTCATGTGAACATAACTCGAGGAGTTAGAACGACTCGTGCGCTGACGTTTGGACTTTGTCCCCTTGCAAGGTTATGACAAGCCAGCAAGTGGTACATCCTCTCCAACAGTGTGACACTTTAAGAAGAAGAAGAGAGACTAAAAAAAGAAAGGCGACATAATGCAGTGTCGGGTCCACTGAACGTTTGAACTCCTGTAAGCGAAATATGTGGAACAAAAATGAAAATCATAAGTGTCGGGTCCGCAAGACTCGGACAGCCAATCAAGAGGCTCTCTTTCTATTTAATCTCTATATTACCCTTGGATAGCAAAATAAAAACTTTCAGACCACCCCTCAGATCCTGATAGCTTATCCTTTGCAAAAAACATGTTTTCATTTAAATCCTAAGGCACATCAGATCATGTAAGCAAATAACAACGATGTATGTAGATTTTGGTAATTAAAATTTAATTACCTTTAGCCGCCCTTGCTTTAGGATTACTTTATCGAGAGCTGGTTAAGTTTTAATTAGCAAATTAAAATCGTATCGAGTATACCGGTACTACAAAATTGTATCAAGAAAAAGATTCCTATACATTGCTATTTTTAGCCGAAGCCGCCTGCTCTCGTCTTAAAAATCAAGTTTGCAAAAAAAAATTTGCTTCTCATCTTTCAACTTCATTGTCCGGTTCAGTCGGTTTGTCTGTTTTTGTTATTCCAAGCCTGGCAATTATAGGCGAGTGCAATTGTTTTGATTTTTATACGAACGCCCAAGGTCTTGTTATAAAAGCAGGTGATTCAATCTGTTTTTTCTTTCTTTTTTTTTTTTTATTTAGCTACTGATATAAGTTAGACATAAGATGAAATTTTTTAGCAAGGTTATGTTTACACTCGTTTTGACCGGGGTTAACAAAAGTTCAATGAAATTTTTATATTTGAAATATCTGGAGTTGTGTTTCCTTCATGTTTTAATCAAATTAGAAATAGGTGAAGAGTTGTAGACAGGTTTATGCAAGCCGAGTGAAAGTATAAAGATCTATTATTGTACGCGAAAAAAGAACTAAAAGGGGAAGGAAGAAAAAAGACAAGAACTCGGATTTTAAATTTCGAAAAGAACACCGCGGTCGAAGACCCTAATCAAAAATCTTTTTGTCACAAAAGGTGATTACTTAACAGTACTGGAAATTTACTACAAGGCAGATTAAGATATTTTTATGGTTTAATAATTTTAATTTGCCTTTTGGCCAAAAACTCAAGTCGAAATTTTCATCTTCGAGATATCTATTGTTGCGTTTTTGATGAGAGTGAGAGATATTGTTTAAACTTACCTTGTGCAAGGTCAATGTCGGTGTTCCTTTGGGTCTGTTATAGCTCTGATTATTTTTCCGTTTGCTGCTATTAAAACTCACGTTATTGAAACTGCGCAAATAAATGGTAAACCGGAAACGTTCGGTGTGAAATAAGTGAAATAAAACACGTGGGCAGTGGCGTGTTGGGAAGTGAACAGTGGTCTGCAATATTGAAATGAAACCCGAGTAGCGGACTCAGTTTTTGAACGCTCAAGGGGCCATTCAGCAGTTTGAAGAGCTTTCCTGAAGTGGAGTGCGCTGTTGGGGCAGTAAGGAAAATTTAGGCAACTAATGTAAGTGGGCTCTAAAAATTGAATATTTGAAGATAGTTGGGTGGAGCTGCCGACGGAATAACTGCCCCTGCAGCTACCCTCTTGCGTAATTTAGGCTCAACAGTGACTCCCAAAAGATTTTGAAAACCTTTTTTTCTGAGGCTGAGACTTTTTTAGTTAATAAGTCCTTTTCCCAGACAAGATGGGGCCCCATAAGAAAAGTTTTGAGGGGAGGGGCAAATATATGGTTCCACTACTGCTGGGTAGAGAGTAAGGTAGTGCTCAAAAAGCGCTGCATCTCCGAAAAATAAAATTTTGGCGTATTCTCTTAGAATGGCGTGACTCTGAGCAGAATGAAGACACTCGTGTACTCTCAACATGCGTTAGAACGTTGAAAGTCATCTCATGTGTCAGAATCACCCCATCCCACTGTATGAAAAAGAATTTTTAGGCCTGCGGACCAACAGAGCTCTCAAAAAATCTTCCTTCAGCTTCGCAAAAAGAACAAACACGCTACTGCTCACCCACACTTTATTTCACGTGAAATTTTTCTTTATTTTCCTCACTCTTAAAATTTTTACACTAACCACTTGTAATCGTGCATTGATCGAACTAATACGTCAGGGCTGTCGGATATCAAACAATTTACTCTTTTATAGGCCAATGACGCAAAATGCAAATTTTTTACACATGAATTGAATTTGTTTGTCTTGACAGTCTTTCAGCAAAGTCTGTAGGGAGTAGTCAACTCGGGTTTTTTTTTTTGCGTTTTCTAACGAGGTAGGGTTATTGCGTGTAAGAAAGAATACGTATTAAAATGTTGCAGGATTGCTAAATATTTTATCGTAGGCTTTTATTTTTATACATGACTCTCGCGAAATTACAGTAATAATAGCGATATTGTACTGGTTTTTTTTTGTGTTTCAGATATGTGGTTTCTGGTATTAAAGTTGAGAGTTGGTTTTGCAATATGATGGAAGAAAAACGATTGAGTAGTGTCATCGTTCGCTATTTCAGGTAATTATTTCTTTATTTTTTTTTTGAAGTGATTTCATCAAAAATGTTAGACGGGTTGTCATTTTAGGAAATTTTAGTGTGAATAATCACGGTTTTGGTTTGTCATGGGATTTATTAATAGAAGAGGATGATAAATTGATTTTTAAGTTTTTAAGTGTAAATTAGGCTAGGACAATTTTTGGAAGGTTAAAATGGACTGGTTTCGTAAGAAAGAAAGAGCCAAGTTCAGGTTGACATTTGGCGAAGGTTTGATATTCTCGGATTAGTTCAGGCAAAGCATTTTTTTTGGGGGGAAACGTTTTGTTTTTAGTGGAAGTTTTTCATTCTTTCTCAAGCCTTTTTTTTAACCTTTCAAACCCCGGATAATCATCCTGATGGCTTCCGTGTTTTTTTTTTCGTGATTCAAGCTGCTAGACGAAGAATTTGTGAAGGAACTTCATGCTAAAATTTTGCATAAGTTTATTTCATTGATTAATCGACGTTGTTATTGACTCTAGATCATGGTCAAAACAGTTGAAAAATGTCAATCGTAGTTGTACGTGTCATTCAGATTTGGCCTATTCGATACTGTATTTAATTGTACAAGTTGAGGAAAATGGGTATACTTTTTACCATTTTTGTTCTTAAAATTGCTGTCAGTGCAGTATAGAGTCCTATAGCTGATTTTTCGGAATCTTGGCGTGCAGCTTAAGTTGAAATTAATATCCTCGTCTCAAATTCGTAACCCCATAGGCGAAAAAATAATTTTAAAAAATCAGATTAAGAATCCCATTCGAACAGCTTCCAATAAAGTTCGCGTAAAATGATTGCTTTCGAGTTTAGGAACTATCCCAAGTTTTTTTTCATGCTCAGAAATTTCTACGAAAGTCCTAATTCACTCAATTTTATTCTTCTACTTTATCCTACTCGGCTGGCATCTCAGACTCAGCGCAGTCTTTTCCAACGTTCTCGTCCGACTCAATCACGACAGCCAAAGCTGCTCAGTTTTTTTCTGACCTTGGTACTTTATTATCCCGTTGGAATGCCATATATCGCCTACAGTCCTTCCGCTGACTTATAAATCCACAGCCTAAAACCTTTAAGTGCATTTAGACCTACATCTCAATGAAAGAAATTATAAATTCGAGGAAATGCCAATCACACATTCCTCTCTGATATTTTTTTCAATGAAATTCCTTTAATCAATTAAATGTAAATTTTTCCCCGTTTTAGAAAACGATTAAAAAACGAATTATATTTTTTAATCGAAAATAACATCGAAATGACATCATCAACCTAACCTAAATTATGTCACTGATTCGGTGACGTATTTAAATTTTCAAATCCAGAGTATCAGATTACTTCAACAGATGTATTGCGTAGGCCAAGTAATTTAAAGCCAACATCAGGATATTAAAAAATGCAGAGCTGAGAGATAATATTTCATTGCAGTAGCGACGCCCTGCAGATCTGCAGACAGATTCTGCAGCTGGAAGCTTGCATTCTTTTGTCTTCCTAAAATGTCTCGCTTAATCTAATCTCTTCTTTATTTTTCGTTCCAGATTACTTCACATTCAAAACTTTGAAAAACTACGATTTCGAGACCGCCATTACAAGAAACTCCAAGATTTCTTTTGAATGATGATTCTAAATCAATCCACAATTGAAAACCATGAAATGTTTACTGATCATGATAATGATTTTTATTAACGGGATTGAAAACGCGGAGCAAAGAACCAGGCAATCCTTACCGAACGAAGAATTCGACGACAGAACCAAAGCTTGGTTACTAATGGTCGAGTCTGGTAAAGTCGACGAAGAACAACTTCGAAAAATCACACCTAAATCGGTATTCATTGCTCCGCTTTTGTCAAGCCGATCCGGGAAGTGTAAAGAAGGTTATCGACACGACCACTTGGGAAATTGCGTTAAAGTCATACAAATCGACCCGAACGCTCAGTTGCAAGCATTACTGGCTAAACTAAACGCGATGTACGCGGAGAAAAAAGAGGAGGAGGAAGAAAGACTGCCAGAAATATCAAACGAACCTTTACATTTCTCTTTGCCGATTTCGGAAGTGGA
Organism: Liposcelis brunnea; assembly: GCA_023512825.1. NCBI lineage: Eukaryota > Metazoa > Arthropoda > Insecta > Psocodea > Liposcelididae > Liposcelis > Liposcelis brunnea. Next base: position 5,294,409 of record CM042071.1, read on the forward strand.
TACGACTCCGAAGGAAGATATCAAGGAGCTGAATGTTACAGAAGACACACCGGAAGTGATACCCGTGCCGTTGCCGATGGTGTCGTTTAATGAGACGGAGAACAATACGACAGAGTTCGAAGCTTCCGGGTTTGGTGCTTTAAATACCACAGACGTTTTTGAAGGTTCAGGATTTGATAATTCTGATAACGGTTCTGGTTCCGGGTTTGGTTCGGGGAATTCCCCTATTGAGGACACTACACGCATAGTCGATTTCATGTCGGATGAATTCGATTACACGGACTCGACCGAAACGACAACAACAGAAATACCCACCGAAAGTTACCAAAGTGTTACCAATGTGCCCGATGATAATTTTACAAAAGAAAACGATACGAGTGTGAAAAGTTCGAGTACAGTTCGGTTTCCTAATGACGATATCGATAGGACACGAGTCGATGAAAGTATCCCGCAGGAATATATCCGATTCCCAGATGAACAACCAAGTGTTCAGCAAACTGTTCAGCAGACCCCTAATTGGAATTCTAATTATCAGTTTAGTGCAATACCCAGGGAGCAATTTTGGTGGCTCCCGGAAAATTGGAAAGTTGACGAAAGGCAACATAAACCAACTTTGGTTAAGTTTTGGTCGCGTTTGCCTTTAGTACACGATAATAGTTATGTTAAGGGAAGTGTTGAGGAGTTTAGGAAAACGTTCGTTCCATCACAGCCGCATACTGATATTTTCCGCCCGTCGACAAGGATAGGCGGGGAAAATTTTCAACATCGCCAACCGGGGATTTATCGAAGAGGGAGATTTTATGGTAGTTAAACGTACTAAAATAACGGAAATGGCAAAAACCGTACTTGAAAAAAAAAATATGCAGGTCTATACAAGAGCAGGGAAAGTAGGTATTAGCGCATAAAAGAAAAGGTTTATGATACAGTTGATCTCTATAGAGAAAAATGAAATACCGCGGTCATAGAACCTAAAATCTATACTTGTTTTGTGAGAAATTTAGCAAGATACGTATCAAAAAATGTCACTCAAATTATCTTTTTCCTATTTACAGGTAGACAATGTGAATCCCTTTTTATTATTTGCCTAATAATGCAGAGTCGTACTATTGAAATATTGATCAAAGTTGCCGCATGGCCATTTGTGTGTGGATTTTCAAAAGAAGTATGATCAGCCATTTTGGCGCCTCGTAGCATCTTTGATGTATTTGAAATAGGATGGCTAAAGTGCTGAGTTAGCCCATTTTTATATGCATATGGTTTAATAATCTGGATTATAAATTATTGAACTGTGTAGCGTGTGCTTACAGGGTTTTTTCAGTGGTAGGAATTTTTTAAGTGTATATTTATAGTATTTTTTATGTCGAATTTTTTTACACTTTTTATTGTAAATGAATTTATTAATGTTTCTTTAATTTATTATTTTTTGTAAGTGACGTGAAATGATTCAGCAGACAAATGATTTGTTAGGGGAAGACTTAAATTTTTTAAGTTGAAATTTTTTTTGAGGTTATGCAATTAGCAATACCAGAACTCAGTAAGTTAAAAACTGTGAACTTTTTATCTTGGCGATTAAAAAAAATTAAAAGTAGGTTGCATTTATTTTTTTGAGGTCGTAGATTTAAAGACACCAATTCTTATGGGGCTAGCAAGACGAACTCAAATTTGAATTAGATCTGAGTGGAACCTACCAGGATCTGTTTAGGGTTTGCTACCCTGAAACATTCCGTTCACGTGAAATGCAAATCGGGGCTAGTTTTTAAAAATTTTAGATAAACCGAATTACTTCATCTCCGTTTATAAATAAATGATTACAATTTTCCTAGAGATGAATTTTTTTTATTTAGGGTTGGTCTGCACACGAACATTCAGTAGTTGTATATTATGTGAATGTCAACGTCAGTAATCAATGTCACGTAACCTACTGATAATGATATAATTTTTGCTATGATTCATACGGTTATATTTGTAAGTCGATGGTTTAGTTCTGGACTAACATTGTCAGATTTTTGTGACAATGTTACTATTGTTTCGAAAAATCGGGTCAATGTGAATCTGGAAATTTTGATTTGTTAGGTTGATTGTGGAAAATAATTTTTTAGAGTTAGAGATTGCCTTTAAAGGGAACAACTTTACTATTAGAGCCTGATGTTGTTTTGGTAATCTTGGTTAGGGACAATCATTAAAGCCAAATTCAATGACTACTGAAACTTCCAAATTTTTATATCTTTTGGGTGACTTGACAATTTGATAATTTCCTTAACATTTAGCCATCGTAAAAATTTTTCTAATAATTTTTTATTAGAAATAAAAATTCCTAATATTAATATTGAACTGTTTCCTACTTAGTACCTTTAAAAAATATCCGTTGTAAATTTCTTTGAAAGAAAAATTAACTGTATTATTTTTGTACAAATTTATGTGTAATAAAAATTGTAAAAATGTATAGTATAAAAATATAAAATGAACTTTATTACAAAAAATTGAATATACAGTTTTATTTTACCTAATACTAGTAATATTTTTAACAATTTAAAAGTAGCGCTAAATTTGAACTCCAGGACGCATATCCCGACCTGCGCTCTGGACGCGAATCAATCTTCCCCAAGTCCTCCAGTTTTATTCCATGGAAGTAAACATTTACATTTTCCTCGTGTTTTTCTTTTTAAAAAATTATTCCGCTGAAAATTGTGTCGGTTTACACGTGGCAGCTCTAATCCCCGCGAGAGCTGGGAGCAAAGGAATCAAGGATAAAAATTTATCGCTCATTAAAAATGAAACTTTATTAGCAAGGACAATTAGAATCGTGAAAGACTGTGGCAGTAAGTATACGAGTTTTAACTATAATAAGGGTTGAAGGTTGTTTGCAATTTTAATCAGGCAACGAACTCGATGTGTAAACAAATTAAGATAATTTTGTTTTATTTTTAGAATTTGATTCGATTTGGGTTTCTACTGATGGTAAGAAGATAGCAAAAGAAGCAAATAAGGGGAATGTAAATGTGTTTTGGAGAGATCCGGTTACTGCTACTGATAATGCTACAACGTTATCAGCTGTTTTGGATTTTTTGAATAAGAAATCAGGTTGGTTTCGAAAGGTTAAGAAAATTTTTGCGGGTAATAATTTTTTTTGGTGTTTTTGTAGATCCGGATGTCGTCGCTGTTATTCAATGCACATCGCCTTTTATTAGGAAAGAATTTTTACGAGATGCCTTTGAGAAAATTTCAAAAAATGGAGTTGATTGCGTTTTTTCTGCTACGAGATCGCATCAGTTGAGGTGGAAGGAAAAAGGTTGTTAGCCAAGAATTCCTAGAATTTTAGATAAAAGAAAGGGTATGATTGCTTTTGTTTTCAGATGGATTTTTGACTCCTTTGAATTTTAATCCAGAGCGGAGACCGAGAAGACAAGATTGGGATGGGGAATTAGTAGAAAATGGAATGTTTTATTTTGCTAAAAGGGAATTGGTGATTTCAAAAGGACTATTACAGAGTAACAAGTATGATAAAAGTTGATTATAAAATTTTGGGAATTAACATATAATTTTTTATAATTATATTTTGTTTTGCAGATGTGGAGTCGTGGAAATTCCAAAAAAATATGCTTTGGAAATTGATGAGAAATATGATTTAATATTGGCCAGGACAATGCTGCCTTATATTGATCCTTAAATGGAGAATTCCGAAAATTAAAGCAATTTTCGGAGAAGAGTTAGGTTAGGGCAACAAATCGCCTCATTAATAAAATTATAAAAAAAATTAGTAAATGTTTTTAGTGCATTTTTAAACGTTTTTAATAATTAACTCGTGAATTCGGTTTAATTTCAATGAAGACTATAAGTTCAAAAATTTACTGCATTTCATGCTACTCTTAAGCAATCGAAATGAAAATAAAGAATTAAGTGTGGTAGCTCATACTGAAAGAAGTAAATTTATATGGATATGCAACCAGCAAAGCTCAGGTGACTTACATTTATTGAACTCGTGCCCGGATAGGAGCTAAATACTCCTTTATTGGAATGTTTAGGCAATTTTAAAGTCACCTGGGTAGGATTAATCCCATACTGTTATCTGTTGTAGGGTATCCTTCTTTGTATGCTGTAACAGATTGATGTTGTTTTTCCTTTCAGCCAAGAGTAAACGATCATTGAGATAAAATTTAAAGGTCCTTTATATTAAAAGATCTAGATCAGTTCTTTTGGTTTTCTCTTCTTCTCAATTTTGCCTTGCAAAAGTACTGGAAAAGTTTGTGCTTGGGTTCCAAGTATCCCAAGTGACGGCGTGTCAGCTGCTTTGATCTGGGCTTCAGGGCTTCGAGAGATTCAGCTATTCCTTCTGTTAGGATAGATTTGAACAACTACATCCTATTAACTAGCCTAGCTACTGCTCCATGCAACCCTAATTAGCAGTACTTCTCCTCGAACAAACACTTTTTAGATCAGGTGACTTTGATGCAGAGTAAAAAAATCGTTTCATTTATATCTCTGAAAACTTTTATAGTGACATTAAATTAATAAATTGCAAATTGAACTTATTATCCATCCAGCATTTCAATTTAACAATGTCTTTTCAAAAAACTTTCTTTCCTTTTTCTTTAAAACTAATTACGCCCCTGAACTAATATTGTAATGGCTTTTCCAGCTATAAATAGGTTGATCTATTATGCTAACTGACAATAAGCTATCCTTTAAAATTCAAAGGCAAAAAGCCTGCTCTTTCTTACATATTGATTCCAGAATTTTTTCCTTATTTTCACAACATTTAAGACACGTTTTCCAGCGAGCTGCTGGATTTGCTGAAAATACTCTTCCTGCAGCTAATTTTTTCTAAATTTCTGCAAATTAAATATTTTCCCTGAATCGCATTATCCAAGAAGTGCATAATTGTTTAAAATGAGCAGATTTCATGTTTCCAGCAACATTCAGCAATTATAGTTTGCATGTCACATAACACGCAGACGATCGGGCTTGTGCATTATCTATTAAAAATAAGCCATTAAATTATACTATCATGAAAGGGGTTGCAAATTGATTTAAGTGTGCTTAAGAAATCATAATGAAGCCTCAACTGTTTTTATTTGGAGGGAAAGTCCATGTCGAGGTGAAAGTCGCGCGGTAAGCTGATATGATGTGAAGGTTGGAAATTCGGAGTGACGCAATGGGTGCTATGGTAGCATAAACATTGGTTAGTCGAAATATTCTAGGACTAATGAATGTATTTTTATACAGCACATAAAACATTTTATTTAAAGCGGTAAGTAAGTTAATTTAGTTTGTTCTTCGTGTAATTATGAGAGGTTTGTTGAGGAATTATGTGTGGGCACAGGAAAAGTTGCCTAAAGCTGAAAAAAATTGCCGTAGGTCAGTGGCGGAACCCATTTTGCATAATGATAGCCTTATCCTAGTCATGCAGATATAATTATAGTGACTTTATTGTTTAATTTTTGATTTTCCAGGGATGAAGCAGTGCTAAATGAGTTTAGCTTTGGTTAAATATATTTCTAGAAGTGACTTCTGGTTTGGTAGAATATTGAAAGTCATGTATTCTCTACAACTTTCAAGGTGTTGCATTGTTTTCACCCTGCGGCAGGGTACCATGCTTATTGCTGTTATAGAATTGGTAAGTTGAGGTTTAGCAATTGTGGCTTTGAGGTGAGCTAAGGAATAATTTTTTGATTTTCTTACAGTCTCTTACTTCATTCGTATTATTCCTCTTGATACTCGGCGCAACCCATGCACAAGAAATTGCTACATTGGCTTCTGCTGATTTGCAACAGTTAGAAGAGAATAGTTATTGGCCAGTGGATGATGCAGGAGTGCTTGGTGTACCGTTGTATTATACTAATAATGAGAAAAGAATGCATAATGGTCAGCATTTGGCAACAGGTAATGCAAAGGCGTGATTTTTTAGCTTTGTGGTAACTTTTATTGGCTCTAAAATGATACTTGTGCTCTCTAACGACTATTACATTAACTAAAACGTCACCAACACTCTTCAGTGACCATTAGTTACAATTTCTTTTAAGAAATAATTGCCAAAAATCAATTTCTGTTGCAGTTATGATGCTTTTACTCTACACCGGCGTTGTACTAGCCAGCATTCATTTCCTCTCTTGTTTATTGTTACTCTACGGCGCTTTGAGAAACATTTCTCATTTACTTCTGCCTTGGACATCGACCGTTTTACTCAGTCTTATTTTAGGTGCATTTTCACTTCTTATATTCGCCTTTTTACCTTATCGTGAATGCAAAATCGGCATTTACACTGCTGGGACGTCTATTATAGGATTGGAGCTATACGCTTGGCTTGTTGTATTTAGCTTTTACAGGGAATTAACTTGCGGCAATATTTGTCGTGACGTCGATAACATAGTCGTTACTTATCCGATCGAAACAACTCATAAGTATCCGAAAATTGATATTTAAAAAGAAAGATATTGATTTGTGATTTGTATTTTGAGGGTTTTTAAAATTAGAATTCTTTAGCCTTATATGTGTGTTATAAATTTTAAAAAATTCTATGTGTTTATAATTTTTTTTGTGAATAGATTTATCTGCTAAAATATTTATTTTGCAACAGTATAAAAATTTTTAAATGATCACTTATTTCTTAAAAAAGAACACGCGCACACGCGTACCTTAGAATGGATTGTTAATCTGGTTGTGAAAGGAAAACATTTTAAAGGAAAACTTTGAGAAAGATTTATTTTGTGTAGGGGATCGAATATTAAGCTTAAAATCGCTTTTTGCTAATATTTTTTGAAGTAGGAGCTGTGTATCGATTTTTGACACTAAATAAATTTTTTCTTGCATTTATAATTATTTTGTTTTATTTCCATTTTCATTTGCTTAGTTTTTAATATTAATTTTTTGGGGAAACGGGTAACCTGAAAAATGGAAATAAAACAAAATAATTACCGTTGAGATGTAAATATTAATGACTGAATAAATTTTTTTGTAGATTTAGAGTGAAATGATTTGATATTAAATGTATCGATTATTGAAACATTTTTTTCTGGATGTTTTGAAAAAATGAATAATATATTGTAGAATAAGTTTGAATTAATGGTAATTTTTATCTGCAAAATTTTCCTATGACTCCTTCAATTGAACGATCGATCATTCAATCAGTCAACCAAACAAAAACACAGTCAAAATTACCTTACGGGGCTTCTCGAAAAATTGTGGCAACCCGCTATGACTTTTTATTACTCAGCAAGTTGAAACAAATCTGAATACAGCTTTAAATCCTTGCAAACCTTTTCTAATAAAATGTTTGTGCTCTTTTATGTTGGAGGAAGATCGTTCAACACTGGTACGTAACTCTTTGGTAAAATATCACTAATTTTATTCTTATTTTTTTCCAGATTTCTTTTCGAAACGAGGGAGAATGTGCTTCTACCATATTGATCCAGGCAGCATTATGAGCGTGATCTCAAGCTGAAATTCAGGTAAGAAACCATTTTTATTTTTATTTAACCTGCTATTTTAGGTCGAAATAATTGCAAAAGGTACAAATGGGCAATGCTTTTGATTATTGAAGGACATTAAACAATTCTTAGAGAAAAACGGTTGGTGGGAACATTATGTGGGGTGGGGTAGTCGGTGGGAAAATTAGCAGTCGTGCTTCAGGTTTGGCGCACCTGCCCTCGACGAGCTGCAGATTCCTTCTGACCCGGGAGGTAGCAGCCTGGCAGGGGTCACCAGTACTAGCTTAAGGCTGAAGATGGTAAAAGTTGGCTATGTGTGTTCGGTGTTCGACACCTCGTTGTAGCAGACGAGTTTTTTGTTTTGTTGTTTCTGTTGTGAAAAGAAATCATGAATAGATAAACGTTAATGTCTGGAATTTTATTAAGTTTAGTTTATTTAATCTTCGATAGAACCATTGGCGTAGGCTTATGTTCAGAAAGCAGGAGGCTGAGTCTAGGACTGACTGTATGGCTCCTGTGCTGCGATGCGGAAGGTGTTGGGAAGCCAACGCATTAAGCTCCCTAATATAGCCATCATGGCCGAGGGTTTCCTGTGCAAGACCCAAGACAGTCGATTCGGCTAGGGTCTCTTGCCCGCCCCAAAAAGCTCTCTAACCATGATAGTCGCCAATTCCCGTCGTGGGAAACCACTGTAAGAAGAAGAGAAAGACGCCCGGTAAATAATGATTATATTAATATTTAGCTTCAGAGCTAGTGCTGTGCCTATGTCAAATATCTCTTGTCAATACTCAACACTCTAATCACTTTTTAAAGATCAGCACTTTTGCATTTCTTCCAAAATAGGTCAGGCTCACGATTCCTGTTCAGCTTTGACAGCTTTTCATTTAAAAGATAAACTTTTCCTTTAATCGAAATCACTTACATCAGCTTCCAAAATACCAAGTTCAGTTCCTGTACCATTAAGATATTTCAATAGGAACGAGTTCCGCCCAAATGGATAAATTTCTCCCTGTCAAGATAAGCTCATATATCCCAAACTATCTTACATAAAATATCTGTTGCCTCCAAATATAACCAAACAATAACTCATAAAAATACCTTGAAATCCGAACCGGTTAAAAAATTTGACCGACCGCCCAAAATCCAGGAATTTTTCTTCATTCAAAAAAATATTTCTGAACACACGACCAAACTCAATGACCATGCCATTTGATTTCTTAATCAATATCTATTTTAATCGGCCGCCTGTAGACATAATTAATGAAAGTATCCTCATCCGAATGTCACCCGTCCCGTCCGTTAATTATAAATAAACATCAATCGACTTAAGGGGGCTTTTATAACGACCGGGATTTAACACCTACCGCCTATTACATCATTAGTAGGATCTTCATTATTTTTTAATAGCATGACTCATTTATCCAGCCAAAAGAAAATTCATTTTTACTTAGCTTTTACAAAGACTACGCCCTTCAAATAAAATGCCTTTAAGGTTTGGGTTTTTTTATTGAAAGCGCCACGATGGTGCCAAAATAAATTTTTTTCAGGGGAATGACTGACAACGGCCCTGAACGTTATCATCCGTAGCCGGACCTGGATGAGACGAACACAATACACAAATCCTGACTTTTATTCTTGTTTTTGTTACATCATCCACATCGAAGATCTTTAGGAAAAAAATCAATATTCGAAATTTTTTGTAGGGACTGGATAATCCCCCCGTTTTAGCTAAAGGCGTTCGCGATTGGTTTTCGCTTCTCGTCTTTAAAAAATTTAACTCCGGTCCCTAAAACATGTTCATCTGATATCCCGCACATTGGCGCTAAGTCCCAACCAGACACGCCCTGACCTTAAAGGTCGTTTGTTTCGTTTGATTTGAGTGGAACACCGGCCCGAAATCGTACTCACCTATGTCCGTTAATCCTTTATTTTGTATCAGGGTTCAAGTTTAAATGGCATTTTTGTCAACGGCGTGGTTTGGGCTAACGGAATATATTAATAATAAAAACAAGGTGTCTTAATTTGGCATAATTCATCATAATTATGCGTGTTATTTACGCATTTGAAAAATATTTTTTTCGGCTGGGTATTTTTAATGCGTTTTAAAAATTTCTTTTAGTCATTTTCCCAGAGGGCGAGATCGGATTTCATAAGACTAGGTTCTTTGCTAAAATTAAAATCATGACAAATTTATGCGTGTATTTTTACACGCGTTCGATACTTGCCAAAAATTACTACAAGGATAATTTAAAATCTATTGTAAATGAATGTCCATGTTTAGGTCGACGTCCTTCGGGCTATCACATCATGTTCCCCTTAAGGTAGGCGTTGCATTGTCATCGGGGAGCTACCCAAATATTTGAATTTTAAGGTATATTAATATGTAGGTTTACACAGCTCCTTTTTCCGATTCCACACCACGCTGGTTTTGAATCGAATCAAAAAAATTTTGGCCCGGAATAAATTCAAGGAAAGAATTTTTTTGAGCCCCACCTATTATAGAATCTTTTATGTTTATTAAATTACCCCACGAAGACACTACCGTTTGATTTCTTAGAATTGTGTTACGTGCCCTTGACTTTAGATATTGCAACTTTGGGTTTTATCAGATTACAATGTGTACAATGTATATGGAACAAATGAAGAATATTACAAGAAACTGGTAGTTGTATCCATGTCCTTGTTAATTCAATTAATTTTTTGATAAATGGGGATTTTATTAATTAAGCTAGTTTTTTTGTCAAAATAATTGTTTTGTTTGTCTGGGATATTGGTTTAGTTTAGGTTGAGTAGCTTCCTGGATGTAAGAGCCAGAAAAGCTGAGTTTGAGACTGAAAGAGAACTTAATTTTTTTATTACCAGACGAACATGGGAAAAATTTAAGCGGCAGCATGCTTGATATCCTTAGTTTTCCACAGCTTGGTTGACTAAAGCCCCCCATCTTGAAGCTACTTTGTGCCAGAAACAGTTCCCCCTTGGCATGAAAATTTGTGGCCCACCTTTGGCCCCATCCAGAATTTTTTTCTGGCGCCGTCACTCCTTTGTGCTAAGTTTTCAATTCGAAAAGTGTTGCTGCATTTCTTCTCCCTTCCTCCCCTAGAGCACTTGATTATATTTTACTTGTCCAGAGTGTTCCTCGAATTCAAGTTAAAGGGTCTCAGATCAAAAAACTTCGCTCGCCAATCGGGGCCTCCTAACCGACCCGCATCTCTAGATACATTGTCTTCCCAACGAAGCCGCAGTCTGCCCTGAGGTCTTGGGCTTGTAGGGCGTCCATCAGCCTTGTAGTCCGCGACGCGGATGTCCGCGCTACGTGCCCGGGCCACTGAAGCCGACGAGCCTTGATCACACTACTTATCAGTGGCTGTCCCGTGAGCCTTCGGATCTCCTCATTCGAGCGCATCCTGAGGAACCCCGTCACCAGATCTCTCTTAGGATCCAATATTCGACGTAACACCTTATTTTCGAAGACCAAAAACCTCTTTGGGGCGGGGACGGTCAAACTGCATGTCTCACATCCATAAGTGACTGTTGGACGTACATTATATACGGTGAGCTTCGATCGCCTTGAGAGCGCTCGGCTGCGGCGAAGATGGCCCAGAGCAAATAGACAGCGATCTTCCTGCTGATATCTTTGTCGCTAGTGATGAGAGATTCAAGATACCGGTCACATTCTTGAACCTCATACCATCTACCTCCAGAGGGAATACATCCTGCCTGATCCTCGCCATCTGCAGATTTTCCGTTTTCTCCTCATTCAACTCAAGTCCAACTCGTCGAGCAGTAACCAGAAGCTCTCCGCTAAGGGCTAAGCCTAGCGCCTACGATTTAAATTTAAATTTGAAGACCAGTTTGTTAAGATGCGACTGTTTTTTCTCTTCTCTTATATGGAATGGGATGGATCGTGGATCTTAACCGAATGTCCCATGAAAAAACTGGAAGCACCTACTGACAGATAATAAAAATTTGATGGACTGATCTCCATATTAATGACCAAGTAAATATATAAAATAATTATTGTGATCAAAAAATCAATTGCGCAAATTTTAGGACTTATGCCACCGAGCACGTTCAGGTGTGCTAATGTCTAGATCTGAGCAGCGCAGCGCTTAACTCAGACCATCTTACTCAAGTATATCAAATTTCATTTCTCCCCTAAAATACTGTTAGCAGCATCACATCAATTTTTAAAAAAATCCAAATTCTTAAGACTTTAATTTTTAACGGATTTTCCTATTAATCGAAGATGATCCAAAATAATCCTTTTAATTAATAACATATCCGTGAATCAGATGCATTAAATCACATAAGACCGAAAACAATAGAACTTCGCGACTCCAAGGACGCCTCGGAGGGCTACATTTTAAAAAGCATGTTCAGAACAGATGACAAACTACCGATAATGGATCAATTAATATCGAATCAGATTTTTAAATGACAAAAACAGTTTTAAATATGAACCCTTATTAAAAATAAAACCAAACCTACTCCATATAAATCCCCCCCAAAATTTTTTTAAATTTATTAGGGCTAAACTACCCCCAACCCTTCAATTTTTTCGAAATCCGGCAATCATTTTGAGTTCAAGCCGGAAAACAATGAAATTTAACAGCAAACCGGTATGACCAGATCAGGTTATAACTTGTAACTTACAATAAGGCTTAATCTTTAAGAAAATCGAACCATGTTTGAATTATTTTTTGTTTTTTGCTAAAGTATCGGATATGTATAAATACCACACCTCGAGTGGTGGGCATAGTTTGGTGCTTGATAAACTCGAGAGACCAACAACGCTACCATGAAGATATTTCTGGTAAGTATTCATTTACTTACTGTCCTTTGAAATTTTTTTTTTTAAATAAGTGTCGTGAATTCAAATTTGGATACAGTGAATTTTTTTTAATTGTTGTGCGGTTGTTTATTGCAAATTGCCTAACCATTAATTTTTTTTAGATTCTTCCTCTTGTTCTTGCCAGTTGTTATGGCCAATACATTATTAATCCATGGGGTACCACACTCGTGAACTCATGGGATCCCAGGATTTGGAATACGGGTTTAGTAGCTCCTAGAGTAGTTTCTGACCTTACCCTCCGCACTGCTCCAATTATTCACGCTCCAATTGCTCCAGCAATTGCACCAGTTTCCATCCCAACCTCTAGCCAATATCATGCTCAAGATGAACTTGGACAATTTGCTTTTGGACACAGAGGAGACAATCAAGTAAGTTTGGGAAGAAAAATATTTTTTGGGGGTTTTTCGATTTTTTACTAATTTTTATTTTTAGGCTAGGGATGAAGTTAAATCCTTTGATGGTAGCGTACGAGGAGCTTACAGCTACGTTGACCCAACTGGCAAACTCGTAAATGTACAATATCTTGCTGACCACAATGGATTCCGTGTATTAGGAGCCAACAATTTACCAATTGCACCGGCTTTACCCGCTCCAGTTGAATTGAAAGGACCTGAACCGGTCCAAGACACTCCTGAGGTAAGAAAATTCCCCCAAAAAAATAATTTATCTTTGAATTTCTTGATAACGAGAATAATAATTTCCCAGGTAATTGCTGCACGAGCTGATTTCGAAAAGAAATTCGCCGAAGTAGCTAAAGAAGCCGAAAAAGAACCAGAACCAGTAGAAGAAAAGAAAGAAGAAGAAAAATCAAGAAAGAAAAGACAAATTCTTTTCCCATCCCTTTACTCAGCTCCATTATACCATCCATATCCTTTGGCGACACCATACATCAGCACAGTACCAGTAGCCCCAGTCGTACCATTGGGCAAAACCATCATCAAAACCTCTGAATTGAAACCGATCGAAGATGCCAAGACACCAGCAGCAACCAAAAGCGCGGAAATTGAGGAAAAGAAACACGAAATTGTCTCACCACTTGGCACGCTCATCTTGCCACACACCAGAACGATCGTCCTATCAAAGGATGAGAAGAAAGAAATTTTCTCTCCGCTTCCATTGACACACTCGACTATTCTTCTGTAAGATTTTTATCAACGCACGAGTGATATTTGAAACGAAGGTTTTTTAATTTTTTGATATTCTAAGAACTCCGGAGAAGTTTAACGAACTAAGGTTAGTATATGTTCCGCTGATATTTTTCAATTTTTTTTTCCTATTTAATGATTTTTTTTTTTGATTGTTTGTTCGCCTCTCATGAAACAATGCAAATGGGCTTTTCTATGAAAATATCCTAATCTGATATTGATTATATGGTTGCTGGTATAATTTTTTTGCGAAATGAGTTCCAATTTATTAAGATTTTTTTTTAAATTTCGCTTTTATGTAAATCGTAATCTGTGATTGATGCCAACAAACAAACTTAACAACTTTGAAAGTCACGGTTATTTAATTTGCAATAGATCCGTGGGATTATAAATTGCTAGTCTATTAATGCGAAACGATTTCGATCGTCTTTTTTTTTGACTTGGATTTTGTTTTATTATTTAAAATAGTCTGGTCATAAACGTCGAAAAAAAGCTGCGATAAAATCTTTGTGCGATTGTTTAAGATTTTGTCCCAGCTTCGTGTTAATTTTTTAAGTATTCGGAGCCTAGTTAGCATGAGAGGTTCTTCTTTCTATTTAGTCATTAATTGTAGCATGATTTTTTTCTTGCGATTTTGAAAATCGAAGCTGATGAATGTGAAATGGTGTTCCTGTATTTTCTTTTGTATGTACAAATCTGGTCATGACTCTTTTTGCTCTAATATATTTTTAAAAAAAAACTATTGGTTATACTTTTAAGTTATCCTCTTTCTTATTCTTTTAATATTTTATTAAAAGAGTTGCTTCAAAATTTTTTTAATTTTCTTTTAAGCTCAAAAATTTTGACAGCTCCAACAATTTAATTAAAATTAAAGTTGCACTTCCTGGTTAATATTCGAGCAGTCAATAATATTTATCCAATGGATCGATTGCTTAGGACTTCCCACGAATTGTTTAGATTTGCCTAAAAAAATCCAAAGCGTAAAATTTGATTTGTTTTCCAAAAGTTTTAATTAATCCTTTTTTATATTTTCTGCCAAAAACAAATGAATCAGGAAGAATCTCAGGTCATCAACTTTTATTAAAAAATTAAAAAAAACATTCGTTAATCATTGCGATCATTCAAATTTAGCCAAATTTTTATAATATTACCATAAGAATAATTTTTCTTACTGTTTTATTCAACATTTGAATAAAACGTTACTTCTTTTAATTTATTATAAAAAGAAACAATGTTTGATTATTATAAACATCTAATCCTAGCCCAGCTATAAATGCATTGTAAATATATTGCAGGTGCAAAAGCCTCCTGGATTTTCGACTCGTACCTTAAAAAATAACAATTTCTTTCTCAAACTTAACAAGTACTTAAAAATAAAGTAATACATTTAAAAAAATAAAAGCTTTCTTTAAAAAAATTTAAATTCAAACAGCAATGGAACTTCATTTATTTCGAAATATTTATAAAATATTTAATAATGGAACTGGTACCCACCTGGAAATCCAGGTGGCACCGGCTTAAATTAAAACCACGCGATGTAAACAAGTGAAAGAGTTTAGTTTCCGTTTAACATTAAGTTAGATCGGTTCCAGTGACTGATTTATCAACTCCTCATTTCGTGTTGTATGCTCGTAGTTGAGTCAGTAAAGTTCTCCTTTCTCTATTTTTTGGTTGCGTGTTCATCGTTAAAAATTTATTTTATCTAAAAGTTATTTCTTTTAAAAAATTATCTTAAAAGTGTTAAGTGAATGTAATTCTTTTTTAAATTGTACCGGTCTAATCAAGGATATATATAATCATTAATGTGTGGAATGGATGCATTTTTTCCAGAATGAAAAAAATCAAACAATGAGTTTGAAATTTTGATAATGGTGAGCTTTAAATTATTTGTTATTTTTGTCAAAATTAATCGTAAAAATCCCATCGCAAAATTCTTTAGAGAAAAATTTGCTGAATTTTTGAGAATTTAATAATTCCTTTGTTTGTTTTTTAAAAAAAATTTAGAAGTTTCTATTATCATTTTTGGCAATTACACATACTAGCCCAATTAAATTAATAAAAATGATACAGTTTACAGATAAAGAATGCGTACATTATGATTGTATAGCGAAAGCGAAGACTTGCTAAACGAGTATTTTTTCACTCTTTAAAAAATTATTCTAAATATGCAGTGCTGTTACTTTTTCTGGTATAGTCTCCTTTTCATGGTAAAATTGATAACTAGTATCATCTTGAATTATTAATAAAAAAAATAAACGAGAATCATTTAGGCTTTTTTTTTAAAATAATGGATATTAAATGTTAATTGAAATCAACGGGGATATAGTTTTTTTTTTTTAAAAAAAGTATGACTCGGTATGACTCATTGCATTTTTTGTTTCTAACGTTCGTGGCTGACATCAATTACGTAATTTGAATGTTGAAAGGGGAACGTTAAAGGTAGATAGCAAATATATGGGAAGTATCACCCTAGTATTTCAACCCTTGCTTTTGTAAAGATAAAAAATAGGCCCGCTGATGAGCCAGCAAAATCATGAGGAGAGTCAGGACAAAGTCGGAAGAAATTTTTTATTAGTATGCCTTAAGTATATTGTATATTTTCATCATCTATTTTACATTGTTCAGCTAATCAAAACAACAAAACTTAACAACATCCCCAGGTCCTGAAACTTTTGTTGATCTCCATGGCAACGCTGACTCCGAAATTGAATTAGATTTTAGTTCATGCAGATTACACTGGTGCACCAGCGGCCAACCAATAAAACTGATCTCTCTAGAGACCCATTAATAATGTTCTATATAATTTGGGACTCTTCCGGCTTGTGATTGGCTGGGTCTTACAACCCCAAGTTGTAAGACCTGGAGGACCGTGACAACATCATCGCAGCATCTACCAACATTCATTCTCACATTAATTCCAGAACAACAAGTGCTCGTTCACATTCGCGCCAACATGCCTCTTCAAAAAAAGGGGTCGTACAGTTTTGCACATGTTGGATAGAGTAAAAAGGGTCCTGGTTAGTTTGGCTCCAAAGTACCACCGATGGGACCTAAGGCGGCCGAAGATGGGGAGATGGCCGATCTTCGGTCCTCATAATAGTTGTTTTTGGGGTTTAGTTGTCGTTGCTAGGTATTGGACACTTCGATAAGTTGTCTGCTACTTATAACTGGAAGGTGCTATGGTTTCGAATTTCATGGCCGCCATTCTCGAATTAAAAGATCTACCAGTCGCGATGTTCGCTTTTCAATTTAAGAATGGCTGCTGTCAATTTCGAGATTATGGCAAAATGGCCCTATGTATCAGACGACTCATCGAAGTGTCCACTTTCTACCGCAGGCTCCCTAGTCATTGCTAAATGTTAGGAACGCTCCTAAGACTGTTAAAGAATTTTATCAACCAGCGCCAATTACTTTTTTTCTTCTATGTATAATCTCAATGGCAATTTTTTCAGTGTTTGGCAGCCGCTGGAAAAAGGTGCCCCTTTTGCTTGAGCTAACAAGTTTCCCCCGTTTTTCAAAAATTTCAGCTAACATCCCAAAGAAGAGTTAAAAATTTGATTGACATCATGAATATTTCACGACCTCAATATCACGAGGTTTCATGTCCACTCCGGAGGTTGACACCAAGTCCATATGTTTGGCTTATAGTCAACTTGCGCATTGGAGATGGAACCTCATAATACTGAGGCCGCAATTTCACAACACAAAGAATTTGATGAAAAAATTTCTTTTAAGAAATAATTTTTTAAGCATTAAAGTTGTCTTTCGCTAATACGAAATCATTATCGGCCTACTACACCACAAAGAACTTGCGCTAATGACATTCCTGAGAAATGCGACCGTCATACTAATTTCTCTTACAATCCAACTTTTTAAATTAATTACCTTCCTAACTACGTTTTAAATTTTCAGTCCCTCAGTATTCTTTCACTCTTCTTTTTCAAAAAAAAAAATCTCAATCTTCAATATAAAATAATTAATATTTCTAATATAACCGATAACGCAACGCCATTAAAATTTTTTCATTTCAAATATCACCATTGTTACTTTCATGAAATCTCTGATAACAAAAAAAAATCCGCCATTATCTCCCCCGACGTGATAATCGGGAAAGTATAGAGATAACCTACTAATTCAATCGTCTTTAGTGATCTAATAAAAGCCTGTTGGTGTAAATGTTTTTTTCGAATCGTGACAAAGGTATTAAATTTAAATACTAATTTAAAGTACTCTTTTTTTTATTTGGATCTTTATAAATATTTCTTAAAGGAGAAAACGTTACGTGTTAGTTGATATATAATAATCGGTTTGTCAGTGATTGGAATAATTTCATATTTATAACGGAAACGACATTAAAGTTATTTAGCAATAAAAAAAAATAGTGTCAGGATTCGGTGTGTGCGTAAGAATTTCACATACGTTAGATGTCACATGGAGCTAAAAAGCATGAAATATTGCAAATAGGCATGTGATATGCTTCGGTAGTTTATTACCGTAACAAAGTTTTTTATGGAGACGTTGCAATTAGGCCAAAAGTTGAAGATGTTTAAAAAAATTTGAATAGGGGAATCATTTTTGAAAATTAGAATACTGGGGGAGGCGGACAGCTGCTGGAAAAGACATTCGGTAGCGACCTGCACCTCCTTAGCATTCTTCATAGCAAATCAAATCAACACAGCTAGCCCGGCTCTCTGAACAAATATCAATCCGCTCAAGAGACTTACACCAGACACAAGCTGACTTTGCTGAATTCATGCCAAAAATTCGAAAGTTCACTATCATTTTTAAGCCACAAAAAGGGGCTTGACTGATAGACACCGCTGTTTGTTGGCTCTCGCCTTAGAAACATTTAATAATTATAACTTTCTTCCAATCTTATTAAAAATTTATAAAATTATAAAAAATTCAGAATTTAATACTTTTTTCTTAAAGGGATAGGCCATTAATAACAGAGTAATCACCAGCTAATCTGCGATGATCTCATATAACTTTCGTGTTATGCTACTTGTTTTCTGCGAGAGACAACTTGTCAAATTGATTAATCGTCAATTGTAATTTTGATATTTTATATCAAGGCGGTGAAGATATGGTCACGCACCCAACTTTTCTTTTGCTAAAAGTATGAAATTCTTTGGTAATTAAAAACGAATTTATGATGAAAATATCGGTTGGATTTCTTTTTTTTGTGCTCTTTATGAATAAAAAAATGTTTCACTGTAAAACGTGGAAAAATTTTTTATTTTTTATAAATTTTTTTTGCGATTGGAAATGTTTTGCAATTATTTTAGCTTTTGACCTTATGGGTTGAGGTTCGATTTCTGGTTTATTGTTGGAGAGAATCAAAGCCCTAGGTGTATTGTAATAAACGTCACTTTATCCTATAATCTTGGTGAAATAAAAAGATTTATGAGGATGTGAATTGTTTAGGATTGAGTAATATCCAATATGTTTTATTCACACGGTTAAGTAGGATTATTTTCGCCAAAAGCTGGTTTGGGGAGAGAATTTCTTTGAGGATGAAAGATTTGATTGAAATGCTACTGATGAAAATTCGTCTGCTGGGTTGTCACAGAAAATCATAGTTCAATAAAATTAATCAGAGGATATTATTAATCCTGCTGGTTTATGGAAGCCACGTGCGAGGCTTCGAGTGAGAGAGCGAGAGACCTTTGTCTTTTGAAAAAAAGCAGAGTTGAGATCTCGTCTTGAAGCCCCTTACGCCCCCTGCTAAATTGGGGACTTGATATTTTTCTTTGAATTTTGCTAGTTGAGCTACTTGGTCGAATAAAAAGCTGTGGACCTGTAGACTGTGATCATTTTCTTGCCAGTGACCGTTTATCATACGGCTGAAATCTCACTTCCTACTCAAAATATTTTTTCAAAATTTTCCTTATTCGTTTCTGAAACGGTCATTAGAGCAATACACAATATTTCCAATCACCGATTTATAATTTCTTCCTCTTTTCTTTTTACTCCTTAAATAAACCAATTTATTTAATTATCGCCGAATATACAAAGAAATCCTTAATTTATCGTGACTTCTTATTAGGGAAAATCAAACCGAATTTGCGTGACAAGTTTGTAAAAAAAAAAATAAATTTTAAATCCCTGCAAATTATCGCCCCATGATTAAGAACAAACCTTAAATCAGGTTTCCATTTCTTTAAGAATAAATTAATTCTCAGAAATCATTTTTTTAAATTGCTCTTCTTTAAATTATTTTTTCGCGAGCAAATTAAGTCCCGTCCTTACAAAAATTTTATGAGAAACAATTAAATACCGTATCTAATTTATATTTTTAATTTTTTTTAAAAAAAATTTTTATCATTTAATCAAAACGTCACGATCACTCTTCTTTTTTTCTGATTTATCAGAGACTGATCAAGCTTCACTTAATTTCAATGATTAGTCAAGCTAGATAGCGTATAAAGAACAATGTAAATTGATCCAACTTTGCCTCGTATTGGTATCGGTTATCATTTTATTGGATCTTTGGCTACCACTTGACAAAATAGCCCTTTATTATTTTTATGCGGCAATTTACGAGAGACGCGAAAGTCAGTCATCAAGTTTTCTTTTTCAATGGCAATCAAAGTTTTAGCCGATTTTCATGGATTTTCTGTTTCGATTGTTTCATTTCATTCATTTTTATAACGATTGAAAAGTCACTTCATTTGCAACCCATCAAATTATGTAACGAGGATATCTCGGGAAACAATAGAACTCGCGAAATCGGTGAAGCATTCTTGATGTGGGCTCGGAATTGTACTGTTAACCTTTTGTGTTATGATTTTTGATTAATTGTAATTATTTTCTTTTGGCAGGTACAAATTGAAAGGCTGATATGGATTGCTAAAGGAACGAGTAGGTGAAGATTGGGATTAGGATTACATTGTGACATGTTATATTTGGATTTTCCTAGCTGACGAAGACAATATGGCGCCAGAAAGATTTCATAAGTAAGTATGGAGGTTGCGTCTGTGCTGCATTGTGGGAGCGAGTAGAGTAACTGCGCCTGCAAGATGCTCATAATCGAACAATTTTGCATAAATGTGGCGCATAATATGTGTAGATTTTAAGATTTTTTTGTACACGGAAAGAAGAGTTTTACTTGTTTAGAAAAACGTTGAACTAAAAACCGAGCTCCCAAATATTTTACTGCTACAGGAAAAGTTTTCTCTGCAGTAGCAAAAAATTATCTAATGTAGTAAATCTTCATTAGATCAATTTTCCTAATCCCAGACCGCAAGAACAATGGCACTAGTTTCCTGCAAGTTTGCAGCAAGTAAGTGTAAGTTTACATGTCAACTGGTCCCCTTACTGCAAACTTGTAATAAACTAACGTTCTTGCGGTCCCGTGGCCCAATTTAATGCTACATTTTGTCCCATGAGAGGGGTAGGAATTTCTTTGAGATTTTAGTTGGTGAGAAGTGGAAATATTGGGTATAGCCAAGACTTCCAGTGCATTCCGCACTGACAAACTTCCTTGCTGGGTGTATTTGCTTCTTTTTTTCCTCTCATCGTGCTCACACCTGCTTCTTCTGTTTCTGGGCCTGCAGTTCTTTTATTCAGCCTTTGCCAAACTTCTTTTCCTTTGGTTCTGTACATTCATTAGAGTTTCAAACTTTACAAATATTGTGGCCATCGCTTTGAAGATCTACTGAAGGCCTTTTTGTTGTTGTGTGAGGTCTCCACCTTGTTTCTCGCGAAATTTTCATCTTCTTGGGCCATTTTTGGCGACATGGCTTACTCAAAACCATTTAGCTGTTGCCAAGCATTGTGCAACATCATCTACTCAGGTACGATGACCTTTTTCAATGGCGCCATTTTACCGAAATCCTAGGGGGCGAAAGCATCACGCAATGCTCAGCTTATGGAAGAAGAAATACTGGGGGGATTATGGTCCCCTGTCCTCCCGAAATTGCGCCACTGACCTTTTTCTCGGGATCCTTCAGATTGCACATTCCATCGCTCTTTTCTTAAAAATCCGAAATAGCCCTATTGTTTTCATACTTTTGCAAAAATAGCATAGAATAGAAGGCATCGTTAACTACATAACTACCTCAAAGAAAGAGGAACGATTGTGACGAAAAATCGTGTGGGCGTAAGGGCAAATTCCATGGGTGGCCTTGCCTGTATTTAAATTTATGGAAAAGCGAGAAAGTAGACTCTTGAAACAATTGTTTTTGCGTGCAGTGGAATGCCATACAAAATAAAGATCATAACAGATATCAAATTAATTGTGAAAAACGCAAAACCAGAAGTACATATTCCAGTATGCAACTCTTTCAGACATTCAATACAGCAGGCCAGACAATTAGTCACATTTTCCAACCTCTCTAATTGCTACTTAATACGGCTTGACCTCGTTTATTTCATTTCGAAAAAAAAATCTGCTCATGAAAATTTATAAGCAGACGATTTTAAAAAAAAACGGTTTAGTATATGAACATCACCTTTACGCCTAATTTCATCCTCTCTTCTTTCTGTTCATGTTTTTTATACTTATTTCAGGTCATGTAATTCTCTGATTTGTTACACCCTGTATATTGACAGGTTAAAATTTCCTTTCACAAAATTACTGATCCGTATCCGGCCCAGACCATGGAGACCTATGGAGACTCTGACCACATTAAATGTGACTTCATTGATAAATTTTTAACGGGCGGTTCCGGCATAAAACAGTTATCGGAAACCGGTGAATTGATGTTTGTGCAGTTGAAGTGAAACATGTTTGATGACGGGGGAAAAAAAGGGAAATCATTTTTCGGTCCCGCAGACCCTCCCCGAAAATTATATAATGTAACATCTCTGAGGTTTGTGATTGTGGCTGGATATCGATTTAGTTAAGTGGTGCTAATTGCTTGTGGGAAGACGTAAAACGTGTAAAGAATGATGATAAAAAAAAAGGAAAAATTTTTTTGCGTTTAAGGTAACGCATATTAGATTGCGTGGAAGAATTATAATTAACGTACAATTAGTTATAACAGTGAATGAAAGTATAAGCACTTTCATTAAGCTATTTTCTCTTGAGGATTTTTATAGAAGTTTGGAGTTTTTTTTTTGTTAAATATTTGTGGACGATGTAGAGGGGATTAGATTTAATTTTTTTGGCGGAAATCAGTTATCAGTGAAAATTCAGCCTAATCCTAAAACATTCTAGTCTAAGCTAAAAGAAAGATTCCTTTAAAGTTAGTGCCACCTATAAAGGGATAACTTAAGAGCATTAGGCACCTGGATGAGTGCCATTATTTTAAAAAAAGGGAGGATAGGCATGATATGGGGTGATAGCATTCTTGGTCAATCAAGATAACTTTCTCTATCAAAAATTTCACCCTGGGGAAATCTCCTATGTCCTTCTGCCGGCTTAAGGCGGCTTAAGGGCTATAGACAAAACCCTTAGGACTTAGAAGGATGGTTTTAAACTTTTGTGTACTTTGTTGCTCAAAGTTCTGCCTAAGCTAAACAGTTTTATTTTCGAAGTTTTTCCTCTATCGAAAATTCCTACTCCTTTCCCTGCGCTTTTTGTGGCCTAAAGATTACTCACTAGACCCAAAGAAAGGTGTGAAAGAATGGTCCTTAATTTTCATGCAGAAATTTTAAGTTCTATGTCAATTTAAGTTCTTGGCTAGGCCGAAAATTTCCACTTTATACTCATGGAAAAATTTTTACTCCTTCTACTAGGCCTAGTGTGGCCTAAGGTCTATTCACAAGATCCATAGGAAGGCTTAGAAGCACGGTCCCTAATTCTCCTTGAGCACTGTGTGTGCTATGTTAGTAAAAGTAGTTGACCATGCCAAAATTTTCGATATTCCTGCAGTTTCTCAATGATTCTACTCCGTGAGAAGGTCTTACATCTTCCACCGGGCCCAATGAAGCCTAAAATCACTTTACTAGATCCATAGGAAGGCTCATAAGCATAGTCCTTAACTTTCGTTTGGAAATTCGGGTAATATTAGCCAAAATTCTTGGCGATCTTAACAATTCCCATTTTTCAAAGATTTTCCTGCTGCAACCTTTCACTAAGCTTAGTGTGTGACCTAATGTCTACTCTCAAGGTCCTCAGGAAGGCGTAAAAGCGTGGTCCCTAATCCCTACTCGTGCCTTCAAGCCCTTTGCTTCCTTAAAATTACAAATAATCCTTATTTCAAGAAAATTAAGAAATTACAAGATGGCACGCAAAATTCTCGATCCTAAATCCAAAAAACCGGAAATAAAATCAAGAGGGAACACGCCTTACGTGTCGCCTACATTGCGCCATCACTGCAAACAGTTCAAACGTTAAAATATACTTTACATTTTACAACTCTTCATAGCACAATCCATTTAATGGTACTACAGTTCACAGTTCCGCTATTGTTCCACCTCGCTTTCCTTTAATTTCGTTAATTGTTTATTTTCTGTTTTTTTAAACATCTCAGTTAAGGATAATAATTGTGTTACTACTTAAAAAATCTAGTTCTTTTCAATCAGGCAAAAACATTACCTAAAACACGACCCGTGTATATCTGTATAGAAAACACCTAAAGGTCTTTAATTATTACTATTATAAAAAAAACTCCGAAAGAATTCTAAAAGTTCAAACGGGGCTAATTATATAGTTGTTGAGTTTTAATGATTCATTGTTAATTTTTGCTGATTTTTTTTAGGGCTGCACGGGATGGAATTCTCGAAGTACTGAAAGAAACAACTAAAAGAGACTGCAACGCGAAGGATGAAGATGGCATGACACCGACGATGTGGGCTGCTTTTGAAGGGAATTTAGAAGCTTTACGTTTATTAGTAGCGAGAGGGTGAGTAGTTGTCGGGTTTTGGAAGTTAAGACCCCTAGAAGAAAGCTGGAGGGAAAAAGTTAAAACAAAGTTAAACCTCATTCTTCCCTAAAAACCAACAATCAGTCTTAAGCCCTATTTTCTCTAACTACAAACCTAAACCTACAATAGAATTAACCCTTTGATATCTCTTTTTGTTCGTATTTAACGGAAATTTCGCAACGGATCAGTCATGTGTGCGGTATTGAGTAATCCATCTTATTTAAATATACTGTATAGGAAAACATTTTTCTGAAAGATATATAACAATCGAAGAATAATAAAGTTATCTTTAATGTTGTAGACAATATGGAATTTATTAGGTTTGTCCTTGAATGCAAATATCGTCAGCGGTTAGGGAACACTCACATATAAGCACCAGGCTGTCAGTATACCTTTGATAGGAAACGTCACGGTCAGCCGAGTGCATCTCCATTATTGCAGGCAGATGTCCTCATACTGCCATTGAACTATATGGACACGTTAAAAAAAATTCGGCTATGTTCTTCAACGTTGCAGAATTTTTTTATGATTTCATCCAGAATATTTTAGCCTAAATAAAAAGAAAGTTGACTTGATTTACTTATTAATTAAAAAATGTAGAAGTTGTCGGCATGAGAACGGCCTTGCAGTTTTTTTAACAATAGAGTGAATAATTGCTATTTTAAATATTAAGATGGAGGAAGCTAGTCAGAGCTCTGACACCAGCAGCGCCATCAAGCGGCCACAGTATTCATCCTAACCTAAGTTGGTTAAAAATTTTATATTATTTCCAATGAAAAATTTTAATGTTGCTTTGCGCTTCCGTGTAGCGACAAACAGCTGAACATACCGACAGATTTTCTCACGATTTCTTTCTTATATTTTATTCCCTACGGGGGAAATATTAAATCCGTGTAATAATAAAAAAACGCCCCAGTGGTCATCAACAAAAGGTTAAATAAAAAATTTTCTAATTCAAGTCCCACATTTCATATGGCATGAAAAAATTTAATTAGAAATAAGCAACACAGAAAATGATCGCAGTTAGATATAAAAGATTATAAGAGCATATCAATAGAGAGAGAGATTTTTTTTTTATTATTAAAAAAGTAGATTTGACATCACGCTTGGCTTCATCTTATATCAGACAAAAATATTGATGTTATGAAATTTCCTTTTTGATGTAATGAATCCGCTTTAACGACGACAAAACCTATCATTTTGATTATCGGTTGACGAAGCGTTTTAAATAATATTTAAATATTTTTTTTTTATAAAAAGAAAAGAAACGAATTTGAGGAATATTATAATGAATGTGTATTTGCAATTCCTATGAACAATGGTTTGAAATTATAAAGTGGATTGTTATGTAAGAGACGAGTTAATTTTAAACTTGAACTAGAAAAAGATAAATTAAAAATTTAATGACTGAAGAAATGGAATATCCAACGGAATGGTAGTTACCCAAGCATTAAACTGAATTGTTTTTTTGCTTTTAATGTTTAATGAAAATGGCTAAATTAAATTGAAGACCGATCCGCGTGGAAAAACAATGCCATGTCGAAGTTTATTGTTTGGGAAAATTTTGAGGCTCGATCGAAACCCCATGAAGCTATGATGAGGGCTTCAGCTAAGTTTTGTAGCGATTGTTAGAATCCAGGAAAAGCCTAGTAGGCTGTAACCGGTTGGTCTTCTAGCAGCACCTGTATTTGAGCCTGTGGCATCCATAGGGCTGGTCTCATAAGATTTGGTTTGTTAGAAAGCGCTACATTTGATTTTATGGTGCTAAGTTCTTCCTTGAGTTTCGGGCGGCTTATGCCTTATATGTATTTATTTTAATTTTTGTAATTTTTTGCAGGGGAGATCCTGATAAAAGTGATAATTATGGGAACACTGCAATTCATTATGCCGCCGAAAGAGGTCACACTTCATGCGTTACCTTCCTAGCTAACTTCGGAGCTAATCTTTGGGCTCTTAATTTTGAAATGCACACGCCTAAAGAATTAGCAGCCATGAATAATAGGGATGAAATTTTGAGGTTTTTGGATGAAATCATGGCCAAGCAGGAAGCTACGAATAGGAAGGAAGTAAAAGCGAAAAAGGAGAAGGCTCAAAAAGAAGCAGAGAAGAAAATAAGAGAATACGATAAAGTTCAGAAGAAAGCTGAAAAGTATGCGGAAAAAGAACAGAAGCGTTTAGAGAAGGAAAGAGAGAAAATGGGAGAGGATTTTAATAATACCCAAGGGTTACCTCATAGGTAAGAATCCAGGTCGGATCTTGTCTTGTCGCAAGCTGAAACGACACTAGTGCCATCTAATGACTGATAATTACAGCCAGCGCTATCTATAGTTAATTTTTTTAGCCGCACAGAACTGCTTCATTTTATTTATTTATTTTTAAATATTTTTAGGTCTTCTACTGTTTTAATGGCAATTAAAACCAAGACTGGAGTTGGTTCTGGCACGATACGCGGGCTAAATTCACAAAGCCCCAGATTTTCTGAAATCGTCGGGACCGTAACTGCTGCTAACGCCAAAAAATTTGGAATAGGAAGTGTACAAAGAAAAATTCAGCAGAAGAAATTTGGGACGCAACGAGGAGATCCTGTTGGGAATACTGGAGACTTCAAAGTAGTCGAAATCGAAGATGGAAAGAAAAGTGTTAAAAACTTAACAGGGCTTCGACGTGACTCCGAAATCCTTTACGTAGGAACTTATGATAAAGATAAACAAATCGCAGGGAAACGAGGAAAACTTGCCGATGTTTTTGAAAAGAACGAAGGCATTTTGGAGTCATTAGATTCAGATGTAATTAATAACGATGATGATGGTTTTGGGGATGATGTTTTATTACAAGAACCTGCTAGTATTTTTGACAGGCCCGGTTTTGGAAGTTTTGCTTTTAGGTAAGTTTTTAATTAATTGGTTTCAATTGGATGGATTCCTTATAACTTTTTTTTAAATCAGAAAATCCATAACGGCCACACTAAGTGCTCTTACAATAAATAACGAAGATAACGAAGACAATAAAGAAATAAAAGGGGATGAAAGTAGTATTGGAAGTGCTGGAAGTTTAGCTAAACGACAATCTAAAATTAATAATTCAAGTTCGCCTTGGAATGTCGATGCACTTAGCGGTAATTATAAATTTTAATATTTATTTATTCATCCAAGAAGATAACTAATTAAATTTTTTTCTTTTTAGATGAAGAAGAGGACGATGATGACAGTTTAGCCGATGACGAATGGTCTCCTTTACAACTTTTCTTACAAGCCAATGGTATTGGTGAATATTTTGGACGATTCGTAGCTGAGAAAATCGATTTAGAATCTTTAGTGCTTTTAACTGAAGAAGATTTAAAAAGCTTAGGGCTACCAATGGGTCATAGAAAAAAACTAATGACAGCTATTGAAAGTCGTAAAAAAGCTTTAAAAGAACCGGGAGAGGTTCAAGACAGTCAATTATAATTTTTTTGTAAATTTTTTTACAATGTTACCAAGGTATAAAGAAAAAGACATTTTTGTGCAAATGAAATTTGTGGAAAATTATTCATTTATAACGTGTTTACAGTAAATTATAAATGCTATAACCAAAGTTTTTTGTGATCCTGTTTATTTAAGATGCAGTGTTAAGCTTTTTAATAAAAGCAGTGTAAAATTTTAAATAAAAATAAATTATAGAAATAATTTGGATTATCAAAAAGATTTGAATTGTTTCAGTGGTCCTAAAAATCTTTTAATATTAGTAATCCTATCCAAACGTCTGCCTAAATTTAAGGCTTTGAAGGTAAACATATTGAAATAGCCCATGTTAACCCTTTTTAGACCTTAGGCATTAACAATCTTATCGCATAAGATCTGGTTATCTTGTTATCTTAAAATATTCAAAAGTCTTGAGCGTTCACTAACCTTTCTCTTTTAAATCTCTCAAGTGTAGGTTAAAAGTGAGGTTATGTTCTAATCCATCATGAAATATCCCAGTTATTGCACTTTTGTCATGATAGCATAAGGAACTCACGCAAGGATTTCATTTTTATCACTTTAATTACTATTTTTCACTTTTGAATGTGCTTTATAATCCGTAAAAAACAGCATGATCCCGGATGTTCAGCTAATATTTTCACTATTTTTTCCATTTTTCCCGCTAGTAAATTTGCAGTTGGCAACACTTTTTTTTGAAACGAATCTGAGGGAATGTAAAATTTCATAAGTTGGCACATGTTACAAAACATTCGACGGCCATTTTGGTTATTTGTAATTTTGTACTAGATTTTTTTTTTATTTTTTTTTTAGAAATTATTTTATGTCAAAATGCCTGTAAAAGTTGATGTAGTTCCACCACCACCTGCTAACTCAAAACAACCTGGTGTAACCAGGTCGCTGCTGTATAACGGTTCGAAATTTCAGGGACATCAAAAGTCAAAAGGAAACAGCTACGAAGTGGAAGTCGTACTTCAGGTGAGATCATGTGGAATTTTCCCACAATTTTTTTTCCATATCTTAATTTTTTCAGTGATTGATTATATTCATCCCTTATGTAATCCATGATAGGTTAGTATATTTGATGGGAATGATCATTATCGACCTTGAAAGTGACCTCCATATGTGCTTGTTATTTCGCATGTACAACAAAAATGAAAGACTCTTGTCACTTTCCTGGATAGGTTGTTTACGAATGCAAAAGTTATTTGGAAAAGATTCAATGATCTTTTATTGCGTCGTTGGATTCAACGAATCTACGTTTCTGATAATTTTGACGTATTAAAGGGAATAATCAAGTTTCATGTCGTTTATTGAACTGTTATATAATCTCATTGTGTAAGGGCATTTTAGATTTTTAACCAAGTAATTTTATGAAGAAGAATTGTTTTTAGAGATTTCTACTTCCATATACCTAGCAAAAGGCTATTCAACCAAGTTGAGAAACATTCGTTACATTACATAATCAAGGAATAAATCAAATTCGGATGTATTAATTGAATATTATGAAGAATTTCCCTCATGTTATCTTAATAATTCAGTGAGTAATATATGACGAAGTTGTAATTTAAGGATTAGTTAAGCATCATTTAAATTCTAACCTCATTTGGTTCAATTTTGATATTTCCCATGTGCCTCATTTCAAGCTAAGTGGTATGTTGCTAAAAAAATTGAAGTAACCTGAGCATGATCAGTTAAGGTTATGTAAATGATAGTATTGGAGGGAAAATTAGTTTTTAATTGATTTTTGTTATGTTTCAGCATGTTGATGAAGAGAATTCGTATTTATGTGGATATTTAAAAATAAAAGGCCTTACAGAGGAATTTCCAACACTGACCACATTTTTTGATGGGGAAATTATAAGCCGG
The DNA here is from genome assembly GCA_023512825.1 of Liposcelis brunnea. Classification (NCBI taxonomy): domain Eukaryota; kingdom Metazoa; phylum Arthropoda; class Insecta; order Psocodea; family Liposcelididae; genus Liposcelis; species Liposcelis brunnea. Next base: position 5,323,971 of record CM042071.1, read on the forward strand.
AAATATCCTTTTTTGACTAGGAAATGGGATGCAGATGAAGATGTAGATAAAAAACATTGGGTAAGTTGTAGCATCATCTCATAACAGACTCATAATGTTTTCTCTCCTTCTTGGACAGTCTCTAGTGTTTATATAAATCAAGATTACTAACTGTAATATTTATTTTTTGTTTCAGAGTAAATTTAACTCATTTTACCAATATGCTAAGACTTTTAATTCAGATACGTTTGATTATGATAGTCTGGAATCAACAGATTTTGTTTTTATGAGGTGGAAAGAACATTTTCTAGTACCAGATCACACGATCAAAGATATAAATGGTGCCAGCTTTGCTGGCTTTTATTATATATGTTTTCAAAAATCAACTGCAACTATCGAAGGTTATTATTACCACAGAAGCTCGGAATGGTAAGTGTCATGCATCTTAAACATGCTAATTAATTTTTTTCTGTAATTAATCAAACATATTTTTTGCTTGTAGGTATCAATCTCTTACCTTGACACATGTACCTGAACATAGCATCCAGATCTACGAGTTCAGATAAAACAAATAAAGGAGGGGGAAAAAAATTCTGCATCTGAACTTCTCGTGATATCGTTAAGTTTAAAAATTTATTTTTATTTATATTTATTTTTCTACCTTTTTTTTTTTTTAAAAAAAACTTTTTTAATCTTATTTTTTGCAGTCAACTTATATTTGTTGATTAGACAGTAAACTGGCTTTCGATAAATGATCAATATCTATTTCAATGCCTGAATTTTTGTCTCGAATCAATGTTTTATTCTAGTAGATAATGCTCACTGGCCATAACATTTACACAAAATGTTTTAAAATAGCATTAACACTTACTTCTTTATCTATTTTACCATTCAGAAATGTTTTTAACACAAACTTTGTATTTCTTTTCTGTCCTTTCCGTTGCCGACTGATATATTATATAGTATAAAAATAAATTTTTCTAATTTTGCCATTTTTTTAAAAATGGTTATTAACACGACTGTTTTGCTGTGATGCTAGGAATGTTCCAGGTTTTGAAAACAATAAACGAAAAAAACAGCTTAAAGCAAAGTTTTTATTATCATGAACCATCCAAATGGATTTTTAACAACCACATTTTTTTTTAAAAATTGTAACTGTAATAGAAAATAAATATCAATAAAATCAACACAAGATTTTAATTAATCATCATCCATGTTATAATTGCAAATTATAAATGCTTACAGTTCTCACAAAGCTTTACAAAGCGTATTTAAAAAATTATACATCATCCCAGTGTTTTGGTTTTTCTTTTCATGCCAGTTTAAACAAACTAAAAAAAAATTGCTCTCTTCTGTTAAATTTGTAATTATTTTCATTGTACTTATGTAAATAAATTTTTGTTTCTTAACAAAAATAAATTTTTAAAACTGTAATGATGTTAATGCTAAAAAAAAATCAATTCGCAATGTATTTCTTGATAATGCTGATATTTTTTATAGCTGAGAAAGGCAAATAAATTCATACCGCGAGAAAAAAAAAGGTTTTGTTGTGCCATGTTAGTTATAAAAACAACCGCAGCGCAGCGCTGTGTGATTGAAGCAGGGAAATTTATCAGTTATTTGTTGGTACTAATATTTTCGGAAGTGAAGCAATCCGCACGTTGCGCAGCCCTTATTTCTTTCGTTTTTGTGTGATAAAAAGTGATTTTTATGCTCGGGATGAAGTATATAATTAAAGTGAAGCAATAATTTGTGCTCTTCATTGGATAATTCTCACGGTATGGTCTTTTTTTTTTGATTATTTTGCTAATGTGACAACACATTACATTTGCCTTTCTCAGTGTTGATTATTTCAGATGGAAATACGAAAATTTTAAAGTAGTTTTAAAAAAAAGAAAAGGATCTTTGTTGTGGTGGAGATTTTGTAATAAAATGAGTGAAAATTGCGTAACAAAAGCTTTATCGCGTAAATGTTTTATTTACCTTTGAATTAAGATGTACATCAAAAACGAATTATTGGCCGATGTGTAAATGTGCTTGAATTAATTCGAAACCGGCGACATTGTTATTTGGTGCAGCTATTAATGCAGATTTTAGTCAAGATCTTGTTAAATTGACCTTAGATGTTAAAAACATTCAAGTTGAATGACTTCCAAATATTCAGGAGATTTTACATCAGGCCTGATTCGAACGTTTTACTTACCTAGAGTACCACAACAAAGGTCCAGAAGAAAAATATAAAAAAAAATTATAAAATTAAGGTTTAAGAAAAAAATTTTATAATAGTTTAAAAAAAAACTGTAAGACTGATCAGAATCGGCAAAGTTTTCTATTAAAAAAAGAAAAAGAATATTATATGAGAAAAAATTAATAATAAAGTCCAATGTTCTAGGTTTGTGACTGTAACAAGACCTTGATAAGGTTATCAGAACTGAAATATTATGGTCGTTACCCCTGTTGTAGTCTTTTGCAGTTCATGCTGTGGTTCCTATGTTGTTTGCAGATATTATCTATTGCTAAACAGCATTTTGGCTGCTTAACAGTAAACAGTGCCCTAGGTTAAGCATTGAGAATTTAGAAAGGCTGTGTATTGACTTTAGCATTGATTGCATTCTCGATTTTTAAATTTGCTGTTAAGCAGCTAAAATGAAACGTAGATATATTTGCTGCAAGTATTTTCTAAAAGCGGGTTATGTGGAATTAAAATATGTTGAAACGTTTAAATGTTACAGTTGCAATTTTAGAATATTAAAGCAACATTTTAACTGGAACAGTTTTACAGTTCACAGTTAATTTAGGCTTATTTGCAACTATATCATTTCCCTAAAGTAGGTTTTTTTAATTTTTTTGGATGAGGCTTTTTTGATTTTTAAATAATTGACTGGATTTTTGTTATATGAAAGGAAGAATGGCCTTTTTTGCCAAATTAATTTATATTGAACTACTTTTGATTTTTATTACTTGACCAGAAAGAAATTATGTTATTTTAGGGATTTTGGGCCGGTTGCTGGGAATAAGCCTAGTCCAAACCTCGTATAATTAAGTTTATTAATATAAAAACATATTAAATTACCTTTTCATTATTTTCAAGCGTTGAAATTTTAATAACTAGATTATGTATTTGTAAGTTACCATAGAATGGATTACTAACGCCACTATAATAAAATTTTCGTGATATCTGGGCTTTAAGTTTAACCATTCTCTGGTGCAACAAATAAAAAATCTTATTCGTTTGTTATCCATGGTAGAATTAAATCTTAGAAAAAAAAACTTCAGTGTCCAGAAAGTGAAAAGGTATTTATAAGATGATTGTTTTTAATGTTTTTTTTAAAAAAATAGCAAAGAATTCTAAAGGTATTTTGAGAAGAAAAAACCTTATTGATCTTGGCCTAGGATTGTTTTGCCCAGAAATCCTCCATTAAAAATATTAACTTAACTGGAACTAAGTAGTAGTTTTATTAGTTACTACTTGTACCTGTTCTGCTCTATAGTTATCTGTCCTGTAAAACATCTTTGCCTATTAATATAAATGCATTTGTATACAGATAAAAATCTTTATTTTTTGTTAAAATGAGCAGCCGCATCCAAATTGTTTGTCCCATTTTTCGAATTCGTAAATTTCTCGCCGGCAAACGCTCGGTTTTATTCTTTTCAATGCTTGTATGAAGTCGCACAGTGAAATCGGTCGCACCTGGAAATCAGTAAAAAAAATTGGAAATTGATGCATGTTGCTAATAGGCCAGTTCATTAACATATTTTTGCAGCTTCTAAGGTTTAGCAAGAAAAAATTTATCAAAACCTTCAAAAAACAAAGATACGCCATCTTGTCGACGCTGGCTTATGACGTCACTACTAAGTTAATTATTGGGTGGTTTCTTTTGAAGTGAAGATTTCCACCAATGAGGGAAAAAAATTCAATTTTATGAAATTTTTTCTTGTTAAACCCTATCGATTTAAGAAATATAACCGAAAATAAATTGTGATTTTAAAAAATATGTAAGTAGCTTATTTGAATATTTTATAGTTACTTTATCCTTTGCCACGCAATTGAATTTTCTTGGAGATATATCCCGGATCGGCCCCATGGCTGCTTCATGGCATAAATTTTTCAAATCCGCTCCTGAATAACCATACGTTCTTCTAGCTAAGTCGTCGATATCATCCGGGGCTAAAGTATGACATCCTTTAGTTAATAAATTTCCAAGCATTTCCCTCCGGCACTGAAAATCAAATCAATATTGAATCTGATATGGAAATTTGATGAGGTCGCGGTGAACTAGCGCCACCTAGCAACCATATCTTGAACTAGAAAGAAACTACAGCGATTTCATAAACTAAAATAGCGCTAGCTTCGTTGTAATTGTACAATTGTTACTAGATAACGTTTTAGCAGTTTGCTCATGTTTTTAGAATTATTAGCAGCTATTTTGCTATTTTTGCATGTTACGTACACATTCATCTGGAAGGGATATATATAGCTTTTTTTGAAATCTCCTCCTTGCTCCTTCATCTAATTCCTGTGGCCTATTAGTCGCTCCAATAACTAAAATTTTATCATCATCACAAGAGGCTAATCCGTCCTAAAAAAAATGTAGTTATGTTTACCGCATCTCTTATTTTTTACCCTTCATTTTCCATATCTTATACTAACTTGCCATTTGAATTAAAAATTCATTTTTCATCCTCCTAACGGACGCTCCTTCGTTTGGAATCCTCTGGGATAAAAGTGCATCGACTTCATCGAGAAAAATAACAGACGGTTGGCGTTCCCTTGCCACGAGGAATAAAGCCTTCACTAGTTTTTCTGATCCTCCCATCCATTTTGACGTAACTGTCGATGGGGTTATGTCGAAAAATGTGGAGTGCGTTTCAGAAGCTATACTTTTGCCAATCAGGGTTTTTCCAGTTCCAGCTGGTCCGAATAATAATATTCCTTTTGGAGGTTGACGGAGTCCGGTGAATAATTCAGGCCGGAGGATTGGCCATAAAACGGATTCCTGTCCCAAAAGATTTTTTAGAATTTTTTGAAAAGGAAACATTTTGAAATTGCTTACCCGGATTACTTCTTTCGCATAGCCAAGACCTATGATGTCTTCTAATGAATAATTTCCCTTTTCGCAAATGACTGTACTTTCAATAATCAATGTTCGTTCAGAATCTTCGTTTTTTGTGGGACTTTCACATCGATTATTCTTTTCTGGCTCACATGTGGCTTCTTCGATTTGATCCCCTGGTTCTTCATATCCAGGGCATCTAAATTAGTTTACATTTTTAAAAAAGAAATTTTAAGTGTTTTTATTAAAAATTCGCCTAACCTTTTTGGGCGAAAAATAGTACTCCTCGAAAGTTTTGATAAAAACATTTGGGAAGTCGAATTTTTACGTTTTCTATTTCTTTGTATACCTAAATTTTTTGATGGCTGATCTTTTTTCTTTTTTTTAATTTTAGGTTTAGCCTGAGGTGGGCTGGCATCGCGTAGTGATGATAAACTTGCAGATTTTGAAGAATTTTCTGAAGAATTATCAGGTATGTGAACTTTATTAACATTTCGGCTGAAAATCATTTTTGAGCAATAAGCTTCGGGTTGTTTCGAGTTAAAAGGAGGATTTTTATTATAAAAATTTACCGCTTTTTTCTTCTCATTACTTTTTATAATCATCAAAAGAAAAGATTTCGTGTTTAATCTTGTCCAAAGTTAGGTTATGTTTATTTTTAAAAAATGCTCAGGTTTGCCAACAAAACGTTGATGGCGCTAGTGTCGTTTTCTTTTTAGTTCGTGAAGTGGCCGTTAGAGGTTGATATGAAAGGTTAGGTTAGGATTTAATAATTCAAATAACGTATCCAATTTGATTAAAAATGACATTTATTAATGAAAGAAACAATTCACTTTTCAAATCTCAAATCCAAATTTTTTTTACATTCACCCAATTAAATAAAAAAAGACTCAGTTTTAAAAGAAGGGAATTATTTTTTAGTCATTACAAATGATAAGTCATTACATCATAATTTACATTTTTTTGTACTTTTTACAAGTATATATATACAGTAAGGTCATAATTCCAAAGGAATAAAAAAATAAAAATAAAAAAATTCCGATATACTGCTCGTGATTATCGTTCAATATTTTTAATACTTTCAGGGGAGAAAAATTAAATCGATTTTAATCGTATAAAACTTTTTAAAAACTTACAATCTCTTAGAGGTAGTTTTTTTATTTTAAGGCACCTGTGTACAAGACGGCAAAATAATGATACTTAAAATTTTTTTCACGATCTCGATAATTTATTTGTTTTACAAAAAAGTGCTAAATTCAGATTAATTATGCGTAAGATGTACACATGTGCTATAAACGTGCTAATTTAAAAACACTACAACACGTTTTAAATTTCCATATAAAAATGAATTATGAACTTACATAACACTGAAGAGGACTAGGCGTTCCTTTGAGGAAAAAAATTAAAAAATTGATATATTGCTTATTTTAAAATGATTTGTAAAACTGATTTATATAAAAAGGAAAAAAAAAATCACGAGTTCTGAAATGTAAATAGGTTCGCTTGATTAAGTCCTAACTATGCTTAACATAGTTGCCACAAATAAAAAAATGTTTAACGATTTTGTACAAAAATGAAGAAAGCATAACAAAGATTTTTTTTTTTATGCAGCTATAACTTAGATGATTCATGATGACAAATACAGATAATAATTATTTAAATACATAACTAATGACTTTGATCAATTTGTTTTTTGCTCATGACACAACACAACTGCTTTTTCCAACACAACTTGTTCTCTGTTCCACTTGGGGCGTTAACACATTATTCGAATTATTACCGACAAATTTAATTTTCTTAGATGTACCCCCTTTTGACTGAGATAAAAGATACCTTGGCAACATTGAGGCGGTTGAATAGGAAGTCATGGCATACGACTTTAAATGAGATTTTATAGTGGAAGGCAGTGGTAGTTGTTCTATACTGTAAACTGTGGTTCGTGCTACTATGGTACGGCAACATAGCTCTTGCAGACTAAGAACTTTATTGCTCCTTAACAGTCTTTCCATTCCATTTCTCTGCAAGGCCATTCTTGATAACTCGCTGAAACTTTCTCTTATATTAAAATCACATAGAGGTGAAACTTCGAAAAAAGCCATCCTATTTTTAACTGCGTATGCTTCTGCTTCCCTTGCAGTAACCTGCCTCTTGAATGCTAAGTGCAGTCTGTTACCTACTAATACTTTTGGAACTCCAGGTGCATGCTACAAGCAAAATAATGAAATCAGTAACTATTTTTAAGGATTTTTTTTTCTAAATTGAAAGCTACTAACCTCTTCTACTTCTTTCAACCATCTGTCTATCCCATCGAACGACCACTTGTTTGTGATATCGTAAACAAGAAGGATGCCTTGTGCTCCTCTTGAATAAGATCGAATTATTGTGCAAAATCTTCCTTGTCCTGAGGTATCCCATAATTGAAGCTTAACCCTTTTACCATCAAGTAGGATCGTGGTTGTTTTATAAGCTTGAAAAAAAAATTAGTCATGTCATTAGATCTCACTGACAAGTGGTCCTTCTAAATGTCAAATGGTCATGAATGTTATATTAGTCATTCTTACCACTACCACTGCAAAATTCCGAGGGCCCGTTTTCAAGACCGCTCAGTATTTCTTGTTTTCCAACGTCGCTATCCCCAACCAGTAGAAACTTTAGCAAATAATCATATTGTTTCGACTGAGTTCTTGGCTCACTAGCCATAACAATGTTCTTTGTCCTTTATCATAATAGTTCTTAAAATTTGGTCCATCCAAGAAAAGTCACATTTAAAATGTAATTAGGAGAATCTTAGAGATGTACCTGAGCTTTTTCAATTACCGAAATGATCCCAATTTGGTTTATTTAACACGAAATACGATTATTTATTTATTTTCACTTCCTTGTCCAATATCGCCATATTGTTTCACAAAAACATGGATGGCCTTTTTTAAAAAAACCGTTATATTACGTTGCTAAAATTGCGGAAAGGCCTTTAAGCGGATTTTTAAAAGAGGCCTCCGCAGAGCTACCAACATTCCGCCATTAAATTTCTCTTTCGTTTGCGCAAGTCCCACGACTCCGTTAAATATTTTGTTTATTTGATTTTGAACGGGAATATTTTAAGTTTTTTAATCGTGTTTAATGAATTAATTTATTAATTTAACATTTCATAATGTCGGACGCTTGGGAAGAAATACAAGCTTTAAAAACAAAACGAAACACGTTAAGGGAGAAACTACAGAAACGAAAAAAGGAAAGGGAAGATCTTTTGAACTCAAGCTTAACCTCATCTTTTCAAGATGTTTCAAATCATACAAAAGTTAAGAATATGCTTTTGGGGAAGGATATCGCGGTCAGCGGCGTACCATCACCCATTCCATTCAAGGAAGAAGTTTTTGAGAAAGATGAGAAAAAATTGATAACAGACATAAAACCTGATCCTGAGGTTGAAGCGCAATTGTTGAAGTGTTTATGTGAAGTGACGTTAACTTTACCCACCACATCTGAAGTTTTATCAATGAGTATAGCTAAATGTTTGAATAAAGAAGTGCAAGAACAAATGATTGTTAATTTTCTACAGAAATTTGCAACGCAGCAATTAATTGTTATTAAAGAATGCATGAAAGACAGTCGAAATACTCTTGAAGTAGTTATGACAGATCATACTAAGTTAATTGCTATGGCTAATGAACTTGATGAAAAGAATAAGCGTAAATTACCTTCTGAAGAATCTTCTATTAAGAAAAAAAAATTGGATGGAGAGGATGTTGATAATGATGATACAAAAAAATTAGAAGATGATAAAAATGAATCAAAGGATGGGAAAGATATCAATCAAACAGATATTAACACATTGTTATCGATGCCTTCAATCAGAGAAAAAGAAACAAAGAAAGTGGGTGAAGAAATAATGGATCTGCTTAGCAAACCAACAGCAAAAGAAAGATCATTAGCAGAACGATTTCGATCTCAAGGAGGAGCTCAAGTCATGGAATTTTGTCCTCATGGTACTAAAGTTGAATGTCAAAAATATTCAAAAGAAACATGTAAAAAATTACATTTTAAAAAAATTATCCAAAGCCACACAGATGAAGCTTTAGGTGATTGCTCATTTTTAAATACTTGTTTCCATATGGACACTTGTAAATATGTTCATTATGAAGTAGATGGACCTAAAACTTTAACAAAAGAGGGGAATAATAAAGAAATATTTGATAAACCAGGGACAGTCAGTGTGTCAAATCGGATTGGAACAATATTATACCCACCTCAATGGATACAGTGTGATTTACGTTATTTAGATATGAGAGTTTTGGGAAAATTTGCAGTTATAATGGCAGATCCACCTTGGGATATTCACATGGAACTTCCATATGGGACATTATCCGATGATGAAATGAGGCAACTTGGTGTGCCACAACTCCAAGACGACGGATTAATATTTTTATGGGTTACCGGTAGAGCTATGGAACTCGGGCGGGAGTGTTTACAATTATGGGGGTATGAACGAGTGGATGAATTAATTTGGGTGAAAACAAATCAATTACAAAGAATTATAAGAACAGGAAGAACAGGCCATTGGTTAAATCACGGTAAAGAACATTGTTTAGTGGGTTTAAAAGGAAACCCAGAACATTTAAATAGAGGTTTAGATTGTGATGTGATTGTGGCTGAAGTACGTGCAACAAGTCATAAACCAGATGAAATTTACGGTATTATTGAGAGGTTATCTCCAGGTACTAGGAAAATTGAATTGTTTGGTAGGCCTCATAATATTCAACCTAATTGGATTACGCTAGGTAATCAGGTGGATGGTGTTAGATTAGTTGATCCAGAATTAATTCAGGCATTTAAGAAAGCATACCCGGATGGGAATTGTATGTTACCGCCTTCGAAATCATAAAAGTGCATTTATGCATTAGGCATTTATATTAATATTGATTATAGAGATCTCAGTTAAAATGAATTTGAGGTTAATAGCCAGTTTTGGATAGGAAAATGTGTACATTGAAAATCTAACGAAGTTTTTTATTTTTTATTAGAAAATTTTTTAAAAATTAATCATTTAAATTATTCTATGTGGCAATGGTATTTATTTTCAAATTGCTTTAACGATAAAGAAGTTTTTTTATTAGTAATTTCAAATAATTTTTTTTTGAAATGGGGACTGATGCAAAATTAGGAAACTTTTATTTTCCTTGAATTTCAACTTTTTTTAATCAAATGAGAAATCTTGCTGGCTGTGTATGAGTGAATGCTTAGCGGTTTTCAATAAAAAAAATTTTAGCTGCTACAAGCAATATTTTGATTAGTTACTAATCCATTCACAGAATAATTTTGCATCATGAGCTCACCATTAATTTTCGGGGATTTTAAATTCAGAATTTATATGTTTGGCAAAATGACTGGGATTCAAGTTGAAAAACTGAAGTACCTAATTAAAATAATCGATTAAAATAAATTATTTATTGTCATTAATATTATTACAATCCATTCTGTAGTCCTTCGACTCAACTAAAGATCGTTAAGCAGGCGCCTTTTTTTTAAACTCTCAACTTTTGGCTGCGCCGCACAGCATAGGTGATGCCACTTCCGCTAAAAAACAGAAACGAGGATGAATCAAGGGTGAAATAAATATTGCTACAAATGATCCAAAAAAGATCCAAATTAGTTTTGGTTTGGTCCGTTTTTAAGAATTTGCATTTTTAAACTGCAATTACTTTAAAAACTGTCAGTTCCAATTAAAAAACCAAATCCATACACAATTAATATCTGTTCATTTTATTTTTTAAAAATTACATCAATCTTATAAAATTATCAGCTTATTGCTCAATACAATGATTTTTTAAAGCCTTTACAATCCGTGAGCTTAATTATTTTTCAGGTAGCCATTTAATTCATAAGGTTTGTTCAGTTTTTTGAAGCACAGAATAAACAGCTTGAAACTGAATTTGACCATAAAGATAATGTCATGCTCATCATGATCTGTAAATTGTGCATGACTGCGAGAGTATTCAATTGAACAAATTTAACGGGATATACGAAGAAACTTTTTTTTAAATATCTTTTACAAGAAGAGAATGGATACCTGAAAGCAAAATTCAACTGAAAATTCTATTTCTTAATTATCTGAATCACATCTTCATCCTGCATCACATGATGAATGCCTACTCTCTGTGGTGAATATTTCGTACTGGTACCCTTAAAGTAAACATCTTGTTAATATTTTTTTCACTTTCACTTTTGGTAAACATTTTAAAATCCACTTACCCATACTAAAGCATATTTAAAGGCAGCGGCAAGTGTTCTGTGAATAGCATGACATACATGTTCAACAGTAACTCCCCTTCTTAAAATTAGTCCATCATCAAAATCAGGAGGCATTCCGGGTTTTTTAGTATAAACCCTAATCAATGCTAAATATTCCCACATTTGCTCGAGAAGGTAATCTAAATTCAATTTCATATTGCAGCTGCAAAAATTTATTAAATTAAAAGGATTTAATTGTGCAAAAAGACAGATTGCATCTGCTTCAAATAAAAAACTTACCTTACTACAACACTGTTAGACTGTCTAGCTATTCTATCTACTTCTTCTATTGAAACTTGATCAATTTTATTATAGCAATATATACATGGTATATACACTCTATTAGCACAGATAACGTCAATTAATTCATCAGCAGTACAATCTTCTCTGAATAACACCTCAGCATTAAAAATTTTATACTCATGAAGAATCATTTGAACTAATTTTTCATCTACGTATGTTAATGGACAAGTTGAATTAAAGGATAATCCTCCACCCTTTTTAACTTTAAAATATATGTTTGGTTTCTGTTTGTTTAGCCTAATTCCAACAGATTCTAATTCTTTTTCAAGAAGCTCTCTTTGAACATCTTGTTTAGTTGCATCTAACATCATTAAAACCAAATCAGCAGTCCTAGCTACAGCTATTACTTGTCTACCACGACCTTTCCCCTGAAAATCAAAAACTGTATTTAATTATTTCATAATGATTACTTTTATTAGCAATGGTTAAATATGACAAACCTGTGAGGCTCCTTCAATAATACCAGGCAAATCCAATAATTGAATGTTGGCACCTTTATATTGTATTACTCCAGGGATGCATGTTAATGTTGTAAATTCGTAACTAGCCGCTTCTGATTCAGTAGATGTTAAAATAGATAACAGAGTACTTTTACCAACAGATGGGAAACCTATTAATGCCACTCGAGCATCTCCTGATTTCAAAACATCAAACCCTTCTCCTTTCTCTGCTTTCTTCCCAGGTTCTAATAACTGTGATCGGTATTTGGCTAATTTTGCTTTTAGCAATCCCAAATGGTATTCAGTAGCTAAAAAGGATTCAATCAAGAGAAATTTTAAAATTTTAATTTAATTTAAACATAAAAACACTTTAAGCCAGGTGTACTTTTTAACCAGCTTAGGTTAAGCACCACGAAACTTTTTAAGAATATGCTTTGAGTAATTATCTGCAATTTCCCTCACCTTTATTTTTTTGAGTCCTAGCAATTTCTTTTTCTATTTCCGATATTTTTTCAAGGATACCCATTGTTAATTATAAATAATTTTTCTTTAAAAGAAATTATTTTTTAAACATGAAGCAGAAAATTTTTGTCTGCTGCCACGATATTATGGAACACGCATGCAGATGTTTACTTGAAGGTGTGTTAATTACAGTTATTAACTCTTTTCCACTGGAAATTGCAGCGGTAGGTGTTGAATCAGTTTTGTTCGTATTTAATGCATTCATTAAACACATTTTTAAATTCTGTTTTCATGTTGAAAAGCCGTTAAAATTTTGTGTAATACCGGGTTTTTAAAAGGTTATTTTTATTGAGGTTTTCGGCGTTGTTTTTCCGATCTAGTTTAGTTTTAAACATTTCGGCGGGAATAGAAAATTACTAGAAAAATAAGCCTATTCTAGTTTAAACGTTTATTTTTATAAATATCGAAGACTGGCTTGAATCTGATTAGAATACAAGGACGAATGAATTAATTTATTAGCACAATAAGGCGAAGTATGCGCAGGATGAATAAGATTAAGTTTTTTCTTTCAGCTTTTAGCAAAAAGGCAAACATAATTTTTTAAAATTGTATTTATTTTCAGATAAAAATCTTCTTCTTATTTCTGATGACATTTAAAAAACCGTTATCTCTTTGTGATTATTTTGCAGTAACGCTTACATAACATTTGTATTTTGTTTCAGTTGTAAAAGTACGCTTTGAGGGAAGGTCACTGCTAAGTGCATTAAAAGTCAATTTTTCAACTTCCAAAATGATGCCCCAATTTAAAGCACCGAATTACAAATTTTTTGAAACTGCTAAGGTAAGTTTAACTATTTATGTTTTTATATTTTTGAATTTTTTTTTGCTATTGAAATTTATTAATGTCTTTTCAGCATCCTGTAATAGACTTACGCAGTGATACAGTTTCAAAGCCAACAGATGCCATGAGACAAGCAATGTTTGAAGCTCTAGTCGGCGATGATGTTTACAACGAAGATCCGACTGTAAATAAGTTACAAATAAGAGTAGCTAGAATGTTTGAAAAAGAAGCAGCAATTTTTCTCCCAACTGGAACAATGGGAAATTTAATAGCAAGTAAGAATTTTCGTTTATTTGATTTTCACTTTTCAGATAATTACATAATAATTTGGATTATTTAGTTTTAGCCCATTCTGACAAAAGAGGTTGTGAAGCTATTATGGGTGATCAAAGCCATACTTTTTTATACGAACAAGGAGGACCTGCGCAGGTAAAAAACACTAAGCAGCATCAAATCTTTTTTGAAAAAAGTTCTAATTAATTATTTGTTTAGTTAGGAGGTGTTCACACCAGAACAGTTCCTAATCTTCCAGACGGAACGTTTGATCTGGATCTTGTTGAAAAATGTATTAGAGAAGATGATATACATTCACCTATTACAAGTGTGATTATTGTTGAAAATACGCATAATATGTGCGGTGGTAAAGTTGTTCCTTTAGAATGGTTAGACAAGGTAAATACGCTGACAATTATTTTTTTAGCAACAGAAAATTAATTTTTAAAATTTTACAGTTAGCCGAAATAGGGAAGAAACGTAAAATACCATTGCACATGGATGGGGCGAGAATTTTCAACGCAGCCGTTTATCTCAATGTACCGGTAACGAGAATCACGAGGGATTTTACAACGGTTCAATTTTGCTTTAGTAAAGGGCTCGGAGCTCCTGTAGGATCAATGCTAGTGGGACCAAGAGATTTAATTTTAAAGTTAGTTTTTTTTGCAAAACTAATTTAAAATGTATTGAGTCTCTTACTAAATTTTTTTAATTTTTTTTTTCAGGGCTAGACGATTGCGAAAAGTCCTCGGATGCGCAATGAGGCAAGTCGGTGTTATTGCTGCGCCATGTGCGGTTGCATTGGACTCCATGATTGATAGATTAGCCGATGATCATAGAAGAACCAGAGAGATAGCTCAGGGTAAGTTTTTTAAAATAAATGAAAATTCTAGGGCTTTATTTAAAAAAATATTTTTTCAAGCTATTCACGATTCCGATTGCGGATTTATTACTGTTGATTTAGAAGGGCTTCACACAAATATTTTAATGTTAAATTTTGATACGGCAAAATTGACAGCCGGCGAATTTTGTACGAGAATGGTAGAGGTATGAATAGTGTAAAATTTTTCTAAAAAGAATTTCCACAAAAAAAATAATTTTAAAAAAAATTTTAGGTCACTGACGATGAGAATCAAAAACTGAAAGATGATAGCGTTATTATTAGGCTCTTGCCAAAAACTGTAGATACAGTTCGGCTTGTCGTTTATTGGGAAATAACCGACGATCACGTTAAAAAAATAATAGCGAAAATTAATCTTATAATCGATGAAGTAATCGCGAAAAATAAAACATAACGCGATTGCTTTTTTTTTAAAAATGAGCTAGCTTTAAGTAACGAATACAAGTATAAAAAATCTTTTATACGACTAATTTGGAAGCCGGTTTATTAATTATGCAGTTTAATGCATAGGAAACAATAGCAGTTTGTTAGCAAAAGATGGCAGCACATTTGCTGAAGGTAAACATAACCTTTGGTGCTGCCATCTTTTGGTTTCAACCAATGACATGAATAAACTCTTCGCCATTCTATTATTTCCTAAGCATCAAGCTGACTGAAAGGCTAAAACATTTCATCCAAAATTTTCTTGGCCATTTTTCGATACATCTCAGAAAGTTTTATTTAAGGATCTTAGTTTTCCCCTTATAATCCTTCCCAGGCCAGGCCCTGCGAGTACAGAAGTTGTATAATCTAGCGCTGGATTTAATTAAAACCAACGAAATATGTAATTAATTTTTTTATATTTCTTTCTACATACAATATAAATTGCAATAGAAGATCCACCTTTATCCAACTGAATTAACATCACTGTATATCTGCAAGTAAAATTTAAAAAAAATTAATTACTAAACATATAAAATTGGAATTGCCCTAAACCAAACAAAACGTACTTTTAATTTTTTTCCAAAATTATGATTTTAATCCAAGTACGTTTCCGGAATAGCGCTTCCTACGAATTTAAGAAAAAAATTAATCTTACATTTCGAAACGGTATCTCGTTTGAAAAAAATTTTAACTTACTCGAATCTTCATCTTCCTCCTCATCAGCTTCAGAATCAAAAGTATTATCCGGTATATCATATAATCGAATCATCGGCTTATTAGGATCTTTCATAATCAAATATTTCCCATCCTTTTGTTTCATTAAAATATCAATAATGCAACGAAGAATACCCCAAGCATTATCCATATTCAAATTAATTTGAGTAGCAAATTCATTCGGTTTGTATTGCTGCGTACCCAAAATAACGTGTTTTGATGAGTCACGAACGTGAGCTCGTGAAACATATCCGAATTTAATTTGATCGGAACCAGCTAAAAGAGCTTGGACCGTCCATTTGGCTAATTTACAAGCGTTATTACGTAGCTCGTTAGCCAAAACAGCACCTCTTTGGGTGTCTAATTTTTGCCTCCATTCAACGCCTCCTGATAACTTTGAATCCCATTCGTTCAAAGCTTTAATCGTTAAGAACTGGGTATCCCCGTTTGGCATTTGCATGACTGCATCATGCTCGCAACGAGCTACAAGAACGATACCGTTATCAAGATCCCATTTTCGATATCTATAAGCAACGGATGCTACTTCTCCTTCTTCTTCTTCGGATATAAATGGATTCTTTTCATCGAAGTTATGTCTTGGCTCCCCGGTTTTCAATACTTGTTGAGAAAAATTATGATTGATAAAAGTTGCCTCCAATGCTAAATTCCTTGGTGAATTAAAGCTATTGCCATCATCTTGAGGGGGTTCAACGCTTGTTTCATTTACGGTTAGTAAATCAAATTCAGTATTATCTCGTTTATCGAAAAATAATTTATCTCCTATTTTTTCAATGACGATATCCCAAGAATAATTTGAGCGAGTGCAGCACATGATAGCAGCCAAAATAGCATCAGTAGCGTAGACGTTACCCTCAGTCTTTGAGAGCTTTCGAATGATCGGATCGTCAGTTGTAGTAACGGTGTGGAAGATTCTGTCGATTCGCTGTAAGGGTTTTTCATTTTTAACGTTTACACGATCGTAGGCCTTGTCGTAATATTCCAACGACCCGCAACAAGTTCTATAAATAAACCACTAGTATTAGATTATTCTTTTGTAGGTATTGAATTTACGAATCATTTAGAAAAAAAACTTACATATCAACTCCTTCTTTTACATTCGGCAATGAAAGCTTGGCCAATCGTGGGAAATCCATTTCTTCAATTGTAATCCAGTCAGCTCTTACAGTAACAGATGCATCTCGATTTTTAATTGGTGGCTGGTTTTTTTGATTTCTCATACCAGGCTGCCTACTCCATTTCTTTTGTTGAGCTTTCCTATCCCTTTAAAAAAACAAAAAATAAAAAATTAATCCCAATCAAACTAGGGATTTTACATATTTTTCTTAATACATACTTGTCACGAAGTTTAGGACCTTTCCCAAGAAGTTGAAGCTGAGAAGTAAGGCCTCTCTGCCCACCACGACCTCTAACATTAGGCCGATTTTGTTTAAATCTACCCCTTTGGTAGGGTGGCTTTTGCACCCTTGTTGTATCCACCAAATGGAAAGTGGATTCATCTTCTTCATGATAATAAGCATACTGACTCCCACTTCCAAATTGTGATTGGTATTTACTGGTATACTTCTTATCCTGAAATGCAGCTCCAGCCCAGTCTGATATCTTGAAAAAAAAAAAAAAAAATAGCATATCATTAATATCCCTGCTCTACAATATTGCAGTTAGATCACCAAATAATGTAACATTTTCAAACTTGTTACTCTATCCAATAAATTACTTAAGTTTCTCACTTTTGTCAATTAAAATTTTACTGATTTCATTTTGCCTAGTTAAGTATTCAATTAAATTCTGCAAATCCGCCCGGATAACCTAAACTCATTTTAAACCACATTGCAAGATATGACCACCCATTAATGTATTGTTTATGCTTAGATTACGAGACGTATCTTCTACTTACTTTTCCTAAGCGGTCACCTTTCGAAAAAGGTTGATACGGCATATCTTTGAATTGCTCGGGCATATCGCACGGGCCCCATCCATTTGTATTATCTTGTATCACTGGTGCCTTAAATTTAGGCGGTGGCTTTTTTTGTTCGTCTCCCATTGTCATTGCCGATTAAAATTAACTTTAAATATGTTGGATGTCAATTTCCAATACATACAACACGGCAACCACAGGTTGGCCAACACGGAGGCGGACGATGTGCAGGGAAATTTTGTCGTACTTTTACAAATGGCGACATTTTTGTCGATAGATTTTTTCCCGCGGACAAATGAACTGACGTTTACAAGATGTAAATGTAAAATTTTTACTAGATTTTTTGTAATTACCTCCCCTGTTCGTGTAGAATCGATAAAGTAGAATAGCGAAGAGCCTTTTACCTGCAATGGAGATGTTTTAAATTTTCCATCATTCAGGTAATTTAACGGTGACAAAAAATTGATTTCATCATTATTTTAGGACGATATATATTTTAACATTAAAATAAGAAAAAAAATCGAATAACAAAGCTTTCGAATATAAAAAATTAAAAAATAAGGTTCAAAAAAACCTTTCGTTTATTTTTGCTTATGAGACAATCTCTGCAAAATTAATTTTTTAAAAAACTGATTACTTATGATTGTGATTTTCTCAAAGTTTTCTTTATTGTTTTATTCGTATCGGAATATTTTTTCGGCAAGACCTGATTTTAGAGGTGTGCACCGGCCGGATCAAAAAATTTTCGGTTTTTTAAATTCTTTGTTTTTAGGCCTCACCCGTGCAGACCTCCATCTGTTGTATAAAGTTTAATCTTTATCTTATGTATTTTTTACCTAATCTAAACTACCTTTATAATATTTTAGAGTACTTTTTCTAAACAAAAGGATAACATAATCTATAACATATTCCCGATATTATTAATTTTAAAATTATTTCTCTCGACCATTATTTTAAAAAAATCCCTGCGCGATTAGAATAGGACCCAAATGTTAACTGAAACTAAAAACCACTCATTTCTGATTAAAGAAATAAAAACCAGGTACAACTGACATTTACAAAATCGGTAAATTGTTAGTTCTAACACTTTTAAATAATATTTGAAAAAGTATCTTAAATCTCATAATAAAAATTAAAAGCAATAAACAGTATTAAATAAGGAAAAATTAACAAAACATTTTTAAGTCTGGTCCTTATTTATTCTACTTGTAGATTTTTTCATAAATGCTTGAGATTGAGCCTTTTTTAACTTAAAAAATTATTCACAAATAATACCCTTTCTTATTTTTGGGTGTGGCAAACGTAAAATAAAAATAAAAAGGGCAAGACCTATATTATTATTATTTTTCAATTCCATCAACAACAATGTCTTTTTTTTAAGAATGATATGGCGTTACATAGGTAGCTGGGAATAGACCTTTCCTAGCTCCGATTTCACCCGTCCACCAATGCTGATCCGATCGGTCAGTTACGGTGATGACATCACCTCGTCTGAATTCTAATTCCCCAGGTTCTTGTGGTGTGAAATCGTAAACAGCTTGCACTAGGCACTAAAATTTAAAATCCCATTAATAAAAAAAAAAATTATTTGAAAAAATATTGAAAATGCTAATTACCTCATCAGGGACCATATCGCGTAGTTTGACGTGCTGCGATCTTGAAACGGACGACGTCCTGTGATATTCTACCAATTCGTTTAAAGAATTAAATTTAACAACCCATAGAAAAAATTTCCCCTGTGCATCTCTAAGAACTTTAAAATGTTGAACACCATCCGAGCATTTTACTGATAACGAGAAATCTCCTGGTGAACTTTCTGAAACCCTGATTAAAAATGCTCCTTCATGTTTGTTCATTAAAAGTTTCTCTGCATCAGCCCTTGTGATTCTGCCATAATACCAGCTGAAAAAAATGCTATCATTTACACACCCAAAAAAATTTGAAATTTAAAATATGATTATTTTACTTACTCATGATTTTTCATTTCTATGTAATTACTTGGAATAAGTCCTTCTTTACCATCTAATTCAGCTCTATACCAGTTCATATCATCTTCCATATTTAATATCTGCAAGGAATATTAATTATTCATGTGAGAAACGTTGCAGTTCATTGTAACAAAAGTACTGACTTCACTTCTTTAAAAAAAACTGTAATTATGAGTTTAACAGTTTTCCTCATGAATTATCGTTAACTTATAAATTGCTGCAGATTAGAAAAATCAAATGGAGTAATACCGAAGTCGTCATACAAGTACTTATGAATGTAGTTACGAGCCCTCGGGCGATATACGGTATAAACAACCTGTACCGCACACTGTAATTTATATTTTAACCTACCATTAATGTTACATCAAATTTTTCCATAGGCTTTACCTTTAATATTTGCGTTTTCCGAAAACTAAGTTCATCTTCCGCAGTCGCGTTAAAATCATGTTTTGCTATGGCCTCCATCGTGAGATAAATAATAATAAAAAAAGTTTATGAAGTCTTTATTTAAATAACAATAACAACAATAGCACACGCACTATTAAAAGTCACTCGTATAAAATAGTATTTTTTAAGTCTTGATCCTATAAAAAAAGAAACGCATAATCGATATCAATTAATCTCACAAAAACAAAATTAACAAATATTTTTCGGATAGTTTACATTTCTGAAGGTCGAATTCGGAAACTCAACATTTTGCAACGTTTACTTTTATTAACGACTATGTTTACCTTTTGAAAAATAACAAAACGTTATGCTAAAGGTTGAATCCCCGATTGGTTTTTAAATTGCACTATCGGATTTTAAAGCAATTAATAAGCTCGCTATTTTCTTATTCGATTTAAATACGTTACAAATTCACTTTTTATCGATCCATAATAAAAAACGATTTCCAAACACTCCCACTAACCAAAACGTAGCCATTTTCTGACAAGTGATCAAATCTCCCCACCTTCATTCACTTGTTCTGTTCTGTTCATCCACCATTTTGTAAGCGGATTTTTTTTCCCCAATCCGGATTAAGCGGAAACATTTAAGTTGGCAGCACTTACGCTTTTTCTAGTAGATGACCAACATATCAAATCAAAATCCCCCAAAATCCATCATGGCGTTTATTTAGATTTCTTTTTTATAATGAAGGAAATAATCTTAGGAAATTATGCATATTTTTTTTCTTAATTTCGCAAAGGTGAGGGCTTAAATTATTCTTTATACTTTCTAATTTTGTTTAAGTGAAATATTTACACGAATTGAACGTTGTTAAGTTTTTGATAACGATTTTACTAAGGGTTGTTTTTAAAGTTGGATGAAAATAGAATATTCTTATCCTATGTTAAACTTGTTGAAGGAGTGATTGGTTGTTTAAAGGTTAAAATAGAATCGTCGATAAAATTGAACTTTCACTTTATAATTCATAGGTCAGTTGTTGGCTGTTCGTTTGAACAATGCCTGCGGCTGTGCCGCCGTCCGTTCTCAGCCCTCTGCCGGATGCCCATGTGCTAATTAAAAAGAAACTAGACTACTCCAGTGTAGCGACTACTTATGTTATATCAGTGCTCGCGGCTAGTATTGCTGAGATTGGTGAGTGACATTATATCATTCGTTTTTTTGCACTGCTTGAGTTACTAAGCTTTTATTTAAAAGTCTGATTCTGTTTTTTACTCAAAAGAATTATTTAGCTAATCACAGAAGGTCACTTTAATTAAAACAAATGATGCACTCAGCGTGACAGTATTTTGAATTAATTTTTATGAATGAATTTTATTATTTATGTAAATACTTTGGTGCTTGTTAATAATCTTTCTTCTTCAAGGATGTTTAAATTATTAGGAAAAATGATTTTTATGAACTGTATTAAATTTCATAATCATTTAAGTAAGAACTTTTAAAAAAATCACAATTGAACGTTTTTATTTTTACTTCTCCGTTTATCTCTAAAAAAATATTCAAGCATGAATTGATCTATCTTATTACCATTTTTTCCCCATTAACAGCTTAATCTCTCATTCTTCTTTCTTCCTATTTTTTTTTCTTTCAAGACGCATCATAGTTGCTTGTTATTTTCTTCTATGATTTGATTTTTGATGTTATGAAAATGTTGTTCAGAAAATGGGAACAAACAAACATAGATAATGTTTCCAAAATTGAAATTGATGATGGTGGTGGTTTTTTAAAAAGAGAAGCTATCAAATTTGCATGTGTAGTGATTTCTGCAGAATTGGCAGAGACAGGTAATTATTAAATCATGATTTTTTAGTAAGACATAAAACTTGCTTGAGCAGACGATTTCTAATTTAAATATGAAAAGTTATAAGTGGCATTTTTTTTTCCTAGTCACATATCCCTTGGATTTGACAAAAACTCGACTGCAGATTCAAGGAGAAAAGGCAGCAAATGGGAATAAAAATGTAAGTTTGTTTCTTAAATTTTTATCCTTGTGACTAAACGAGTGAAATTTATTTTTAATAAATATATTTTTAGGTGCAGTATAGGGGTATGCTGAACACGGCCGTCGGTATAGTTCGTGAGGAGGGATTTTTTAGATTATGGAGAGGAATCACTCCAGCACTCTATAGGCATGTCGTATACTCAGGTACATAAAAACAAATTTTATTTTTTCTTTTTTTAATTAAATGGTTGAGGTGTTTTTTTTTAAAAAAAAAATTCAGTAGCATCCCTTTTACACTTACTCTGCCTGCCAAAAAACCATTTCAGCTTTATTCAATTTTTTTGCACTTTTTCAAAATTTTTAATAAATAATTTTCTTAAAAAATATTGCTTGGACTATGACGACCAATTTATTTTGTTGCTTGAGTGTGTAAAAATGTTTATCAGGGGTTCGGATCGTCAGTTACGAAAACATCAGGGACAAGTTGCTGCAGGGTGACCCAGAGAGGAAATTTCCATTGTGGAAATCAGCCCTAACCGGAGCCACTTCTGGTGGAGTTGCTCAATTTCTTGCTAGTCCAGCGGATTTAGTCAAAGTCCAAATACAAATGGAGGGTAAACGACGACTTCTCGGACTTGAGCCGAGGTTTGTAACCTCCATACTGCTTTTCCTTCGAATAATAATGTTTTTTGCTTTCTAATTTGCAATTAAGGCTTTCTCACCAATTAATGCCGCTTATTTAAAAAAATATTTTTTACAGCATTCCGGTTAAAAAAATTATAAAATTTTTTGTTTACAATATTTTTCTGTTAATCAGTTTAGCTAAAATTTATAAAGAGGTAAGATTTGAGGAAAATCTTAAAAATTAAAAATACTTAGAAGTATTAATTAAAATTTACTCGTATTGTTACAAACTTTGTAGCTTGCCTAAATTTGGATTTGCAATTTATCTAAAATAAATATTGAATCTATTAATCCTTTTATTAAAGATAAGAGCAATATGATAGGGATAAAAATTTATTTATTTTAATTTCAGAGTCCATAGTACATGGCACGCGTTTACCAAAATATTGAAGGAAGGAGGAATCAGAGGGCTGTGGAAAGGTTCAATACCAAACGTACAGAGAGCCGCCTTAGTAAACTTAGGAGATTTAACTACGTACGACACAGCGAAAAGGTTTATACTTCGAAATACAACCTTGACTGATAATTATTTGACTCATGTTCTTTCCAGGTAAATGAAAAATTAAACCTAAATTTTTTAAAATCTAAATTCGATTTAAAATTTTTTTATTATGTTTTAGCGCATGTGCTGGGCTAGTCGCTGCTACAATGGGAACACCAGCAGACGTAGTCAAAACTAGAATTATGAATCAGCCTACCGACGAAAATGGAAGGTAATTAAACATTTTTTTCTAAAATTTTTCAACTCGATTTAAATCTAATTTTTTTTTTAAATTTTAGAGGTTTACTGTATAAATCGTCAATAGATTGTTTAAAGAAAACGGTTCAAGGTGAAGGTTTATTTGCTCTCTACAAAGGATTTTTGCCGATCTGGATTAGGATGGCACCTTGGTCTTTGACATTCTGGCTTTCGTTCGAACAAATCCGCCATACAATGGGTGTTACTGCTTTTTGATTTCTTCAAATGTATCATTTCTTGGCTTGCGATAACTTCGACTTTTAAAGTAGAATTTTTCTGAAAGAAGGCTTACTAAAAAAAGCGTAGTTTTAGATGATTGTAAATGAGAATCTGCATCGAGAAAGTGCATCAGAACAATAATTTAAATTGTTTTTAGTCATTATTTAATTTTTTTATCTCGTTTTATTTTTAGTATTTTAAATTCAGGAGCAGGCGCTGTAACAATTGTTTTTTTTTTTAAATCTAACATATCACAGATTTTACTGAAAAAAAAAATTAACTCCAAATTTCTACATTCTTACGTACTGGGTTTTAAAAAACTAAAGAAAAATTCAAAAACGAATTGCTTTTGTTTTTTAGACGAGCAAAGTATGTAAAAATTATTTCAGGGAAGCATAAATGATGAAAATAATTATTTTTGCTATTAAATTGTTGAATGGTTCAGTTTATTGGTATTGTTAGATAATTTTATCGTTTGTTTTCTTAAAAGCGAACTTTATTTCGATAAAATAGTCAATCAATGAAATGTTAGTGTTCCCTTAAAAAAAATGTTTTCGTATTGTTAAAAGCAAGCATTATGCATTGTGAATTGAATTTCGAAATGGAGATAAATTACTTTAAGGATGAGCCAAAAAAATTTTTTGTAGTTTCAGAAGTTTTATAAAGATTTGGTTTCAAAATGTTTTTGACAAAGAAATGATAAATTTTTTTTGGCTACTTTAATAAAAACATCGCATGTGAATACGTGTCTTATGTGGCAAAGCATCCTTTAGATCAAAATTTGCTTAGGTTTATTCATAACTATTTAGATATTTTTTTGTAAACATAGAAAACTGGGTGTCATACATCCTCTTAAAACCTTTTTGAATTTCTTTTTTTTAAAAAAAGAGATATCATGCAGATTGTGTTCGACCATATCATCTTTTCACACGTGTCCAAGTTTTGTGCCAAAATACCTTGCGCGAAATTGCAAATAATTTTCTTAGCGACAATCAGTCCTTTTTAATCCAAAACTCTCGTTGTTTTTTATTGTTTTAAATACTGAAACTTAAAGTTCCTGAATTTTAGTCGCTTAGGTACTCGACATTTAAATTTTCGGAAAAAAAAAACATGGTACTTGCATTTTATTACATTTTAATTTCGAATTGGCTAATTAAATTACAAAGTGCTGTAAAGAAATCGCATTTTAAACGATGTTATTAATCACTGTCGAGATGTATCGACATTGAATTTTATTAAAGCAAAATGAAATATAGCGCCAATAAAATAACATTGCATTAAATTAAGAAATTCAATTGACCAAGCATTTTATTAACGCATTTTCAGAAATCATTTTATTTCAATTAGCATGAGCAAAATGCGTGTGTTTATTTCAAGGAAAACTTCAAAACTTTGCTCATAGTTTTCTGATAAATTGTAAATAATTTATTTTTTGGGGCACTTTAGAAAATCGAGAGTTTAAAAAAACTAGTAAAAGTTACCAATGGATGTAATTATTAAATGTTAAACAAGGTGTTAATGATGATTAGTTTTTGTAGTTGGTCAATGTAAAGATGACATCAGATCTCGAGTATATTTGGTCAATAGAAAAGATCGTCGTTACTGTTGTTACAATTGGTTGTTATTTTTATTACTAAACCAGCCTTATTTTTCCTTGTAATCATAAAAATTTGGGGTGCAGTCTCTGAATTTTGTCCTTGAATTCAAGAGTAAGTACTTAGTTGGTTAGTTGAACACTTATTAAAGGCAAAAATTTTTCCTTGTACGTAAAAAAGTTTTCTTGCAAAAACTAAGCTTCAACTACTCCTTTTTTCCCTTAACATTCTATGCTAAATGTTATTTTATTAATTAGTTAACTTTTTATTTTGCTTTTTTGAGTTTTTAAAAAATATCTAGCTTTGCTGAGGAAATTACCATGAAGTTCGGGAAACTTCTATAGAAACGTGCTGTAAAATGCCAGGCTAGTTGTTTTGCTGAGGATTTAAATAAATTACGTCAAATATTTCCTTTTACATTGGCTTTTTCAAGGCCGGACAAAGTTAAAAAAAAATTTCATTGGTTCGTTATTGATATGGCGCTGCGGTCGCCATGTTTTTTTTTTCTGACGCAAGTGAAATTCCGCTAAAACAAAAAAAAACATTGTTCTTATTTTAAATTCTCGTCGTATGTTTTGGAAAAGCATTACAACAAGAGTAAGATAGAAAAAAAATATTAAAAATTCAATTTATTAGAAATCTATTTCTTTACTAAAAGTTTTAGTGTTTCCGGTTATAAATTTTGAAATAACTGTATTCCAAGACGATCGTTTCTGATTGGTTCTTTCACAAAATGGTTGAAGAGCACGACAAGGTGCAAATATTTAAATACGAAATTCCCCTTGGACGTTTCTAGTGTATCTTATGTTTAACTTATAGTAAAAGTAATATTTGACAGATAAAACCACAACACGAAAATTTCCCCCACAGACACAAGACACAAGCAAAAACAGGTCACGTGATACACAGTAATCAAAAATGGCTTCCGCGAGAGACACGGCTACGTTTTTTACAGAAGGTTCCGCGTCTCAATTCCAGTATGTTTTGAGTTTATATCCGCAAGCTTTGAAATTAAAGGCAGAAAGAAAGACAAAGAAACCAGAAGAACTAATAAAGTTGGATAATTGGTGAGTATTAGTGGAGAAAACTTCATTTAAAAGAGGTCTTGAATGTCGTTGACCCTGGCTTTTGTTAATACTGACATCAACTTTGGCGACCTTATTATTGTTTATATATGCCGAAAATATAGGTCCTATATGTTTCCAACATTAATTCGCAGCCTAAAGATGCACGTGCTTGTCAATTTAAACGTTAGAAAGTACATTTTTACAGAAAATTTTGGGTTTTTAAATGGCATTGTACGTGTACGCGTCCTCATTGAAAATGGCGTCATTAAGCTAGAATTCTGTGAATTACAAATAACATATCGACTTTTCATTACGTAAAAATTCTCCTGTGGGAATGTCGCAATATTCGAAAATTCATGAAAAAGTCATTATTTTGCGAAATAACTCGTCCGATGAGGGAGTATCCCCATGTAGATTGATTACATGTGCTGGACTACGGTCACTTCGGATGCCCTTAAGTGGCTTACTAAAAAGGAAGTGACTGTTTAAACAAAAATATCGAATTATAACTCGTTTTTTTGTGTTAAAATGTGTTTTATTATTACTTACACTTGAAATATTGTTCATCGGTATCGATTTATAGGGAAATGCTACGGTAAAAAGACAGAAATCACCCGAACGGAAAGAACCACATCCTTCTTTGTTTTTTTTTCCTTGTTAGGTTTTCCCCATATCGAATTGGAATTGGAAATCGGATTTTTTTCAATGAAATACCATTCGAGGTTGTCAAATTTGATAAAATTATTAATAAGTAAGCAATCTGGTTTTAGAATTTGAATTTGAAATGATGATGATAATTTTAAGCTTCGTTAATTTCACATATATTTTGCTTATGGAACATTAGGTCAGGTTATTCTCGTATATTGTTTCCTTTTGTTCTTAAGAGTTTTTGTGTGCTGAAGAGTTAATTTGTTTACTTTTAGAAAATTGACAGGTCTTTTGTCTATATTTGTCCAGTAGTTTTGAAATTTTAAAAAAAAAACTGAAAATAAACGGGGGAAAAAAAGTTCCGAGCCTCATGCATGAAATTTAGATTTTCTTGCTGCTGGAAAAATTTTATTGTTATTATGTTCTGAAAACAGAGTGAATGATTAATTATTGGACATTCTGTTTTCTGGAACTAATTTTAAGCTGACCTACATATGTTTGCTGATGAAGCTGAAATATAAATCAATGATTCAGCAGACTTTAAAAGTATTTATGCATTTAAAAATTAAATGGTTGTCGATTGTTTTTAGGTATCAAAATGAGCTACCAAAGAAGATTAAAGCAAGGGGAAAAGATGCTCATTTAAATCACGAAGAATTATGTCAACTAATGAAGTGGAAACAATGTGTAAGTTTTTAATGCAAATAAAATTATTCAAAAAAACAGAATTTTTTATTAAAATGATAATTTTATTGCAGAGGGGAAAAGCTTATCCACAATTAAATTATTTAGTTAAAGTAAATACTCCAAGGGCAGTTATGGCAGAAACAAGGAAAGCTTTTCGTAAACTGCCAAACTTGGAGCAAGCTATTACTGCTTTGAGCAATTTAAAGGGAGTCGGAACTACAATGGCATCTGGTTTGTATTATCGTTATTTTTTGTGAATTATAACATTTGTGAGATTTCATGATTCAGAGTGAATATAATATCTTAGACACTCTGCGATCTGAAAATTAACTTTTGTCATTTGAAATTTTTTATGCTTTTTGGGAGAGTTTTTTTTTTACAACTCAGTTTATTTGCTTTGTAGCACTACTGGCTGCAGCTGCCCCGGAAACAGCCCCATTTATGGCCGACGAATGTTTGATGGCCATACCGGAAATAGAAGGCATCGATTACACTACTAAAGAGTATTTGAATTTTGTAACACACATACAACAAACTGTTGAGCGACTCAACAAAGAATGTAAGTGTTGTTTTGGTGGCGGGGAATAAAGAAATTTTGTTAAGTCCTCACTTATCGTATTTTAATTTATTGTAGCAAACAATGGTCATGGCGCATGGAATGCACATCAAGTCGAGCTTGCTTTATGGACACATTTTGTAGCCAATGAACTTGACCCTGATTTACTTAATGCCATTCCTCAAGCTAATGGAAAGTCTAGTGTTTCACATCAGAATGGAGAAGTCAAGAATGTAACAAATGTAAGTGTGATTTTTTAAAACAAAGTAAGTTGCGCAAATGTTTAAACTTTTTACTTATTGGGTGTTTTTTTTTAGAATGAAAACGACAATTCAGACACAGAAAGTTCCATAGGAGCTGGTAAAGTTAGTAGTGGAGGCCCACCCCCTGCTGATATTTTGGATGACACAGCAACCTCATTCGGAGGTGAAGATGATTCCCCCTTACCAGCTCCTGAAACAGCACCTAGGGTAAGTAAAAAGGTATTGATCTTTTGAATCACTGTAAAAATGATTCTTTTATTTGTCTGATCGGTAGCGAGAAGTTTAAATTTTTTTTAAAATTGACAAGAATCCAGCTAGTTTACTCTCTTGACGCCTATTTTTTAAATTGAAACGACTCTGGCGCTCTTGACGACCATTTTTAAAACTAAAACGACCGTTAGAGCTTTTTCGTGGCCTCTTCAAAAACTAAATTTGGCTTTTACGCATGCCGATCGGATATTTTTTTTGCAATTATTAACGGTAAGCTATGACCGCTCATGTTACTAATTTTTTGTATCAGATCGAAGAAGAAACCAACGACTCGTTAGCAAGCGGGACGTCGGCAACAAACGAGTCTACAACAAACGATGCCGATGCTACAGATCAACGGCAAACTGATGAAGAAAGCCAAGATCCACCGCCTGCTAAAAAATCTCGAGTTGAGGAAGATGAAAAATGATTGTAAAACGTGAAAAGAAGAAAAGAAAAAAGAGGAGGAAAAAACACTGTCTTTTTACTGTAAATGTGTTCTTTTTTTTCTTTTTCTTTTTAATTTTTATTTTTACAAATTATTTTTTTTTTGTGCAGATCTAGAGTGATTAAAACTTAACAAGGCCTGTTTGTGTCGGATATTTAAGCCAAACGCTGTGTATTAATTTCGAAAATCTGATTTTTGTTGGCAGTAATAACCGACGCAAAAAGGCAAGGTTTCAACATTTACTGAACAAAGTGGGCGTTCTTCTTCTTACACTTTTTTTGAATCGTAGTGTAATTGAGATTTGAAAAATATTCTATTAGTAATCCATGAGTCTTAAAAATAGTTTCTTTTTTTTTTATCAAACCCGTTTTGTCGATAAATTCAGTAAGAAATCGTCTGTGCTTTGCACTTTTAAGCTTTCTTTTTTTTTTTTTTTAATCCTTACATTCCAGTTTTTTAATTTTTTATTTTAATCGCTCCCGCAATGTTTTTTAAAATGTTGAAGCTTAGGACGAATCGATTTAAAACAAAGGATTTTTTTTGAAATAATTAATTTAAGAAAAAAAAAAATGCAAGAGTTTAGACCTGTAATTTATTCGTTTTAAATTGATATAAACTTATAAATAAAATACTTAAAAAAATGAAAAAAAAAAAAAGGAAAAATCATAAAAAAAATAATGAATTGTGTATGATATAAATTTAAGGTAGGATATACCTCTCGGCATACTCATTTTTTTCCGTATCTCCCCCCTCTACTTCTTGTAATTAAATGGATTATTTTTTAATTTATCCGGAGCTATTTAATTAAATTGTTAAAGAAAATAATATTTCGCTCTGTTAGGGCTCTTTATAAAATAGTTATTTAAAAAAAAGACTGGATCGTTCATATCGTTGGACTTTCGTGTAATAGTTTTTAAATTATTTGTATCTTTTTTTGATTTTAAATATGAATGGAAAATCTTTTTTTTCAGCTTTAAAAGTTGGAACGAGTTGGTTTTTATGATTATCGAGATAAAAACTTGGTATGAGGACAGATTAAAGAGCTAAGAGTTACCAAATTTTAATATTCTTAGTCTTTGACAAGTTTTTTTCTCTATGGTAATTTCGTTTTTCTTTTGAATAATGTAATCGGACAAAAGAAAGGAATGTTTGCAAGGCGTTTATAAGGGTAACCCTTCCACTGTCCAAAAAAAAAGAAAGTAAAATGATTTAGCGGCCATTTTGAAATGTTAAAACCTATAAACGGTCTTTTGAATCTGGAAACTCGTTTGTGGGTTGCCATAGCGAAGCTAATTCCGATTTTTAATAAACTTTCAGTTTAAAGATGGCTATAAAATCAGTTGGTCAAGATAAACCTCAATCGCCCATTAATCGCTTTCTTTTCTTGTGATTGTATGAATGACACGACACATGCACAACCAAGCGGCGAAATATGAACTATTTTTATTCGAAATCGGAATCGTAACTCAATTTCACACATTGCAAATTTCAAGCTTCAACGGTTTCAAGACCTTCTGCTTTTCGATTGGCAATCTTGAATCCGTAAAATTGGCTAACATGGAAGTGACGTCACAGCAATGGCGGCCTTTCCGTTGTAAGCGTCAGTTCCGAATCATTGCTCGTTTGTTTAAATGAGTATTTCGTGAATTTACTATTGTTTAAAACTGTAGAGTGCTATGTGACAAAAATTAATGCTGCATCTAATGTTCTCATATCAATAATAGCGTTTTGAGGAATTATGCAAAATTTTAATTTTGCGATTTAGTGGTGATTTTTGGTTAAGCATAAAGGTCAAGTCTTGCAGCTATGTTATTTACGGTTGTTTCTTATGTTTATTATTACCTAACCTTAACTGGTCACAATCAAACAAACCACAGATCAATTAATTCGTTTTATTTTATAAATCACACGAAATTATTACTCTGGAAAACAATTTTATATGTACTCTGATGATTAACCAGGATGATAATCACTAACCAGTTGAGGTTAAGTTATGATATTTACATTAAAACTCATAAGCCAATTGCAAAGCAGCTTTGAAGGTATTCCGGGTATGATAACTGGTTTCTGCTTGTTCAGTTATCATCTTTTTCTTGTGACAAAGTCACGTGGCTGTATTTTTGTTGTACGTATACATACTTTTCGTTTACATAAGATTTTTCATGTCTAAAAATTTTCAAACGTTATTCATTAATTAATAGACCTGCGGTTTTATTTCTTACTTTTGAAACTGCTTAAGAGTGATACTTTGTGCTAACGGAAGATTTTAACAGCTTAAAATAATAATCAGATTGGAAAAGTGGACCTCAGGCCTGATAAAAAAAAAATGTCAGATATAATTCGTTTATAGCTGATTCGGTTTCGATTTCAGTTGAATTTTTTTTTCAACTGCCACATTTGCACTTGTGTGTTAAATGCATACTAAAGCCCTAAATTTTTAACCTGTATATTTTGGAAGTGAAAGGGTTAATTTTCTGTAATTTTAATTCCGTGCATGGCTTTCAACCATATTTTTCTCATAAATTGCATGGAATTGACATTACTGAAGTGATTTTATGAGTCTTAGGTCATTAAAATTTTAGAGCCCTTAAAAATCGCACTTAGTCTACAGCTGTAAAGCTCGATTTTTTTTTAAATTTATTGTAAACGGTATACAATTTATTTATAATTCGCCTTAACGATGCCGAAGGATAGAATTTAAAAATTACAATTTTAAAAAAAAAAAAAAAGAATTTAGGTCGTTTTGAATTTTTTTTAAAAAATATAATTTTTGAACTTATGTCGGATATTTTTTCATTTTTCTTGTAATTAAGTTCGCCAAAACGAAACTCTGCTTTAGGTATAGCGTTCCAGGTGCAGGGCTATTAAATTTTGCAATGAATTAGTTTAAGAGCAAAAGAGCAAAATTATTGAAAATTTTCAAATCAATTTTTTAGTTAAATTTCCTGAGGCTTTGTTTTTTAATCATTTTTTTAAACATGTTTTTTAATGCACTGTGATTTTGATGAGACTAAAAAAAATTGAACAACAATAAATATTTGGAATTTTAATTTTTCGCGCATTTTCCCATTTTAAAATTTTTTTGCTTGCATTTTTTTTTTAGAATCAATACCAAAACCAATCGCACTTTATAATTTTATAATCATATACGAGTTGTCTATTCGAAAAGGGGGAATTTTTTTAAATTTTTTTAAAAAATGTTTAGCCCCTTTTACTGAGAAACACTGAATTTATTGTAAAGTATATATACCCCTTCATGCTATATTTTTTAGACATTGTAAATAATTATAATGGGCCAAATCGATTATCGCCCGTTTATTATTATTATAATTATAAAAAATACAGAAAAAAATCGAAAAATATTTCCCTTTAAAAAAAAGTCGCAAAAAATGGTGTTTAAAACTATCCCATAATTTTTTGACTCAAAGTGATAACTGTCGAAGTTGTTAAATGATTGTTGTCGAAGAAGCAATCGATTCGATATTTTTTAAAAATCAATTGGGCTATGATCTAAAAATTTAAATGTTTTTAGCGAAATTGAAAACATGGAATAATTTACTTTGTTCTGTTCTACTATTTTTTTTTAACTGGGGCCATTGTACATTAACAGGTTGTAATTACTAATGGACGGGTGAATATTAATGAAATATTTTACGTGAATGTGGTGAATTCTGTCGCTTTTATAGGCAGTGACTTATCAGTGAAATCTCTTTAAATTATGACAGTTTAGTACGATATATTTAGGAAATGAATCGAACCTTTGTTTACCCATTTATTTTTTTAAAATATTTATTTTTCCTCGGCCAATTAATGATTGATTGTATTTGGAGTGGGCAAAGCCAGTGGCATGTGCTTTTTAGATTTATTGGTTAATCGATTTCTATGGATGTAATGCTTTTTATTACCTTTTTTTTTTGTAAATCGATAAATATATAATTTTCATGAGTTTTTTGTTTAAGTCATGAAATGATCTCTTAGTTCCATTCAATTTTACAACCTGTATGTTACTCTATGGTTGACGTGACAAGGTATATCCACTGTTTTAAAACACATTTTTAAGGTAATTATTTGTAGTAAAGCGCCTTTTACATGTAACGTAGTACATAAGTATCGTCTCATTAATCTTAGTAATTTATATATTAAATAGATTAAAAATTTTTTCTTTTATTATTCCAAAGAGCAGTAAATAAAGCGATTCTTTTTGTAAATTGTTTTTTTTTTATTTTTGTTTTAAAATTTTTGAGAAATAACATCAATACGCATTGAATAATTTATCAATTGGCAAATTTAAAAAATATTTGACGAAAAAAATTTGAAAAATAACGGAAAAAATAAATTAACCAATCAGAATGAAGACACCATTTTGATTTCGTTAGTCAACTGATATTTACAGAAAACGAAGGTTATTTATCGGTTGAAAATGAGGTTATACTTATGAAATACAGGATAGTGATCGCTTCTTTATTTTAAAATACATTTTTCGAATTGAAATAAAAACCTGTGATTGTTTTAAAAACAAAAATCCGATGTTCATTTGGGCTGAATAAAAATAAGCATCGTCTGCTTAGTTAACATCAGTATGGCGGCGGAGGAGGATCGCGTTCGTGGATACCGGTTTCAAGAAAATTTTTATGTTTTAAACGACAGGTAATTTGAGGAAGTTTACGTTTGAAAAGTATCGTTTATTGTTTTGTGAAAATTTAGAATGAAAAAAAAAGATGAAATGTGTCGTTAGTGTTTTTTTAAAACCGTAAAAGCATCTAATCTTTTTTTTTTTTCCAAAACGCGGTTTCGGTATTTGTCATGTGTATAATAAATCAGTATTGTGGTGAAATGATAGGCTTACTTGCCTTTATTTACAATAAGGTTTATAATCTGTGTTTAAGTAAAAGTGACCAGTGATGGAGCATTACGATTTTTTTTTTCATACGTCGAATTGATGGGATAACAAAAACATAACGTCTCTTTTTTGAAGGCGTAAAAAACGGGAGCTTCACAAACCGAATAATGAAACAGGATCGCCAAGGTAATGTGTTTTTTTTTTTTAAAAAGATAATTGAATTGTCGATAATCGCAACATAGAAATTTTTTCTGCATAAAAAGTCGTGAGGAAATGTAAGGTTCAGAACATATCAATTAAGGGCTGTATGACAAAAGGATTAGTGAATTTTAAAATTCGTATCGGAATCCAAGACTAAAAAATGGCTGTTGAAAATCCGTTTTTTTTCTTGTTCGATGAGTCCTGGATTAATGCAGATAGCTAATTCGACCATTTTTTTAAAAACATTCTTACTTGTTAAATAGCAATAGTTAAGTCAAAGAAAATGATTTTTTTCCCCATAAAAATCCTGTAATGAGAATTGAGAATGCCGTTATGTTAACCAAATTTTTTATTAGGATATTTTGCAGGCAGTTTTTAAAACAGAAACGTCGAAAAGGTTGAGTTTGAACAGACATCTGACGAAGATCCTATATGAGGGCCGATCGAAAATTTAACCTGCCTTTAGCAGCTGAAAAAAATTAGGATCATTACGTTGAAGGTCGCTTCAGCCTCATAGTTACCCCTTTCTTTTTTTTCCCATCGAGAATTTTCGTTCTTTTCATCTTTCTATGAAATATTCTCATAAGCTTCGACTTTTTTGGCCTCGAAAGAGAGTACATTGAAAACAGCTTGGCCAATATTAAGATTGTTTTACAGTATGGCTTTGAGATAGGCCTACAGGTAAAATTTGTTGATAAAAAAAAATTGTCATTTCATTTTTTTAAAACTTGTGACTCGGTGATTTTTGCACAGATATTTTTCTTGGTTTGAGCCTATTGAGTATTTACAAAAATTCGGGGCTGGCGTAGAATCCTTTTCAAAAAATTCAGCATTTCTTGCTTAAAAACTTTCTTAAAATATTTTTTGTGCTTAGAAATTTTATTCAGGTTTTATGATTCTATTAAAGCTTATGAAATTTAGTTCGAATCAAAAATTTATTTTCATTACAACTTTTTTAAGAATATTTTTTAGGCTCGTAAATTAATTGTGGGTTTTGAACATTTTTAAAATTTTTTTCAAGTTCCGTTTTTTCCTAACGATAATTTGTAGGATCCAGGGCTGCAAATCTCAACCGATTTTTGATCCCGATGACCGTGGCCAGAAATTTTTAAAGCTGATGTGACACTAGTTCTTGACTTTATCTCGAAGCAATCCGAATTAAAAATATGATTTGATTTTGAAGAATTTATCCCCTTTGCAAAGAGCTATGATATCCTGCTTTACGTTTAACAGTTTCGACGTTCGATGTTTAATAATTTTTAGAAATAGGTAATTAAATCAAGGAAAAATATTTATTTTAAAAAAAAATAGAAATATTAAAAATCTTCAATTCTGTATATTTATAAAAATTACAGAATAATCACATTTTAACTTGTAGCCGCAGCTGCAGCTTTTTCTTCCTCCCTGATACGATCTTTCTTCAAAGGACCCATAAAAGCAAACTTGTCTTGCGGGGTCTGGAAACGACCATGACCATATTTGGAAGATGTATCAATGAACTTAAGATTGATCTTCTCAAGCGATGCTCGCTTAGTATGAACCAATAGTGACTGCAACAAAAAAATTTAAAATTAATTTCTTTTTCAAAATTAAAAAAAAAATTTGCTTTCAAAATAATTTTTACCTTTCTCAAGGTGATAGGTCGTTTCTTTGAACCAGCACAACATCCCTTAATCATAACAAAATCGTGGTTGACTTCACCATAATGAGGGAAACCACCCATTGGAGTAATTGTTTTTTCCGTTAGATCGTAATCGGTAGACGCGTTGTTCTTGATAACCTTTCAAAAAATAAAACAAATGATTAATTTAAGCCCATAAAATTCTGAAAAAAGGAGAAAAATTTTACACTCCATGCTTAATTAAAAAATCTTAAAATCAAGCAAGTGCAGTTATTAGTTGAAAACCAAAATCATGACTGATAATTAGTCATGCTTAAATGTCAGTATCTCAGTAGGAAGGCAACAGTGTTTCATCCTCATTGTTGTAATAACTTAGGATAAGGCATACAAAACTAGTCATCACTACTGACAAAAATCAACTAAAACTTCAAGCATCAAAATTTTAAAGACTAATATTTTACCTTGCCGTCCTTCGTGTGCACCCCTTGCCCAAGTCGATAAATTTTCTTATTTAATTCAGTTCTGTGGTGGTAACCCTTTTGACCAGCACGAGCTACGGTGAACTGAACTCGGGAAGGATGCCAAGCTCCAATACAAGCGACCTTTCTCAAACCCTTGTGCGTCTTACGGGGTAGTTTTTTAGTATGCCACCTTGATGTTACACCTAATAATAACAAATCCATTAGTTTCAAATCTTAAAAAATTTCGTCTTCACATTCCTTAATAATTTGAGTTTGTTTCTTGCATGGTCTACCTCCCTATTCATCGCCCGATGGGCTACAGAAAGATACAGGAATATGCTAGCTGAATCCACATTCAACAAATTAATGTCGAGTACGACTCATTGATCTATGATGCCACAGCTGAGAGATATACTGTATTAGACAGCCTCAAGAGCCGTTGGGGCAAAGTAACCCCTTGATTACTTGCCCGAGCATCAATTTTAAATCAAAATAATTAAGAATGCAAACTAACCCTTGTATCCTTTTCCCTTAGTAACAGCAATGCAATCAATCATTTCATCTTGAGCAAAAACTTGCGAAACTGGAACAGGCTTTTCAAGGTGTTCCTTAATCCATTGCACTTTCTGCTCTGGTGTACCTCCATTCAACTGAATTTCCATAATATGTGCCTTCTTCTGGCGCAGCTTAAGAAGTTTCATCTAATAAAACAAAAACAGTAATTATTCTACTGTCAAATTAATGAATTGTTTTTCGGTAAAATTAATTGGTTTGTATTCTGCATGGTCTGCCTCCCTTATCATCACCCAATGGGCTCCAGAAAAGTTCAGGAATATGCTGACTGAGCCCACATCAAACAAAAGCCTGATAGAGCTCATTGCTCTATGATGCCACAGCTGTAAGATATACTGCATTGTGCAGCCTTGGTGCTGTTAGGGCAATATAGCCCCTTGACTATATTGCCCAGCATCAAAATTACAAAAAATTTAAAAAAAGATTCTTACCTGAGTGTGAGCGATGACTCGAATAACTTTGCAGTATTTAGCCATCTTCCTGAAGGACTTCTCGATGGACCTTTTGCCCAAATCATCTTGCCATTTTTTTGATGCTTTAGTGAAGGCCTTCTTCTTTGATTTATACCTGTTAAAATCATATTTTTAAAGCAAGGGTAGCCTCATCTGTTATAACAGAGCGGAGACATAATTCCTTGCATCTGATCGGAATAAAATCATCAATCAGATAATACAATAACTCATAATCAGCATGTTGCTGATTAGTGGAGTTAATCCACATGATTAGTAAATTCATAAATAGTTAGAAGTTTCTTGTTTTAAAAGTTCACAATCTCAGACCGCCCTAGTAAAATATCTTCATTACTTTCAGTTATGTCTAACCAAATCAAAAACCAAATCATCATCGAAAGTGAACAAGACTGCATAAATAAATAATTAACAGTCATAATTACCAGTTCTTGTAAAATCGACGACGGCAATCTTCTGATAAATGTTCAGCCCATACAGATACATATGAGGTCATGCCATGTGCAGTGTCTACATAACCCACAGCTCCTACAATAACCATTGGAGGAGCTTCCAAAATTGTTACTGCTTCTACAATTTCCTTTTTATTCACCTCTGTAAAAAGAAAGTTCAATTGTAGTTACAAATTGATACAATTTCTCTAACACGTGGCGATTCATGAGATTTGCTTCAGTCCTATCATTCACGTTCATGAATTTTCACATTAAATGTATATTGGCTCTACAGATTTCATCACGTGCAAAATTATTTATAAAATTTGCAGTATAGTTAATGAAAAATAAGTACTTACTCGACCCTGGCCTATCGGCTTCCCTTAATATATGGGTCATACCAGCTTTATAACCCATGAAGGCAGTTAAGTGAACCGGCTTTGAAGGATCATCCCTTGGGAAAGCCTTTACTTTACCACGATGACGTTGGGATCTTTTTTTAGGGTAGAATCCCATGGACCCATGGCGGGGAGCACTGAATTTACGATGAGACTAAACATAAAAATTGAAAAAAAATGTTAGTCAATGCGGCGAAATTTCCTCAAATTTTTAACATTTAAAATCTCGTTAAATATTGGTGCGAAATAAAATCATTCGGGTATTTATTAAGTTTACGATTTAAATAACTGATTAATAACAATAAATGTAAAAGACAAGCGAAAATAATTGAGGATTAATGAAGATAAAATTTTTCGAAAATTCAACTCACCATTTTGAACGTCCGCCACGTAGAAGACAAATTACACGAATGGACGATTGGACGTTGCGGAAATGGAATCAAGATGGCGTCCCGTCTCAACCGGAAGTTGTAATCATGTCTAAATCTGTTTTTAAACTATTTTTCCATTATTGAGTTTAAATAATCGCTTTAGTAGCCTCATAATTTATTTTTTTAATAATTATAATTTTTTTTTGTGATATGCTAAACGACGAGAAAATTTTTAACAAATATTTCAGCCGTTAAAAAAGTTGAGCAGTCACCGTACAAAACATTGTGAAATCTACGCGACTATGATTAAACAGCTTTGCTAATTGTAAATGAGAAAAACAATGTGATCGCGTACCGATTCGTATTAATTTTACAATGCTTGTAATATGTGAAAACAGAATCAGTGTGAAATTGAACATCAGCTTATTTATAAAAACTTAGGCAGAATTTCAAAATGTAAGTAAACTCAATCTTTTTCTTTAAGGGAAAATATGTCCGTGTTTAAAGTTTTTTTTTTTTTTTTTTTTTTAAAAGCAAAAAAATCGTTTATCACTTTAAGTAGAAATTTGAATTAACTTAACTGTATTTGATCAGAACATTTTAATTAAGTTTCAATTTGTTGCAGGTAATAATATTTTAAGAGTAGTGAGAGAGACATTTATAATGCAGGAACCTGAACGAAAAACAACGGGGGAGCATCACTTTAGTTCTAGAAAGACTGATATGGGAAGCATTAAAAGTACAGAATCTGATTTGATCAAGAATGAAAATCCTGCTTTTATAAATCGCAATGAGTTTAATAAAATTTGTGCAGAATCATTCTGTACAAATGAGGAAGTTGCAGTTTCTGTTTTACATCAAAAAAATTTAGATCAGATTACAGAAAATCCAAAAGATGTTTTGATGGTGAAAGAAAATAATATGGATATTGATGAACGGAGCAAAGGAAGTAGTATGGATGTTGATAGTTTAATCAAAGATGACATCATGGATATCGATCTTGAAGATCATATGGATGTTGATAATGAGCTGATGAATAATAGTAATATTAATATAAATGGTTTACCAATGATTAATGAAGAGGTTAAATCTGCTTTGTTTGTTGAAAGATCAACAGAGGTTTCACCAACTGCTGAAAAGAATGAAACAACCAAGGCTGGAATTTATTTAGATGTGCCAAAAAATTATGTAGGTGAGGAAGTAATCCCTGAAAATGTTTTGGAGAAGACTGAGGGAGAAAATGTGGTTGCCTCAAGTTGTATTGAATCAGAAACAAGTGCTCAGAAGCTAAGAGAATCTGAAACTGAGAAAACAAATAAAAACATAGCCAATCCAGATGAAGATTTAATAAAGTTAAATGACACAGTTGGAGAGGGCAATCTTAATGTTACAACAGCTTTTAAAAGTAGTAAAAGTAATTGCCTGCTTGATAGTAGTATTGTGGACAGTAATTTAGTGATGCCTAGCACAGTTAATTCTGACGATTTGAGTTTGATCCCCAGCAATACTGCAGCTGATGCCTTGACTAATTGTAAACCAACTGACTTTTCAATTTCAAATTTCAATGATGAGGCTAATTCTGGTATTTTATTGGATACTGAAGCAAATGAAAACTTAAATAGGACAAGTGGGCCAAGTAATGAAGTAAAACTTTTAGTTGAAGGTGAAAATAATGCCATGGGTGAAAAAATATTAGACAAAAGTACAAATGAAGATGGAAGTTCTTTGAGAAATGATTCAAGCAATCAAAATTCTAAGAATGTTGCAGAAGTTAGTAGAACTAATGATTCTGAAGAATTGAATGTGGAAAAACATGAAGATAAAGAAAAAAATCCTGATAATGGAGAAAAAGAGATCAGTATGGATATGTTTAAGCCTTCGAACGAAGATGGCATTAAAGAAAAATTGTCCAAATGCCAAGATGAAGATAAAGAGGAGTTAATTGTGAATGTAGAGAAGAATAATGATAGGGACTCAAGAGAACAGTACGAGGCTCAAATTCAGGAAAGTGACCAAATGGAAAAACTAACTAAACCAATGAATACCGGAGAATCTCAATCTTTAATCTGTGAAGAAACAATGGATTTTGATTCTGAAGAAAATGGGCTTAGCAAAAATGTACATCAGCTGAAAAATAATTCTGAGGGAGGCGTTTCAATTCTAGAAAAAATTTTAAAAACATCTAAACCTGTAAACGAAATCAAAGATGCTTTGGATGAAGTAAGTGAATTAGCTGAAATTAGTGAAGAAAAAAATCTAACTGACCCATTTACAGATACTAAACCTGGAGAAAAAATTAATAATTTATTGGAAGACGAAAATGATGAAGTACCTTTCGGAATAGTAGCTACTGCCACAATAGCTCCAAATGAATTTGAAAATTTAATATCTGCTGGTGATGTTAATGAAGAT
This sequence comes from Liposcelis brunnea, assembly GCA_023512825.1. Classification (NCBI taxonomy): domain Eukaryota; kingdom Metazoa; phylum Arthropoda; class Insecta; order Psocodea; family Liposcelididae; genus Liposcelis; species Liposcelis brunnea. The sequence continues at coordinate 5,364,892 of CM042071.1, forward strand.
CAATTAACTGAAGAAAGTACTGAGTTGGGTGAACCTGAAAGTTCTGTCCCTCAGTTGGCTGATTTAGCAATGAAGGTTGTAATGGAGAATAAAGGAGAAGAAACTTCCGTGCCTCTTAAAGGGAAAAAAATAAATAAAAAACCTATTCGAATAAAAACTATAAAACAGGAGAAACTAGATTTTGGTTTTGAAGGAGAAAGTTGCGGTCAGTTTGAAGATCAAATAGATATTAAGCCGAATTTACCTTTACTAGAAAACGCTTTTAAGGGGGAAGATAAGCCGAAAAGAAGTAAAAAAAAGAATTTGAGGAAAACAAAACGCCATAACAAAGGAATAAGAAAAATTTTACAGCAGAGATCAGAAGCAAAGAAACGAAGAGAGAATAAAGTGCTGGGTAAAAATTCTGATTCTGATGCACAACTTGTGGTTGAGGATGGAGCTGACGAAAATTCAAAGAAGAGCCCGGATAAGAATAAAGGGAAGAAAAAATACGATCGTACGTTGGGAATCCTTAAAAAATTACAAATTGATATGAATGATATGCCATCTTCAACAAAACGGAAATTAACACGATCTTCACTTAATGAAACACATGTGAATGAAACTAGCCCTGTTCGTAAAAGAACGAGATTAAGTCTTCCTGATTTGAAGAAGGAAAACAGGTCGTTGAGGTCTACAGTTGATTCGACTCCGAAGAGTGAATACGTAAAGAAGCCAGAAGAAAACGCACCGATTCCAACTAAAAGAAGAAATATTGCTGTAAAAAGCACAACAGCTCAAGTGAAATTTAGAAAAGATTTAAAAATCGTGGAAAAGAAATTTAGAAATGTAGCTAGAAAACGTGGGCAGCCATATTTTAAAAAACGAAGCGATATTGAACCAGCGCCTATTTTTGTAGATACCAACTTCGGGAGCCAAAATATTGACATGTTTATAAATGAAAATGAAGATGATGAGCCAGTTTTGTTTTATGATAGCAGAGACAAGGATGATCACGATAAGGTACGGAAGTGTAAGATTGTAATTGAAAGAAATCCTGTTTTCGATAGATTGTTACGTGTAAAAAAATCAGTTAATAAAATCGAACCGAACTTATGTGATTTATGTGAGCCTAAACGAGTCTTCCTAACAAAATCGTCGTTAGCTGAACATATTAAGGATGAACATATTAGCAATTTATCAGGGACTTCAGCATTACCTCAGACTAAAAGTGAAGTTGAAGTGCATAATGAAACAAAGTCGTGTAGTGTATGTAAAAAATTTTTTCATTCAAAAAACAGGTTAGCAGCTCATGTGAAAACGTGTAAATCTGAAATATCTGAAAAAATTATAAATCAAGTTCCTGGAGTTGATTTAAGGAATTTGGGGAACGTTACAATTTCATTGTCTTCACCTGAAGTTAACAAAAGCGAAGAGAAGAAAAGTGTTACTACTGTTAATTCGATAAAGCATGAGTGTGAATTATGCCAAAAAAGATTTTTAATGGCTGCTGGGCTGAGGTCACATATGAAAACACATAAAAATTCAGAGAAGAATAAGTCAAGTCTTCCAAAACCTGGTAAGTTGAATTTAATGTGTAATATTTGTGATAAAACATTTAGGTTTTGTTCAGATTTAGCTGAGCATATATCATTTCATTCACTTACAAGTGAAAAAGAGAAAGAAATATTAACTTCAAATTTGAAAAAAATTAGCAATATTCAAATTAACATAGAATCAATTCCTGAAACTGAATCGTCAGAATCTGAAACTGATAATACGACAGATGATGATGATGATTCATCTGATTATAGTTATAAAGGAAAAATTAAAACAAGTTCTAAAATGTATTTTGCTCCTAATAAATGTTTTGAATGTGGTAGAGTATTCACCATAAAAGCTGTTTATGAAAGGCATGTTGGTTTAATATCTAAAATATCAAATTTAAAAGATCAGGCTAAATGCCCAGTTTGTGATTTAGAAATAAAATTCCGTTGTAAATTAGGCGCACACTTAGAAACTCATAAGCCTCAAACTGAAGAGCAGTTAATTTGTAAAAAATGTAATAAAACATTCCGATGTGAGAATAATCTTATTAGGCATGAATTAGAACATGAAGGGAAGTTAAAAGTTAATTGTCAGTATTGTAGCTACAGCTTTCATTCGATGTCTGATTTATATGCTCATCAAGAGGAGTGTAAATTTAAGTGTAGCGAGTATAAATGTAATTTGTGTAAAAGAGTATTCACAGCTAAATGGAGATTAGATTTACATATGAAAACTGATGAGAAACATGGCACAGATCCACAACAGCCTAATACATATTTTTGCGATCAATGTGGGAGAGAATTTAAGCATTTAAGTGTGCTAAAAAGGCATGTGGATAGCCGTTGTGGTACTGAACCATTATATGAATGCCCTGATTGTGATAAAAAATATTTTAGCCAAGGTTCTTTAGCTTCTCATAAACGTACTCAGCATTCTACTGAGAAGAATTTTATGTGTCAGTATTGTAGTAAAGATTTTTTTACAAAACATCAATTACATAGGCATGAATTAAGGCATAATCCGGATATTAGGCCATATCGGTGTAAATATCCGAATTGCGATAAAACATACAGGCAGCCGGATAGTTTAAGAGCGCATGAATGCGAGCATACTGGATTATACCCGTATGTTTGCGAGTTTTGCGGTTTGCAATTTTCAAATGTTAAGTCGTTGAAGTTGCATAGGAAGAGTTCAAATCATTGGTCGGATGTAGAGCCTAATAAGGTTGTAACGCAAGCTTGTCGACAGAAGCACTTAGGGAAAAAGTTGGGGGAGAAATACTTAGAGGGGAAACAGGTTTCTGAAGAGGAAGAAATTGATCCTGAGGGTCATGAAGATGAGCCAAAGAATTTAGTTATCAATGAAAGTCAGTATGAAGGGGTTTACAATGAACGGATTGCAATACCACAACAAGTTCCTCAATATTCGAATTTACAACCTTTTACTGTTAATCATTTAATGCAAAGTCAGCAATCGTCTGTGCTTGTGCAGTCTGCTCATCCTCTAGCAACTTACACGCAAGCTATTGAAAATTATTTTGTGATTGCATCTCAGCAAGAACCTATGGCTGGAGTTCATCACTCGATGATGAATTAGGAAGCCAGGCGCAGAGATATTTAAGCCAGATAAGGGGGTAGCTTGTAAGTGCCAAAATTATTCAACTGTGATAATACTCTAGTCATAAAATGAAAAAAAGTTCATAGGAAAGGATTTAATTGTAATTGCCTGTAATTTAATTTTTAAAATTATAGTTTTTAAAACGAAACGAAACAAAAAGTATTGCATTTAAGTCATAAACAGATAAGTCTGAATAGAATTAATCTATATTAGAATAAGACATTGAAAAATAAGTCATTTGATTAAAATAATAGGACGATCATTCTGGGTCTACTGCGAATCTTATACAATTACAGTAATATTAATATTGGAATTATAATTATAATGTTGTAACAGGCTTCTTATCGCAAAATAATAAGCATTTAAATTCAATTCCAAATATTTCTTTTGAAAATTATTATTTAGGATTCAGAGTTATCTGCAGATATATAAAACAGATTGTTAAAAGATTTGAATTCGATGGAGGCCATAATCATCTAATTTTATTTTTTGACAATCTGTTATAAAAATTTCATATTAAGATTTGTTCTTACTCATGATGCTGTTTTTCATTTCCATATTTTTCACGAAAAATAGCATTAATTGCAATCGTTGTTTATATGGCTCTTTTATTATTTTGGAATTGAATTTTAACTGCTTAAATTGTTTTTAGATTTTAATTTTTATTTAAAGTTCTTTTCTATTTTTTTCACTTGAGCCATATTTTGAACAAAATCTTAATATCAAATTTTTATTTTATATTTGCAGAACTAGATCCTCTAAAAATCGATACGGATAAACCTTCAGGGGAACCTAGCGCTTCCGCTTTTTCAGTTCAAACTAAAACTAGCAGGAGAAGTAAGGCTATAGTGATGAAATTTCGAAGGGAAAACGTAGTGCCTGAAATTAGACCAACCGAACCGGCTGGTAAGCCATTAGAGTGTATCAGCATCGTAGACAGCCCTGCTAGTAAGAATCCAGATTTGCCATCAAGACGAAAAGGGAAATTGAGAGAACCCTCGCCGGATATTGAAATTTTAGAAGAAAAAATTAGTTTAGGCACGCCATCAGTTTCTACTAGAAGTCAATCGTCGCCAGTTAAAAGCCCAAACAGCAAACAATTGCAAGATAACATTTCTCCTGGTAGATCGAAAAATAAAAGAGAAAGATAAATTTTGTTAAAAATATTAAATGTTTTGAAAATTTATACGAGATTTTTGTTGTTGTTGATTTCGTATTGAAAAGTTATTAATTTTTTGACTTGAATAAAGCAGAAGTTAGTCGTCAATTTGAAAGAATTAAAAATTATCACCATACGACGAAGTTATCTTTTCTGCGAGTTTATTTTTTCCTATTTTTTATGTAATTATTATTTGAGAATTTTTTTACGATGAATTGTTTTTTTTATTCTTAAGAATTTTTTGTTATGAAATAAGATGTAGATTTCTAAACAGCTGAAAAGTGTGGCATTCGCCGTGTCGCACTTTGAAACGTACTCCATTGTATAAACAAGAAAAATCTCTTAGTCTTGACAAGCACTTAATAACCTTTTTCAAATGATCAATTTCAGAATATTTAACAAAAACTGCAGAAATAAGTATCCTATTCAAAATTAATAAATAAAAGTATTATTTGCTACAAGTTTTTAAATGCTACTGCTATTTGAATTTAAAATAAAACAAAAAATTTAACCAAAATTTTGGCTTCCAACTCATGTTCTATATTTATTGGAATTTTTTTATTAAAATACGTAAGTTGTTATTCCTACCCGCGTTTCTGCGATGACGCCATTATAAAAAAAATTGAAATTTAATTGTTTACTTTTGTTACAACATTATAATTGATATCAATATAAAATATGTATTTTATTACACGTCATTTGATAATTTTTTAAACCTTTATAACGAATTCAATATTCATTAAAAAATTTTCTTGTAGCAGACAACGTTTTCCGCCATTTTCCAGACCTCGTTTTTTTAAGTAGATGGCGGTGACGAATTCCTTTCTGCTGTCAGTTTCACTTCAGTATCAGTTCGAGTTCAGTCAGTTTTCAAAACAACTCGAACGGTGTAGGTTTTCGAGTGGCGTGTGTGTTGTTTATTTACGAATAAAAGTTCGAGTCAGGAATAATGCAAAAAGACTTACATTTGACTATAAACATTGCTTTATTGGTAACAAAGTCAACAAAATATAAGCAGAAAATAAAAATTAAGTTATTGAAAGAGAGGCGAATACTAAAGACTAGTTTTTGTGTTTAAAGTGAAAGTTTTCGAGTCGCCGTACTTATTGGATGATATTACAAGTACGATCAAATCTTTCACAAAAGTAAGTAACCAAAATAATAAATATCAGTCATACTTTCTTAAAAAACCCCCATTTGTTTACTCTCCCCATCATACAGAATAACTGAACAATAATTTTTATAAAATACAAATAATTATAAATCAGTCTACTTCATTATTAATACTAGGTATATCAGGAAGGAAATTAAATGAGTAATTATCTTGACAGGCACATTTTATATTTGCAAGTTTGTAAAAAAAATTGTTACTTGCAAGGGGAATTAATTCAATCAATCATGATTAAAAGCAGGAAGACTAATAATTTAAATTGATTGTTTATTTTGTTTTGAAGTTGACAGAAAATTATGGTCCCAGTCTTAAAATACCTTGACCTTGTATATTTTCCCCATTAAATTTTTTGGTTTATTTTCCATAAAATAAAAATGACTAGTTTTTAAAAAAAAAAAAAAAGTAGTTTAGTGCCTAAAAATTAAATTTTTTTTTCTTCGTTGCCTTAATGAGTTCCAGTTTAGAAAATCACTTTTTGTGCCGTTTTATCAGGAACACAAATTCTTAAAAAAAAATTTATACACTTTTTAAGGATTCGTAAACCTACACACACTTTTAAATATTCTTTCAAACACTAGATTTTAAGAGGTATAAAGTTGCTTGCATGCTAAAATACTATGTTTTCAGGTAACCTAATTGATTTTAATTTTCTTGATGATTTCCAAATTAATTTCTAGAGTTTTTAAAATGCTTTGTACAGAGGCATTATTATTGCTGATTGAAAAATAAATTTTTAAAGCTTAGGTTTAATACATCAATCACTTATATTTAACATTTTTTTACTTTAAAAATTTTTTTCATCCCTGATTATAAAGTCAACAAGAGTCAAGTACATGACGAAACCTCTTGGAAGATTAAAGGTTAAGGTGGTCAGGTGATTTTAAAAACTGAATTTTTCAATTTTAAATACCTAACTGATGGTAGACCACCTTAATCAATTGGCCTAAATAAAAATCATAAAACTATTTTACCCTTAAATAATAAAAAAACAATTTCAAATTCTTACCCTAAAAACTTAGGCATATTTTTTTAAGCTAAAAAACTACCCTGTTACATTTTTGACTAAATTATTAAACCACAATTTGTATAATCAACAAATAAATTTTAAAAAAAAAATCCTTCATATCATATGGCACAGAAAATATTTAAAGCTGAAAAAACCTTTTAAAAAATTTGGAAATCACAAAAATAATTTAAGTATAAACTTGTAAATAATCAGCAATTTCTTTAACTTTTACTTCTTGCCTTTTATCTCTTTTGCTTACTGATTTATTGTCAAGAATATAATAGCGAAGAAGTTTCGAAGACCATTCTACCCCTGCTGATTCAACTCCGATTCTATGCGAGGTGACTATTTTATGCTCTGGGACTGTGTACCCATCTTCAATCCACAATTCGTCGCACTTTGACAAATCTTTCTTGTTAAGCGTTTTGTCTATTTGAAAACTGATGCACAACTTTGCAGGACCGTTACAAAGCTCATGCGATTTAAATATTTTTGTTGTTTGTTTTTCTGGTCTATCAGGTCTGGGATTGTTCCTAAATTTTTGCATTTCATCTTGTCCTTGCAATGGTTCTATAGCTCTTAACAAAACAGCAGCTCCTTCTCCTAAAAAAAATTGTTTAAAGCAATTTAAGAATTTTTTTTTCTATGACGGTTTGTAAGGATAAAAACTTACCTTGACTTGAAATATTAAATAACGCATACATTCCGTATGTTAAATAAATATAAATTGTTCCTGGTTTCATGAACATAGGTTTATTTCTCTCTGTTACTTTTCCCTGAAATGAGTGTGAAGCTTTATCTTCACCTCCTAAGTAACATTCGGTTTCTACAATTCTCCCTTTAAAAAAAATTAAAGTTTAAAAACTTTTGAAAAGTTAGAAATTAAAAAAAAAAAAATATTTTTCCCAATAAAAATACCTTTTAACACAGCTCCATCGTCCAGTTGCCGAACTAATATTTTCCCCAATAATCCTTTTGCGAGATCTTCACAAGTCGTATTATAAAAGGTTTCTCCTAATCTAACACCGGTATCGGTCATTATTTCAGTGTTAACTATTTCCCTTTGAATTTTATACGTTGTTTTCGGTAAAAAATACTCTGATTCCTCCTTTTCGCACGATTCAATTTCATTTTCACTTCTCTGAGGAACATATCTCTTTCTTTTATTTGACATCTTGAATATCTTTGTTTGATTGACAAAAGGGAAAAAAAAACAAACGTAATGATTCAATCGTAATATTTATTTTCGTTTTTTCGATTCGTTAATTTCACTTCATGCCGGTTATTATAGCTTAAATTAATGAGTATTTTCAAGATAATTTAAATATTTTGTAAAAATGATTAAAAAAGTTACTTTGAAAAGGATAATACCGATTAAAAATTAGTTTGAAAACTAGATTCATCTCACCAATTGTGGTTATGTTTATATCTTGACTACAGCAGTAAATTAGTGTGAAACTGTGTCACTAGAATGCGTTCTGTCGTTTTGTTTTATTTATTTGTGACGTTTGTTTAGGGACAGGATAGTCATGAAAAATAGTTAGGGTGATATTTAATTATTGTTTAACATAACAATTAAATACGTGAAAATTAAATAGAATAAATAAAAGAATCATTTTATTCAGTTTAAAATATTTCTAAAGGAGGCTAATTTTAAAAAAAACTTAAGTAAAAATTTGGTTTTTTTGGATATTTATCCGGGATTCACTATAGAGACATGTGAATATAAACGTCATTGGTAAGGCGCTTCGTATTTAAAGTAAGGTTGAAAATTTTCGTTTTTTACTGTAGACATTTTTTACAGTACCAACGGGTCGAAATTCACAGTCTGACCAAATACTGTCCGAACTAGAATTAAAAATTTGTTTGCTGGATTCTCTTTTTTTATTTACCAAGCTGGTGGATTTGATTTTGAGATTTGAGTAAGGATTGTCCAAACGGCAACCGGAAATTTCCATTTTTGAAGTTTCCTTTCCTACTCCGTTATTTACAGCGCTGACAGGTTCGTTCTCATCACTTGTTTCTGTAGCAGAAAGTTCTGTCCTAGATGCTGGAACGTCTGTAAAACGAATCGGTACTGCATCTCGCCTTAGTCGCTTACTCCTCCCACACTTAAAGTCATTGCCTAAAAAGTGAGCTGAGCAGATTCTCCTGTTTCCTAATAAATGTTTCGGTAGTTTCCATAATTCTTCCGAAGCATTACATCGGTAAAGCCAGTCTTCATAACGATCCAATCCAGAGTCATAGCTGAAATTGTAAAACAGAGAATAAGATTTTAGTATATTTTTACATTGAGACAGTGCAGATTAGTTTAGCACTATTCAATTCAATTCAGTGGAAAATCCCTGCGGCAAAACGTAAAATATGCGACTGTTATTTTTAAATTTAAAGACTACCCTTGTTCCTTTGAAATTGACATTCCTTATATAAAAACTGAATAAATGCTACTAGTACTGCAAAACCAGGTTTTTTTCAAAAAAAATATTAAGTTCTGCCTAAAGAAAAACTCCGATTTTATTTTTAAAATGTTCCCATAAAAAAATTCTAGCATTATGAAATGTACTAAAGTCTTTCTTAATTAAAATTATTTTAATAACTTACCGTTTATCGTACATTTCATTGTCAGCTTCTTTATCATTCACCGGAAATTGAAAAAAGGAACAATTTGAATTCTTTGACGTATTCGGACATTTAAAATAATTGCACTTCATAAATCCACGTTGTGTAGACATCTATGTATCAGCCAAAAGTGAATTGCATGCGTTCTTATTACAACCGTTCTTCACTAGGAACTGTATACAAACCAGCGGGTAAAGAATCAAGGGTAGCACAAAATTTTAAAAAATTCTAACGGTACCACCGATTAAAACGTCATGCGCATGCGCGAATGAAATGAAAAATTGCTCCAAAACTCAAATGACAATTTCTCAGAGCATGGGTTTTTGTAGCAAGTGGTCACGTGGTTGGTTTTAAACCAATAAGACCGTCGATCAGTGTATTTTGCTACAAAGCGGTTATAAATTTTAAAAAAAAGGTTTGAACATTAAAATGTTACTGGTAAAGACCCTTTCAATAAAGGTGACAATGGAAAGAAACTGTAAGTTGTTTCCTTTAAAATGGCAAGTTTGTATTTAAGGAAGGGTTTACTTTTTCTGCGGAAATTTTGTTAGGTACGATTTTGAAAAATTGAATTAGCGACATCTGACATCTGAGTGACAGTTGCGCGGAACTGAAATCGTACCCCGAGGGCTAGGACCTTCTACAACAATAGCATTGGCTATCTGTATAATTTGGTATAATTTGTGACACTTAGCTCTGAAGTAAAAGGTCATCGGATTGTCTGGGAGGTCATTCAGTTAGTTTTCGACAAAGGAAAATGAAAACCTTTGTACAAAATGGCTCGAGTTAGACTAACTGCCGGACGCTCAGGGGCTCAGTTAAATGGTTTCAGCTATTTGGTTTGGAGCAAAAACTCATGGCAGAAGAAATGACTGATTATTCTCTCCAATCTTGAGGGGAAATTTTAAATAATGTTTAACTTATCAGCTTTTGTATTTGCCAGGGTGATTTGGCCATATTTTTTGTTGAGTGGGAATCCTAATTTAACCTGTTAGTACGTGTTTAATCACAATGGAAGCAACGATATTCAGATGGTGATAGTGAATTGGTAGTCTTTGTTATTAGATTAGGTAGGCGTTGGCCGCCACGCCACGAATGGCCGTTTCAACCATCGCCCGTTTCAAAAATTACCATATCATAAATGGTGGCAGCGGTAGGATCCCCAGTAAGGGTCACCTTAAAAGTTCAAAAATGGCCACTTTAAGTTTAACTGTCTTGATCGACATGAAACATCAGGAAAATATTCACTCATTTGGTTTCTCTATTTTTTTTTCAAAAAATATCTTCTTCTTGATATCAAATTTGCTTGGCCCGCATTTAGAATAAAAAAATTTACTATTTTTAATATTTATCTTCAATGAAATAAGTAATTTTAAAAAAAATTTAAAGCTCTTCAAAACTCTTTTTTCCGCTTTTGCGCGCCACCTATTAATCTTACTCGAAACTAATATATTTTGTTCTCGAGTTGACCGCAAGAGCGCTCCCTTAAAGCATGGCGTTTTAGTAAACAAAACCAAAACCGGTAAATCATAATCGTTTTGATAATTTATTTTTTATGGTAAAAATTATTCGCGTTCTTTTTGTTGTAAGTAAAATGTCTAGTGCTGCCGGTAAAAGAAGAGGAGCAAACGCGACTAAGAAAACATCTCCGAAAAAAATTAAAACTGAAACAGAAATAAATGATTCTGAAACACCTGTCATTGAAGATACTTCACCTTATTTTGAAAAACCTGAAAAAAATGCAAAAACACCTGTGAAGAAAAGTAAAAAAATCAATACAAATGATATTGAAGATATTGCTATAAAGTTAGAAACATGGCAGCCTGAAAATTGGGAAGCAACATTAAATCATATAAGAGAAATGAGAAAAAATTCAGATGCTCCTGTGGATAGTATGGGTTGTGATAAATGTATGGATGATTCAGCTCCTCCAGAGGTATTAAGATTCCAGTCGTTAGTATCATTAATGTTATCAAGTCAAACTAAGGATCAAGTTACATTTGCTGCAATGGAACAGTTAAGAAAAAATGAAAAGGGGCTGTCGATTGATAGTGTTCTTGAAATGTCAGAAGAAGAATTAGGTAAATTAATTTATCCTGTTGGGTTTTGGAGGACAAAAGCAAAGCACATAAAAGCAACAAGTAAAATATTGAAAGAACAGTTTAATGGAGATGTTCCAAATACAGTTGAATTATTATGCAGTTTGCCTGGTGTTGGACCAAAAATGGCACATCTTTGTATGAAAACAGCATGGGGGATTATATCAGGAATTGGTAAGTGTTATATTTTAATTATGAAGACTTGAAATTAGAGTGAATTAGAGAGAATTGTGGGTGATTTTTTTATTTGGAATAATTGAAAATAATTTTGTTGCAGGTGTTGATACTCATGTTCATAGAATCTCTAATCGGTTAGGATGGGTAAAAAAACCCACAAAGACACCTGAAGAAACAAGAAAAGCATTGGAATCATGGTTGCCTAAAGGATTATGGGAAGAAGTTAACCATTTGCTTGTAGGTTTCGGTCAGCAAATTTGCAAGCCTGTAGGGCCATCTTGCTCATCTTGTTCTAATTTACCATTATGTCCTTATGGAAAGAAAGAGGTAAAATCACCAAAAAAATCTAAAAAAAAGAAGGATGATTAAGTTAAATATGAAAGACCTTTTTTCTCTCAAATTTTAAAGGATATGATTTATTTCATATGTTAATGAAAAATGAGTATGATATTAAAAAAAATTTTGTAATATAAAAAATGTACATGTCAGTTAACAAAATACTTAGTAATTTTATTTTCCTTTTTTATGTTTTGATTTTTTACTTTTATTTTGAAGTCGTTCTTTTCTTTCCCTTTTTCTCTGTTCCCTTTTATTCCGTTTTATTGCCCTCATTCTCTCAATTTGATTTTTTTTGCGGAAAATTTTACTGTTTTGTACTTTTGTAGTTATCTGATGCATAACTGCTCTTTTTACATCTCTTGCTGTACGAAAATCAGCACTATTACTTTCAGCTATTAATTTTTGTTTCTGTTTTCTATTTTTCGTTTCCATTCCCTCAACAAAATTGCTATTAGGTTTTTTACTTTCTTCATTATCACTTTCATTTTTTTCTACTTCTTCATACCTTACCTAAAATAAAATAATAAAGTTAAACATTTATAATTTAAAAAAAAAATATTATTCTTGAAGCTTATAATTATTTTTTTACTTGATTTTCCCCAATGAAATTATTATCCTCAGCAATTCGATTTGTTGATAGCTCTGCTATTTGCACAGTATGTGTACCCATATCAATTTCCTCATTGATCAAGTCTTCCAGGTCAGGTATTACTTTTTTTTTATGAATAAGCGATTTAAATGCCTGTTTTGCCTCTGCTTTAATCCGTTTCTTCTCCTGTTTCAACTGCTTTTCAAATTCTTCTTTCTTTTTCTGCCTTTTTTCCTGATTTCTCTTCCGAAACCCCGTAAGATATTCTCTGTAACAAAAATATTCCGGTTCATTTAAAATTTAGTTGAAATCTAACCAGTTCAGGTTAAGTCGAACATCATGCCATAAACAAATAATATTCGACTTAAAATGCAGAAAAAACAAAAATTAGCAAAAGAAATTACTTTCTAGCGCTTTCATCGAAGACTAACACCACATTATTCTTTTTCTTTTTTTGATGAAATCTTTGTTTTGGTTTTCGATCACCCATTTTGAAATTCACCATTTTTGCCATGCTGGATTAAAGTTGGCAACACTTTTCCTCCATTTTAAATCGCTTTAAGCGGATTAACGTTGATTGGCTTCATAAGTTAAACATATGCGTTTTATTGGTGGAAACGCGACTAATATCAACAATTTCGACCAATCAGAGCTCGGATAATTCATTAAAGTCTGAAGCAGGTGCGGAATCATCGTCAGTATAAAAATGACTGAGCTATGATGCGTTTCTCTCTGCATAATTTATTGAAAAAAATTTGTATCAATGGAGTCGATGTTATTTACGTTTTTGAATTGTTTGTTCCGTGGGATATCGCTTTAAACATCACCTGAAAGGTACCATTAATCATCCTCTACATAAGTTTTAAAAAGTTTTCCTAAAATATTCGAGTATAACTTCATTTAAAGTGCAAAAATAATTTCGCTTTTGTAATCGTGAAGCATTCACCAGGAAAAAAATTTCTCGTTATCAGATTATGTAGTGCGTTCTATTTATTGCAGTTTTAAAGTCAGTAAGCATTATGCGCTGTCGTGTAATGAAGAATTTTTCGATTGATTTATGTGAAATAAAACGTGTCCTTATTTTGCTTGACACGATAAGCCTACATCTCGTTTAATTTAGATCAGCTGTTCTTTTCTTCCTGAACGGATCATTAATATTTCTAATTGAATTTAATTTGAATATGGTATATATCCAGAGGGAAGTTAAATTGTGGTTTTTAATGTAATTACTAGACAATAAAAATTTCATGTAATCTGTTGGGATGTGTGTAATGAAAATGTGATTGCATTTTAATGAGGTCTATCAGGATAATAACATTAGAGGTATTTAAGTCAGATTGAACATCCTTTTAACACTTTTTTTGCAGATGATGTGTGAATGATGACATCGAGGTTAGATAGGTTATTTGTTCTTCTTGAAAGCGGGTCTTCTAGTGTCACAAGAAAATGTGCTGCGAAACAGTTGGGGGAGGTGCAGAAATTACACCCACATGAACTACATAATTTGCTGACGAGGATTAAAAACTACCTGCATTCAGCAAGTTGGGACACAAGAATCGCAGGTGGTCAAGCTATTCAAGCTGTTATTGAAAATGTTCCTACATGGGATCCAAAACCAGTTTTACATCCTAACAATGGTATTTATTTTAATGTATGTAAATTTGTTGTTAATTGTGGAGGGATCAGTTTGAATTTTTTTTTTTTAGAAAATTCTGTATCTGTTGGAGCTGGCCGAACAAAGAAATTAAATTTTGAAAAGTTTGATATTAATAGTGTTCTTAAAAATGGCATCCACCTCACTGGTTCGGAAGGTTCGGAGTATGATTTACAAGAGGAATCAGGAGTGTGTGATGTTTCCAAACAAAAGCAATTGCTCAATGCTAAAATTGGCCTTGATGTTACACATCGGATTGGGATAGATGTGGGGGATTTGATTACTGCCGAGGATTTTATTCCAGGACCAAGTGATGTCAAAAAAACAGAAAACTCGGGGGTAAGATTGATTTTTTGTAGCATTTATGACAAAAATATTGAAGTGAACATAGCTCTTGCATAATGACTTTCCACTTTTTTTTTTGCTTTGCCAAAATGTTGCATTGAAAAAGTGTATGAGGAAAATTGCGACTTTTTTAATTTATTTCCAGACTTGTCATAAATTGTTATCTTGGTTTGTTTTTAGAATTAGCGATTTTTATAACATTTGCAGTAAAATTATGTGATAAAATTGTAATAAGGAAAAAACTGAAAAAAGTTGTGAGAGGTTTAGTAAATGCACTAGTAACATTTTATTTCTTTATTTCCTTATTTTCTAAAATTCAGAAAATGGTTGCAACTAAGCTTTTTTTCAAAAAGTTTCCTTGACTTTTTTACAATCAAAATGAGATGAATAAATGTAAAAGATAAATATAATTTTCACCTTATTTAAAAAATAAAAGCGATTTACTTGTAGCACATTATAAAAAGTTAATGAAATCGAATAGTACTATAAATTTTAAGTTTAAAAATGAAGTTCATTAATCATTAATCCCGACACGAAAGTGGAAAATTTTTTTCACAATGACCTAGAGAACAATAAACAGCCTAGCTAACAATAAACTAGCAGTAAAAGTGATTAAGAATTTTTAATTAATTTTTAGACAAGAAAATAAATTTTATAATCTGAAATTGTTGAAGATTTTTACTATTTTCCTTTGGATGAAAATAAATTCAAAAATAATTTTGACGAAAAATTAAAAGCTGTAGTTTTGTTTTTTCATTTAGTTATTTTTATTGTCTAGATCGATGTGGTTTGATTAGTTTAAACATGCAATAAAAACACGTGAAGCTGATGGCTGAAAATTTCACTCAATGATTTATATTGAATTAATTCGTGAATTTTTTTTTTCAGAAGTCAGTCGAGGAAATGGTTCAAATGGAAATTAGTCAAGTTGGTGGACTTAGCATAAGAGAACGAAATCGAGCTCGAAGAAAGGCAAGGCAACTTGTATCTAAACAGAGATCTATTGATAACGATGAATTGGATGAACCAAAGAGAAAGAGAAGCAAAATTGAGTCTCGAAATTCCTTAGATAATTCAGAAAGTACACCTGACGTCACTGGTTCCTGGGGAAATGTAAGCATTTTTAATATTTTCTTAAAATATTTTTAAATTCTTAATGTTACTATATTTTTAGGCTCAAGAATGGCCATTTGAATCGTTTTGCGATCAGTTAATGACTGAATTATTTAGTCCTCGTTGGGAATCAAGGCATGGAGCTGCCACTGCCCTTAGAGAAATTTTTACTTGTCATGGAGCTGGTGCTGGGAAAACTGCCAATACTACAAAGCAACAAGTAGGAATTTATGAAATGATTTTGTTAGTTTTATTAATAATTTGTGTAATTAACTTTTTTTGAAATTTTTTTTAGATGGACGAAGATCACGAATTATGGTTGCAAGATACGTCTTTGCGTCTTTTATGTGTATTGTCATTAGATCGTTTCGGGGATTTTGTATCGGATCAAGTAGTCGCCCCAGTCCGTGAAACTTGCGCTCAAGCACTAGGAGCCTTGCTTAAATTAATGAATAAATCAAGCGTTGAGGGCGTGCTAAGAATTATTTCCCAATTAATGAGTCAGAACGAATGGGAAGCCAGGCATGGTGGATTATTGGCGTTGAAATATATTTTAGCAATTCGAAAAGTAAAAAATATTTGAAAAAAATTAAATTTGTCGTTATTGTAGTTATTTTTCGTTTAATTTAATTTTCTTTCAGGATTTAGTACGAGATCTTTTGCCTATGGCCTTACCTTTTGCGATAGATCGACTATCTGATGAGGTTGATGATGTCAGTGCTGTCGCAGCTGCTTCGTTAATTCCAGTAGCTCAAGAAATAGTTTCGGAAACGCCCGAACAACTTCCTAAAATAGTTTCTAAATTATGGGATTTATTAGTTGACCAAGATGATCTCGCAGCGGCTTGTAATAGTTTTATGGGTCTCTTAGCTGCTTTGTTAAGCCTCCCCGATTCTAGAAAATATATCTCGTAAGTGAAATTTGGCCAAGCTTGAAATTCAGGCTAGAGCAAGAAAATTGAATTATTATTTTATATTTTTTTCTTTTTTTTGCAGCCCACAACCACTACCTGAATTACTGCCAAGACTTTGGCCTTTTTTAAGTCACAATGCAACTTCCGTTCGTAAATCAACATTGCAAACACTAAAAACGTTAACGCAAAAAAATGAAGATTGTACGGATTGGAGTTTCGAATTATTGCAAACTGCAATGCGTCACCTTTTCCAAAGAGTTCTTGTCGAACCTAATCAAGAAATTCAGGAATTAGCTAGTCAAGTTTGGAAAAATTTAGTTGAAAATAGTCAGTTAGGGCAACTTTTATTAGCTGCCTGCCCTTTTTTCGGAACGTGGCTTTGTTTAGCAATGCAAAACGCAAAATCATCATTCGATCCGAATCTTCTCATATTCGTCGACTCCGCACGAGTAAGTGTATTTTTTTTATTTTTAATATTTTTTCTACGACTCGTTGTAATTTTGGATTTTTTTTTTAGATAACGAGGAGGAATGGTAGAATGTTCGATTCAACTGGAAATGTTCCAGTTGAGCAGAAAATGTATTTAGGAGGCGGCGAAACTACAAATCTTGATCTCCGTGAGGTTAATAGTATTCGGGCTAGATGCATTGCTGCAAAAATGTTAGGTAGTTAAATTTTTAGAAAGAACAAGTTAAGAAATTTTTTTCTCTAATTTTATTTTTACTTGGAAATAATTTTGATTTTTTTATTTTCAGGGCTTTTATCTCTTTATATTGTACAACTACCGCCGGAAGCCACCCAAACAAATTCAGAAGTAGAATCTCCAATTAGTTGCTACGTCAAAGTAATATTATCCCATTTAAATACAAAATCAGCTCTTCAAAGGCTCGTGTGTGGGTTAGTAATCTGCGAATGGGCGAAATTACAAAAGGATCCTATCGCTCCGGCAGATTTAGTTGAAAGGTTAGTCTCGTTGTCATCCTGTTGACCCACTACGAAATAATCATAATAATAAACGTTAATTTTATTTGTAGGCTGACTCAATGCTTGAATGAAAATGTTTACTTTGATGAAATCGGCGTCGCCTTTACACGATTACTCCAAGAAACTAAAGATTACATTGCGACGTTAAGACATTATAACATTGAAATTGAAGAAACGTACAAAGCTAATATTTTATCTCTCAATGAAATTCAGCAGCTTACTAAGACTAGTAAAGTAAATTCGAAATTATCAAAGAAAATTGTAGATACTTTAGAAGAAAGAAGGAAAAATATTTTGTCGTCGGCTAATCAGGTAATTGAAGCAAAAATTAAATTCCGGAAAATTTTTTTTGTGATTTCTAAAATTTTAAATTTTTTTGCAGCTTTTATCGGATCAAACAGCGTTAAACATAACATGCCAAGGAGCACTTAGCGGGGCGGTTACAGAACTCAAATCATTACCTGCTAAATTAAATCCAGTTATTAAACCCTTAATGGAATCTATTAAAAAAGAAGAAAGTGAAATTTTACAAAGAATCTCATCGGAACAATTAGCTCATTTAATTGAATTATGTGTGGATAGAAATCCGTGCCCGAATCCGAAAATTATTTCGAATCTTTGTACGTTTCTTTGTTCGGATCCGGAATTTACGCCGAGAATGAATTACGAGTCAAGTAATGAAAGCTCTAGTAGCAGCGATAAAGAAAATACAATTGGGATTTTAACGCTTGTGAATCAACAGAGAATAGCGGAAAGAACTATGTTGAAAAGGCAGAGTTCTACTGGCGGCAGAGGTCCTGGGCGTCCTCCGTTAATTTCGAATGATGGCTTTGTCCCTGAAAGTCTTTTTGATGATGAGGTATTTTTTTTTTTAAATTTAAAATTTTTTATGTAACATCTCAAGAAAATTTAAAAAAAAAAATTGCTCAATAAGGGATTTCTAAACAAATGCTCGACCAGAAATTTTTAAAAAAAATTGCTTGACAAAATATTTTAAGTTATAAAAAAACCTGTACCTTACTTTTGTTTTTTTTCCAGAATCAAAAAATTTACAGAATACAAAGAAGAGGAGCCACCTTAGCCTTAGACGCAATCGCAAAACGCTTCGGAGAAGAATTACCTGTAAAACTTCCAAAACTCTGGTCAATGCTCAAATGTCATCCGACTGTAGCCTCCTCACCTGACGAGCTTATATCATGTTTACAGGTCTTGGAGGTGACTTGTTCTTCCTTGCACCCTAGCCTTCTTCCTCAGGTAAAAAAAAAAATTCATTTCACTTTAAATTATTAAAAAATAATTTTTTAAAATTAATTCTGTTTTTTTTTTTTTTCAGGTATTATCTAACTTACCCGAATTATGTAAATTTTTAACACACGAATTTAGCGCTGTACGTCATATGTCTGCTAGATGTATAGCCGCATTGTCTGTATTAGATACAGAGCGCGTTATGGAAACAGTCATTAAAACCATAGTGCCTCTTTTGGCTGTGACAGAATGCGATGCGAAACGTGAAGGTGCTGCTGAAGCTATCTCTTGTGTTGTTGAGAAACTTCATTTGGGAATAATTCCTTACGTGGTGCTGTTAGTTATTCCATTATTAGGTAAGAATTATTTTTTTTTAAATCCTTTGCTGAATTTTTATTAAACTAATAAAAAATTATTTTTGTCCATAGGCCGAATGAGTGATCAAAATCACGGAGTCCGCACAATATGCACTCAAAGTTTCGCTTCATTGGTTCAGTTAATGCCTTTGGATAGTCCAGTCAATGATACGTTATCTTTGGCTGAGGAGAGAGAGAAAGAGAGAAATTTTTTAAGGCATTTGCTTGATCCTAAAACTATTCCTGATTATAAGGTTCCTGTACCGATTAAAGCGGAGCTGAGATCTTATCAGCAGGTAAGAAAAAAAAAATTTTCACACTTTTAATAACTTGCTATCGAAAATCAAAGTAACATTATTGTTGTCTATTTTTTGCAGGCTGGAGTTAATTGGTTATCTTTTTTAAATAAGTATAAATTACACGGGATTTTATGCGACGATATGGGTCTGGGTAAAACTCTTCAGTCAATCTGCATCTTAGCTGGGGATCATTATTATAGGCAACAAGAATTTCTGGTAAAAATTGAATCCGAAAACCTCAGAGTTACTAAAATCAGCGAAAATAAATGTTGATAATTTTATTTTAGAAAAACAGCAGCCCTGATTGCAAGCCATTACCTTCTATTGTGATTTGTCCTCCTACGTTAACCGGCCATTGGGTATATGAGGTTGAAAAATTTTTATCCAAAGAATATTTAAATCCGTTGCAATATTGCGGCCCACCTACTGAAAGAGAAAAGTAAGAATTATTTATAAAATTTTTAAAAATTTTAAAAAGAAGAATTTCATTGAGAATTTATTATTTGCAGGTTAAGATCGAAAGTAGGCGAATATAATCTCATCGTAGCTTCATATGACATCGTTCGGAAAGATATAGAATTTTTCAGGGGTATTAGATGGAATTACTGCATATTAGATGAAGGCCATATTATTAAAAATGGGAAAACTAAGGTGATTTTCGCTCAAAATGTCGGTTATTAGCTCGATTAGCCTATAAGTCTGCTAAAAATAAAAATTTCTGAACTAAAATAGTCCCCAATTAAGCTTCTGAGATTTTATCTCGCTAATAGCATGTTAGAAGAAAATCAAAGCCGTTTCTAATTAGGTTTTTCTGTTTTTCAGGCGTCAAAGGCAATAAAAACATTAGTAGCTAAACATAGATTAATATTATCCGGTACACCGATACAAAATAACGTCCTAGAATTATGGTCACTATTCGATTTTTTAATGCCAGGATTGCTGAGCACCGAAAAACAATTTAATGCAAAATACAGTCGACCGATTTTAGCTAGTTGGGATCCTAAAAGTTCATCAAAAGAACAAGAAGCAGGAGTTATCGCAATGGAATCTTTACATCGTCAAGTCCTTCCGTTTTTATTGCGCCGAATGAAAGAAGATGTTTTGAAAGATCTGCCGCCTAAAATTACTCAAGATTATATTTGTGAGCTTTCTTCGCTGCAAGAACAGTTATATGAGGATTTTTCGCGTTCGCAAGCGCATCAATCGTTACAGGATTCGTTATCGATGCCTTCGCACAGCAACACTCATATCTTTCAAGTAAATAACTTTAAAGAAGCTCAAAAATTTTTTTTGGGCTTTTTTCAAAAATTTTGTAAATATTTTTAGGCTTTGCGGTATCTTCAAAATGTCTGTAATCATCCTAAACTTGTGTTGACTCCGCATCATCCGGAATATGAGAGAGTTATGGCAATGTTAAGCCAGCAAGGGACTTCAATGGACGATATTCAACACGGGTGCAAACTGCCTGCTTTAAAGTAAGTAAAAAAAATTGTTTTAATGAAAAAGTTTTTGCAGCTTTTGAAGAATCCTTCCGTGCCTCGAAACTTAAATTTTCATTAATAAAAAAATGTTTAACGTTATTAATTTTTTTTTGTTGCTTAGGCAACTTCTACTAGACTGCGGTATTGGAACTACGCCTACGAACGACGTCGTTTATATAAACCAACATCGTGCTTTAATATTTTGTCAATTAAAATCAATGTTAGACATTATCGAAAGGGATTTATTAGAAAGACATCTTCCCAATGTGTCATATTTGAGGTTAGATGGAAGCGTCCCGGCTTCCCAACGTCATAGCGTTGTTAGTAAATTTAATAATGATCCAAGCATCGATGTGTTATTACTTACAACGCAAGTCGGCGGTTTGGGGTTGAATCTAACAGGAGCTGATACTGTAATTATTCAGTAAAAATAATACTTGAGAAATTTTATTGTCGAGATTGATAATTTTTTTTTAATGTTTAAGGTTATCTTTGTGGAGCATGATTGGAATCCGATGAAAGATCTCCAAGCTATGGATAGAGCTCACCGTATTGGGCAAAAGAAAGTCGTGAATGTTTATAGACTGATTACTAGAGGAACTTTGGAGGAAAAAATAATGGGGCTTCAAAAATTTAAATTGTTAACGGCGAATACGGTTATTTCGGATGAAAATGCGGCTATGGAAACCATGGGGACCGATCAGGTGAGTTAAATGAATTGATCAGGATCAACTTAAAAGTTTAAGATCGTTCAGGAGTTCAGAATAATTCAGAAAAATAATTTGATAAAACTAAATTTTAATAATTTTTTTTAAGCTGTTTGATTTATTCACGCTGAAAGATTCTGATAACAAATCATCCCCATCTAAAAATACTGGAGGGAATTCAAGCGCTAAAGTGCCTGGAGTTCCAGTCAAAAGCCTTCTTGAAAATTTACCAGAGTTATGGGAACAGCAGCAATATGAAAAAGAATTCGATTTAACTACTTTCGTTTCTAATTTAAATAAAAATCATTAAATTTGATTTTCTTCGATGATGAGTTGATTGGAAAAAATTTTTTCTATATTATCGTACAATGATGTTTTAAGTTTCCTTAAAAAGAAAAAAAAAGGATTTCGGGAAGTTACACATGGACCAAAAAAAAAACTAAGAGCAATAATTTTTTGACTTAACCTTAATGAGAAAAAAAATTGTTTTGTTTTGTAAGTCATTCTGCTTTATTGGGATTTTTTTTAAAAATAGTATTTAAAACCGACAGATTTTAAGTATTTCTACAAAAACTTTCATTTTTCTTTGCCTGATTTTATTATTTTTATTTTTCTATTTTCACAATTTTTATTTTTGAGAAGTCTGTTGGTTCTAGGTTAAAGCCACTCATAAACCACCTAATTTTGAAAATGTATGTGATTAATCTTTAAGTCTTACTGATAGTTTAATTTTTAATATTTTGATTGATTTTCAAATATAAGTGGTTTTTTTTAATAAAAATACTCGACTTTATTTTTGTAAAAATTTTGAATCAGATCTATATTCAGTCGTTTTTTTTTCTAAGAAGACAAATTCTAGGAAATAAATTTGTACAAGAACAGCTGTTGTTTAGGATTTGAAAATAACAAAAATTGAGGGATTTATTTTTTTAACTTCATATTTTTCAAACAAGCTTAAAAACCGCTTTTTCTGATTAATTTTTCATTTCAAAGCGGGATAAAAAAGTTAAAAAGTATTATTAAAGCATAAAAATACAACTTCCACATTTTTCCATTAAAAAACCGGAATTTTCCACCTTTCCTGAGCCGTTATGAACGAGGCCCTCTATTTTATACAAAGTCTACTCTAATTAATTATTTCGGAAATTCATTTTTGTTTAAAAAAGGTACTAAATAAAACGATTGACTCCTTTTTAGGCTTTTTTAAAACATTTACACGCCTTCTTTAGTACCTTTCCATTGTAATATAATTTTTTCTCCTATGGCTAAAAATATCCTATATTTTAATTAATTTCATGAAATCAAAATTCTCCCCGGAATGCCGTTTTTTCCCCATATGTCAAAATAGGAATTTTACCTTGGGAGAATTTCATTTTTACAAGATATTAGATCAAGAAAGATGATCAGCACCATCACAGTTTTCAAATAAATATCACTAACCATTATATTATCACATTTTTATTTTGTAACATTGAAAAAAAAAATTAAACGGATGCCATGTTTTTAAAGCGTTAGAATACTTTTTCTAACTGGGATCAAGTAAAAAGATCTATGAAGAGTAAAATGTTACATTCCTGACGCATAACAAGTCGAATTACAAAATGGGAAATAAAAATTGTCTATGTAAAATCGAAAAAATATAAAAATTAACAAAATGGCACGATATGACCGTTAAGGAGGGAAATTTCGAATTTTTAAGTTGGCAACATTGATGATATTAGTTCCCCGGCTCACCGCAGTGATGTTCAGTTCCTCGCGAGTCAGACACGCTGGATTTTGATTTGCAATTTAGTGAATATTCACTGTTATTTTGTGGATTATGGTAAGCTGGTTCGCTTGTTAATTACAAATTGAGTTGATTAATTATTTTTTGTTCTTTTCGTTATTAAAATGAGTCTTTGGGCTTATATTTTTTGATAGTTTTGAGCTTTGTGTAATCGTTGCTTTTTGATTTGTTGAATGGTTTGTATAATTTTGTTTCCGAAAAGCATTATTATTTTTTTTTAAAAAAGCATCTGAACTTTAGAAATGCTTAAACTGGACAAGTCCTGTTTTGCATATTAAAATAAGTTCTTATTTATTTTTTACAGGTGAAGTGCGTGTGAAGTTACAACGTTGGGAAGGTTCAGTTTAAAATCAAATCAGTGGTGTAGTGATTATGGTGAAGGTGAACAGTGTTTCAGATAGAGTAACTGGAACAATATTGGAATGCTGGTCTCTTAACAAAATTTGAGGTAAATCTTTATTTTTTTTGTGGCACTAAGGTATTAGATACTAAATGGAAATAACTGCTCGATATTAGTAATTTACTTTTGGGGTTATCTTATGTATCATTTATCTAGAGAATTTTTCATGTCAATACTTAAGGTTTAGGTCTTTGACACAAAAAACCTAGTATATTAGCTGCTCTGAAGGCAAGTTTGTCAGCTATAATATTGTCCAGGGTGCTTGATAGTGAATGCTTTTCGGGAAAAGAAAAAAAATTCCTTCAAGAAATGAAGAAAGTGATTATTTTTTTAAAATTTTTTTTGATTTTAGGAAACAGGTCTTGTTTTTTATTAGGCCTTTGCTTAGTGCTTGTGAAATATTAAATTCCTTTCACTGTAAAAAACTGCTTGAGTAATAAGTAAGCATATCTGAAGGGCAATAACACAAGCGTCTTTGAAACTCATCCCAAAACTTGAATATTCTCTTCCTAATTTTTCAACCAGTCTTGACTTAAAAAATATTACTTATTTATTACTCGTTAAAGGTTTTGGGCCTAAGAAATACTTGATTGTATTTCAATTCAATGAGACATTTTAATTTTGCAAATTTTTAACGGTCTTATTAAGGTTTCTAATAAAAAATATATCTTTGATCATATAAAAGATGAGCACGATGATAATAATATATGCAACAAAATTGAATAAATCTGAATTCAACTTGCTAAGTAAATCTCATTCGGTTGGCTCCTGTAAGTGACATTTGTTTTTTAATTCGTCCCATTTATTTTTAACATTAAACACTAACCGATCGCGATAGCGAAATATAGTTCGGTCTCGAACGTTTGAAGTTTTAACACAATCATTACCACCGAATTCACATATCCGATAATGATGAAGTATGGCAGCATCAGATGGTACGTTAAAGGTTCCGTGACCGGGTAGGAACTCCCAAACAAAATGATTCCCAGCTTCAACAACATATTCCGGCCGGCAAATATATTTCGACCGTTGTTTATGAGGATGCAGTTTTGTTTTTCGTTTTGTTTTTCTCATTGTTATTAATTTTGAGTCTATGTTTTCAGATAATATCGTTATGGGGTCGTCTTCCCATTGGAGGTAAAAAAAGGCGTTTTGAAATGAATACGAGCCGGTGTTTTTTGTTCGGATTCTCGCTCCCATCCATCTGAAACAATTTAGGAATTGTAAAATTTTGAGAGGAAATTGATTTATTGGTTTTATTACCTTATGAGGTCCATGAGAGTTTCACTATGTCGAGGAACTATGAATTCATCTAAATCAATCATGGCAACGTGAGAATATTTGTACATATCACGGTATAGACAATCGTTGAGAGCTGCGAATAGTCCTTCAGTCCTTATTTCTTTTTGGGATTTCATATTTAGCTGCCATGGGAGAATTGTGACGAAGCCCTTTTCCTGTTGAAATAAGGAGAATGTTTTTAGTGATTGTATTAAAGTATTTTTTATTGCAATTATGTTTGGTAAAAATGTTACTTACCTTATAGTCTTCTAAAATGCAACCAACGCTAGGCCCAATCGTGTGATTGTACAATGTGATATGTTCTACTCCAAGTATCCTATAAAGTTCTAAAAATTCGAGCATTTGAAGAGCCTAAAAGGAAAGTAAATTGTTAGTCGGAATATAGTTGTTGCGTTGATAAATTGAGAGAGAGGGTGATAGTTATTTGCAACTATATCTACAAGTGGTAGAAAGTAGAGCACTAGATGCGTTAACATTACAATGGGAATTAGACAAACGGAAACAAAAGAGTTTTGAGAAAAATTGCTCGACAAGGAATTTTGAGAAAAATTGCTCGACAAGGAATTTTGAGAAAAATTGCTCGACAAGGAATTTTGGAAAAAAATGTTTAAGGAAACAAAGATTTGACAAGATGATTTTAAAAAAGCTGAAAAGATTTCCGTATGGTCTTGAAATCCAAAATATTTACCTTATCATAATAATAATGAAGAGGTTTAACACATACAGCTACACTTTCGAAAACTCCCGTTCTATTAAGAAGCTCCGGATCCTTATCTGGATTATGAACAATAAGATGATTGGACGGTGGGCTGCGAAGTCTTGCTACTATCGATACCGAATTTGGTACTGTAAGATTATGCCTTAACGGGCATAAAACAAAGCAAGCGCTGTATCTCAAATTCCAATTTTCTCGAATCATCTAAAAATCAAAAATATTATTCAGTCCAGTTTGAATTTAAAAATGTCAAAAATTTTATTTCCATACCTTAAACTGTGCTGGAACTGAAAAAGAATTAAGCGAAGTCTTATTCCCGGAAGTAACTGGATACCATAATCTACACCAAACTCTATCAGGCCCTCTTGTTTTAGTAGCACCAATTATTCGTATACTTCGACCTTTTCGTTTATCATAATAGGCGGAAAATACATAAAATTTTGATCTGTGAATTAATTTTTGAAGTTAGAAAGAATTTTAAGACAAAAGCCGATTTAAAAAAAATTTTCAAACCTTGTTCCTAACACAGTTTGCCATTCTCCATCTTTCGCCGTTTGATTAACACCTAAAGTTGGCAATCTTGCTTCGACGTTACCAAAAGCAGCTTCTTCAGGTTTTCCATTTACTAATTTCTTCCCATTTCTCTGAGCTCCGGGTGTTTCTCCTCTTAAAAAAGCTGCTAGGTTCACGTCAAAATGTCTATCATGATATATAAAATAATCTTCGCTTTGCTAAAAAAAATTTTGAAAAAATTTGTTTCAAATCCAAAAAGGAAAAGCTAAACTGAATGGGAAAGCTTAATACATTCCGCCTCTTGTTACCCCTTTTCATCCTATTAAAGTTACCTGATCTTCGTAATCCGAGTGTTCTCCATATCTTAAATTGCTTCCGAAACCTTTCCTTACTTGAACTCCTTGCCCCCGGCCTTTTTCATCTATTAGGAGTACTTCAGTGAGAACGATGATTCCAAAAACGGCAAAGAACATTACCACAAAGAAAAAGCTTAAATTAGCTCTTTCTTTGTTAAGCCTGGACTTGACCAATTGTTTTCGGAATATCCCGTTACCGATTCTTGTTTTAAACATGTTTTTTCTTTTTGTTTTTGCTCATAATCTTTGACTTGTATATTCACCGTTTGATTAAATCCATTTTCATATCGTTTGGCCAGATCACGGAGATAACGTGTGGAGATTTATCTGAAAAGACAAGAGATCAGTTTTTTCAAAATTATTCTTGTAATGTTTAATTATGATAAGATCAGTGACAGGTTGAAATTTTCTAAGATCATTGAGCTTGAAAATTTAGTAAAAGATTGGTTTGACAAGAGAAAATTATCAAAAGATTTGTTCGACATTAGAGAATTATCAAAAGATTTGTTCGACATTAGAAAATTATCAAAAGATTTGTTCGACATTAGAAAATTATCAAAAGATTTGTTCGACATTAGAAAATTATCAAAAGATTTGTTCGACATTAGAAAATTATCAAAAGATTTGTTCGACATTAGAAAATTATCAAAAGATTTGTTCGACATTAGGAAATTATCAAAAGATTTGTTCGACATTAGAAAATTATCAAAAGATTTGTTCGACATTAGAAAATTATCAAAAGATTTGTTCGACATTAGAAAATTATCAAAAGATTTGTTCAACAAGAGAAAATTATCAAAATATCCCTTTCTAGTCTTTATTCTTCCTTAGATAAAAAAATTTTTTCTTACGAAGTGTAAACTAAAATATCAGTAGTTGATAAATTATATGCAAACATTCAGTAGCGTTGTTATTTAATTTTTTTTTTTGGAAGAAACGTGATCAGTCACCTCTTTGAAGGTTTTAAAGGGGAAATTACGCAGCGGAAATTTCTTACAGCATTATTTTTCAAGGTGGAAAGTTTTTAGATTGAATTTTATTCAAAAGGATTTTCGGCCTAAAAAGTTTGAAAAAGAGGTTTAGGCAAAACGAGATTTTGAATTGATAATCAATAAAGTAGTGTTATTTGTTTTCAGATTTCAATCGGATTTTCTTGTCTCGAATAAGAGAAAAAAAAATTTTCCCCCTTGTAAATCTTTCGCAATTGTTATTTTCAATTTATGTTAAAGGATCGTATTGGGTTTCATGTAGAATAGGTAAAAAGCATGCTGTTGCATAATATTGTGTTTGTAATTGTGTTAGTTAAGGGTTTTGTTTTCAGACAGGAAATTCGAGAAGTTTTTAAAGTTGCAGGTATGAGTTATTGAATTAAATTCACATTTGACTAGCGTTATAAGTTTTCTATATAAGTAGATAGAGAAAATTTTTTTGTTTTTTTAAATTTGAATTTTTACGAAGAAAAATTTTCTTATGAATGAGTTTCCTTATGAAGAAGAATTTGGTTTTTTTTAAAATTCTAAACAAAAAATTTCATTTGTAAGGTTTTTTCGTATTTTCACGAAGAAAAATTTGTCTGTCCATTTTTTCATTTTTCTTTTATTTTTAAAGAAAATTATAATAATGAAAACCAATAATTACTAATAACGAAATTAGTTTTCCTAAAATTCTTTTAACATATGAGGAAATAAAAAAATACTTTCACATCATCGCTTTTTGTCCCAATATTACACAAATGCTTTTTTTAAAAGAAAAATCGTGCAGGATTTCTTTTATAAATCTGGAAAATTCTTATTCCCTTGAGAATAAGCACCTGGACGTGTCGAAGGAAGTAAAGTAGATTCAATTCAATTCAGCTTCGACTCAATTCTTCGATTTATTGTCCGCATACAGTGTTTCCTTATGCGTGAAAACTTTACCTTACATCATCAAACGATCCTTTTTTTTTTTAAAAAAATTTAAAATTAATAATGAAACTCAGGTGAATTTTTAAATATCAGGACCGTCATTACCAGAATCCGAAATTCATTGAGAACAAAAAATCAATTTAAAATTCCTTATTTTAATTCCAAAATGAGAATCCATCAAGTTTGCGCTTTTGGCGCCAAAACTAAATAAATTCTTCTATTTCGCTGGCTGGTTTTTTGGCGCTCGAAAATTCCACCAATAGAAACAAAGGATCTAACCTAGTTGTGACGTCATTAGTAAACATTAAGAATTTGAATTTCAAATTGATTTTTTTGCCGAAATTATTTTCTCGTGATTGTCTTTAAAAAACTATCTTATAAAAAATTTGTTCACGCAAATCTAAATTTCGTTGAATAATTCTCCAAGCTTTTAAGAAAAAATGTTTCCAAAGAAATTGTTAAACTCAATATTTCAATTTCCTTATTTGGCAAACACTGGAAAACTTTCCTCTCATAAACAAGGTTTCTTTTGTCGTTCTCTTTTCCCATACTCGTATTTCCGAAATCGAACAAGTATTTCACTTTAATAACACTATAACAGATTAAAAGTAAACAGAAAATACATCAATTGATTAAATGCAAAGCACGAACGTGAACGAATAAGAGATGAATGTAACATCGGATGTGGATACAATTTTTTTTTATTATTTTCTTATTGCGTAACTATCCGTGGCAAACGAAAGATTTATGCTAAACTTACACGGTTTTTAAAAAATAATAATGAAAAGTAGGTTAGGTGTAAAGATTCTAATAAATTTACGAAGATATATTTCAAAATAAAATTTGCCAAAGCTGGGAAATGTTTAAACTGGCAGGACGTTCAAATCAAGTTTGGTTTTGGCTATGTCATTTTCACTATTAAAAGTAAACTGGGCTTGAGGCTTGACAGTCCTAACAAAAGTTTTAGATCAACCCGTCTGTATCATTCCCAGACAGGCCTTGGTATATAAACTCCCCAATAAGCAAACATTGAAAATCAAACTGACACTCAAAGGGAGAAAGAGATGAGGGAGGGGATTTATTCTCTTCTTACTCGGGAATTTCCAAGAGATGATTTTATTCCTGGAAGATTGAAATGAAGAAATTCCAGCACTAAAATGCGCTACTGAATATAAATTAAACAGAGAGGGAAAAAAATCGCCGAAGTCCTTGACCCTTCGTAAAATTTTCAATAATATAAACCCAGAATGTGGAAAAATTTGCATTTTTATTTTTTGTTTTTGAATCTTTCAACCGAAGAAATATTTTGTCGGTAGTATTCGGTTAAACTAATCATCCGTGCCTGGAAAGGCATTATGAACTGTAACAGCTCTCGCGGAATGGATTTTTAAAGGGAATAAAATTTTTTTAAGCAAGCCAAGAATTTTTTACCATCAAGAAATTTTTAGGGGAAGGGTTTAGGGATCTTATATCACAAAGGAAACCTCATATTCAAAATTCTGGACCCTTTATCTTTCGAAATCAAGTCCTATATTAGTACTGTTCGTTAATATGGAAAATTTCGAGTGTCTCAGAATTTTAATGGGATAATTAATTTTGAAGTAAAAAATTTTTAGAGCTTTTTTTTTGAGTCTTGAATTGTCTACCCCGGTGAAGTCGAATTTTTCAGAGAGAGGCAGGGCCGACAGATTTGAAATCAGAAAACTGACCAAAAATTCAAAATCCGTGACCATTCATTAGTCGAAATTGAATTCCATATTAGATATATTCATAAAAAATTTCGGTTCGGAAAAGTTGAAGTTTTCCGGGGTATTGCGAACTTTGACAAAAAAATGGCAAAGGAAAAAGTTGTTCCAAATAGGATTAGGTATCTCTGTGCCAAAAATTAAAAAAATCTTTTGAGCCGTTTTTGAGGAAATGGTTGAAAACTTATTGCTCGGCTTTTCTAAATCTTCTAATTTGGTCGAGGGGCTTGAAAATCAGAATATGGACTGAAAATTCGATATCCCCGGGCATTAATCAATTGAAATCGAATCCCATATCGGCGGGTGTCCGTTCTTGAAAAATTTCGGTTTTTCCGGATTTTCCAGGAAAGATAAATTTTTACAAAAAAATACCAAAGGAAAAAGTTGTTCCAAATAGGGTCAGATACCTCTGCTCAAAAAAATGAAAAACATTGTCCGAGCCGTTTTAGAGAAAAGTCTCAAAAACTCTTAATTTGGCCTTATTTGGCTCTGCGGAAGCCGTATTTTTGGCCGGTTGGTCTTGAATGTCAAAGCACATTTTTCCTTCTGCACCAGCAAGAAGCTTGCAGATTTTTGTTGCTTTGGCTTGTTTGGTTTTGGAAATAAAATCGAAAAACGAAAACCCACGTTCAGACTATAACACGAATGGACGGACAAGTGTCAGCCCTAAAATCAATTTTAGAGCCATTTTATGGCGATCATTAAACAAAGACTCAAGATGAAAGACGCTCAAACCCCTTTTCTTTAGTTCCCTGTCACAAAAATTTCACGTTTCCTTATACTACCAACAGCCATTTTGCTCTCAGCATTCAGGCCACTCACTAAACACTCAAATTTTCATCCCTACAATGTTTAAAACAGAAACCAGCCGCCCAGGGAAAACCCTTAACTATTCAATTTGCAGTTAAGTTACTCTTCAATTTATTACTTTAAAAATACCTCGAGTTAACAACGAGGCCATAAACCTCGATAAAGATCTATTCTTATCTAATCTTGGCTCCCTCGACTTAATTATCGATTTCAACTAAAAAAGACAAAAGAAGATTTACAAAAAAAAAAAAAAAAAAAAAACTAAAACCCTCTCAAGCTTATCCTTTTGTTTTTATCGCAATTCACTTCGCCTAAAAGCCTACTACTGTATGTTCAAACTTTCTCCCACATAACTTGAAAGCGATGAAAATTTTATGATCTGGAGTTTAACATTTAACTCGACAGAAATTTAACCTCAGCATATTCGATTCAAGCAAACGATTTCACATTTCCTTCGTTAACGAGCTTGTAATAAAACCCGAAGATCGATTTCACATCATATACAAAAAAAAAACATTTCGAATAATTATAGGAAGAGTATTATTTACACAACATGACACTTTTTTTTTTAGTGTTATTCGAGTTTTTACCTTCATGTTCGATCCTCGTGGATTATTTTCCCGATAAAATAACATGATTCCAAATAACTAACTGACAGGTTGAACTTTATTCAAAGATAATGAATGATAACTTTTGTAATTAATGATGATTTTCGTGATGATGTTCTTTTACAATTGATTGTTACGTTCTTTGCACTAATTTTTTTTTTTTGCAAAATTAAGGCATAGTTCAGGTGGACTGGGTTCAAAGGAGTGGCCAACTTCAGGTACCTTGGGGCGCTATTCACCAGCGATAACAATATGTCCCTAGAAGTGAATGCCTGATTTCTATGTGCCAGTAGGGGACTGTATCTTCTTCTTCTTATACTGCCTTCCCGCGACGGGAATGGGCGACCATCATGGTTACAGAGCTTATTGCGGCGGGCAAGAGACCATAGCCGAATCGAATGTCTTGGGTCTTGCACAGCAAACCCTTGGCCATGGCGGCTATACTAGTGAGCTTAATGCGGTGGCTTCTCAACACCTTCCGCATCGCAGCACAGGAGCCATACCGTCAGTCCTCGATTCAGCCTCCTGCTTTCTTGACTTAAACCAAGCCAACTTTTACAGTCTTTAGCCTTAAGCCGGTACTGGTAGCTGCCTTCAAATAGAACCCTTACCAGATTGCTACCTCCTGGATCAGAAGGAACCTGGAACTCGTCGAGCTCGTTTGCGCCAAAACTGAAGCACTTAACTTACGTTTGGTCACAGCCAATCAAAAAGCAGCAATTTAGTTGGCGACTCCCTCCATTAGTAGGAATCTGGGCCACAAGAACTTCCAAGCTGCTTCTGCAAAAAAAAAGTTGCCTCCCTAACCTCATCTTGGTTGCAGATTCACTGATCCCAAGCCAAAAAGTTATTCCCTTACATTAGCACAAGAGAAGGATTAATTTATCTAAGTATTTCTTAAGTAAACGATAAGGAAAGCTGTAGGGGATCGCGAACAAATTGAGACGGAAGACTTGGGTGTCACAAAGTGCTTTAGTGATGTTTGTTGTACCCCATGAGATGAGAACCGCGGACTGAGATTGATTGGATCTTGAATGTCGTCAGATTAATTTCTATTCCTCTGAAGTGTATGAGTGAGAAGTTTAACTCGAAAACTGGGGAATATGAAACGTTTCAAGTTTGAGGTAAACGGTGAATTTTAAAGAAAGTTACAAGCAGGAGTATTGCGGAAGATGAAAAATTATATGGAGGTTTCCACTATCTTCAACTTTTCATACCACAAAAGGATGAAACGCGGAAGCTTCAATATTAATTGTTTCACACCAGCTTGCATAGAATAATGATATTAATTGAGGAAAAACATATGTGGGAGGTCTAGAGCAAAAATATAAAAAAATAAGTGCATTATCCGCTTACGGCGATCCGCTATTTACATCATTTTATAACTTAATTTGCTGAATATTTATTGTGCATCTTATAAATTTTTATCAAGGAAAGCAAAAAAGTGAACAACTACACCGTACTAAAGACGGGTTTTCAAATATTGAACAGATGCTTTGTAGAATTCAATATCAAACATGTTTTAAACGTTTTGAAACTTGTTTGATGTTGCAGGTCTCGACTTGTGTAAGTTAGCCTAGTCTGTCTAGGCATTTCAAAAAAATTTCTTGATGTTAGTGTCACTCATCATCCATGCTTTTGTGCAATTGCCTCTAAAACAAGCTTTCGTTCTTTGATTCCCATTAAACTGAGCTTAGTCTTGATAATAATAAAAATTTGTCAAGTGCTGCTCTGATATTGCTTTTCTGTCCGCCATATTAATTTGATACAAGCTTGCTCCAGTGGTTAATTCAATGACCATTTCTCAAATTAAAACGTCGCTGGTGCTGCCCAACGATTGTACCATGAATTAACAGACACTAGCGCATTCAGGAACCACTCCGCAAACTAAAGCTATGCTAGCGGTTTTTAACGGACGTTTCCGATATTACAACGATTCTAGCGCTATCTATTGACCGGATTTTGTTGCAGAGCTGTAAATTTATTTAACGAGACTTTTAGAATTCTAAAATCTCCTTAGCTTAAATAAAAAGTTTCGCATGATTATTAGCTCAATACTTTCTTGCTAAAAAAAAAAAACAAATCAGGAACAGGAATCTGCCCATAGGGCTTTCTTGAAATTTTGCTAACTGCTAATTTATTTATTCATGCTTATTTTATGATTAAGTTTACACCCGACCTGCCAAAACCCAATAAATTTTCCTCTTAAAAACTTTTCACCACGTTTTTTTTAACATATCCTGACAGCCGTTAAAACTAATCCATCAATTTCAAAATAAATTGAATCGACACGTGAAGGGATATCCATTTAAATATAAGGCCAGAAGCGCACAGGGGTCAAAATTTCTGAAAATTATTTCCCAAATGAATTGATTAACGTTTTAATTTCGAAATTTAATTAATCATAATGAAAAATGAACGAATTATATGTTTCCTTTTTGCATCCAGAGGCTTTTCACGACCGCGTTTTATAATTTTATAAATGAAACAATATTGATAGTCAATGGTGACATCCCAAGAAAGCACAGGAAAATGATTTTTAGTTGAAAAAAAATATATAAAAAATTTTAATAACTCATAAAAAATCTCTTCACCGCATGCTATTCTTTGAATTATAGTTTAATTCATTTAAAGCGCTTCATTCATAATCCGTGTGAATAAATGAAAAATCAAACCAGTGCCTGGATGTTTTTAACCTCAGCAGAACACTTCACTTTCAGGATCAATAGCAAAATTTCACCGACGACAGAATTTTTAGAAAAAATCGGCAATTTCAAAACCGATTACAAAATGTGAAACAAAATCATTAAACGAGCATGTTATTGGCTTGTTGATTTTTTTTTCTCTCGCAGAATGCCTCTTTTTTTTTTTACTTACCCCTTATAAAATCCATTTTATCTGTAATCCATTAATCAGCTTAATTTGAAAATGTTGAAATCTTTTAGTTATAAGAAAATTAATCACTTAAAAGTTTTCGGTTTTAATAATTTGAAAATGTTTTAAAAAAATAGTAATGAAAAAGAGGTCGTGTGATTTCACCCTCTAGTCAATTCTGCTTTTCCCGATTATATTCGTTTCCTCCCGAGTGTGCGCGGAATTTTCCCCGAATGAAACCCCCTTTTTTAATGCTAAAACGGATGATGTGACGCTTATCCCCGCAACGAGAGAAGTACAATGAAAATGCATCTCGTCAAATATTTTTATTATTTTGTTGCGATTGTGATAAAAAGCCTGAAATGTAATTTGATTGATAAGATCTTTTTAATCACGCAATCAAACCCATGACAAGTTTTGATGCTATACTGAACATTTTTGGAGATTAATTTTTGTATAATTTTAATTGCTTCAGTCATAAAATTAGATAAATACCAAAAAATAAAAAGTATTAGCTGTAGTGTTGATAAGAGTATCAAGAAAAGTTTGAAAAACTACTGCTAGGAAGCGCTAGTGTCGCTATAAAGTCAGCAATAGTTCCAAGTTTTTCCGTTAGTCTCAGTAATCTCCTCTTTAAGATTTTACTGTCTGGATGGATCATTCAGGCTCCGGTTGTTTCCGTAATTAATCGGTGTTTATTTTTTCGTGACCTAGACTAGAGGTCCCTTCAGTTAACAATAATCCACCATTTTCGTTACAATTTTGTTGGGTCCTCCAGTGATATCAGACAGAGAAAATATAATCTCTCCCGATAGTAAAATCCGTGGTCTGCTTTTGTTAATTAACTTAACCCTTAAATCGACCAGAGGTTAAACCCATTTTTTCATCCTTAAAATTACAAGTACCCGGCCAAAATATTGTGAAAATTACGAATTTTTTAAACTATAACTCCATTTCGTATTGACAGCAGCGCCACAAAAAGATGACGCCTTCAGCGGATGTTTGCCTAACCAAATCTGGTTAAAACACAACAATTTTCTTGGTAATCCCACGAAATCATTCGATGGTGACGCCAAATATCACGATTTATCCGTTTGCCCAACCAAAACCGATTAAATTTAAACAGATTTTCTCATTTTTGAAGCTTCAAAACAGTACTAGAATTTAAAAGAAAAGAAAACAAGATGGCTGCCAAAGCCACACGCGAATCATCCCAAAAAAAAATATAGAAAATGTCCAGTAATTTAAAAGCAAATGCGTTATACTTGTATTGCTTTTAAAATTTAAATCTCCAAAACTCTGAAAACTGCAATTCTCTAAAAAACATTTTCGTTTAAAGTAGTCTTCATCTTTAAACAATAAATAACAATGAGCCACACGCTTTAGTAATAAACGTTGGCATTTTTAAGAACAACTCTCTTCATCATCCTTGTCTAATTTTCTCTTTTAAAGCTCTCTTGGAAACCGGAAATATTTCCATTTATTTCTCTTATGTCCTCATAACGGAACCCTTCACGTATAAAATTAAGTTACAGCCGCTTACGAGGGAATCCCCTCCTTTCACATTACCTTTTTACATTACGACCAAGATTTTCAACCCCTCTTTCCCCAAAACGTAAACTGGCGGCCCGCACTCTTATCCCTCCTTTCAAACAACCTTCTTTCAATGTTATTTCATTTTTTTTTTATGAAAGATTCTCCTGTTCATTGATCAAATTCGTGCCTGATCGTGTTTGGTTTGGGAAGAAAACGGACAAGTAGCCATCTTGAAAAATTCTGGCAGACATCGAAGTTTGAATAATATTTTTTGATATATATTTTTTTTATAAACGCCAGGTCTAACGATTTAAAAAATTTTATTCGGGTCATTAATCTATAATTGAGGAGATTGACACTGGTTCCCGCTGAGATTGTCGTTAGAAAAAAATTAGTCATCAAACGGAAACGGAAATCACGCCATTGCGCCATAACTTTTAACTTTTTGCGACGAAAAAAATGGTTGGCAGACGTGCAATGGTGTCATGGCCATAGAAATCTAGAATCAATGTATTTACTGTTTTATTTATGTAAAAATTACTGGTAAGATCGATGATTGTAAAAATCTGTTTTGATGTCAACTGTTAAATAGCCGATACTTGGTTTAATGGCCTCGTGAAACTTCAATTAAGTCACGTTATTGAATATTTTACGATTATAGTATCCGCCATCTTATTTTCTTATATCTACTTGAACTTTTTTATTTTCATTTCATTTCTTTGAAAAAAGCTTGCCAAATTTTCATAGACAATGAGCCAATGTCAGTAATGTCTTTTGCTTGCTTATTTTTACTTAGTCATGGTAGTGCCATTTTTTACATGGGAGATTTCTTACTTTCAGGAAAAATTTAAGCAGATGTAAGTTGATTCTGAGAAATAGATCCCAAACCTAATTTTGTCATTTGACTTGGGGGGCTGCCTAAAGTTCTGTTTTTTATGCTGAATCATCAGCTTCAGGAAAAATCAAAAAAATTCCGAATTTATATGAAAACAAATTTTGGCAGATGTAGTAGCAGTTTTGTTTTGAATCACATATCAGGTTGAAGTTGTTTTCCCTAAAATGGTGTTAGTTTATGTAAGACAATTTGCACAATTTATATTTTAGTCATTTTGCATTTGATAAGGAAGTAATTCTATATTCATAATAGCTTATTTGTTTACATTCATTTTTGAATGGTTTTCCATGAACCATTTATTATGAATTATCAAATCGTTTGATAGTTAATATGAACGTAAAATATCTCCATCATATACTTGGCATGTTTTATGTTCATAATGGTTGGAAAAATTAATGTTTTAAATGTATTGCAAATCATGAAAGAAAATCAAATTTATTTTATTACTGTGGCCTACATTTTGATTTTGAATCGTCACTGATTGACCCAAATTTTGAAATTTATAGTTTTAAAATCATTTTTTTCCCCTTCAGATTTTATTTTGTGTACTAAAAATTTATATTTTGATTTTTTTTTCAGGTAAGACATTTAGTTGCCAGATATACACTTTTTTTTGAGACTGCCTATGAGTGAGCAATAAAATATAAAAAAATGAGTTTAAAACCTAAAAAAGTAAACTTTACTCAAACATGGTCAGTGCTTCAAGAAACTGTTGAAGGTGTTATTACATTAGGAGATGTTCCAAGAGCAACATGGAATGACCGGTTTAGGTTAGTATTTTTGATTTTTTCAAATTCTGAGGATTGTGTTTTCAATTTTTAGTTTATTTCAATTTGAATTTGCATTATTAACCGTTTTATTGTTTTTTAGTGATGTTTATTCATTGTGTGTTGCCCATCCTGAACCATTAGCAGATAGATTATATCAAGAAACTAAGAACTATTTAGATAACCATGTTAAGCAACTATATGAAACAGTCAAAGCACAAGGAAACCAAGAGAACATAGGGTTACTTAAGGCTTACTATAATGCATGGATGAAATATAGTCAAGGAATAACTTATCTTCATCGATTATACTTGTACTTGAATCAGCAGCACATTAAAAAGCAAAAATTATCAGAAGCTGAAATGACTTATGGTGCCTTTACACCAGATCCAACAGAATTAATGGAAATCGGTGAACTGGGATTAGAAATATGGAAAGAAAATATGATAGAGCCATTACGAAGTGAACTTGTAAGATTATTATTAGAAGGAATCGAAGAGGATAGAAAAGGAAAACCTAATATGAATCCAGATGTTATTCAAGTGATTATACAAAGTTTTGTTCAGGTACAGTGTCAGCAGGATCGAAAAAATAGGTCTGCAGAAGTGTACCAGGTATGTTGAGCAGTTTTATGTAAGGTGTTAAAAAGAATTTTTTTCATTTTAATATTTTATTGTTGCAGTACTATGAAGATATTTTTGAAACACCGTTTTTGAAGGCAACAGGTGAATTTTATAAACGAGAGGCAGCGAAATTGTTGCAGGAATGTACGATTTCTCAATATTTAGAGAAGGTGCAACAAAAGTTAAATGAAGAAGCTGTTAGAGTTAGGAAATTTGTCCACTGCACGTAAGTATAATTATTTAGCCAAGATAAGGCAGCTAGCTCTGCTGCCACTGTTTGTATTGATTATCTGGATGGCTTCCAGGCCCTAGCAAATTTATAATTTTGAATTATTTAATTTTTCAGTTCATATGCTAAAGTCAAAGCAAACTGCGAGAAGCATTTTGTATCCGATCACTTAAACGTACTACACTCAGAATGTGTTGCCATGGTTAGAGAAGAGAGGAAGCAGGATCTGAAAAATATTTTTTCTTTATTAAAGTCAGTGGCTAATGGTCTGCCCTACCTCGTCGAACAATTTTTGCAGCATGTAAAAACGGAAGGTCTTAACGCTGTAAATAACTTGCAAGGAGATAATGTAAGTATTCCTTCAAACAACATCTCAAGTATTTTTTAAGCATTTATTACTAAAAATATATCATTTTTAGATTCATATTCAATTCGTTGAAAATATGCTCCACGTCCATAAAAAATACAAAGATTTAATAGAAGAAGTTTTCTGTAATGATCAGATGTTAGTAGGAGCTTTAGACAAAGCATGCGCGCAAGTTATAAATCACAAACCAAATCCGAAGACGCCTTGTCGTAGTCCGGAATGGGTAAGTTGAGACATTGCTGATAATTTAATAATTTTTTTTTGGGTAACTAAATATTATAATTTTTGTAGCTGGCCAAATACTGTGATACATTATTAAAAAAGTCATCTAAAGGTCTTAGCGACACCGAAATAGATGACAAGCTCACTAAATCGATAACTATATTTAAATACATCGACGATAAAGATGTTTATCAAAAATTTTATTCGAAAATGTTAGCTAGGAGATTGATTCATCAACAAAGTCAAAGCATGGATGCCGAAGAAGGAATGATTAATAGATTAAAGGTAGTTTGAAATTTTTTCGATTGATTGTTACGTGGAGTAAATCAAACTTTTATTTTTGCAGCAAGCTTGCGGGTATGAATTTACGAACAAACTTCATAGGATGTACACGGATATATCCCTTAGCTCAGATCTCAATCTTAAATTTCAAGATTATTTAAAACAACGGCCTCATGTTGATCTGGGCATTAGTTTTCAAATTAACGTTTTACAAGTAAGTCGACTTGTTCGATTTAAAATTTTTATCGGTGGCTAAATATGGCTTGTTTTTTTTTTTTTTTTGATAGGCTGGCGCTTGGCCTTTAGGGCAAGGATGTTCTAATTTCAATTTGCCTCAGGAACTAGCCAAAAGCGTTCAGATATTTGAAGAATTTTACAAACATAGCTTTAGTGGTAGGAAATTATCTTGGTATCATCATTTATGTCAAGGTGCGTGTATTTAGAATTTTTAAAATTTTTTTTGTCAAAGATTTAGGAAAATAATTTTTTTTTTTAAATTTCAGGTGATTTGAAATTAACTTATTTGAAAAAGCCTTATATTATATCCATGCAAACGTTTCAAATGGCTATTTTATTGCTTTTTGAAAAAACCGATGAGTTAACCGGTCGAGATATCCAAGAAGGAATTCAGCTTCCAGCCGATCAGCTTCAAAAACAAATTCAGAGCTTAATAGATGCTAAGTTACTGCGAGATCCTGGAGCGGAGGTATATTTACTAAAATTACAAACGAATTCCTCTCGAGAAAAAAATTACAACTAATATAATTTTTTTATTTAAAGCCAAATTTAGACACTACTTATTGTTTGAACCTCGAATATTCAAACAAAAGAACAAGACTGAAAATTTCGGGTGCACTACAGAGAGAAACACCTCAAGAAGTAGAAACCACTCTTCATAGCGTAGAAGAGGACAGAAAATTGTACTTGCAAGCAGCCATTGTTAGAATAATGAAGTCTAGGAAATTACTCAAGCACAACAGACTCATCCAAGAGGTAATTATCAATTTTTTTACTCTCACGCCAATCATACAAATATTGCTTATTATTTTTTTTATTGCAGATTTTCGCCCAGAGCGGTTCATCCTTCCAGCCTTCAATATCTATGATTAAAAAATGTATTGAAGCCTTAATTGATAAACAATATATCGAAAGAACCCCGAGTTCTCAAGACGAATATTCTTACGTTGCTTAAATTGCAATTTTAGGTGTTTTTACTTTCAGATTATTCTGTTACATAAAATAAATTACGATGACATTTTTATTACAGGTCTATGTGGAGTAGCTATTTTATAATAAAATTTTATTCAGAAGTACAGAATAAACAGAATAAACTGTCAAGTCAACAACAATCATTAAAAAAAATTGTTAATTTTAAAAGTACCAAGTCTCTGTTGTTTTTTTCTGCTTTTTTCAGGATGCGTAACAATTTACGAGAACGTGTTTAACTTATTGTTCCGCTCATACAATTTTTATTTGTTTCGTTTTTTTTTGTAAATACAAAATACTGACTTTTAAAATTGTCATAATTTTTTTGTTTCTCGAAATTTAATAATAATATTAACCATCCACTCCCTTACGTTCAGGTAAGAGCACCAATTTCCGTCATGCTAAGGACAAAACTTGAATTATTTTGTTATTAATTGTTCTGGTTTTGACCGTAATCTTCTTTATAGCAAGCAGGACCGTTCAATCTGACAACAAGGCGTTCGCAGCCATTTTGGATTCCTCAGACGCCTTGTTTGTTACCAGATAGTTCGGTCCGGCTTGCTGTGAAGAAGACTATGTTTTGACTTATTTTCGCGCAAATTTAAAAAATGAATAAAATTACAAAGGAAAACGCGATTTTCGTGACTTAAAACATATACTATCATATCGCTCGGGACTATTTTCGGTGTCTTAATCTGACTACGGCATTGCCGATATTAATTCCCTTATGAGACTCCCGAAAACGCCTTTTATTATTCGGATACAATTACCTTGCCATATGGGATTCATTTCAGTCTTCGTCAGACATGCTGTCGTATTTCTTTTACGTTTTTGTGATTTATTCCGTTGTGGGGACAAAAATATGGGTTCCAAACACAAATACCGATAATCCTAAAAACTGGGATCCATTTCCAAGCTCGGATAAATGTCAAAAAATAATTTTTAACGTGAATAATGATGTTAGCATGTTTTGGAGTACTCCGGTAAGTCACCGCCATCTTGTTTTTTGAGATTGGATTATCGGCCCATTAAATTGTTATTAGTTTTCGTGCAGAATATTTTTACATCTGAAGTTTTGCTTCCTGGTTTTGGTGTCATTATGTTTCCTGAAGTCTCTACAATCAACTTCTTCGATAAGATGAAATGCCTTGAAAAATCAAGTAAGTAAATTGAGTTATTTACAATTGAAAATCGGCTGTGCAGGGTTGCCAACTTATTTTTTTAAAAGCTGCTAGATATGTAAGGGATGATTTTAAGAATTGGTTGGATCCTACTAATTGGAAATCGGATTCTGATTCTTCTTGGGTTCCACATGTAGAACAAATACCATGCGCTGGAGAGGACATCGAATTTCCCCATGGAAAAAGCTTTGGAATCCAGTTACCATCAATTTTACTGCCAATTGGAACAATTTTCTTCAATTTTTTGGTTTGTTTATAAAAAAACTTTTTTCTTTTAAATTTGAAATACTATTACTTCAATTGTTTTATAGGGTCACAATGGGGAAGAATGGACCAGGTTTTTAGGTTCTGAGATGGGGCACGAATTTTTCAAAAGGAAAGGTACGGATTTGACATACACGCCCTGGCGCAACGACGTGGGCTGCATTAATAAGAAAGAATGTTTTTGTGGTCGTGGTGCTTATACTATGAAAGACGGGTAAAAATTTATCAATCAATTTTTGATTACTTGTTTTAATTTTAAATAATCAATTTTTTGGCAGTTTTTACAATGATGTCGATTATTCCACGCTTGAACAAGCAGTTTGCCAGAATATGAAAGATAAATGTGAAACACCGCAATGTTTTTTTCCTGTAGTTCCAGATGGCCATTGCTGTGGGATATGCGGTAAATAAATCAAATAACTTCAATCACATTCAAGCTTTTAAAACGTTATTTTTTACGCAGGTGCTATTATCAAGTTGAAAGATGAAACCGAAGATGGGCTAGATTTAAAAGAGATAAGGAAAAAGGTGGACAAAGAAGTTAGAGATACAAATGATAATTATGAAAAAATTGTTTACACTGGAAGGACAGGCGATGGGAACATTCAAATAGTTTTTATAGCAAAAAATCCATCCGAGACAAAATACATTATATCGTTTGCAGATTTAATTGAAAGGAAATTAATGGGTTTGTAAATATTTATGAAACTGTTTTCGGCTGAACTGTAATAATTCCAATAAATTTTTTTTAGGGCGCAATATTCAAGCTGCGATTTCTCTGAAATATTCAGGGCTACCAGTTAGTAATTATTTCTTTGGAGGGCCACTGGGTACATTCATCGGTACATTCCTTGCTGTGATTGCAGTTTATTTAGCAATTTATTATTTTTACATCATATTACCGAAGAAGAGGTATTTTAATTTATTTAGTAACGATTAAATATGTTTTTGTAACAAAAATACTTTTTATTAGTTTTAGTTTGCCGGCTTTAACTCAGAGGAAAGCATATTTATTCGCAAGATTTGAAAATATTGAGAATGATGAAAATTCTGAAGGAAATTTGGAAATAGCTACTGAACCAGAAACTTCTAATGAACCTAATAAAGCATTTGATAACCCAATGTATACGGGAGGTATGAAAGTGGAGAAAGGTTTAACGCCTAAC
Source organism: Liposcelis brunnea (assembly GCA_023512825.1). NCBI lineage: Eukaryota > Metazoa > Arthropoda > Insecta > Psocodea > Liposcelididae > Liposcelis > Liposcelis brunnea. Next base: position 5,408,043 of record CM042071.1, read on the forward strand.
TCCACCGCTAGTGTCGCCACGGTCACATTTTTGATGTCCGAACTGAGCACACTAACGACACTAGCGGTCAAGTTTTAAATCTCCTTTTCATCGAAGCAATTTTTCTAAATATTTATTTATTTTTAGAATCGTCAAAAAATATTCAGTCTGAACCTGTGTCTGACTCAAAAGTAACTTCTTCAACGGACAGCTCTGTTGCTGTAACCAGAGAAGAGTATACTAATCCAGTTTATAGCGAGCTTGAAAAATCGGAGTTAAATATATTTAAGGATGTTAATGAGATCAAGGAAAATGATGAAACTGAAGACGATACAATGAATATTTTCAGCGAAGTAGAAATTTAATACAGTAGCAATGTAATGAAGCAAGTATTAACTATAAAATATAACATTTTATGATACAAAATGGAGACTCAAAAATGGATATTAGCTATGTTGGTGGGAGCGTGTTGTACTTTCCTTTCTTTTCCTTAAAAGCCCTTAATTAAAATAATCAGGCCTATGCGTCTTGGTGGTATTTTCCACCTCGTTCTGCTTAGATTGAAAATAATTTATGTAAGTTTGTGTAACACACCCCCGATGATCCGTGAATACCTTGACATAACTCCGTCAAACATCCGCGTCCGCCATGATTCTTTCGTCTAATTAAAATCACCATTTAGTGTAAATAGTAATGTGGTACATAAAACAAACTGATAATGATGTGACTTTTAGCCTTATAAAACTCATTTTTCCAAAATAACAGATTTTACAAAAGAGTTTTTCAATTTAAAGCATTTTTAAAGATGGCGCCGCGGCTTGCAGGGAAAAATTTCCCTCGCAGGGAATTCGGTCGAACTCTCATCGTGAAACGTGTTTTTTGTTTATTTTGATTTCAACAAAATATCTTTTATCTTCACCTAATTTTCTTCTCAAGTAAGTTAAACGTCATTCATCGTGGCTTTCAACATTTTTAATAGCGAATCATTCGCCAAAATCATGTACACCAACAAATTGGACGAAGATATGCTCATAGCATCTCCATCCAGCACATCTTCCAACGAAAGAAATTTAAGTCCTCATCCGATCTCGAAACAGAACATGCCAAAATATGCTCAATTATTGTCTGTCATTGAAGATATGGGAAAAGAGGTCAGAAGTGCCTATGCTGGGAACAAAACATCCGTTGAAAGATTAAAAAAAGGTATAGTTCAAGCTAAATATTTAGTGGGAGAATGTTTAATGGAAGCCGAGAGATCAGCGAGACAATGACCAATTTTTTCAGACGTTTTTTTTTACAAAGTCATACTGGTTGTGAGTTAGTGAGTATTCATTGTGATAATTAGTGCATTGTGTTAAGAACTCTTACTTAAATTTTTATTTAAAAAAAACTGATCATAGTCATATGGGTTTAAAAAAAATCCTTTCAAGTCTGCTTTGGTTAAGGTAGTAATAGTCCTGTTATATAATTGGGGTATAATAAACTCAGGTTGTTTCTTATGTATTTAATTATTATTAATACTTGGCAAACATTAATCTAATACCATTCGCTATATGAAAAAGTCAGAATCTTTTAAATTAATTTGATCTCTTGACATATTAATAATTTGTTAAATATTTATACATTGTTTGCCAATCAATTTATTGTTTAAGGAGTGTTAAAATTAAGTCAGATTAACAAAAATAAGTTTTTTAAAAAAATGTTATTCCGTCCTTAAGTGCATTTAGCAATCAACAGTTAACAATGACTTCTAAAAATCTTAAAACACTACATGTTCAAGACACTATTTACAGTGCTGATTCAGTAGAATGGTGTCCTATTGATTCTCATCAAGATGTCTTTGTATGTGGTACTTATTATTTAGTCAAGGAAGAAGAAAAGGATAAACAGGAGAGAATAGGAAGTGTTCTTTTATTTCAAATTGGAAAGGAAGAATTGAAACAGCTTGATCAAGTGGATTTGCCTGCAGTTTTGGATATGAAATGGTGTCCAAGAAAAATAAATAGTCATATATTATTAGGCATAGCCAATGCTATTGGTGAAGTCAATGTATTTAAATTAGAAGAAAATCAGTTAACATTACTGGAAAAAATTAATTTAAAAAAGGATAAGCATGACCATAACTTTTTAGCCTTATCACTAGACTGGAGTAAAAATGGTTCGGACAATAAAATGTGTGTAAGCGATTCTAAGGGAAATATTACAGTTTTAAAATTAACAGAGACTAATGGATTATTAATTATTAATGAATGGAATGCTCATTCCCTAGAGGCTTGGATAGTTTGCTTTGATGCTTTTAATCACGATGTAATTTATTCAGGTAAATATTTTTTTATGAACTTCTTTTTTTTTGTAAAATTAAAAGTAATTTTAAATAAATTTTTGCAGGAGGAGATGATGGTAAATTAAGAGTTTGGTCTACTAAGAATCAAAATCAAATAGCAGCATCTTCAAAACATGGTGCTGGGGTAACAGCATTTCATTCTAATATGTTCAAAAATCATCTGTTAGCATCTGGTAGTTATGATGAAAAAATTTTTTTATGGGACACTAGAAATTTTAAATCGCCTACGGATATTCTCGATGCGTGCGGTGGCATATGGAGGTTAAAATGGGAACCAAGGAAAAGAAGTCAATATTTGCTCTCTGCAAGTATTTATGGTGGATTTCAAATATTTGACACTAAAACTTGTTCTATAGTTGCTGATTACAGAGAGCATGAAAGCTTAGCTTACGGAGCTGATTGGAGTTTTTTATCAGAAGAATATATGCAAGATTCTTTTGAATCAAATAAATTGTCCTTAATTGCTACTTGTTCATTTTATGATCATAAACTTTGTGTTTCGGTTTGGGATGAAAGTTTGTAAAGGTTAAGTTTTTTTTCCAGGGAATTAATTGAGTAATAAAATGTAATGATGTAATTATGGAAATATAAACTCTTTTTATTGTATGATGTGTCAGTAAAATCTCGTAATAACAAAATCGTCGTTGGAATCCTTTTCAAAAAGTTGCGGTAATTTTTAATGGCTCTATACAAATAAAGCAATCCGAAAACAGCGGGGTTCACTGAATGAGATCTGGAATGGGAAATAAAAGCAAGCTTTATTTGGAAGGTTGTTACTACAGCTGTAGGCATCTTGCCATTGCTCCATAGTTCTCTTTAAGAAATCTGATTTTTAATGGAACACCTAAGTATGATAAGCAAGAGGCAAAAAAAAATTAATGGATCTAAATAAAATTATCCAGTTTAGGTTATGTAAAATTTAGGCAGATTTTTTATTCGAAATTATTCCACCATATCTATGTTGTGATAGGTTTCGAACCCAGACCCAGCAGGTCGAATGAAACATAAATGAAACAGGTAATCACCCTGGACGTCGCGCCACGGCGTCAATCACCGCTTTCTCGAACCAAAAGAAGTTAACCGGAATCGGAAACCAGAGTTAAGTTAGTTAACTATAGCAGTCGTTGAGGTTGAACGAACTAAGAGGTTATATTTATTTAAGGTTCGTAATCATTTTAAAATCCTACTTTCACGGTTTTAAAGATTTTTGTGATTATACAATTTCCATAGTAATCAAGTATCTACTGCATATGAATTTTATTTAAATATGAAGCCGGCATTTTGATAGTTTTTTCAAATTGAAATCGGTGTATCAAGTTGAGGTTAAGTTGTGTAAATATTAGACGATGTTTGTAATGTTTAAAGTGATGAATTAAAAAGTTTTTACTCAAGGCGAATCACAATTCACAATCTTCTGTGAAAATTCTTAAGTGTTGAATGTGTTCGTAACGATTACCAAACCTGGAAAATTTTGATAAAATGATTATCGTCAAACTGTGATAAAATTTCGAGGGTATCTGAAACTTAGTATTTAAACATTTTTATTTATGTAAATTGAAAATTGGAACTATAGTGACGCCAAGTGCTCTGAAATAAGTCTAAAATCTAAATATAAAAAATAACAATGTCAACGTTAAATTTTCAATTTTTTCTAGTGGACAAAATTATGTAAACTTTTTTTTTCTTAACATTATGTTGTATTGATTAAAGCTTATTATTTTCAGGTAATTTATACAATATGGATACTAAAATACACTGTGAGGATAACTCTAAATTAGACTCCACAACTCAATCTCTGTCTCAGCTGGATGTGAAAACGTCAGAAGATTTTACAGAAAATAAAAATAATGGATCAATCAACACTACAAAATTAGACTTAATCAATATCAAATCATTGAATTTACAAGGGTGTAAAGACACCATTAACAGTTTGTCCAGAAATCACAATGACTTTACCTGCCTCAAACTGGAAGAGCTCAACATATCGTCATGTGAAATCTCTGATGTTCCAGAGGACATATTCAAATTAAAATACCTTACCAAACTAAATTTAAGTGATAATTCATTATCAAAAGTAAATGAAGAAATATCAAGCCTTACAAACCTACTATATTTAGATTTATCTTCAAATAAATTGACAAGCCTTCCATCAAGTTTAAAACACTTAACAAGACTGCGTTATTTAAATATTTCCAAAAATTCATTTTATGAGATTCCAGCGGTTTTGTGCCATGGATTAAGGCTACTGCGAAAATTAGATATGTCTAACAATTTATTTTACGAATTTGAAAGTCCACCTTTATGCATCACAGCATTATTGGAGTTAAATTTAAAGTCAAATGAATTAGTGCAATTTCCATCTTGGATTTTTTCAAACGAAAGTTGCCTTGAAGTAGTCAATTTAAGCAATAATCCTATTTATGAAAGTGTTACAATAACTTTAACTAATGTCTGCAGCAAAGGATCATTTGAAACCCTAAAAATTTTAAATTTACAAAATTGTAATTTAACTCACGAAAAATTAGACTTTATTTCGTTTTTAAAAAATTTAAGAACTTTGCGTCTGGGAAATTCGGAAAAAGAAGGGAATAAAAATCTTATTGAAGATTTACAGCCAAAAATTTTAAAAAACACTCATTTAAAAGATTTGTTAATACCTTTTGGTAGTTTATCAGTTTTGCCAACAGATTTTGGAAGTTTAAATTCACTTCAAGTGCTTGATTTATCGAATAATTATTTATCGTGGTTGCCGGATAGTTTCAGTGAATTAATTAATCTGGAAGTTTGCAATTTATCATCAAATACAATATCGTTTTTACCTCGGGATATAGGAAATTTAAAAAATTTAAAAAATTTATTTTTAAGTGATAATCAATTGTATAACTTACCCGAAAGTTTTTATCAACTAAAAAATTTAGAAGTGTTAGATTTATATAATAATAAAATTGAAGAAATAAGCTGTGATATACTAATTAATAAGTTGGACTTAAAAGGAATTGATTTGGAACAGAATTTAATAAGCACTGAAGATCTAGCGATAGATTGCGAGAACTTTAAATCAAAATATGAAAGTCTGAAACAAAATTTAAGGAAAATAATGGAATTGGAAAACAGAAGGCTTGATGTGCAAAAGGAATTGACCGTGGATGAAAGTACAGAAAATGATGATGCAGATACTTTTAGATCAGAATATTCAGAGGATGAGAATGAAGAACTTGTGTATGAGGATAATCTGGAGGTTGATGATGATTGGGATAAAACTAATGAAGAAGCTGAAGTTAGTCACGTTGTTGTGGAAGATGATAATTTTGATCCAAATGGTAAGTCGTGCATCAATTTTTCTTTTGTTTTAAAGTGGAAGGGGATTATGCTGTAAGGTAGAAGCGAGAGCTAGTTGCCATCTAAGGTATTTTCCTCTTGATTTCGTTCCAAGTCTAACCATTAGAGGTTAAGATTGACTATATTATTCCTATGAGTAAATTAACAGCCAATCACGAAAAAGATAATATTGTGGTTTTAAACCCGAAAAGTAATAAACAAAACATTTTGTTTAGGGAATTTGCTCTTGATCATCACAATCAATGATTTTACAATCTTGAATTACGTCAATAATAACCAGTTTAGGTTAAGTGACTTTTCTATCGCCACGTAAGCGAAAACTACTTTTTACAAAGCAGCTTTAATGTTAGCCCAAGCAAATCGAATGACTTTGTAGACACATGATAACACCTTTTACGTCAATATTTAAGAATTAGTTCCTCATTTCGTCTAACTGTAAAAGAGTAGTTGATCGTTACTAACGCCTTAAATTTGCCCCCTTGGTAAAACCGCACACTGCTTTTTACAGAAACGAAAAATTCAATAGGATACCAGTTGGCACACAAACAACAAAAGGAAAAGGAACTTTTCAAGGGAAATTTCTGCCCAGCGGACAATCATGTCCCATCTCTAGGATCGATTATAAAAGAAAATATTCAAACATTCGTTAGAAGTGGTTGTAGTATAGTCGAAGGCCAGTTTGATTCAGATTAAATATGCATGAAACTGGGAAAGGAGGCGCAGAGTTCTATTGTTTATGCCTCTCGATTTCTCAAAAGAAAGAGATTTATTCATAAGCTCATGTTTAGCATCCATTTTGGCGGCCATATTGCGTCTATCTGAAGTCGCAGTGAGCTTAAGCTCAGGAACGTAATATTAAAATGATAAAATAAAAAGATCAACTTTTATTTGAAAGATTCTAATACAAATCAGCCGAATATTGTTTTTGGTTTTTTGACCTTTATTTTCGTAAGACGAGCATTGATAAAAAGGCAGGTGTGCCAACCGGAAACAATTTATTCTGCTTAATGGCCGATCTGTGTTTGGATCTTTTCATTAACTTAAAACATAATTTTAATTTTGTGATATTTTAAAAGCACTGAAAGGAAAAAACATTTTTTAATGGAGAAAGATTAGTTTAGTTTTGTATTAAATTTTATAAAAATTTGATATATTTTTAGTTGAATTTAAATATTTTCCGTGTTCTGATTAATTAATCTCCTTTGAATCAACCGTGAAGTGAAGTGATTAGGAAAATAGAGCCAAATAAAATAAATTCCTTTTAGAAAAATTTATAATTTTATAAATTAAATGGTGAGTAGATACAGATGCTTATATTACATTGTGAATGATTTAGAAAAATTAAAATTTTAATGTGCAAAAAATTTTCAGTTGCCAAAATATTTTTTTTCCAAAAAAAAATTTTGAAAATATGATAAATTTATTTATATTTACAGACAATCATGGTGGAAAGGATGCATTAAAGATCCGGCCACGCAACCTTGGAAGTTTTCTCGAATTTTGACACATTGCCCTCCTATTCTTTTAGTCTAAAAGAAACGCCTAAATTAGTTCTACTCTTGGATTTAAAATTTTTTAGTACTTACCTCTTGTATTGTGATGTAGCAGTCATGAATCTCAGTTTGGTGGATAGTATTTTCTGCTTCAATGCTTTTAGATGTTTCCTAAAAAAAACGGAAACATTTATAAAGACTGACGAAATCTCTAAGTAAGCTTAACATTTTTTTTTCTTACATCTTTGCCTTCCAAGAAGTACCGAGGCCGATTTTTTGAAACAGTATTTTGCACAAGTGTAAGAGTGATGAGCAACACTATTACAGGTACTCCTGTCCATAGAAACTGCCTCCTGTTAAAGCAGATAAACCATTTTTAAATCACTAATTAGCCTAATTAATTTTTTATGAAAAAATTCATACTTACATTTGTAAATATCCAACTTAAAAAATTGCTATTTCGAAACTATTCCGAGCGGGTAGAGCGATTGAAATAAACAAAAAAATAACCTCAATCAGGATATTTAAACAACATGAAGCCATACATCAAATTCTATTTCTGGCTAAACTTAATCATGATATTTTTAATTAATCGAAACTTCACAAACACTTTTGTCTTTTTAGGTAGAATAAATAATAAAAATGCGAAATAAGATACCACGATACGGAAATAAGAAAAATAATTGATTGTAATAGGAGACGAATCATCATTTTTGATGAAAGTGTGAAAATTATAAATAAGTCATTAACCAGTGGCGACTTGGATAAAATGAAGAAATCTTTTTCGTAATAAAATATTTGAATAATTCGAGGGACAGGAAAAATTCTCAAGGAAAGAAATAAGAAAGAAAAGGTGGAAACTTCATATAATTGAAACAAATAAGTCAAAAGATTATCCTGATCAGTGATGTTATTATTCTTCATTTTCTTTTGTGAAAAAAGGAGCGGAGGTAAGAAAGATTTTTCCATTTGAAGTTCAAAGCCTAAATATTGATGCAAAGCAAGCATACGTTGTTTATCAGTAAATCTTTTGATATTTATAAAATGAATCAATGCAAAATTTATGAATGGATATTTAATTAATGGTTCGTAAAGAGTATGATAGGCCCAGTTATAATTGTGATGATTAATAGTAACATGATACTTATTGTTATTTGCTTTGATTCGCCGATATTAAAAAAAACATACGATTTTGCCTAAAAAAATGGGGGAAAATTTTGAAGATTGAGAACGCCTTTAAAAGAATGATTATGCCTTTGATGCGACGCGATTCAATTTTTTTATTGGTTCTTTGACAGGGAAATTTTTCTGGCTACGGCCCTGTTTGTGATAAGGATTTATTTTTGAATTATACCTTTTTACGCTCGTTTTCTGATTTTTTTATTTGTCTCAGAGCAATGTACTAATAAAGAAGTTCTGTATAGGTTTTTAACAAAAGTTTTTCTAGGAAAAAATTAGTTGGAAAATTTTATTTAAATTAATTAAAATGTTAATCAATTTTAAAATTATTTTTTTGTTTGTTTCGCTGATTTATTTTAGCAGCGGATTTAAAATTAACAAAAATATTTGCCGGTAGGTTAATTGGAAATTATTTAACAAAATTATTTCTCTAAGGAGCTTAGCACTATAACCAATCAAAATGTTATATGTCAGTGTTTTTTATTTTGAAAAACCGGCTGAGACTCGTCTTCTATTTTTAATGGTGACTCACAAATGGAGGGTTTTTATATAAAATCTAAACAGAAAGAGAGCTCATAAAAAAGAGAGACATTATTTCTTAAATTATCCATATTGAAACATTATTCCTCCATTTTGAATTTTACAAAAAAATGTCTCCATGAGTGAGCACAAGATTTTTACTACCAGAATTAATTCTAAAATATGATAAGCAGACATTTAAATTTTATTTTTTTTACAGCCATCGAAATGAAATAGATTTATCAATTTCAAAAATTAAAAATTCGCTGAATTTATTAAAGAAGGATCCAGCTAATCTACTCCCTGACGTCGTTTTGGGTTTAAGTTTTACAAAATCGAATTTATTGTGGAGTATTAACAAGCTACAAAAAATTAATAATACGGAAATCCATAATATAATCACTAATTTAAAGGATTTAATAAATCTTTGCGAAGTTATTACGAAAGAATATTATGCCCTCTTTAAACGTGGTAAGTTTCTCTGGTCTTTACTAAATTGTAAAACCAAATGATAACCCTTTTTTGATGTAAAGATGACCCCTGAGAAATTGTAAGAAAAATGCTCCTGATGCAATAATATTTAGCTGACTTTCAAAATGAGCCCCATAAAATTCATAAGCTTTGTCTTGCAATGAACTCTGTTGTCACGAGTTGAAAATTTAACACACGTGCATGAATTTGAAATAGAACGTTTGTAATATGCTTAGGTTTTAATTAATTTTCTTTTCTTTTTTTTTTAAAGACGATGTTACGGCCGAGGGAATATGGGTTGGCACTATAAATGATATCAAATTTAATGAATTGCAAGGCATTGTCCCAATTCCTGTTGTACCCGATGGGACGAATTGCGAGGAAGTAGAAGCATATTTGTTGTAAGTATCTGTAAGTCGTAGGAAGAGTGACGAATGCGAAACTCCCAAGATGGCTGCTCTACATAAGGTAAACACCTAAGGCAGCCATTTTGGGTATTTCCGAATTCGTCACTGACGCCCAAAAAAATCGAATAAATATCAAGGAGTCCGTTCAATCAAAATTGTTTTGTCGAAGGAAAATAAATACCTTTGTCGATTTTCGTCCAAAAGAGCTCTAATTGAACGTACTCTTTCTCAGCCGATTCATTTGGTTTCAAGTCGTCCACTGAAATGTGCAGAGTTCTATATTTCGTTTAATTTTTGTAACCTTTATAGGACTGGAAGCCCTTACTACTCAGATTATTGCATATCCGGATTATTTAATGAATTCTGTCACGTCACCGAAGATTGTTGGGATGCTGAAACTAATCTCAATTTTCATTCTGGATATAAAACCACGCATCGTTTATTTTATTTGCAGATAGGAGTAAGGGTAAGTAACGAATATTAATTGAACAGTCAATATGTCGACCTGTCATGGCGTTCAAAGTTGGTCGACCAATCACATCTTTATCGTAAGCCATTCGCCAGTCACTTTCCATAAAGGGTCTCAACAATTCATAACTGATAAATATTTTTTTTAATACTTGCAGTTACAATGCGATAAGAAAAATCCACTACTATTTTCAAGAGCTGAAGAAATAATGAAGCAACTCTGCCTGCAAATTTATTTAGAAGCCGAGGCCATAGCCGCTTTGAACTATCCAGTAAAATTAAGGGATGTGTTTGTTGAACAAATCGCTTTATGCGGATTAGAGGGATATGCAGAATTTGCAAAACCGGCTTGGAGGGAAGCAATAAGGAGTTGGGAAACAGAACTTGGTTGTTATGATTCTGGTAACTATTACGATTGCCGACACGAAAAAGGATTTGTTGCTTCTGGTACTGTGAATCAAAAGAATTTAAAAGGAGGAAGGAAAAAAAGATCAGATTCGGTCTTGTTTAATGGATGCCATACGCACGTAATCGCCGTGACTATGCCAGCATTGGCATTTCATTTACGATATTCCATTAACGAATGTATCGGCGAAATTAAATCTTAAATCATTGGTAAGTTTCATTGCTTTTATTTATTTAATGATTTTGGCCTAGCCGATCATAGTATTTCGCCAAATACATACGTATTTGCTGTCAACACCGAAAATCAATTTGTTATTTACTTTTTTAGCCTATCCCTAACTTTTTTCATCTTCGATTAATCATAAATCAGTCACGTTATCTATACAGTTAAACACTCAACGTGTTTCTTAATGTCCGCGGATGCGAAATCGTTTTATAAATCATTAATTAGTTTTTAGTAAAAGAAAGGACCTCACGGTACAATATATTTGCCACTCAGCTTGACAGCCAAAACAATATTTACACACGAGGTTAACACAAAACGTGTTTGATAAATTTGTTTGGCCAAACAATAAATAACTAAATTCATCTTGTTAGTATCTCATTAAGGATGAACCGTATAGGAAATGCCCTTAGGGTGAATAATCATACGAAAATTTCATTGTTCTTTCAGGATACATTATATTTTCCCAAGCATTAACATATTCGAAAGGTCATTTTAAAATTTTTTCAAAATTCAAAGTCGCGGTTTGTTTTACTTTTTTGGAGATTATTTTTTTTGGGAGGTTTAATAAGCCTGAAAAAATGATTCAAACAAAAAATTATGGTTGTTAAAAAGAAGTAAGCTGATGATTATTTATTTGTCGTTTTTTATTTTTTGATGTCAACGCAGTTGTTGTATAAAAAATTGAACTGTTTCCACCGCCTGCTATTTCATTTTTATTGTTGGCAGCCATATTGTCGTCTGCTACTATTTTGACAGTGTTGATATTTATTTCAATCAATATGTTTTGTGTAATTGTTCTTTTGATCTTTTATATTTTTTTGTGCATTATGATTTATGTTTTTTAACTTTAAACAATTTCACATAAAAAGGCGTTGTTTCGGGGATCGAGTTTCGTTTGAGGTGATTATGCTTTTATCTTTCGATCACTCTCAATCTGGCGTCTTAATAAGTGGTAACACTAAATTCGAGTTGAACCTTTTTTCTAAATAGTTGATAATGATTTCGTAGAAGCTCAATCGTCCAATGCTTAAGAGTGTTAATCGTGCTTTTTTGCTTTTAAAAAAAACTTAATCCCTTGTTTAAATTAACAATAAGTGAAAGATTAACTTCAAAAATATTTTACCTTTTCGAATTGTGTATTTTTAGCCTTTTCCAAAGTTAGCAGTTGCTCACAGTCAAGATTTACTTCAGTCCTAAAAGCCATTTCATACAAATTATCCATATTGCTGATTAGGCCGTCTGTTAAAGCGTTTTCCGAGATTTCATTGCATTTCAACATCAATATCAGAGCTGCCAGTTCTTCTTGAAATCGATATTTTTCTAAAAAATTTCGAAATTTCTGGACACCTTGAGGGATGAGCAAAAAGTCTTCGAATTTTTTGACATTAAATTTCCTTGTTACTTTTTTGTAGTTTCACGAATAAAATTTTTAGCCCAGCCAAAGGTTTTTATGTAGATAGACCGGGCACTCTGTTGATCTTTTAAGGCCTTAAGGTGGAAAATAGAATGCCCGGTCCATCTTTAAAATTTTTGCTTATAGCCGTAGGCTTTCTTAAATAAAACTTTTAATAAGGTCTTCACGATAATCCATTTTTTCACTTGAAATAATAATTACAACTGATTTCTCTAATTATTTCTGCTCCTTTTTATATTCATTCTTTTAAATGATATCATGGGAAGAGATATCTGCAGTGGATCGATTGCATTCATGTATCAATTTCTCGAGTTTACGTTATTATACTAGTGCATAGGTCATTTAAACAATAGGCAAATCATTCAGATTGTTTGGTGATATAGATGACGCTCGAAAATTAGATGTAGCACAGAAAATAATCTGTAGGAACTTTCATGCTTGGTTGCCGTAGTGCAGACTCAGGATTCGACATGTGAAAAATGTTCGGTAATGTTTGTTTCTTGGGGGATTGACGATTAAGGACTGGGAGGGGAGCATTGACTTTGATAGAACAGCACAGGTTGAAAGACTTTAGTGAAGATTGTGGTAGGGTTCAATCTTTGAAGAACCATAGAGTTAGAATGAGTCAGTATTATGAAAACTTAGTAATATTTTCACTATACAAAGAACAGATTGCATTTGGCAAAAATTCTTGACTGAACTTTTTATGAAAAAAATTATCCCACATTACTTAATGTTATTACCCTTTTTATTCATTTTATAAAATTATAAAGAAACATAAAGCTATTATTCAGACTCGTTCAAATTATAACCTGATCAACCTGATCAACATCATTTCAATCGAAAATTATCCATTTTCTCTCGGCCCAATTATCTTTCTTTTTATTAAATACAATCAGGAACGTTTTCGTTTTTTGCTCTCCTGTAGTTTAAAGCACGATTTCGCCTTGTTGACACTTCAAAAAATTTGTTTCCTAATTTTTTTTTCATTGTCATTCAACACCAGAAAGAAGTTCCGTCCTGAACACTTGATAGATATTCCGAAGAAGTTCGATTGCAGATGCTCTTGCCGTCCCGATCGCTTTAATCCTCTTTAAAAAGAAAAAGAAAAATAATTCGATGTAAATTTCTCAATATCGATATTGAGCATGGGCGCCATTTAGGGAGGAGGAGGGGTAAGGCAACTTTAGCAAGATTTTTATTTTTTCCAAGCCCCCGCCAAGATTTCGCTAAGATGGCGCTCTAAGCCAAAATAATTTTGTGAACTTACTTCGTCATTGTCATTACTCTCAACAGCTGCTTCCAAATTCTCTAATTGTCCCGAATCAAAATTCACTGCATCCGCCATATCATACAAATCACTAATATGGTTATTTAGTAATTTTGAAAAATTGTTGTTCCTTGACTTAGGACTATATTTGGAAACTTCTTTTAGGATTTCATCACATTTGAATATGAATAACAATGCCGCTAATTCATCATTAAATCTTCGTTTTTCTAAAAAATCACGAAATTCCTGTTTCCCTTTTTCCAAAACTAAACAATTTTCCAAACGGTCCGTTACCACATCCAACACATCTTTCGTTAGCCCCGCTGGTTTTTTCGGCAAGCAATGTGCCATGTCTTAATCCAAAATTCTTTCTGAAAAATAAAAGGGCGATTAAAATATTATGCCAAAATACCATGTAAGGACTTTTTAAAAAAAATGTGGGTGAGGTTCGAATTCAAGATTTCGGTTCATTGTTTTTTTATGTATTCCTTGGATGTAACATTGTATTATGTGAATAATTATCATAATTTATTCACTAAATAGTTTCGTGAGTTAACAAGGTTAAATTTTCGTCTAAGATTCATAATCGAGCCTAAATAAATACTGATTCACCTTTTTGTTTTTTTTGCAATAAGAAATTAAATCCTAAATATGATGATTATATTCTTTTAACAAATGATTAGGAAGGTGTCGACTCTCGACATTTACCGGTGTTATTAGTGTTCATTAATTTTCTATTGTCAACGATGATTTTTCTGAGAAATTATTTCGATATCCAAAAACAATGCATGATTAACCAAAGCATGACGTAAATAATCTTCAATATTTTTAAATATTTGGAAAATAATTTATTTAGGCATCATATGTGAAAGGTTATCAAACTGATAAGCTTGACAATAATTTTAAGAAAAATCATGGTGGAAAATGCAAAATTCAAAATTAATTTTTTTAACAAATTTACTTACTCAATTATTTTATTATGAAAGAAATTAAATAAAAAATAATCCATCAGGTAACAAACAAACACACATGCAAAGCTATTATTTTTAAATTAATTTGTATATGATAATTTAAAGTACATCGCACTAACTGACTAACTGAATTAGAACGTTTTCGTAGCATGAGCATGAGACCACAAGAAGTTGGTCGAGAACGAAAGACCAACTAACCGTAGTTCCGTTCATGCAGATGTTATGATGTTGAAGTCATGACGTCATTGATTCAAATTATTCTTTTACATTTTTTTTTTATATTTTTGAAATATTATAGTAAAGTGATTAAGCTACATTTTTATCAGTTTGCAACCTTTGTCTTTACTTTTTGGCCTGCTTGGATTTGTCTCCTAAGAGATGGATGAATTAGTGTTCTTTTAATCCGCACGAGAAAGTAAAAAGTCTTCACATCAAAAATGGAAAGCAAGTAAAAGTGCTGAAGAAAGTTAATGAAGTGCCTGAAAGCCTTGAGTATCAGCCAACGACTCCGAAAAGAAACGGAGATTACCGTACAGAAACAAGATCTGTGGACGATGAAATGGAAGCTAAAGCAATGAAGTGGACACTAAAACTAAAGAAATGGTGCTGAAGGAATAAAGTGGACGCTGAAGTTGAAGAAATGGGATGAGGAAGCTAACCAATGAAATGGACCCTAAAGCTAATTAATTAACGCTGTTGTCACTTTACTTTTCGGTTACCTACTCTTCTCCGAGCTTTTCGACAAGCTTTATTAGAATGCCTTCGGTACAGTTCAAAAATTTTTGAGGATCTGGATGTGCAGGACTGGGACTTAGCATTCAAGACCGGTTTTGTATATGAAATAGTGAGGCTATTTCAAGCAAGCTACAAGAAATCCGAGAAAAGCAATCTTTTTTTCATTAATCCAAATACGGAATGCAATTCGGTATTTCCCCCTGATATAATGACGACTCTGTGATGTGAAAACAATCCAAATAAAAAGATCATTATGTAATCGATTTTGTTAAACCATTAAGAAAACATTTTATCTCACAATCTCGTGCGAATCTAATATAGGCTTGTGGTCTTCCTGTAAATAAGCAAAACCCCTCTAAATCAGGCTAATGTATTATTTATCGATCTGACACAATGCATATAATTCTGAAAATGTTTTTCTGCCTAGACGACTAAAAAAAAGCTTGTACACATTGCAAATTATTACAATAACACATGTTACTTACTAACCTTTTAGGTTAACATATCTGGTTTATTGTGTTACTCCAACATAGGCCGAAATCAGATGAAATCATTATTGTCACAGATGTAAAATGCTTTAAAATATGAAACAGTTGGGGTATATCCATTTGTTAATGTTATTTTAATCCTTCGTTTCTTAAAATAATCTCCTGCATGTGCACATTTTAAAAGAAAGCTTTCACGTTAGGTGTCGCCATCTTTCGTCAAGAATTTTAAGTTTTGGGTTTGTTTTGCGCTTGCTTGGAAAAAGAACGAATCGATTGATTCAGAATTCAGAAAGCTATTCTACAGGATAGCGGGTCAAACATTTTAATGTTAATAAAATTTATGATCACTTAAAATTTTCGAGACCCATTTAATTCATCATTTTAGTGCTCTATTTTTTTCACACGGATAGATTAGTATCAATGCTTTGATTACATTTTAATTTTTTGTAAAATCTTAATGCCCATCAAGTTTGGTAATGAAATTATTATCGGTCAGCTGATTCAATGAATTTTTGACGCCTTATCATTCATGCGTGCTGACTTATTTTTGGCCTTAATGTCCAGTCATTTGACGCCTCCACTATGCTGGGTTGTGCAAATTTCCAAAAACAACTATTTCCATGAAAAAATAATTTTAGAGTAGGTCTTTCAAACAAAATACTAAATACATAATACGATCGTAATGTGACGAAAAAAATTCGGCTTAGGTAATTTGTTTTTCTAACCTAACCTCATCAATGAGTTAACATATTTTGGGCATCGTAGTTCACCGCCACTGTATTTGCAGCGATATTTATCATTTTAATGTTCGATCGGACTAATTTATCAGGAAATGCAGACTGTACTTCAATGCAAAATTTGATAATCCGTTTTTTCTTCGTATATTCTATTGACTTGACAAACGATCGACCGACCAGATAAGGTTAGAAAATAGTTTTTCTTCCCAAGGGAAGCAAAATAATAGACGGAAACTATTTTTTATTTAAGATACTGACTAACCCTGCTACTAAGCGAGCTATCGTGTGTGAAATTTGAATTTTTAAACATCACCTCTCTAAATTATGTATATCATTGATGTCTAGATAGCACGACGACGTGAAATTATTGTTTTTTTATCACGACAGATAGAAACTATAAAATTTATGTTGTGATTTCCGAAATTGAAGTTTTTTCGTTATTCCCAGGTTGTCAAAATATAATCTTGAGTTAACTTTTTAAGATACCTAAGCGCTTAAGTGTGTAAATAAGGAAAAAGATTACAATTAATATTTTCGTAGCGAAAGTTAATTGTTTAATTTCTTTTATTCTCTTCTGACGCCTTTTTATTCCATCTTATCTCAAAGAAAAAGTATTATAAATTTAATGAAAAGGAACGACATTTTTAAAAGTATGAATTATTATCTTATTATATCATTTTCGCGTCTAATAAGAGCTACCAAAAAAATGAATCGTCATTAACTCTGTATAGAACTACTCTCATTTAATGTATTTTTGACAACGGGTGGATCTTTTAACGTTTTTTCGTTTTTATGTTTCTTTCAACGTCTTCGATGCGAAACCTACGCATTATGAACGGAAAAAAAAATGCTTGCCCTTTGCCCTGCCCCCTTGAGATTTAATGACTTTAATGTTTTTACCTTTTGTTAAAGTACCAAAAATTCCTTACCAATTAAACATCTTTTGTTGAAGTCGAAGTCACGTATCTGACTTGGTTCATTTACTATGCAGATTCAAACATAAGTACGTGACCGCGCGGAACATGTTCACGAAAACTAAACGGAAAAGAAATGATCAATCGTTTCATACGAATTTAAAAAAGTGTACACATAAGGTGAAGGCGAGGTTATATAAAAATCATGAGTCGAAATTCGATCTGGGTCTTCGAAAAATCCTTAAGATGGCTCGTAGGAGTTGTACTTATAAAGATCGCATTATATTTTTGGTAAAGAGCACAATTGAGGCATTGAGTTAAAAAAAAATAATCAATAAAAATGATTGCGGTAATCGATTTGATTCAAAAAATCGTCACGAATTAAATCTTATTATGTCTGGTCAATCCTCAATAATTTATTTTAATAATTTTCACGTCGAGCCGAATTATTGCATTGTTGCGTTATTCATCATAAATTTTTCTCAGGGTTTTTAAACTTCACGCCTGAATTGTGTTATTACAAAAATAAAGGCTGCTGCATTTAGTTCCAAGATTCCGATCATTTAAGTGTCTTCAAATCAAATGGAAAAAGATTCGACCGGTTCTCTAACTCTTATCGTGAAAACGAAAAATCAAGGAACTCAAAACGAAAGCTCTCAAAAAAATGATAAATACAGATGATGGAGCAGAACGGAATATCATTCTATTGTGACTGGAGAAAAATCATCAAAAGATTTCAAACAACCGTTGAAAGGCAAACTCAAACAGATAAAAAGATATCGAAAATGCGGCAGCTTTTTTTTTGCATTATTGGAGACGACGCTTTCAGAAAACAAAGACAAAGGGATGCGGCTATGAAACTTGAAAATAGTGGAAATTTGAAAAGGCACGTCAATTCCGTTAGCCATATCGATCAAGCCGCGAGGATTTTATTCCCGTTCAGTTTTGCCAGTTTGAATTTATTTTATTGATTTTTTTATTTGCACTCGGATTATCCAAGGCATAATTTTTCAATCTTTTTATGTATGCAACAGTAATAAACAGATCTAAAAATGTTTTAAAAGAAATGTAATTATTGACCCTATAGAACTCTACGAGTCCCGCGAGTCACTTGATGATTATCAAGTTTGAAAATCAGTTGCAAAAAAATGATTTTAAAAAGCCGTGTGGGAGTTAATCAAAACTGTGCGTTGTTCAGCCATCTCAATCATACGCCCCTTTATAAACGTCTTCATAACTTTACTGTAAATACCAATGGAGTGTCTGTGCTCTCCGAAAATACAAATATTTTCCTTTCCGCAAGAAAAAAATTTTTAAACATACTTCCTAAATGGCGGTTAAAGTTCTAGTTCCACGTCGAACCAGCCGCCATGCTTATAATAATGGGAGGTCTGTCACGATCAGTGTGGCCAGACGTAGAGATTTTACTCTACACGTGAAGTTTTTTTCGGCAAAGTAAAGTAGTGAAGACTTTTTGACTAAAATAAAGATTTTTTAACAGACTTGAAGATTTTCCGGGCTTTTTAAACAAAAAAAAACTTTACTCTTAAAAATCCTTAGAAATTCAAAATTTTTATTTATAAAACTTCGAAATCTTTAAATTTTCTTTAAAAATTAGCTCGTCAGCATCATGCTATAAACATTTAGGAACTGATCCAGACTTTTCGGGATATATATACATAAAAATACTACCCTTAACCTATAGCCCGTATATATATCCTATATATCCTGCCTAAATATCTGCTTTTTTAATACTTAAATTGGCGCAATGACTTGATTTCCCAAATTGAGATGCCTATACCAAAGCAACATGACTTTCATTTATGATTACATTTTTGAATAATGAATACTTTAGTCTAAAATATGTACAGGCATAGAATTGGGGTACTAATTCGCTTAAAAGTAGAGATATTCGGCAAAAAATAAGGTATTTTTAAAAATTTTCTGCGTAAAGTTTTTTTTTGGGAAATAATACATTTTTAAGTTGGTAGTAAAGTATTTTGTAATTTTGTTTCTGGCCACACTGGTCACGATGTAAACATTGAACCGTTTTTTTTTTTCATTTTCAAGAAAAAAGTGCTTATATTGCAAATAAAAACCTCTTCAGTTTTAGCTATAAGAACGCGAGTTTTAAATCTATGAACAGCAGAAAAATAGAAATGTTGCATGTAATACAATAGAAAATAGAGTAGAAAGTGTGATTAATAAATCGGCTAAAGCCGGAAGTTCTTAGATATTTGAAAGTTACACCTGAGGAAACTGTTCCAATGTACAATGAAATTAATGGATAAACCAGCATTCTTACCAGCTAAGAGCTTTGTAAGTGTTTCAGTTTGTAATTCGTTATAAATTATATGATTCTGTCTCATGCCTGACTGATTCTTTTTTTCTTTGTAGCTTCTACATTTGCCATCTAACTTAGTGACTTACTACATCCGAGCCAATAGTGGAAAGCAAATAAGGACTTGGGAAAATTTTAACATAGTATTTTAGCAGAATTCTATTCCAGATTATTGGGAGGAAATTATTATTTGCTTAAATCCTAGACATACAAATTACTAGATCACTTTACTTCAGCTACTTATTTTGTTTATTGTCATCATGGACCTACTTAATTTACAGAGAATGTCTGCAATAAGCTTAGCTTCTACAATTTGGAAAACGCCAGACATTCAAAAACTGATTAAAGATTTATTCAATGAAGAAAGCAAAAGGTCTAAAAAATGTCTTAAAAAAACATGGATGAAATATTTTCCTCCAATAATAGATCAACCTCAGGATATATCCCCTCTAGGAGATTCTCTAGCTCCACTTTGTAAAGATATTGAAACAGCATTTCTTAAAGTAAGAGTAACTGAAGCCGATGATGAGCATAAAGAAAATTTGAAAAACTTTCAAATAATAATTTATTCAGTTCTTCAACGTTTACAATCACTTCCATTACCATCAAAGCTTAAAATTTATTGTCAACAAGTTGCTGCTGGATTGGGGGAAAAAATTTTCAACTGGCTTAATTTGTTAGCTAGAGAGTTATTTGAAGAGGATGATGAAGAATTTAGCACAATAGAATCTCTAATAACATTTTCACTAACTCATATTTATTGGACATCTTATGGAACCCTTGATAAAAACAAAATTTTAAAAATGTGGCAAAATGATGGAGAATTTCAAACTTACAGTTTTGAAGGAAACAAAGATAGACGATTTTCAAAGTGGAGAGATCGCGTAGAAATTGCTTGTTTAAATGTTGAGAAGGAATTTATTCTTGTCAATCAGGAAGAAATAGAAAGCATTTTTGAAGAAGATTTTATATGTAGCTTTGATTTAAGGCGTTATGATGACAAAGTATATACTTTATTAGCACTAGGTATTTATAATTATCAGTATTATGGTTTTCGAACAAATTTATTTCAAGACATTGAACCTGATTTGGAAAATACAAAATATGTAATAAAACCTGATGTTATGGTTCGAATATGTGCTTATGCAGGAATAAAACCAGCGGCCTCTTATTTTTGGAACATTGTGAAAGATTTTACTGATGATCAGTTTTTACTTGAAATTTGTGAATTAATTTTCCAAGAGCCGGATATGTATGATGATCTCAAAGTCTACGAAGATAGAGTTGAAACACTGATTTTTTTTATTAATCAAATGCAACCGGAACTTAGGAGTGAATTTATGAGAAATAATGTTTTCAGAATTTTTTGGTTGATTTTACCTGAATGGCCATTTAACGAAACGGTCATTTTCAAACTAATCGATAATTATTTCACACAACTTTCAAATGATGACTGCGAAAATATTTTTACGCGTATTTTTGAATTACTGAACTTTGATGATCATTATGTGTTTTCAAAAATTGAATTTTATAATAGGTTATTAAGAAAAATATTTGCTTCTATGACACCTCAACAAATATCGAGACTTTTTGAGAAAGATAATAGCACCATA
This sequence comes from Liposcelis brunnea, assembly GCA_023512825.1. Taxonomy (NCBI): domain Eukaryota; kingdom Metazoa; phylum Arthropoda; class Insecta; order Psocodea; family Liposcelididae; genus Liposcelis; species Liposcelis brunnea. Next base: position 5,429,356 of record CM042071.1, read on the forward strand.
TTTGAGGAGGTGATATGTAAATTAGAATTTAGCGATCTCATATTTGAGTTAATTGATAATTATTTTCCCCCAGATTTTTCGTGCGAGGATTTCGACGATGTGTTCTACAAAATTTTCAGTTTAATCAAACGTAATAAATCGATTTGTTTTCAAACAAAATATCTTGAAAAAATATTTGAAAAATTCTATGAACTCCTGAATGTAGATTTGATCGATGAAAATTTTTATCCTGAATTTTACTATACTTATGTTTTTAATGCAAAATGTTTCAATTTAGTTTTAAGAAACAAGGATGAAGAGTTCAGATTAAAAGTTATACAAAAAATACCATTCCGAACTTTTTTCTTAGACAAAGAAGGAAGCATTGAACAATTAGATCAATTTATGAATGATGTATTAATATCTGACGTGGAAAGAAAATTTTATAAAGAACATTTATTTAGTCAGATCGATGATTTGATATCCGATGCTGCATTCGACGAAATAAATAAACTCTTCAAATATTTCCGTTTGTCAGCAAAGGAAATAACTGCGTTTAAAAGTAAAATAAATTGTGTGAAATTCTGCGAAGAGTTAATTGCCGACAAATATAGATATGATAAAGCAGAGAAATTATTAGAATGGGTATTTCCTGACAGGGAAAAACGAGACCGATTCAGATATTCATTAGATGACAAGTGTTTTGTTTTTAATCAAATCTCTAAATCGTCCAGCGATATTTTAGAAATTTTCATTAAAACAGAAAAAAATCGAGGAGATTTTGTGAAGTTTTTTTTCGGTTCTCGAAAAGAGAAAGCCTCCGTAAAAAATGCATCAATCTACTGTAAAATTCCTAGTTCTTTAGAATATACTTTAATGGATCATTTACCATCTTTTTCCGGTCGACGTTACACCAGCTTATTTATAATAAGTCTACCGCTTGAAATACGACGAAATCTTAACTCTCGATTTTCCCGTATAGATAACTTTTATAATTATTGCTTATTTGATGAAAATAAAATGGATAATGTTTTTATGAAATGGTTTTGTAAAGATGAAAAGAGGAGAACTTATGTCATGAAAAGCTATGACTCTAAAAGACGCTTGTTGTTTCGTAAATTAGTATTCATATCGTTAAGCTTTTAGAGTGAGTGAGAATACAATTATTAGTACGCCTGAGCTAAGTAAAAGCTGTTGATAGACTTCTATTTTAAATAAGAAATGATTTTTTTTCTGTAAAACGTATATAATTATTTTTCTTAGATATTAATAAAAAAATATAGTCAAATTCAACTCGAGATCGATTTTTTCAGTAGAATACCAATTGTGGAGGTTATACCTTTTACAATTTAGGAAGCAGACAAAAACTTTGAAACATACGTTGGCTTTCTTATGGTATATAGAAAGATCCCAAACAAGAAATACACGAGAATATCTGTGTTTTCTACGTGTTTTTTAAGATAATTTATACGTGTAAATTAAGATTTACACGTCTGCATTGATTTTCCATAGACACATCCCGAATAATACACGTGTAATCCACTTAAGTTTTACCCGGTACTCTGTTTTCTTGTCTGGGATGAAAAATCATTTATAAAATATAATAAAATTTAATTTGAGACAACATTTAAAAAAATTGGAGACAGCTTTTAAAATTTTGTAAAATAAAAAGAAGTACAAAAAAATGATTGTCAAATTTACTCGAAAATTTTGTAAAATAAAAAAAAACCTTTTGTGAAAATGAAGAAGGCTAGTGAAAAACAAACGAAAAAAAATATAAATTTAAAATTATTTTTTCATTGGACCATTTTTAATCTAATCGTTTTTATCATGATAAAAACGTTCAAAATTCGATATGCTATCTTTACCGCTATTTATTCCGCGGTAAAGATAGCATATCGAATTTTGAATGCCCTCCAGTTTAGATTTTCCTTTGCCGATGATTTAATTAACTATGTTTTTGTTTATCGCCTCTTCAATGGGACTTACATCTTTCCCCCAAGTTGGACCATTCGAGCTACGGGAGTCTGATATAAAGGCATGACAGAAAATAAATTAGTTGCCCGAGTATTTTTAACATTAATCCGGAAACTTAAGAGCTGAGGACACTCAGTCCTATTATTTAACAGTTTATAAGTAAAAATACAGTCACATAAATGACGCCTAGATTCCAGCAACTGAATAGTAAACTCAGTTCGCATGTCCGCGCTGCGAACAGGATGGCTTTTGTAATGGGAATAAATTCCGTGAGTACGAAAATACATGTAACGCAAAAAGCGTTTCTGGACTTTCTCGAGACCTTGAGAATATTCGTTGACATCAGGGTTCCAGACTGGGGATCCATATTCTAGCTTAGATCTGAGAAGGGAATTATATTGAAGTTTAAAGGTATCACAATTCTCTAACTTTTAATGGGAACTCTTCATCCCTGTTTCTTAAAACTCAATTGAATTGAAACATTTTGCATTAAAAACATAGGTATAGTAAAATTCACGATCAAAAATTTCACGTGACCATTTATGTATTAAATATTCATGTCTTTTCGCTTGTAGTGAGCAGGAAACACTTTACTTGGTAGGAAAAAATTGTAACAAGGAAAGCAGTATAATCTAGTTTTACTCTAATAGTCAGTAGCCAGACATTGTTTGGGCGAAAAAAAGATAGAAGATATTGATTTCTGACACGCTATTTCCGCTATTAATATTCAACGGACTGGAAAAGCTAATTTATATAGAATATGAAGAGGGATAAGGTTAAAATTGATTGACACAAGCACAATTTTAATTCGTTTTGATTGAATTCAGATTTGTAAATCAAAGAAAATGTTAAAGGAAAACGAACAACTTCAAAGAGTTTAATTAATTATTTAAAAGAATTAGTATTAAATATGCTAAGATGCTTAAAAAGGGGAAGAATCTTTTCAAAATCCGGTTTAAACTGCTCGTTAATGCCACGTTAATCTTTTTGCTCGCATTTTGATAAATCGGATAAAGCACTTTGTCAGACATTAGGGAAAAAATTCAATTTGTTAAATGTAGGTTAAAAGCTGGGGCTAGCCTGCAAAAACGTGCTTATGCCTCATTCAATATTCATGTGATTGACAAGAAATAATATTGTTTACAACACGTGATCAGTGACGTCATCGCGTCAATTTTGAAGTTATCTTTCATCAGAAATGCTTTTAGTTCCCTTTACTTTTATATTGCTTTTCGCCGAGGAAAAACATGGATGAACACTTGGGAGTTTTGCAAACGTTGCGGTATAACACCAGCGATGTCATGTCCTGTGATTTTGGTGGCCATTATCAATTGGCAATAGGCTCCAGGTAAGTGACAAAGGGAGGGTTGATAGGTGATAAGATTAGGTTAATTTTTTATAATTATCAGGATCTTCTCAATTTATATCTGACTCACGTCTTGTCTCACGGGATTTCAAGTGAATTATTGTTAATTTATGATTTTTGCCTCTTTTACCCAATATCAATGAATTTGCGACTTATTTATAAAACACGACAAAATATTAGGGGACAGTCCTAAACACAAAATCTGTAGGTTTAACATTACTGTAATGGTAATAATGGCTTTCAAAGTATTTTACTAAATTTTTCGAGCTCTTTATCTAGCATGAAAAAATCATACGCTTCCCTTCCAGACAAAACCTTTTTATTATTCAAATTCTTAGTTTGCACAAAGTTCAATAAAAAACTTGTTGAAACTATGGCTAATGATTGATATGACCTTGTTTTAACATAAAATAATGAAAATCTCATTAATTATTTAATCTCATAACACTACACCCTTCCAGCATAATTTATTTGGAAAGGCGGCAGCCATGGAAATTTTTTAGGGTAAAATTTTGTCACCTATGAAAACATCACATGATAATTAAATTGTTTTTTAATTTTTTTTTATAGTGATAAAACTGTTCGAGTGCTTGAATGGAAACAAGGGTTAGGGTTTATCGATGTCTCATATTCTCCACTGCCAGCCCATAAATATGGGGTTACTTGGGTTAGATTTTCGCCTCAAGGAACAATGTTAGCATCTTCTTCTGTTGATGGTACAACTGTTTTGTGGAACGTAAAGGTAAGTTGAAATTTTTTTTTGTTAATTGCCTTACTAATTAGAAAGCAAATAATGAATAGTGATGTTTCATTTCAGACAGGGACAAAAATCAACACAATGGTGCAGGCTACAAGGTGTAGTGTTAGACGTTGTGAATTTACACCTGATTCGACAAAGCTAATAACAGCTGGGGATGATGGCGTATTCTGTTTTTGGGATCTTGTTCATCGAAAGCACATCAAGTAAAAAAAGATAAGATAAATATGGATTTTTGTTGATGATTTTTAAATATAACATTTTTTATAGAAATCATTGGTTACATGACGATGAGGATGCATGTGTTCAGGGGCTCTCAGTGTCACCAGATTCAGAGTACATGATTACTGGAGACTCAGGCGGACTTCTTAAGTTGTGGCCAATTAATGATGTCAGTGGTGACCAACTTCAGTGCCTTTTTTTTATCAAAAATGTTCATGATGGTGTTGCATGTTGTGAATTCTCACCAAATCGTGATATCTCTGGTAAGAATTTTTTTATCAAAGGAAATCAAATCTGCAGGCTAGCAATAAATTTTCCATAGCCGGTTTGTTTTTTGGATTTTGTGACAATTATTTTGTGATGTTAAAATTTTATTTAGAATTTTTCTGGATTGGTTTTCATACTTAAAAATATTAAGATTTTTTTACTTGCCAGTCTGCAAATTTGATTCTTCAGTTTTTGTTGACAATAAATAATTATGAATATTATTTTCAGGAACTAATGTTCTAAAAAATACCTATAAAGTTGCTACCTGCGGAGCTGATAACTTAATAAAACTCTGGGACGTTACCGTAGAAAGAGGCTCGAAAAATGAAGGTGAATCAGAAGTTGTGAGTTGTGACATGGTTGTGATAAGAACTCTTGAAGGTCATTTAAGTGATGTTCATAACGTTCGATTTAATGGAAATGGTTTATGGTTGGCTAGCACAGGTCTTGATAAGACAGTAAAGTTGTGGCAGGTAGGTCAATTCAAAAAATTTTGTATTTATTCGGTGTCGAAATTTAATTTTTTTTTTTTTTTTAAATTTTTGATTTTAGTTGAAAAATGGAGAGTGCCTTCAGACTTTTAATGGACATACAAGATACGGAAATTGTTGTGCGTTCTCGAAGGATTCCACTCTTCTTGCCTCTGGGTCGAATGATAGAACCGTTATTGTTTGGGATTTGAAACAAAATTTGACGTTAGATGCTCAACTTATTAAACCCTGTAGTGCCTCTTGTCATTTTACTCATAATCAAGTGGTACGATTTTTTTCTTTTTGTGTTCAGAAATTTTCTGAAAATTAAATTAAAAAAAAAAGCTTTCACAACTAAACTTTCTAAACGGATTATTTTTTTTAATTTGCAGTGTAGTTTAGCCGAACAAATGGTCGTTCACCAAGCCGAAGCTGATGTAAATAGAATGGAGCTTTTACAAACGTTAAATTTGCAGGCAGCTGTTAATAGTGTTCATTTTTTTGGCAATAATCTTCTGGCCACTGCCGGCGGGTAAGTTAAAAAATTATTAACCCATTCAAAAAAAAAAAAAAAAAAAAAAAAAAAATGTCATCAGCTAATTAAAAATTTTTTGTAGTGATAAGATAGTTTCTCTGTGGCAACGAAAAGACGATGAAATTACATTTTCATTATTCAATACCTTAGAGGATCATAAATACAGTATTAACCAATTGGAAATATCGCCATGCGGTACCAAAATAATTTCTTGTTCAATGGACGGAGTCATTATCTTCTGGGATTTAGAGGTTAGTTAGTATTTGCTTTTGTAATTCACAAAAAGAAATATGTTTTTAAGAAATTATTAATATTAATTTTTTTTAGATTGGTTTGACTCACGAAATGCGTACGCCAGATTGTACCAATAGTTTAAGAACCAGTAGATTTTCGCCTAATTCAGAATTAATAGCAGCAGCTGGAGATGATCAAGTAGTTTTTCTTTGGGACGCTAAAAGTCTGGAATTCATAAAGTAAATTACAATTTTTTTAATTTGAATTTACGAAATTTTAACAAATTAAATCTTACAATTTCTTTATTTTTCAGAACATTACAAGACCATAAAGATGCCATAACTTCTCTTGCCTTCTCTCCAGACAGCAAATTATTAGCGTCTACTTGTTGCGCTGGTGATGTTAAAATCTTCAATTTGGAAACGGATGAATGCTGCGTTTCTGAGAACGACGCCCACGATTTAGGAGCTATGAGCTGCGATTTTTCGTTTCAAAATCTTCCCAAAACAACAAGTAAGTATTTAGAGTAGGTCCCTGCGCCGCGCTATCGACGATTTCTGAGTCTTTTAAGAGCCGCCGTATTACATTTAAAAAATTTGAGCTAGTGCCGACTTCGGTGCTTTCGCTTTATTGGGGAGGCACAAACTTAAGCTGATATTGTTAAACAAGAAACAATTGCATTTACAAAGAAACTTTTGCAAAGTGTCAACAAAAAAGGGGCGACAAAAGGGTCAGCGAAAAAGCCGTAAAGCCCCGAATAAAAAATTTTATCTGTTAGCCGCCGAAGCGAGAATTACACCGGCGCAGGGCTCTAATTAAGAGTAAATTAGTAAATTTTTTTGGTAATGCACATTGATTTCATCCGTATATTTTTCTTTTCAAAGGTTTTGACGAAGATATGGACCAAGAATATTTATTGGCTTCTTGTGGAAACGATTCGTTAGTTAAAGTTTGGCAAGTTCAGAGCACGGAAATAACTAAATATTTAGAATTGTCAAATCACGGGGGCAATGTGAATTACGTTAGATTTTCGCCGAGCATCCCGTATCTTCTAGTGTCATGTGCAACTGACAACACTGCAAGGATATGGAATGTGGTAAGATTGATTAAAAGTCGTCAGAATTTAAAAAAAAAGCTATGGCCTCACTATATTTTTTTTTAAATTTTAGAAAAGTGGTCAGTGCCTTCATGTGTTGGAGCATCACGAAAGCATGGTTACTACTTGCTGCTTTTCGGAGGATTCAAGTTTACTTGCCACTGGTAATCACGATCCTATTTCAGTCCTATTTCTAAAACGTAGCCCTACGTAAACAATCCCATCCCGGTTGTACGCTTATAAACGACTGCTGATTTTTTGATTGCAGGTTCTCTTGATAAACGGGTGATATTATGGTCGCTCCCTGATCAACTTAACGCTGATCCAGAGATGATGTTACAAAGCTGCCGTAAAATTTTACAGAACTGGACTACTGAAGATATTGCTGAATGGTTTGAAGATCAAGGATACAGCGAGATCGCTAATAAAGTTAGATTTACAACTTTGAATGGGCGGCAAATTTTAGGATTAAAGGAAAATTCAATTTTGGATATGATTGGTCTTGGTAAGTAAAAATTTAAATCTAGATAAAATATTATTTTAATTTTTTTTTACTAAATTTATTATTTTTGATATAAAACTACGCCCAAGGACGACAAGGTTTTCTGAACTTCCGGGATAATCTTTTAAAAAGCGCCTATTAGGATTTCTGAACTTCCGGGATAATCTTTTTAAACAATGTGTTCAAATAATATGATCAATGCACCTAATTTTTTTTGGTTTTTGGTTGCAGAAAGTGAAGAGGATAGAGAAGCGATCTCGCTACGGCTGTATTGGTTGAAAAAAGAAGCAAAAAGGAATTCCTGGCCAGTTAATATGAGCGAAGAAAATGTGCCGCATCAATTCCTTTGTCCAATAACCCACGAGATAATGACAGATCCTGTGATTTGTTCAGGTAAGTTTCATTTTAGTTCTTAACTAGAATCTATTTGTACGGAAGCCCTGAAGGGTCACACAGTTTGCCGGATGTTTACTGCTAGTCGTACAACTGACACTGCCAGTTCATCAACTGACAATTACATACTTTCAAGTTGTCTGTTGTTCTACTAGCAGTGTCAGTTCATCAACTAGCAGTGTCAGTTCATCAACTGACATACTTTCAAGTTGCCTGTTGTTCTACTAGCAGTGTCAATTGATCAACTGGCAGTAAGTGACTGTCAGTTGATCAACTGACACTGCTAGTTGATCAGTTGCTAGTTGAACAGTAAGCAGTTTGCTAGTTGAACAGTAAGTGACTGTCAGTTGATCAACTGACACTAAGGGACTGTCAGTTGATGAACTGACACTGCTAGTTGATCAACAAGCAGTGTCAGTTGATCAACTGACAATAACATACTTTCAAGTTGTCTGTTGTTCTACTAGCAGTGTCAGTTCATCAACTAGCAGTGTCAATTGATCAACTGACACTGCTAGTTGCCAGTTGCTGCTAGTTGATCAACTAGAAGTGTCAGTTGATCAACTGACAGTCACTTACTGCCAGTTGATCAACTGACAGTCACTTACTGCCAGTTGATCAACAGACACTGCTTGTTAATCAACTGGCAGTGTCAGTTGATGAACTGGCAGTATCAGTTGTACGACTAGCAGTAAACAACCGTCAAACTGTGTGACCTTTCAGGGCTTCCGTATATTTGAATCCAAGAATTTTAGAAATACTTGAATTTAGAATTTTTAACAGTTTAACAGCTTATTGATGGAATTATTACTTTTCAAAAAAATTAAGATTCGTATTTTTACTTGTTTTAGATGGATTTACCTACGAACGTGGAGCAATCACAGAATGGCTACTCAGCGGAAGATTCACCAGTCCAATGACCAACGAGCCATTACGGGACACCAAATTCTTACCTAATACTACTCTTAAAAATAGTATATGTAAATTTCTCTACGGAGAAGAGGTTTCTGATTAAAAAATTGTAAATATGTAATATTAATAATTTTTAATTGTGTGTAAAATTTGTCAATATTTTACATATATCGTAAAATAAGCACAAATCTTCACACTTGAAAAAAGGACTCTAAAACTGTAATTTGACACGAAAAAAGAAACAATTTGAATTTAAGCAACTATTTAGTAGATTGACAGTTTTAAATAACAATTTAATGAATAATTTACTTATATTTATGAACTTTAATTTACATTATGAATTTTTACCATTCCGTATTTGATTGATTTTTGTGATTTTTAAATAATTTTATTTTTGTTATTGTTTTAAATTTTAGAGTTTTAACTTAATGAATTTATCACATATTACACCAATATTTGTTATATAATTATTCGCAAATGCAATATTGAAGGCACTTAATTTTGATTAGGTGTCATACCATTTTTCGCAGAGTGGAAATTAGGCGAAATTTATTCAAGTTACTGAATTTTCATTAATTACGAAACACAAATTGGGTACTATAGTTTTGAGTGACCTCCATAGTTCCCATAATTATAATATATGTCTTACAAATTGGAAAAAAATGTTTATATTATTTAAAACTTCCACCACATTACATGATACTTCCTACTCCGTAGCATTAAGAGAAAAGCGCCTCTTAATATTTCAATATTTCTAATGCGGGGCAAAACTCATAAAAGTGAAATATGCTTTTTTGCAGTTCCCGTAGGAATTTTGGGATTCTGATTGCGTCACTAGATCTCGACGTCCTCTATCGATTGGCGCAAAGATCATGGTGGTGTCATGGTGAGATCATCAGTGGTGCAGTCAGATTCCCGCAATTCCCACGGGAAGCGCCTGAAAAAAAAGTCTTTAAAAAAGCACGATTTCCTCGTGAATACTACGAAAATTTTTCTAAAATTACGAGCAAACCTTGCCATGTTTCTTAACCCGATGATTTTACTCATTTCCAAAAGGATTTTCCAGACTTTTCCGACTGATACCTATAGTACTTGACGCCCTCTATCCAGTGGTGCAGTCAGATTCCCGAAATTCCCACGGGAACTGCCTGAAAAAAAAGTCTTAAAAAAAGCACGATTTCCTCGTGAATACTACGAAAATTTTTCTAAAATTACGAGCAAACCTTGCCATGTTTCTTAACCCGATGATTTTACTCATTTCCAAAAGGATTTTCCAGACTTTTCCGACTGATACTTATAGTAATTGACGCCCTCTATCCAGTGGTGCAGTCAGATTCCCGAAATTCCCACGGGAACTGCCTGAAAAAAAAATCTTAAAAAAAGCACGATTTCCTCGTGAATACTACGAAAATTTTTCTAAAATTACGAGCAAACCTTGCCATGTTTCTTAACCCGATGATTTTACTCATTTCCAAAAGGATTTTCCAGACTTTTCCGACTGATACCTATAGTACTTGACGCCCTCTATCCAGTGGTGCAGTCAGATTCCCGAAATTCCCACGGGAACTGCCTGAAAAAAAAATCTTAAAAAAAGCACGATTTCCTCGTGAATACTACGAAAATTTTTCTAAAATTACGAGCAAACCTTGCCATGTTTCTTAACCCGATGATTTTACTCATTTCCAAAAGGATTTTCCAGACTTTTCCGACTGATACCTATAGTACTTGACGCCCTCTATCCAGTGGTGCAGTCAGATTCCCGAAATTCCCACGGGAACTGCCTGGAAAAAAAAAGTCTAAATAAAAGCACGATTTCCTCGTGAATAAGGTGGCGGATAATTATTTTTCGCCAACAAAAAGGTGGCGTATAATTCACCTTTTTGTTGGCGAAAAATAATTATCCGCCACCTTTTTGTTGGCGGAAAAATAATTATCCGCCACCTTTTTGTTGGCGGAAAAATAATTATCCGCCACCTTTTTGTTGGCAGAAAATAATTATCCGCCACCTTATTCACGAGGAAATCGTGCTTTTATTTAGACTTTTTTTTTCCAGGCAGTTCCCGTGGGAATTTCGGGAATCTGACTGCACCACTGGATAGAGGGCGTCAATTACTATAGGTATCAGTCGGAAAAGTCTGGAAAATCCTTTTGGAAATGAGTAAAATCATCGGGTTAAGAAACATGGCAAGGTTTGCTCGTAATTTTAGAAAAATTTTCGTAGTATTCACGAGGAAATCGTGCTTTTTTTAAGATTTTTTTTTCAGGCAGTTCCCGTGGGAATTTCGGGAATCTGACTGCACCACTGGATAGAGGGCGTCAATTACTATAAGTATCAGTCGGAAAAGTCTGGAAAATCCTTTTGGAAATGAGTAAAATCATCGGGTTAAGAAACATGGCAAGGTTTGCTCGTAATTTTAGAAAAATTTTCGTAGTATTCACGAGGAAATCGTGCTTTTTTTAAGACTTTTTTTTCAGGCGCTTCCCGTGGGAATTGCGGGAATCTGACTGCACCACTGGATAGAGGGCGGACTGGAACCTAGTCAAAAATGCATTTTTTAATTCTGGCAAGATTTGCCCGTTAAATTTTTAAGAAAAAAAAAGTTTCTAAAGCAACAAAACATTTATTAAAGGGTCTGTCTTCTTTCTTGTAATATCAAAATTACGACTACGCCCTTAAGGGATATTACTCCCCTTTCACTGAAGTGCCCAATATGGTGATTTCCGGTAGGAATCCCAGAAAAAATGAGAAATCAAAAATACACGGAACTAAAGAAATGGCAGCACCTCTTTATAATAAACCTGTATAATGAAAGGTTGGATGGATCGGATAGTGGGGGTAATTAAAAATAATACATTAATCAATAATTTCAGGCTATTCATTATATTTTAGAGTACATTAACAAACATTAAAAGTAATGTATCACAGTTATTTGTTGCAATAACAAATCTGAATAATTTAAGATTAATCAAAAATCTCTTTCTTAAGATTTTAGGAAGGGATAAATATTTGATGTACATTAATTTCCAAAATACATTACAATACTTGAGGAATATCCAAGAGAAAAATTCAAGAGGAATATCCAAAAACAACTTTACAGTAAAAGTCTTTATTCTAGTGGTAATTGTTTACCTTCAGTTAAAGCTCTTGACTCATGCAAAAAAACTGCAAAATAAACCCCCTGGTTCATAGCTGATCTTACAAAAGCATGATTAGCAGTGACAGTAACAGCTTGTAAATATTCACCAGTACCAAATATAGCCAGGGATCTTTCTTTAATTTTCCCACCAGGTTTTAATTTTGAAGTTGGTTTATCTTCAACTATTTTAATTCTTTTTAAAAATTCTTCACCTCTTATTTTTTCCCCATGCCCACCTAAAGTATCTAAAATATTTTTAAAATTATCAGCTGCTGTTTTACAGCAATATAATTCCCTTCCCTGAAATAAGTTATCTAAAATTGGCTTAACAGGTCTAGCTAGTTCCCACTCTGCATGTTGTTTTAATACCTCGGTCTCAAAATTGTAATTAGTTCCACCATTTGTTAAAGATGATACATAAGCTATAAGTGTAGTTACTCCTAAATTTAATTTCATAGTTTTCATTTCCCTAATCACTTTTAAATTTCTAACTATCTCTAATTCTTTAATTGGATGCTTAACCATCACATTTTCTTCTTTTTTAACACTTAAATCATTAAAATTCTGATTAATATTAAAATCGACATCAAGTTGAATGCCGATATCTTTTAATTCCTGGGCTACACAATCTTCAACACCATTTGCAAATGAAAATATAACATTAGGAGGCTTGAAATAATGTAAATGTTGTTTGCTGCATTCTATGAATTCTTCTGCTTGATCTAAAATGCTTCGTTGCCCATAAGAACCTTCTCCGCTGGAAACTAAGGTGAGTGCCTTTGGATTCCTTGCTATTATTTTCATCCAAACAGCCCCACCATGCAAAACAAGATCAATGCAAAATTTCCTGGATGAGCCATCTTCATGGTTGAGAGTTTTATTGTTCATAACACTGATGCATTCATTTTGGTGTTTTAACAATTTGGCAGTGACTGCTTCTAAGTGAGTTAGATTAGAACAAATTAAATGCTCTTTTTTTAGAGAATTCGTCTTTAAACACTAAAAAGAAAAAAAAGAAATTGTTAAATAAAATATAAAAATATAACTTCACATTTTTTTTCCAATACAAACCTTCTGCAAAAAATTAATTTCCTGTTTTATTTTATTCCTCAGCTTAGACACTCCATCGATGTTTAAATGTGATAAACGTTCTAAAATATCATTTCCCTGTTTAATCCTTTTCTGTAACTCATGTATAAGCTCTTCCATTATTGTTTAAATTCGCTTTCATCATGCTTTTGAGGTTATGTCGTCGTCGATTTGTTTTCAAAACATGAATCACGTGATTGCTGCCAACATCTGAAAAACAAAATTAAGTTGGCATTACTAACTGAAAACACTAATGGCGGATGATGTGTCAAAAATCGAAAGAATCGAAGGTCAAAAACTCTTGATAAATATTATATTAAGTCAATGAAATTGCTAACAGTCCGCTGAAAACATCTGTTCAAGTTTGTATTTATAACCGTTCCTATTTAATTGTCAAACAAAATGTCGGAAGAAGTATTAGTACATGAAAGTATTAGTTTCGAAAACACCGGTGATGTTACCTGCAACTTGGAAAATGTGTATGATTGTCTAAAAAAAGGTTTAGTCGGAGAGGATGATGTCGATCTCGAGAGTTATTTGTTAGCTTATAGAGAGCTTTATAAGTAAGTGAATAGAAATATCAAAAAATAACTTTTCATCTCAAGGTTACTGATAATGATTTCCTTTCCAGTTTTTTTCTACTATTAGGAAAAGCCTTTCAATTTGTAGCCTCAGATGTAAAGTCGAAAATAATCATTCTAGATGAACTTCGGAAAGATGAACTATCAAAAACCAATAAGGTTGAAAATTTTTCTACTGTTAAAAAAATGATTGAATATGAGGAAGATAATAAATTATTTGAAAATAAAAAATACGTGAGTGGGTCTAGGACCTTACTGAGGCTGCACAGAGGTTTAGGTTTGTTTTTCATCTTGACGTTAATTTTTTTCTCAAGCACTTATTAATTAACGATATCCTGTTTTATTTTTTAGACTTTATCAGGAATTTTTTAGCCGAATTATACAAATTAGAAGACCAAGATAAACTTCAGGAAGTCTGCAAAGAGACATATAATCGTACTTTGGCCCAATATCATACATGGATCATTAGAAACGCAGCTACTTTAGCAATGCATTTGTTGCCAACAAAACAAGATTTAGTCAAAAAAGTAATTAGCGGAAAAACGAAAATGAATCAATAAATTGGTCATTAAACAATTTCATTTTTTTTCCAGATTACAAGAAACGATGATGATGAAAAAAAAGCAATGGAATTGCTACCAGATATGTTAGAACTTATGAAAGTCGGCTATGATAGGGTTGAAAATTTATACACAATTCATAAATTGCATGAACTCCCTTAAAAATCAATAATCGTTAAAATTTGAAAGAAGGCTGTGATTATAAAATTAACACACTTTCTTGCATTTACAGTATATAATTTAAAACAGTTCCCAATATTAATATTCTATTAAAAAGTTTAGCGAAGCGTAAACGGAAGATAAAAAAAAAGTCTTGTTGAATTGATTATACGTAATTTATTTTTTATTTAATTATCGCTTTTTGTGCTATTGTTCACGTGAGATTATAATCAGCAAACAGTACAAACGTCAATATTTCCCTTTTATTAAATGTGATAATCTTTTTTTAGATAAACAAAATTTTTTTTTATATATTTTTAATAAGAAAAATCCTGACGCCTGCCTTATCTTATTTTTTCTTTTGTATTTTTCGATTTTTGCTATCAAATAAAAGAATACAGTAATTTTATTTCTTGCCTATTGTTTCAATTTTTAAAACACTTATAATTGAGAAATTAGAGAAAATTACTTAATTGTTAGCTAATTTTTAGAAGGTTCAAGTAAGCGTGTTAATCAGTCTGGTTACGAAAATGAATCAAACAAATATTTCTTCGATTGTTGAATTGGTTTCTGCGTTTCAAGCGCATTTTCAAATAACTTGGATAGTTATTTTGCAGGATGAGGAAGGTTATGCTAAAAATTTAATAAGTGGCCTACGAAAAAATTCCAATTTCACGTATTTGTCTGTTAATGATTTGAGAACTTTCGCCGAAGTAACTCAGTCGCTATTATTTTACCAGTCTGTACTGGTTTTGTCTTTGTTTCCTAACTGGATAAGAAATAATACTCTTAAGGTATTAAAAAATAATGATACGACTCCTCTTAACGGTCACTTTACCAACTAAACTGACTCTGGCGCTATCCCTCGGTTACCTAGTGAACTACTGCAAGTAGCACCGCGAAGCGGAATTTTTCAAAACTATTTCAAACATTTTTCTCCTACCAATTTTTACCGAAATTTTTTTTTTAGATCTGGTTTTGGAATGAAATAAAATTTAAAATGTCTGAGTTTGTTTGGTTAACTATAACAAAAGATGTAAATTATTTCTCGAACATCTACATACCGTTTGATTGCGAATTTTTAATATCTGAGACAATCGATCAAAATCATTATAAAAATTTTGAAATTTACCACACTGGATACAATTCAAATTTGTATTATTCTGATTTTGGCTTATGGGATAGCGTGAATGGGCTACTAGCTAAGGAAAAAAATTTTGATCTGAGAAGAATTAATTTACACAAGCAAGAATTGCTTGTCTACAACGAAAAGGTTTGACATCACTAATTTACAGAATGAAAAATTCTTAACGGAAAACTTACAGTTTTTCTTTGATTCAGAGCCAGGAATTACCGGATGATTGGTTTTCGGTCACAGCAGCGGCGATATATGCTGATGCATGTGAAGACATCAGTAAAAGATTGAATGCGAAGTATGCGATCCAAATTGGCCAAGTTCCTTCCTGAAAAAATAAAAAAAAACTCATTACATTTTTATTTCTTTAGAGTAATTTTTACAACCGATAAAAATGATTCTTACGATTTGAATGTGGTGCCCAACAGGATTATTCCCGGGGAAAATATAGGACCAATTTTCATCTTCAGGTAACAAACAAAATCTACACTTTGATTTTTCGGATGATACTTACATATTAAATTTATTCAGGTACGACATTTTCCTCAAAGCGCCATCGCGCTCATTCTCTTGGGACAATTACATAAAACCATATTCTCCACCTTTCCGTATTGTCATGTTCCTCACTGCAACAAAATGGTTAATTACATTAATCATCATATATAAATCACTTAGCTATGTTTACCCGTTACCTCTGGAAAAAACCAAAAAAGGCGATTCAATATTTAAAGTGATATTAGCTGACAACACAAGTAAGATAAACTCATTTTTTTTCCATTGAAAAACATACTGCTAAAAAAATTATTTCAGACAAACCTCCAACATACATATCAGCTACAATAATGTTCATATTCAAAATCATGGCTAGAATCATTCTACAAAGTGCTTATTCAGCAATATTCATGTCTTTCGTTACTTTTGTTATTTCTAAACCGCCTTTTACAACGTTAGAGGGATTGGCTGAAAATGGAAATTACAAAATCTTGGCGCTGCCGTCGAGATCCTATGTGTATTATGAGCTGGTAATCTCCATATAATTAAATTTCAGGTGTAAATGATCAATTAATTATTTATGATTTTTCTAGGCGGCCGAAGATAAGGCGATAAGAGATCTGAAAGAACAATTTTTAGTTCCAAAGGAACAGCAGCCACACACATACGAAGAAGCTTTTGATCTTGTTTGCTACAGCGAAAAAAATTACGTTACGGATTTCCCTGCGAAACTTGCAAATGAATTGAGATTAAGAATGAAAGAATGCATAATTAGTGATGTTACGATTAAGCTTATTTACGGGGCAGGATCGTGGGTTACGAAGAAGAATAGTTCATTCCGCAGGGCTTTGAATTTTTGGTAAGAAGACGTTCGTTAATTTTACTTGGGCTTAAAAAACCATTTGAAACGAATTCTATTACCTTCTTGGTTATGTTTTCCTATAATCAAACGGAAGAAAAGACAAAAACGACCGTTAAAAAGCTTGCTTGGGAAAAAAGAGCCGCCATGACACTTTTCTACCGTTTGCCAAATCTACGTCGTGTGTCACTAGTTTATTTACATAACCTTAACTGGTTAATCTTCGACGATTGAAAAAAAAGAAAGAAAATACTTTGAGCAAAATGTTCAAGAAAAAAATTCCCTTTTAATATGACGAGTGACGACTACCAACCTTTTATTTCTAATGTACATAAAAATTAAATGCAAACAATAATATTTTCTCCTCCATTTCTGCAGGAGCCTCCGCCTGATCGAAGCTGGAATATTCGATCCGATGATTTGGTCCAGATCAAGCTCTCTTCGACAATTTAACCCAAAAAACGTAACGAGACCAATCGATATAATTGATTGCGGAATATTACTCATCGTCCTTGCTTTTGGATTATGCTTTTCAATCGTCATTTTCTCTTTAGAAACTTTCTACCACAAATTAATGAAACCCAAATATAAACGATTGAAAATGCAGTATGCCATTAAAAAATGGAAGGGGCAACCTTTCCTTAAGTAGAATCTTAAAAATTTTGATGTGTAATAGGTAAATTTATAATTAAACTTGAGTTCATCATACATCATATTCTTCAAACAGGCTTTTTTCCTTTTTTAGATTTTGCTTATTTTTGTAATTTGATTACGATACGTGCCTGCCATGAGGTCAGTGCTGGTATTTGAACTTACTTGATGTTTTTCTAATATTTCTGACATCTCTATAAATAAGACAGGGCAGCAGCGGTGACGATTTAAATGAAGAGTTACTCGCTTTCGATTAAGCTAATTCAATAAAAAAAAATTGAAGTGAATAATCGTGCAATGAAGCTGTGTCATTTTTTATTTTTGGTCGGGATTTTTTGTAGCATCAATCCAGGTAAAATGAGTCTATTTATTAATTTTTAAAAAATGATTTTACAAATTTGAAGCTCATTATTAAATTTTTTAAGGACACGCCGAAAATAATGGAGAACAAGAATCAACGCCTAAACGTCTAACAAAAAATCATGATCTCATGCAAGCGATTCTTCAAGCACACAACAACAGAGACTTAAACAACACCGACAAAGCTCTCCCAGCCAAACGAAACACCCAGGGAGAACTGTTCAACGATCGAGATTTTTCACGACGAGGATATGGGGACAGATATCCAGATGGAAGAACAGCTAGCGAACGAATTAACGACCCGAGAGGACTTTATGGCGATGACCGATCGTACCATCGAGATTTAGAATCGTCTCGCGATTATAGAGCAGAAGAAGCTTTAAGAGAGAGATCGTCTCTTCATGAAGACAGGCAATATGGCTCTGACAGAAACTTCGACGGTAGAAGAAAGTACACGATGAACGATAACAGTTCCCTACGTCCTGATCATCTACACAACGACAGAACTCACATTGTAGACGAAATCAGACACGATACTAAAATTTACAGAAGTGATGAAAGAACGGATTTGGATCATAGATCTAAAAATTATAATTCAATGAGGGGATCTCAATACGAGGTAAATGAACGTAGGCGTTCGGGTGAATCGTTTGATAGAAAACAGCAAAGACATGAAATTGATCCATGCTGTATGGATAAACCGTTCGTGATTAATATAAATAGTGATTGCGCCGGGCCTTCAAAAGGTCGCTTTGTTCATAAATTTGTAATAAAACCTCAGTCGAATACTCCTAGTCAGAATTATCCTCAACAGGATCCTTATAAGACAATGACGGCTTATCAATCACCTTCTAACTCGTATCTATCCCGCCAACATGTAGGCTCCTCATTATACGGCGCTTATTACTAACGTTAGTATTTTTTTCCCTTCAATACAGCCAGAACCTCACACTGATGAACTTACGCACAATGGGCAGGATTGGATGAGCACTTCTAATCGCTACAACATTTTCCTTTGCCTTTTAGCTTATGTTTCATTAATGTAAAAATATTATTTAAAAATAAAGAAAATAAAATTTAAATACTTACATGATTAATTCATAGAAGATCCTTTTCACTTGTAAATTCTGGTAGATCTACTGAGCTGATGTTGTAAAATGAAATATGATCTGGAAATACTATTGCATGGACAATCGGCACTTCATCTTCAAACATTTTGGATAATTGGAGTAACTCCATCGGACCAGGAACTAATTCATCTTGTCTGCAAAAAAATTTCACTTTAAAATCTTCAGTAATGAAGTTTGTTGTATTTAATGAAAGTCCAACTCACTTAAAAACTCGAATTCTAAAATTAGGTAACTGCACGGAACTTTTCTTAAAATTTTTACTACTTGGAATTAAAAATGCATCAAAATCAATTTTCACATCTCCACTTGGTGCTACACAAGTCCCAAAAATTTTTATATTATCCAATACTTCTTTTAAATCACTTGGATCTGGTTTAATTGGCAAATTATTAAAATTCACTAATAACTGGGATTTTAATTTTTTTGTAGTGTCATCATCATTATCCTCTGCTTTCCTTTTCCTGCTATCTGATTCTAAATCCTTATGCCTGATACCAATTTTATGAATTTCTAGTTGTTTTTCATATTTTGTAAGAGAATTTTTGGAATCATGCCTTAGAATTTTATAGCCTTGTGAATTTAATCGAGAATATACTCTGTATTTTTCTATTGACATGTCTGTCTTTGGTGAAAGCAGTACTGAATAAGCTCTCTGAATGCTTAAAGGCAAGTTATTGTATGTAATTTCTATTGCACCCTGCAAAAAAAATTATTTTAAAAATAAAAACTTCATTAAATTTGATTAATAAATCATACTTACAATTTCCAAAAGGTATAAAGCTTCTTCAGGATATAAATATAATTTCTTATCAACTACATGACCCATTGTTAACCAGTGCGAGCCTGTTTGAACTGTAACTTCTGCTAGTTGAAGATCTGGGTGCCAGACAGCCTGGCTCAATGAACCTCTAAAAATTTCATACAACAATAATTTTTTAATGTTATTAAAAAAAAAGTGAATTAAAATTTACTTACATGATCCGAACTCTTTCAAAGGAAATCAGTTTCTTGGTCTCCAGTAAAGTGTTTTGAATTTCGCACTGTTCAGCATATGATCCATCAGGTTCAAATTGTTTACTGCCCCCTGCAGGAAAATCTGGAGGAGATTGATTCCTATGTTCAATTATTTCTTCAGCTCTAAATTTAAAAAAACCATAAAAATTTACACAAAAACTATAATAATATAGATTTCACATTCAGTATTGTTACTGTTATTATTAGAGCAGATTGATGTTTTCAAAAGATTAACATTACTTAGAAAGCGCAATTAGTAATCTCATAAATGCTATAATCACTCGAAAAATATTTTTTTAAAAAATGTTTTTCACTTACGATAGCATCATCTTTGCTGTAATCTTTACTGCCCGAATTTCTTCCACATGAAACCGTTACCGGGTTAGGTTATAATCCATCAACGATGACGGTACCACAACATTTACTTCCTCAATGCATGAAATCGATAAAAATGCAATCCGATTGTATTAATTCCTTAGAATGTTTTGTTTTTCACAAATTATTTGGTCTATTTTCCGTAATATGCTCATTCTTTTTAGACAGAAAATGCGGAAAAACAACGAAATGTCAAAATTGTTTTCTAATGCCACGATTCACAAAAGTGCGACAATTTTAACCGTGGCAACGGCATTCAATAAGAAATTGTAAAAATGTCTGCCGCTGCGGCTGCACTTTTGGATGAGTTGATGGGAAGAAATAGAAATGCCGCACCGAATGAAAAAGCTATCGAATTAAACTGGGAAGATCCGGAGGTAAGTTCATCGATTTATACGCTCATACTATTAAAATTACAATAGCACCCATACAAACCTTTAATTTATCAATGCATCATTCCCATCCGATCTTTTCATGTATTTTTCTTTAATTTTAAAATGCAAAATCAATGTTATTTATTCCGCTGTAATTGTTGATTAGTTGATTTTTAATGACTAACCAACAAGGAAAATATGATAAAGTCACTAAATGACATTGAATATGTTATTATAAATTCAAAAAATGAGTTTGTGTAATTTTATTAATTGTTAATTTTTTTTTTTAGTATTGTAAATATTACTTAGTAAATTTCTGTCCACATGATCTCTTTGTCAATACAAGAGCTGATCTTGGCCCATGTGCAAAAGTGCATGATGATGAAGTCAAACGCTTATATGATGAATCCAACAGTCATAAGAAATTTCAATACCTCGATGATTTTATTCGGTTTTGCAATAATATATTAAATGATGTACAAAGGAAGATTGAAAAAGGGAAACAACGACTGGCTTTGATGAATAATGCTGTAAGTAATAAATTTTGAAGTTTACTTTTGTTAAGAAGGATTGGTAAGATCAATTTTTTTTTTGCAGGAGAAAGTAGCAATGACTCCTGGGCAAGCCCAAAAAAATCAAGAACAGATTGCACTTTTGACTGAGAAAATAAATAAATTAGTTGAGGAAGCTGAGGCTGCAGGAATTCAAGGGAATGTAGAACAAGCTCAAGGACTGATGAAGTTGTGTGATCAGTTAAAAGAGGAAAGAATGACCCTTAGAGAAAATAGTCACTGGCAGCATACAGCTAGTCTTGCTGCTGAGCAGGAAAAACAAATGGAAGTTTGTCAAGTCTGTGGAGCTTTCCTTATTGTCGGAGATGCTCAGCAAAGGATAGATGATCATTTAATGGGTAAGTGTGAGGAGAATAAATGACAAGAAAGGAATTCAAGACTGTACATTTGAATTTTTTATTTTAGGCAAACAGCATGTAGGATATGCAAAACTAAAATCAGCTGTGGAAGAAATGACTAAAGAAAGGGATCGGTTAAGAGAAGAAAGAGAAAGGAAAAGAGATGTAGATAAAAGAGATAGGTTTAACAGAAGAGATGAAAGGAGACGGCCTAGTAGTACCAGTGATAGAGGAGAAAGGAGAAATGAAAGGCATGATGCAAGGAGGCATGATCATAGAAGGGATGATGAAAGGCATAGAGCTGAAAGAGATAGGGATAGGGAAAGGCATAGAGAGAGGGATAGGGATCGTGAGAGGGATAGAGAAAGGGAGCGAAGTAGGCGCGAGCCACACAGAGAACATCATAGAAAGAATGAGAGGGAGGAAAGAGATAAAGGTGAATTGGAGTAATTAAAAATATATTGCAAAAAAGCAGAAGTGATTAAAAAATTATTTTTTTAGACCGGAAGCCGTCACGATCAAAACATGAAGATGAACGTCAGAGAGACCTGGCGAAAAGATTCAGAGAACGGGACGAAAGGGAACATATGAATGGAGAAACCCAGTATGATAAACATCAGTGAAATTAGTAAGCGATGTATTCATGCTCAGGTGAGGTTCTTACTCAATTAAGCTTGCAAGGAAAATAATTATTTTATTTTTCAGAGGATTGTCAGGTGAGCGTAATTATTAAAAAAAAATTGATATATTTTTAATGAGAGAAATGAATATTGTAAGGGTGCTCAGGGTACTTTCTGATTTTTTTTGTTGGTTTCAAATTATCTCTCTTATTTTTTAATTTTTTCTATTAGCATGACGTTGTTTTTAATTTTGGTTAATTGAGGAAAATTTGAATAGCGAAATTTATTTTTCTGATTTTATGTGCTAAGATAATGTGATTTATTCGAATTATTGTAAAACTTAGGGATTGTTTGTGGATGGGAAAGATGGGAGGATTCAGCGTTTCGAGTCAAGCCACTTCTTCATCTTCATAATTTGTTGACACACAATTTTTTCAGGTGACCTCGTTTCTAAATTATAAATAAAATATATTAAGGTTATGTGAATGAATGATGATTAAAGTGTGATTGTGGGTATGATGATTTTTGTGGCAAAATTTATTTGTTATTACGAATTAATGAAAATTATAATTATTCGAAGGAAATGCGCTGTAATATTTATTTTCACTTCGAATAACACGAAAGTAAAATTTACTGCTCCGAGTTTGATATTCTGAAAACACTTTTTCGCATGTCTAAGAATAAAAAATAAAAATAAAAGTATTATTCGTAATAACAAAAGAATTGTTGCAAAATGTTTCGATTTTAATAGAAGAAAAAAATAGAATAACCATTTAATTTTAGTATTTAAGATGGATTATGATTTAGGTGTCTCATTGGGACTCAAAATTCTCGGAGTTAATACCACGTTCCGGCGCTCAGAGATTTATAAAAAAAATGAGGTACCAACCTGATTCTCTCGATATGTGTTTTTTCATTTTGTCGTATAACATTCGTGGCCATGAAGTATGAATTTACTATTTTCATATGGTTTCATTTACGTTCTCATACTTCGCGGCTGACGATCATTACGTCCGAATTAGACTTACACGTAGCTTTAATTAATCATTTTCCCCCTATTAAAAATCCAAACCGAATATTCAAATTTGGGGGAGAGAGGGGGTTTGATACTTCCCAAAAATTTGTGTTGGATTGTTGGGGGAAAGCGAAGGGGGTACTAAATGCTAATTACTCAATCTATTTTAAGGTATTGATATGATTTCAGGTTGATAGCAAAATGTTCAGTCAAAAAGGAGAATTTCATATTTGGGAAGACTGAAGACGTGTTTCCAGAGTTGAAAACTTCGGAAATCTTTTGTTTTTATTTTTTTCTTACATTTTAATTGTACGTAGATGAGATTTCAATGTAGAAAGGTAGGTTGTTGATGTTGACTATTTTTCCCCCTTCCCTCTAATTTATTTAAAAGAGAATTATAATTTTACCATTGGAAGAGTGTTTTAAATGCCACATATAATTACCATTTTGTTCGTTTTAAGAAAAAAATGGTTGATTATATTTTTACCCCTTTTAAAAAAAAAAATCCCTCCGAGAATTTTTAGGAATTTAATTCGCTTTTAGCCAAAATCAAAAAATTTAGCCAAAGATCGCGTCATTGATGCCAGTTTTACTTTGAATTTCTCGACCAAATTTTTGAAATATTACAAATAAAAAATTGTAAATTTTTATTTTTTATTTTGAATAAAATGAAATTAGGTTAAAGTACCTGATATTTAAGAGTTCGATCTTTTTTTTTTTGTAAGTGGATTTAAATCTTATAGATTCATTCCATTTCTGGAGGTTAATGAATTTAGTTAATTAGCAATCGAATTAATTACTTTCGAGTTATTTCGCCTAGATGCTAGTTTTTCCCCTAAGATTGACAAAGTCAAGTTTCTCCTAATTAAATAGAATGCATTGGCCTATTTTTTTGAATTTTTGAATTTTGTGAAGTTTGTCGGAGCTGACAAAAATAATACCATGAATGATTTTAAATGGCGAGATTGTTGAAAGGAATTTTTCCCGTCATAATCTCAATATTAGCTCCAAACACGGTGAAGCAATTAATTTTTCCAAATTAAAAATTTTAAGCATAAATTTAAATTTAAAAAAAACGAAATCAACGAATCCAGACGTTTTTTCACTATGATGTAATTTATGAAATAAATCTCAATATTTTTTTTAAAAATATTTGAAGTTATTATTTCGTGCCTATCTTGATTCCTATCATTTTTTCGCGCCAATTTAGAAAAAGCCAAGCAAGAATATTGCTACAAGGATAGATTATTCCCTCGACATTGCAATTGCAATCGCTTGACGTCACTGTGAAAGTATAATAAAAGAAAAACGATAAGAGAACATTGTTTAGCCTATGAAGCATCACGTCTCGGAAACGAAAAAATCCGACTATTTACGTAAACACCCGAACTTTGAGGGATCTATCTTCATAACAAAATCCTTAGCTAGAATATTCTTTTTATTTTTTTAAGCCGATTAAATTAACAGGGAGGCCTAACAAAATACTAAAATATATTAATAAAATTTCATGATTATATTGCGTAATTTTTTTTTTTTTTTTTTACTTTACTGTACATTAAATTTAAAACTATTTTATACAACACGACATACAATATTCTACAGATTTGATTGGTTTTGAAAAATACATACAATAGTACAATATATCAGTCAAGAAATTTATTGAAGAAAGAATTATACAGAACGGATATTTTTATTTTCGAACTTTTATTGAAAAGAAATAAAGGAAATCCCCCTACAAAAAAATTAATTCTGTGAAAAGTCTATATGGTCCCTTTGAAGATAGTGTAAAACATAAAAGTGGAAGACTTGATCAACTGATTTTAATTAAAAGTACAAACAGCAAAAAATTTTTTTTAAACATTTAATAGAAACCTTTTTCGTAAGAATAATTATTATAAATCATAGATTGAAATTCAAAAATTAAAAAATATCCATTCTGAATATAAAATATTTAATGATTTCTCAGTATGATTGTGATAAATAAATGAAAAAATGATTCAAGGCTGTCTGTTTATCTACAATGTAATCTGATAATAGGCAAAAAGACATGAGAAAAAAATAGATTTGACTAGAACAATCATTCTATATAGGCCTAATCATCCTACAACGGTCCAGCCGAAATTAAACCATTGATTTTTTTCAATTTTAAATTTACAAACAATCTTTTGCTTATTCGATCAGAAATAACACAGAGCACCTAATTTTTTTTTTCTTAAATATAATAACAGCCAAAGTAAAATTTATTTTAAATTTATAAATTCGCCATATTTTAAAAATCATCGCTTTGTAATTTTATAAAAATTTAAGAGGTCATGGCCAAAGATTTTATTAAAAAAATTATTCAAGATTTATTTACTTGTTTGAAATTTGGAAAACAATGGCGGAAGCGGATTTAAAACTGAAAGGTAGAGTCGCTGCAATCGAATAACAGTCGGATAAAATTGACCGCAAAGATAGCGCTAGTATCGCTAGCTTACTTAAGTATATTGTGTATGGTCCAGAGCAACTCTGCAGGTCCGCACACGATCAGTGTTACCAACATTTTTCGCTTCAACGCAACATTTTCCAAACAATAAAACTTTGACATGACCAATTAAATTGTGGCGAAATAATTGGAACAATTAATTATTTTTCTTCAACTTTTATTTCAACATCTTTTAGTATCAACAAAACATTCCAAAACGTACCAGAAGCGCTTTTAAAGAAAAATAATAGCACCACTTAAAGAACCCTGATTCTTTCCAAGCAATGAAATAATTCAAATTGCTTGCATGAAAAATCAAGATTCTTCGTCAATGAACATCCTGTTTTTGACAAACATCTTCTTCGCTTGTATTCCCGCATTCTTCAGAAGAAGTCCCTATCAACCTTTCTTTACTTCCAATTTTTTCCCTGCTTTCCACTAAAATTTTAGAATCACTTTGAATATTATCATCCTTTTTCAATATTTCACTTTCGTTTTTCGTATCTTTCTCCGTATCTTCCGATACGACAGAGTCGCTTCTTAAATTAGTAATATTCGTAGAATTAGAACTCGTGCTCGTCGTTTCCATTGACGCCCCAAACAATTTCGAATCTTTTATAAAAGGTGCCCGCCTTTCCCACGTTTCGGTTTGATCCCCCGTTTCAACCGGAGATGAGATAACTATTTTCTCGGGTGCTACTAATGATGTTTCCGCCGTGTCGTCGTGACTTTGAGGTTCGTTACTCTGCATCGATTTTCTTAAAAGTGAACTTCTCCTTTCTAATACTGACAATTGTAAATCGTCTTTATCATCCGCTTTTGTTAAACTTTCGGTGCTAATTATTTCCTGACGATCTTGCCTAACCAAACTCGGTTTCTTTTGCATTTTCGATCTTCCTATATCCGAAACCGGAGCTGTTAATTGACGTTTCATAGGAGATCTTGATTCTTTTATCTGTTTCCTTTGCCCGGACAATGGAGTTTCGTCTGCAGCTACGTCCTGAGTTTTGCTCCTCAATTCACGTAAATGTGGCGGCCTTCTTTCTTGCACGACCATCGCTATTTCCTCCGGAGATATATCCCTAGACTTATCAAAAGACAATTGCTTACTATCAAGCGACATCTGCCTAAATATTGATTTTCTTCTTTCGACCGGTAATTTTTTAGAAATAATATTTTTAATCTGAACGTCTTCTTCTATTTTCTCCATTGCTTCTGTTGATTTTTGCTGGCGGAAAGACGGACGCCTTTCTGATTTTTTCACTTTCTCATCTTCCGGTGTTCTTAAGAAACTTTTCTCCCCGGGGTAAGGAGGCGGGATCATCATGACTGCAGGGGCTACACACTCCGGTGAAATATCTTCAGACGGTGAACGCGTTTCCATACTTAGCGCTTTACGTAAGATCCTTTTCTCCCTTTCTTTTTCATCGACCACTAATTCAGTTAACGATAATAATTGTTGAGGAGTAGGACAAGGTACCAATCCTACCGATTTCGAAATCCCCAATAAAGTTTGTAATTCTGCTCTAGGTCTCATCAGGCTCCCCCTCCTGCTGTTACCAGCGCTTAGAGAACTTCTTCTCCTACTGTCCACACTCGACATCCTTCGAAATACTTTTCGGCGATCTAATAGATTTTCGGATTTGTTTTTAGCGTCTTCTATTTTACTAGTCAGTCTTTCTTGGTCGGTTGTGTAAACGCTCGTGTAACCCGTGGCTGGGTAAGAAGGAGGTAAAAGTGGTCCGTGAGAATGAAAGGTTTGCCTTCTTCGAATACGGCTAGGTGATTGATATGATATTGATGATCCTCTTCTCGTGCCAGAATCGTCGAGTTGAAAACAAGACGAATCTGCCAGAAATAAATAAAAATTCTTGTGAACTTAATACTAATCCTTTTGACAATTATTCTAACACACTGGGCAATAGTCTAACTGCTGATTCCTGACTTGGTGGCTAAATTCACTGTTTTCCTCATAGTTCTATCCTTATAACTTGACAACAAATTGATTCTTCCTGAGACCTTGTAGAGAAAGAGACTGGCGAACTCCGTCCTCAAATTTGCTGTAGGCTTTTAGCTTGTTTTCAAGTTTTTGGAATCCACGACAGAAAAATTTGATATCTTACAAATTTCGAAATTTTTTCTGAAGTTACTTGCAAAGAAAGTAAAAATAAAAGCAGCTGATGAAAAAGTCATCCACCAGGATCGCTAGTATATCTGCCACATTGTTGTTTGCAAAAGGAGTTTATTTTCAACCCTATTGTCAAGCAACAAGGTGACAAATATAGCACTAGCGAACCTGGCGGACAAGTTTCTCGGTTTCTTATTTTTAATAGACAATGTCAAGGGTCCGAAGCCAATTCATGCTGAGGAAAAAGTTTATCAATCTCTTTCTACAAAAAGTCTCAAGGTTCTTCAATTTAATATCTTTCCGTTGATTTTTCTTCCTTCCTGATTGCCCTAGGGCGAGAACTTCAGTAATCCATGCAAGAGATTCCTTTTCATATGAAGACAGACACAAAATCCGATAACAAATGTCGCTGTAGTCGGGCACGTCACATTGTTGACGCCCAATCAAATTCGGGCTCCAAGAATGTGATTCTTATGCTCACTAGCGACACTAGTGGTTGACTTTAGCATCTGGCTTTCACTTTAAATCACAGCACGATTTTAAAAAAAACACTAAAATAATATTCCTTTCCAGCTAGGCCTTAAATAATCTTATTAACACGCCCACCCTAATCGCATATTCACGTTGAAATGTTTCAGAAACGTACTAAAGTCCCAAGAACGTTCAGAAACTTACCTTTACTTGAAGCACCTGTGTGGTACACGAAATTAGCAGGTAAAGACAAGACTTTACCTAGCGGTCGTTTAACTGCATTATCTAGTTGCATTTCTAAATCTAAAGCTTGTAGGCAAAGTTCTTCTTCTAATTCTTCTTGCTCTTGCTGTAGCTCTCTTTCTAGTTCTACTTCCATATCTAATTCGTCTTCCATCTGAAAATAAAATATTGAAGGTGCTCAGTTAATAAAATCAATAAACCCTTTAAATTTTAGCTTAAGGGTCAAATAGTTTTTTATGCATTCGAAAAATCATCAGCAAGCAAAAATCAAACTATTAACTCGGAACGTTAAAAAGAAAACTTTCGAATTTTGAGTAGTCGCACAATTTCAATTCTCTTACTTTTCTTGGTCGGCTTTTATAAATTAGTGACACTCTTTTTTTAAAAAAACCATTCTTTTGTTTTTTACGCCGACCAAGGTTAAATGGTACAGAAAACATTTAGGTTAGTACACTTCATCATTCTCTTCAAGATGCAAAATGAGCAAAAAAAAAATCATCCTTAACGTCAGTTAAGTTACCTTCGTGTAACATTCCTCGTTTTCTGTGCCATTAAATTTTCTGAAGAAATTAAGTCGACTGATAATTAAACTTCTCAAAATTACAAGTTTCTTTCGACTTCTCGATTTTTTAAACGCTTTCCTCGACGACTGTTTTTATATCAAGCAAAGAAAAAATTTGGATAAATAATTAAGTACGGGAAGAATAAACTAATTTCGAAAGAAATTATAAATGTCTGTAATTAAAATAAAGGATTAATTTACCTGTTTATGGGATTCCTCTAAATGCTTCATTAAAACCGCAACGACAACGTTCACAAGGACAAATTGAGCCATAAGAACGAAAATGACGAAAAAAATCGGAGCGATGATTGTTGAAACGCAACAGTTTCGAACACAATCAGCGTTATCATCGCAATTGTCCCTCAGCGTGTCCTTCATGATGCCGTTCCAATTATCTCCGGTAGCAACGCGGAATAAAGTAAGAAAGGCCATGCCGAAATTGGCGAAATGTGCGTGTTCTCCTAAACCCTGACAGGGAAGTTCATCGCTGCATTCTGAGAAGAAATCAAAAGGGGGTAAATAGAAGAAGGGCATATTTTCATAAGATAAGTATTGATATTTTGATTTTATTTGTGTTCGTACCAAGGCGTCCAAATAATTCAACACCCAAAGCCGCAAATATGAAGAACAAAAGGAAAAAGAGCAGCCCGAGATTGCCAACCTGGGGTAACGCCTGCATTACCGTGTCGAGCAATGCTCTTATACCCTTAGCCATTTTTAATAATTTCAAAACTGAAATTTAAAAGAAAAAAATTGTAAAGTTTATTCCTAATAATGTTAAAAAGTTATTTGATTTACCTCTAGCTATCCTTAATACTCTCATAACTCGAATTATAGTCGGATTAATTGGAATGATTTTTGATTCTAATTCTTCTAGAATAATGCCCACAATGGACAGAAAGACAATGGCGATGTCTAGTTGGTTCCATTTGTCCTTTAAATATAGTTTAACTCCGAGTGCAAGTAATTTCATTAGCAACTCCAAGATAAACACGGCGGTGAAAAAATAATTAAATATTTTTAAAGCGTATGTTAATGGCTGGAAAAAATGAGAATTTTATTTATTAAGGACTTACATACAGAGTTCAATGAAAATGCAGACTCGAACTCGGCTTTTTTTCGAGTCTGCAACCTCGAAGCCAAAACTTATATTTATAAGTCAAAACGGGCCTTATCAAGTTGGGTTAACGTTTTAAATCGGGTCTCGCCTTTACTTACCCTTGGCATCATATAAAATTCCATGGCCATAGTAACGACGTTAAGACCTATCACAGCTGCAATTGCTAAATCAAAATATTTCGATGTTACCACGTTATGGACAACCAGTCTTGGCTTTGAGTAATTCGTATAATATGGAGGCTCGTGCATTTCTAAAAAAAATAATTTCAAATTAACAAATTAACTGTTTTTAATAAAAAAAATTTCATTCAACTCACTTCTTCTTTTCTTTTCCATTTGTTTAGCCCTTTTCGCTAATCTCAACATTCTCTCCTCTTTTTCTTGCTCTTCGCGGCATCTGTGAAAATTTTCGACGACTACTCCTACGAACATGTTAAGGACGAAAAACCCAACTAACAAAATAAATGCTATGAAGTATAGTAACCTCCACTCGGAATAATTTTTTACAGGCTAGAACAAACAAAAAAAGTATTTAAACCATTCACAATCCAATTCCAAACACATCCATTGACACTTCTGCCCACCTGCATGTCCACACCAACAGCATCCAAACCCGTATACATAATATTAACCCAACCATCCCTAGACGATAACACAAATAAAGACATTAAAGCTTTCCCTAAATCATCAAAATTATATTTCCTATTAATCCATTGATTTCTATTATCTGCTGCTAAGCAATCCGTTTTATTTTTGACGCCTTCCAACGTCGGACCGTCGCAGTAATAAAATGTTCCCTTAAACAGCTAAAAAAACGAAATTTTTATTAGTCAAAGAATTCGTTCATCGATTTCACAAAATCAATTTTGTTAACTGACCTGAACTCCTAAGATTCCGAAAATAATAAAAAACGTACAACAAATTAAAACAATGTTCCCTATAGGTCGAAGGGAGGATAAAAGTGTTTGCACTACTAATTTCAGTCCTGGTGCTCGATTGATAACTCGTAAAGGCCGCAAAGAGCGCAACAGTCGAAAAACCTGTAAAAAGTATTTCAAATAAACAACAGTTCCAGCTACATTTAAAATTTTTTTGATTAACTCACCCTGAGTATACCGAATATCCTTGGACTGCTTTCTGATAATAAAGACATTAATAGATCTACAATGGAAATGATAACTAAAGAGCCGTCCATAATGTTCCAGCCTGATGTAAAATAGGCTTCGTGCCCATAAAACATTCCGGTAGCAATAACCTAAGATAAAAAATTTAAATTAGCACACAGTGCAATTTTTTTTTTTTTAAATTGCACCAATCTTAAATTAATTACCTTAACTAACATTTCCAAAGCAAAAGCCACGGTAAAAATGTAGTTTGCGCATAAGAGAAATGTCCTTTCCGTACTATCTGGAGGAATGTTAGGTCTTTCCATGGCCAATGTTATACAATTCAGTCCAATAAATAATAATACTACATTATCAAACCACTTTCTTTCCACAATCCATGTACAAGATTGTCTAAATCTGAAAAGAAACATTTTATTTATTGGTTGCGCACGGACGCAATAGGAATGAAGTGTTCGGATCTCCGGAAACGCACGATCAACTACAGCGTTCACATCTTATTGCGACTACTTTTGAAACTAATTCCCATTTCACCCTTTAGATGGCGTTGTGCGTAAATATTACATAATACTTACTTATTGTCAGGAGGAAATAAATACAGCGAAAAATCATCTCTTTCTTTAAAACATCCAGTTTGGTCGAAACAGTAAAATACTTTCGGTATCGCCTCAGTAAGTCCTGAGGTTGTATTGTCTACATTATCATTGGAATCTAAATTTATTGAGTGCGCTATAAATTCGTCGTTTTGCTTAGTCTGCAACAATCAAATCATCCAATGAGAATCATTGAAAATAAAAATTTTCAAATAAGCGATTGTTAACTCACTTTAGATAAAGGAGGGGAATCAGAAGGTGCAACAGAACCAGAAGAAATATTGACGGTTTTCGGCTGAACGGACTCTTTTTGATTTTTCCCACCGTTTTTTACGCCGTTCGTCATCGACGCCTGTTGCAGGTTATCTTTTTTGTTTGAATTTTGAATCATCGGATTTGAATCGCTCCAGGCAACCTAAAAAATGAAAAGGTTTCCGTAGAGAATTTTTTGCAAAAAGGGCATAAGTGCCATAAGCTAAATATTAATATTAAAAGCTTTTTTCGCCTTACCTGTGGTAAAGGACCATATCCTAAATCTTTGGAAGAATGTCTACTTCTAATTGAATTTTGCGGACTTAACCCTTTGTGGGATTGCGTGTCGTTCCTAATTGTATTTGATGCTAATAAATTACCGTTACAGTGAAGATGGTCTGAACCATTCCTGTAATGAAAGAATACGTTTTTTAAAAATGGTTCTATTTGAAGACAATTAAAAGTACTTACGTTAAATTTAAATGATTGTTGTTGAGAATCAATTCCTGTTCATGACTATCATCCGGTTCTAATGTTCCTGAGCTTCTTCTTGCTTTTCTTCTCAACGAGGGTCTCGATATCCGCCAAGAACAAACTCTTCTTGGTGTGCTAAAAAAATTTTCATCCCGTTATTCACATCACGGTTCACTTGCACACCCTGCTTTTTATCTACTTACCACGGAGGATTATTTTCTTTACTAACAACAGTAACTAAACTAACTCTTCGCCCCAAATTCGACTGCGACGAGCCAGATAAATTATTTAAAGCTAATTTATTATTATTTGGAGGTTTAAGCAACCCAGGAATGCTACACTGAGATGACTGAAACAATTCAAATAATTATTTATTTCACTGTTTTGAATTAAATTATTAAAGAGGATTAAATTACTCACAGTTGATCGATCAATAGAATCGATGGATAATGAACTAGAATAGAAAGCCATAGTGGGCGTTGGTTTTGTATTAAATTCCCTTACATTAGGATCGACTGTTGTATTTGGCGAATCCTGAGGAGTAGCTGCTGTATGCGTTATTAACGGGGGTGATGGTGGACCTACAGTAGATTCCGAAAGCATTTTAGATTCTGTAAGAAATAATCATTCATTAACATTGCCCAAAATTTTATTTTCAGATTTTGTCTTCATTTTCTCACCTTTCTGAACATTATTGCATTTAACCGGCGCCTTATCTAAGTTTTGTTTTAACCTCCAAAGATTTTCTTTAGCTTTCAAATCATTAATCCTAGTCTTCCTATATTTAGCTTGATGTATATCTTCGGCACTCCTCCATTTATTTTTCAACTCTTGTTGAAGTGTCATACTCGAGGATTCGGACGTCGGGCTGGATCCTCGCGTTGCTTCTTCAAACAATGCCGCTGCTATTTCCGCTGCTTTTTCTCGTTGTTTCTCTAACTCTCTAGCTTCTCTCTCGCGTCTTTCGTTTCTCTGTGGATAAATTCATTTTTAGCGATGTGAAAATGTTCGAAACGTGTTTTTGGAAGGGGAAAAAGATCTTACTTCTGAACTAAATCCTTCGACTAAGATGGCTACCAGTAGATTGAAAAGGACATAGTTCCCAAATGTCATGAGGGCAACGAAATATAAAGCGGCCCAATGACTTGTCTTTTCCATGCCGTTAAATAAAACAACGTTCCAATCTTCCTGGGTTAAAATCTGAAAATGCATGAATTTACCTGATTTATTTTTGAAAGAGATTTTCAGAAAAATATTTAAAAATAGTAAACTAAGTGCCAAAAAAATGTAGTAGATTAAATTAGATTATTTTATCTATTTTTGTTGTAGTTTTAAGTAAAATTCAAAATGTACAAATGACTTTTTAATATGGCGAATTAGCAACGAGATGTATTACATTTGAAATAAAAATTTTCCATGTATGAGTCGCCATTACAAGCAGAAGACGCGTCTCCATAAGTACCAACTTTAGGATCTCAAAAGTAACGCCATCTAGGATTTGTTTATCGAACTACAACACTTAAGTATCGAGTTCAAAGTGATTTTGATGTTAAATTTACAGTTCAGAATTTTTGTTTTAAATTTTTGAAAGCAGGTGCTCTATAAGATAAGCTTTTCAATAGATCTAGACTTATATGAACTTAAAAAATTGTGATTGGCTCCGACTAGAACGAGTTTATTGATGGACGCTGGTACAAAACTTAACCGCTAGAGCGGCTGTAATGGATAAAAGCATGGTCACATGGTGACATAAAGTGATGAAACGAAGATGTCAAAGTGGCAGGATCCCAATGGGTGCAGAGAGTCAAAGATAAAGAGGCTTGGTAAAGATTGAGAGGGCCCCACAACAATTGGTGGAACCTCCACGAGGATTCACAACAAGGAATCCCAGTGGAGGTTCCACCAATTGTTGTGGGGGGGGGGACCTAAGTCTAGGAGTGAACAATAAGATACAGCCTGCGAGAAAAAGAAATGAAAAAGGACAAAAACAGTTTTACTGCAGTCGGGTGCAATCACATGATCAAAAACCGTTCATTCGTATCAAAATTTTGGTTTTTAAAATTACATAATTCCCCTCTCACTTATAGAGCACCTTTAAGTGTCTTACTAACAAACTACTAACATTTAATCTAGACATTTCATTACTATTTACAGTTGATGTTGATACTTTCATTATTAAAAACATTAGCTAAAACACTTATACGTTCCACTACTTATAAAATTTACACCAGGGAATAAAAAAAAAAAGATATATAAATAATCTCACCTGAAAGACAGTTACCGTGGCCCATAAAAAATTATTAAAATGTTTCCTATCGCAGACACAATCTGGATGTTTCATGACGATTTCGATGCACGTGCACTCTCTGGAGCCATCCGATAGCATGCAAAACTTACCACCAAATAGATACATCCCTAAGATACTGAAACATACAATCCAGAGATGTTCCTTTTTGTTAAATATTTAAGTCAGTAATCGACTCATGGCAGCTGGTTTCTTGTTGTTCGTTCTTCTAATACCTTGGTTCATTCCCGTTCCCGTAAATTTTCATAGCTAGCGTATTTTAAAAAAAGTGTACATTTGCGACTATCGGTGCTAGAAGACTAATTTAAAAAAATTTACATCTAAATCGATCCGTGTTTTTCAGCATTTTATGCGAGAAGCGTTAAATTAAAAAAATACAGCGTGTGGGAAGAAAAATATTATAAGCGAATGAATGATTTATATACGGACAAAAATCAAAAATATGGCGTATACATATAATTTTTAATGTTATATATGCATGTGGAGAGTGAATGAACCAAGTTATCGATACACACAGTTATTAATCAAGCTATAAGAAAGCATGTAATAGAAAAAAAAGTTAATCATAGGATGTCTGAACAGAAGCTGACGTCACACGAGATTTGGCTAGAATATACACTACAGGGCTGCAACAATTTACAAACATAATTAAAAAATGGAAACCTAAATCTATGAATATCAAAATAATCATGACGGAAAAAAAAAACTAAATGACTTTTTTTCGAATTAATGTAAAGAAAACAGCAAAAGAATAATAAAAACTCTATTTCGGGCAATTTAAGCAGATTTTAATTTTTTTTCAAAGAAATGTTTTATTTAAAAAAAATC
The DNA here is from genome assembly GCA_023512825.1 of Liposcelis brunnea. Taxonomy (NCBI): domain Eukaryota; kingdom Metazoa; phylum Arthropoda; class Insecta; order Psocodea; family Liposcelididae; genus Liposcelis; species Liposcelis brunnea. Next base: position 5,465,090 of record CM042071.1, read on the forward strand.
TGCTTAGTTTGAAAGAAGACTGCGTTAAGAGTAGGTAAGGCGATGAAGTGAATACTTTTCCAATCGCATGATGTTACGATCTCACCATGATGCCAACTTCCTGAAGTTCTGGCCTGAAATTTAGATTTTTTTTGGTTTGCCAATAAAAATTCTTAACGCAGTCTGCGATTTTTGATATTGTGCACAGATCATTTCCAAAAAAAGGGCATTGTCCACACGATTCAACAATGTAATCCAGGTTGCATTTTAAAGTAAGCACATTAATGTTAAAAAACTCAGAACAAGGAAAAAATTCAAACAAAATGCTCAGTAGATTTCAGTAGCGATTTAAAAAGTTGACTGAGGAGAACTTGAAAATGTTTCCAGTAGATGGAATATGATGCCAAAAAAATTATTTTCGATAAGAACCGCAAGGTGGTGCTATTTTTGAACGGTGAGATTTGAATAGGTGGCGCTAGAATCGTTTTCGTTGGCGATATGGCTGTTAGAAGGCGAACGTTACACAGTTCAAAATATTTGAGAAAAACTGAAACTTTTAAGTTTCCCTGGGGGGGATGAAACCTTTTCGGTTTCAAATTGAATGTAAACGAGTTTCAAATGATACTTTCATAAAACTATTTACAAAAAAAGTTTGGATATGGCAAATGCTTTACCTGCCATATGCCGAAAGGCGCCGCTGCCACCAGCACTATAAAAAAAGTGCCACAAAATTGTTACACCAACGATTCTGGCGTCCAAAGGTAATACCAAGATAATTCCTTTGCACAGAATAAACAAAATAAAATCTTGATTTACAGCAGAGATGGCGCTGCAGTCGTAAGCTTATATAGAGCATAGTGCCATCTTTGGTTTAATGAGAAACACTTTTCCACTATGCCATTTCTTTCATGTACATTAAAATGGGTTGCCATGACAACAATGTTAAACTTATAGAAAAATTGCGTTCTTGCTTTTTAGTTTTGATGAGAGAAATGTAGTCAATCAAGGTTTCTTCTGAGGAGTCAATCTCACCATTGGGGTCCCCATTAAAAGTAAAGTGACGCTGCTGTTTCCTGGCTCTGGCAATTCATTTAACAAAATCCAACTTTTGAAAAAAAAAATACGCCGCATTTCAAGTCTTATCGCTACTGACATCTCTTGAGCAAAAAATCTATGCGAAAAAAGATTAATAAATAATTAAATAAACTTATAAACGATTGTGATTGCTTTCCATTTACTTTTACGAAAGCATACAGCTAAAACTAGTTCTTGAAATTTTCTACAAGAAAAAAATTACTTCCAAAATTAACTGCATCACCACGACGGGTTTGCCATTTTTTCTTTAAAAACCGCTGTCGCTTTCTACGTAAAATAAAGCAAATCAAATAATAATAAATAGTGGTTAAAAAAGCGTAATTAATAAGTGCATATTTCGAAATAAAGCTTCATTTACATAGCAATTGTCTGGTTTGAAAACTTTTAAAACAATAACGAGTGCACTAAAATAATAAACCGGGTTCCTCAAACCATATATAGCGCACGAAATTAGTCTTTCCTTTCAAATGTAAAACATTTCTTTAACATGATTGTTATATTTAAGTAACTTCATATAGTATATGAAGAACAATATTATAATGAATTTATACGAGGATCAAATAAAGCGGCTTTGAGGAAACAAGACACGAATTTTAACTCGAAACTCCTGCGTATGTGCTACTTATTGTTTTCGTCTCTTTTTGAGTTAAATTCGCTAAAAGTGAAATTCAATGCTTTTGAAAAAAAAGAATATTAAAAGCCATCAGCAAAATTTCAAAGCGCAACTAATTCAAACCAAACACATCAACAACCCTAACATAAAAAATATATTATATTAATTTCTTTTGAAAAAATTATGTTAAAGTTGCTGAGGCTGAATTTTATTTTAAAAAAAACTACTTTAGAAAATTTTGTTTACGGACAAGTACATATCTACACTATCTACATCATTTCGCCGTCAAAATTCAAAAATAAAAATCTACACTTACTCTGTGTTAGTAATAATAATAAAAAAATGTTACTCGCATATTCAAAATTCATTTTTTTAAATCGAAAAAAAAAGCCAAGGCATTTTTCGCAATATATAATAAAAATAATAATAAATAAAACGATATTTATAAATAATTGTCTGTATTAGTGACAGGAGTGACCGAATTAGTCCCTACTTCATTCCAACAGGAAATGATTATAATTTTATTCCCTTTTGTAATTTAGTAAAAATGAGAATGATTCCGTGAATGAATGATGTGAGAAACATATGATGACAGAAAGAAATAAAGGGTGGGGGGGATAAGAAAAATAATAAAAAGAAATAAAAGAAACAGCAGAGTAAGATAGATAACATGCAAAGACATAAATTTTATGATGCAATTTTTGTATAATGGTTTTTGTTTGATTTTTTAAATACATTTTTACTATTGATATGTTTTGGCGTATTGGGGGAAGTATAATCAAAAATCATCGCCATTACAATTTCTTTCGAATAGTAATTGGAAATGAATTTGGTTTTTATTATAAATTTCTGTCCTGGTAGAAATTTTGTTGATTTTGTCTTACTCTGTGATTTTGTAAGATGGGGGCTGGGGGGTTGATAGACACATTACCTACCAGATTCGTAATTAAGAGTAGTATGAATGGGGTTCCTCACATAAAGTTTGAAGAAAATTCGGTTAGAGGCGCTAATATCGTTGTAGGGTGAAAAAAAAGCATTGAGAATTCTTTCTTAAGTTCCCTAAACAGGTTTACCCATCCTCCTTTTTGTGTCTAAACAAACCGCCCATTTTCAACCAAGTACGGCAGCCATTTTGGATCTCATAAGTATTGTTTTAAATGAGACACAAAATGCAGGATGAATATTTCTGTTAAAAGAGCACTTTCTCCCACATAAATCTAATTTAGATTTGTGAAATCCACAAACCAGAGGAACCTATTAGGGAGTTGACACTTCAAAAAATCGTTTGTTACAAAGAAGAGCTCCATTTTCAAATTGAAAGTTGCCATACAGATTTCTCCATAATCAAGAAACGAAAACGGCCAAGATTGATTCATAAGCTTTCGACTGAAAAGATGGCGACTGATAGGGGACTTTAATTCGAGAACGGGACAGCTTCCAGTTTAAAAATGACATTTCCGTATGTAGAGAACGATTCATTGAAGAATCAACTCCTTATTAAACTCTCTAATTAATCACATTAATTACCCTTTCTTAAGAATAAAGAAAAAACTTAACCAGTTAAGGTTAAGTTGAACATGCAAAGCCACGTCACCGCCATCAGGAACTATTTTTCACTCCACTGCGACACTAGCGCCACGCATGCGACAACTAGCACCATCTAACCGAATTTTTTCAATACTTTCAATTTAAAATCCCCCAATTCATACTACATAACCGCCACTCTTCCTATTTACTGTAAAAATCATACAGTTAACTTTTTACACCCTTTACACGAATCATCCGACATTTATCACATTTATTTCGACACTGACTTTCCAACATTTATTTAGAGGAGTCTGTATCCCACCACAAAAACTCAAAATGCGACGTTTAATTCATCAATATTTTCGTGATTGGCCTAAAAAATTTTGATTTGAAAGATAAAATAACCCTACACGAATCAAGATAATTTGAGCGGACATATACGATAATTATCGACTGGTGCAAAGCTATATTCCTAATAAAAATTTATTTTAGCTAGAGCTTTAAAATACCTAAAATTTTTCGAAAAAAAAACTATGTCATTCCCTAATTTTTAAAAAAAATTTTATTTTATATTTTTTTACCATACACTACAACGTGCTTTATGTCTTCATTACAAAGCAGCTATGTATAATTATACAACCATAAATCAGAGATTGTATCTACAATTATGTTGAGTCGCAGAAATAATAAGAAAATATATACAGATGGAGAAAAGAAGAAGAATGTTATTTACAGAGCATGCGTAAGAGAAAGTAGGAGGAAATATGGAAGAGAAAGAGATGGGCTAATGTTCTTAATTTTCGTTATTATTATTTACAGTAGGCCTATATAATTGGGGAATAGACAACGATTTGGAATCGTTAGTACTGCTGTTCGAAAAAAAATATATCCTAATTTTCTTCAGACTCAACAAAAAATATTCACATTCAGTGCAAGCAGTGATATATGCATTGCAAATGCTTAAGCCTTTTTTTAATGCAGTAAAAATACAGGCAATCGTTTCGGTAAATAAACGAAAAGTCATATGCAATCATGCGAAAAGTACAATCAAACTAAAAATTTCACGAATGCGCCGTGCAGTAACATTTTTGAAAAAAATTAATAAAATGCAAAATGCAATGAAGTTGAACTTAGCTTATGAGCAATGTTATAATTTTCTATATAGACGATATTATAGTTTTGAGTTACCAACATTCTCTTCCGGAAGACCCACCCCTTCCGTACATTCTCACCAAAGAAACGTAAGCTTATGAATCAAGCCAAAACAGATCCATGGGCGGACCATGATGGGAGAGTCATAATTCTTCCTTCCTTCTTTCTTGTAAGTAACGAGAGGGAGGATGCCCAATGCCTAAAAGTAGACATTGGGTAACAGAGGGTGGCCCTAAATTGCGTTGGTTGGAAGGCGGAGGTATTTACGGCAGTAGAACTTAAAGGCCTGTAGGGCCACCAGAGCAAGCAATTAAGTAAATCTTGTGAGTGTTGAGCAGCTGCTAAGAGCTTTTTTCAAAAGGGCAAAGTTTGACTAAATTGTAGCTGGAGTCATCAGTAATAAAAGAATATTTACATTGTCAGAGGGAAGGTCGACCTAATGAGCCTAATAGAGAGTGAACAATTCAATGACTCGTCTGTTCCCAACGGGATCGTTATTACAATTCTAAAAGCTCCCACGCTCTCAAATAGGGGGAGTCACCATGATCTCCAAAAGGGAGCCGCCATGATAGCTAACTCCCTTCTCAAAATCATAGTGGCCCCCTAGTTCGAGAACATGGCGATCCTATACAAAGCAGACGACTCATTGAAGTATTCACTCTCTATTAGACCCCCAAGGCAGACCACGTCTGAGAAAAGAAAAAGAACATAATTTGAAAAACTTATGCAAGTGGCAGCACAGTAATAAGATACCCGTTGCCTAATAACATTGGACATTTATAACATTGCTCAAAATTGTAAATTTAGGCCTAGCATTCATTCCGGCAGTAAAAAAGCTTTAAATAATATAACTATACTCTTCGCCATTCTTTTGCCGAAGCGTTATAATTACTGCCCAATGAAACATACCCTAATAAATTGTATAAACCCGCATAAGCTCATCAGCTCCGCTTTTCACACTTGGATTTCGATCAGTTCCCTTCGCTTTTTACTAAATTCCCAATTTCAATCTTGATATTTTTTTATTTCCCCTTGCAATAAAAAAAAGCTTTCCCAGAGAACGATCAAAACCCAGTGAAAACATGCAAAATTTACGAAATTATATTTAAAAGCTACTTTGAAAAATAAAATGAATAAATATATTCCATCATTTAAGGAAAAAAAGTTTACCATTGATTTTCCGTTTTTTTTTTTTTTTTTTCAATTTCCTTAAACGACGCTGAATATATTAGCAAATAAGCAAGCCCAAAATCTACGCTAAACATGCGCCTTGTCGATACATTACCTTGTACAATATCCGGATTCGATACATATACATAACATTTAAAGATGAAAGAAGGTACTTTTATGTAAATTCTTTCCGAAACAAAAAAAAAAGTACATACAGTTTTTCAATTATTTACCTTACAAGATGTCATGTAATATGAATGATCGTGCTTTATATATAATAAGAATAAAATCAAAATGGGAGAATCGGTGAATGAATGAGCGAGCAAAAAAATATTAAAATAATGTATCATTTTAAAATTGAATTTTTTCGACGGTTTGAAAAAAAAAGGTAATTCACCCTTACGAACATTTGAATCGAATCGCGAAAAAATTCAACTTCAAAACGTTTTCGCATGACAGGGACGGTTGTGTACCTGAAAAACTGTGACAAGTGCCCATAACAACGAATCAAAATTCTTTCGATCATAATGCCTGTGACCATCGGGCGTATCGTTGTAGAATTTGCAACCAAAGAGATTCATTCCAAGAATACTATAATAAAAAAAAAAACGAGAAAAAAAAAACAATAATAAAAATAAGAAGAAAAAATTAACCGAAAAAATTTACAAAATGCTGTGTGGTGTTGGTGTTAATTTCTGAAAAATGTGAGGGTTTTTTTTTAAAAAATTAATTACAACTGTCGTTCAGAATTTTTGTATGTTCGGGTTTATTTTAAAAAATTCAAGCATGAAGTAAGCCAGGGATAAAAAATTAAACAGTTAAAAGTTTGTTTTTAGGATGAATGTATCCTTCAAAAAAACAGATCAAATGATGAAAAAGTGATTTTTTTTTAAAAAAAAATGTGCTGAGAAGCAAAATTAAAAAAAAATAAGTGTAGCAATGAGTCTGACGAAAATGGGTTTAAAAAAAATTGTAGAATTTGATCATTAAATTTCAACTCCAAACAGATTAGTAATTTAAAAAAACTCAAATTCTTTCAAATCTGCGGCCACTTCAAAAAATGTTTAATACTCAAACCGTTAGTGTCTTCTAGAGAAATCTAAAGACTACGTGTGTAAACTGCTTTGCCTAAAAAGCTTTGCTCAAAATCTATCGCGGGCAAAAGTTTTCCTTTCTAAAGCTCGATTATTACCATATGAGGTAAAGACATAAAAAATTACTGCCTTTGAAAATAAGAAGTGGTGAAAAGGGAAGAAAAACGATGTTCTCAGACCCCTGGTGAGTGGTGACCCCATTTTTAAAGATGATTTTTTTTTTAAGAAAAATAAAAAAGATGTGATGTCACCCCTGTCACGAAAATGCTGAATGTCGATTGACCAAAAAAACGAGTCGCAAAATGATTTCGTGAGAGCTGAATTAAAACTCGGAAAAACAAAAAAAAAAAAATACTTTTTTGAAAATTTCCATTAATAATTATAGTGTAGACGATGTAAGTGTTTTTCTTTTTTTTTCCATATTTTTTTTTAGAGTGGATTAACATTATTAGTTTTTTTCCTTTATCAACCAAAACATATAAGGTCGTTATTTTTTCGATTTTATGAGCTTCATTTTTTTTCGTTTACAAAATAACGATCTTAAAAATTTCGGGGGGAAATTATAAACAAACAAAATAAATATAAATAAAAAGTAAAAAAATAAAATTGGGTATCTTACCTGAATATAAAAATAAATAAAATTAACAAAGAAAAGAAAACTGCAACATTATCCATAGTTCGGAGCATGACAAATAATTGTCGCCTTAAATTTGGCATGAACCGGACTAATTTTAATATCCTTAAAAGTCTAAAGGTTCTTAATACACTTAACCCAGAGCTCCCTCCGCTTTCATTGCCTTCGCCGCTTAGGAATGTTTGACACATTTCGACAACACTAAAAATAAAACAGAAATATTATGAGTTTCATATTAAAGGAATCATCGGAGTTCACCTAAATAGTTTAAGTCTTTGATCTGAAGTTTTCAAGTCGAAAATTTATAGTCTTTAAGTCTAAAATGTATAGTCCTCAAGTCTAAAGTTTATGGTCTTCAAGCCTAAAGTTTAAGTCTTAAATCTATGGTTTTCAACGGGTTATGGGCCCAGTGATCCACTTATTAACAGGTTATGGGCCCAGTGATTTTTTTGCGAGGTTTTGAGTTCTTAATTCCACGTTTTTTCATTTTCATTTTCGTTCAAAGTTACTCCAATTACATGAAATACAAAATGGTGGATATCAATGTTTTCAATTTTTTTTTGTATTGTGCCTGCTAATTGCGGATTTCATAACTAAGCATAAAATTTTAATAATTTTTTATCAAAAAATAACTGCTACACAAAAAACCCAAATAAGATTTAATCTTACCTAAGAATAACAATCACGCCGTCAAAGACATTAAAACCGTTGCTAATATAACCAAAAGGCCCCTCTGCTGTAATTTTAAGTAACATTTCAACAGCGAAAATACCAGAAAAAACATAATTGCTGGTTTCTACGATGGCCGTTAGTTCTTCAGGCTGCAAATAATTAAAAACAATAAAAATTATCCGACTTTAACCAAAACGATTGTCACGATTTACATCGAATACAAACCTGGTTATGATATTCAATCCCCATACTTAACGTATTAAATAAAATAGCTAAAAGTATCCCCTGTTGAAACCATTTATGCTCGACTAAAGCTTTAATGAATTTTCTAATATTATGCAAGCAACACGTTGTACACTTCCAACAACCACTCCCGAATGACTTAAGCCTACTTCGATGACGTTTCATTACTATTCCTTCTTTTTGTCCTGTCGATGAAAAAATTAATCAGAATCCCTGTTAGGAATTTCACTGAAAAAATTATAATCATACCATCAACAACGATGGACCAATCCCCAGCTGGACAAACCGGACAGACGTTCGGTTGAATTTCACCACAACAACTACACGTGTCCGGTTCGATCCATCTTTGATTAGTTTCATTTCGTTCTTGAACTCCCTTCGTTAGAGAAGTAAATAACGATTGCAAAGCAAGCTGTCCTGTTGGCAATGCAGCTGATAATGCGCCACTGAAGGCAAGCAATTCTTGGCAAGTCATTGCTTCGTTGCTAATTTCAGGAACAATTGTTTCTGGCACTGGCTAAAATTCAAAATATCAGATTTTATAAGCAGCGAAATCATGGCATCAATCTTTTATTGAAAGCAATAGTGTAAGCCTAGTAGACTTTGAAGGTAAAGATCTTACTGCAACCACTTCTTATTGTTGTGTGCTGCTGTGCATTCACTACCAGGGAGTAATTTAACACTAACCTGTGTTTGATTATCATTAGTATTAATCCTATTCGACTGCCATAATTCCCCATCACCCGTTTGCGTCATTTTCTCACTCGAACACACATTCTTTGTTTCATTTCCATTATTAATAGTCACTTCATCACTAAACATAACAATACTTCTTCTTCTTTGACCGTTTGTTGAAGGCGGACTTAGTAGCAATGGCGCCGACTGATTTGCCTGAATAAAATTAAAAATATGCAGAAAATTTATTGGAGGCCAAAACCGTATGTGCGAAATTTTTCATACCTCGTTAGTATTGTCATTCCATGTATTACTCATGGAGGGCACTCTAAGAAGTCCGCCGGGACCTGCAGGAGGAACTACAGGCCGTCTAGGCGTACTTTGAAGTTCAACATCGAATACTTCTGGACTAGCTTGAGGCGCTGAAGAGTCAGGAGGCTCCGCTGTTACATCTGTAGGTCTTGAAATGGACGGAGAAAGGCAAGTCATATGGCCATGAGATGGCTGACGATGATGAAAATGATGATGCCTACATGTGTGATGCGCGTGGGGACAAGGATGATATACATGTTGGTAATGATGATGATGATGACGAAAATGATGGTGGTGATGCCTGTGTATAGGCGGCCCTAAACAAAAGACAGAAAAGTAAGTAATGTGCGATTAAATGGGCTGGTCAATGAACAAAGCAGACGCGAAGTTTTACCACTACAGTCGCTAGTTGCGAGGATATCAGACAATTAAATATAAATCAAGAAAAATTCAAGTAGAGGGAAACTAAAGGCACAAAACAATAAGAAAGAGACGCTGGAGCCAGAAAAGGTAACATAGCGGTAATAAAATCACCGATTTGGTTTCTGTTATGACTTTGCCTTCCTCTCTAGCTTTGATTGTTTCCAAGATGTAACCTGCCTGTGATTTGACCACTTTCAACTATTTTCTAGCTGGTTCTAAACGTTCCTCGGCTGTTGTCGACTGTATTTAGGCTATTTTCGACTATAACATTGTGAGTTTCTAGTGTTTCTGGCTATTTTTGACTGTTTCTGGCTGTTTTCGATTAATTTTGGTTAATTTTGACTGATTTCTACCTTTTTTTTGAATATTTTTTACTGTTGTCTGATAGTTTTCGATCGTTTCTGGCTATTTTCGACTGTTATTGGCCGATTTTAACTAAGACCTGGTGGTATTCTACTGTTTTTTGCTATTTTTGAGTGTTTTTAGGCTATATTTGAATGTTTCATGTCGGTTTTGGGCTATTTTCAACTGTTTTGAGGATGTCTTAGACTATTTCCTGCTGTTTCAAACAGTTTTCTAGCTGTTTTCGATTGTTTTTAGCTAAAGTCGATTGTTTCCTTGCTGTTTCCGGCTATTTTTGCCAATTTTTTTACTGTTTTCGTCAATTTTCGAATATTTTCTTGCTCTTTCTGAATGTTTCTGAATATTTTTGACTGTTTTCTAGCTGTTTTTAGCCAAATTTTGACTATTTTACCGTACTTTTGATTGTTTCGTGGCTGTTTTTGCATGATTTCGGCAATTTGTGACTGTTTTCTACTATTTTTCACTGATTTTGGCTATTTTCGACGTTGTTTCTGGCTGTATTCGACTGTTTCCTAACGATTTTCTTGATATTTTAAACTATTTTCGACAGTTAATAGTCAGACAGTAAATAGTCGCTGTTGGCTGGCTTTGAAAAGAAAACTTTACTAATCAGCCACCGTTATCAAAAAGAATAGAAACTAAACTGATGACGAAACCGATTTGCATTATTCAATCAGTAAAAAAAATGAAACTAAGAAAGAAGTAGGAGCTGCCTAATCGTGGCGACATTAGCGGTAAAATTTTGCGTCTACTCCTTCCATCGAAAAAAAATTCTTACCTGGGCCGTCATGTCCTCCACAGTATTGCATACTAAAACCCGTAGGAGGCACTCCACTTGGTTCAGTCAAATTCTGACTCATTATTAATTTTCTTTCTAGCTCGTGCTGTCTTTTATATCGATAAACTCGATATTTCTTTAATAATCTTCGTTTTCCTCTTCTCCATAAATGCGCTACATATCTGAAATATTTCAATTTGATATAAAGCTCCTTTTTGATAACAAGAAATACGATATCCACTCACTTTACAATCTCAGCGTAACATGTTGTAGGTTCTGAGTTATTTGTAGACGATGCTAAGGTACTCGTGGAATGAAATCTAGCTCTCTCCAGCCGCATTCTTTCCATTTCTCTTTTCTTCGTTTCTGAGAATTGCGTTGCTATTACAACTAGGCACAAGTTGATCATGAAAAATGATCCGATCTGTAAAGGCAATCCCAGTGTCAAATAAAAAAAAAATCACACCGATTGATTCCTTAACGAATTAATCGAAAAGTAGAAAGAAAAATAAATCAAAAGTCAAAATCAAATTTTTTTTTCTTAAAAAAAAAAAAAATAAGAGAAGTGGTTGATTTTGAAATCTAGCAAAAAAAAAACTCTTTACCTTTGTAAGTAAAAGCATTTTAGCGGGAAGAGTTATAAGTGAGAGGTAAGAGGGAGAGAAGAAATAAAAGAAAAGGAAGAAGACGGGAGTGAAAAGAGGGAGGGGAAATCCTTGCAAACCAATTGATATTTGCATCAAAGAATTTTTATTTCTTTAAAAGACCGCAAGGTAGAAAATATTTCATTCCTGAGCATATTTTTTTCAAAAGGAATATTAAATATAAAATTATTCACCGTGTAAACTAAAATTATTTGAATTTTTTGTGAAAAGTGATGAAAAAAGCATTAAAATTTTCTTTTTAATTTTGCATCATACCGTTCGGAGAATCTGACAAGAGGAAGAATTTTTTCCACCGAGTTTTGTTTTGATAGCTTAACTGCTTTTTTTTTAAAGAAAACTTTTCACTTCCAGCGATATTGGGTCATGTTAATTTATTCTTGGAAAAATTATTAGGAAAAAGATTTCTTAAGAAATCATCTTGAAATTTTGCAATTCATTTTTGGAAAACTCTTTTGTTTCCTTCAATCAAAAACTTGGAAAAGTTGGCGATTATAAAATCAACCTGCCAAACGTTGCCAACGTCAGCTACTTACCACAATTAATAAAACGAAATAAATCCAATCCCAAAATGAATGAGCATCTTGAACGTAATACATAATATCCGTCCAACCTTCTAAACTGATTACCTGAAAAAAAAAAACATCAAAATTACAGGTCCAGCCATGTTTAATTATTACGTCATTGTATCGATATTTCCATTTCCCACATCGAAAACCGTTCGCAGTAATAAATTAAAAATAGAAGGACGTAAAACATATTCAAATGGTAAATAGGAAATTATATACAAAATTTTGGGTTTCCACGAAACCTATAGTCTAAAGAGAAAGAAGATTTATCACAGTTTTGGAAACATTCGGGGTTACCACTTTAACTCCTCCGGACAAAAAATAATTAAATTGTTATTTATTGATCATGTTTCGTTTTTTATTTATTGCGAATTTATGTTATCCAATCGTTTCGCTCTAATAAATTTTCAGACACGGATACTAACCGTTAAATTGTCTCATTTCAACCTTTTTAAAAAAATATTCAAGCCCATGAAATTTAAATTAAATTTTGCCCAGGTATAAAAATTAATATAAAAAAAAGCTGAAAATTTTATCCGCACTGCCTTGCACAGTTAAAACTACACTAGCGCTCTCCAACGTTCGTTTTAAAATTTAACCAACACTACAGAGACGAAATAGAGAGGGAGGAGCCACGGTCTTATAAACAGGTCAGGAAACTTGTCCTCCAAAAGCGTCCTCACTAAATTGCCAACTTTTATTTCTTAATTCGGTCGGTGAGGGCGCTGCTATCTTTGAGAGAGACGAAGGTTTCTTATGCAGTTGCCCCTTTGTCCATAAACAACTGATTTCATCGACTTTCAATTGTTTCCACTAATGCCACTGTCTAGAAAGAAGAACCAATGAAAAAGAGTCTCCCAATCCCACTAGCGCCATCTCGGTCAATTCGAAAACTAAAAAAGTTGCGTATTTAGTGAGGACACCGTTACCATGGTAATCAACAAGAGATTCCTGATCCAAGAGGGATGCGACAAAAGAGCGCCACTTCTGATTGGTACTTCAAATTTGAAACTTTACACGAGCCATCCAAGATGGCGGGCATTATTATTTTTCCAAAAAACACTAAAATCTCAGCCTATTTCTTGTAAAAATCAAAGCGAAAAAGACAAAACATTGCTAACATTCGTCAGGAATCCTAAAAATTCCACTTTTGAATTTATTTCAAATCATAAACTTAAATATCAAATTCAAAAGTCCTCACAGGAACTATTTAACAAAAGCAGCAATAGCGAAACCAAAATGCTATCATCACTGATGATTTAGCACACCTGATGATTCATCAGGTGTGCTAAACACAATCCCTCTAATGAATTCACTTTCTGCGACACAACAGTGTCGCCACTTTAAAAGGGGTTTTAAAAAGCCCAACGCATTAACCCAATAAACGAAAAGCTTGAACAACCAATTGTGATAATTACTCATCTAATAGACGTATCTTCATGCATAAACGGACTTGTTAACACAATTAGGATGATTAGTTCAGCAATGCAAACTCATGAATCCGTATCGCTTCACTAAGCTAATAATTCGGTTGGTAAAAAGCTCATCGTATAAATTTCATATCCCTTTTGTTTCTCCCTTTTTTAAAGTATAAATAAAAATTATGGCTTGGAATTTCGAACGAGCATTAACTACTGACAAGGATTTAAAATTACCTGAGCGTGAAAATAATTTCAAATCAAACATTATTATTATTACACCGGTTGAAAAAGACTAATTGCCACGTATGAATTTTCGGAATTATTAAGTACATTTTCCCCCCTTTGTCAAAACTGGGAAATCGAAAAGGATGAACGCGAATAGCGAAAACAAAAAGCTTATTCATCTAGGTTTAATTTGCTGTTCGAGATAAAAATTTCCTCTATTCAGGATTAAAATTATTGAGGGATTTATAATAGGTTGAAAGCGATAACAGAAAAGGCAGAAGAGGTTCGATTAAAAATAGTCGGATTTTAGTAGTCAAGTTCAGCAAAACCAGCGTGATTACTTTAAACTTGAGCATGACTCAACTTGTAGCTAAAGTGAAACCTTAGGACCTCGACTGAGGCTATGAAACACGCCACTTGGTCTTTGTTTGGCTCAGCCAGTCGATTTCAAAAAAATCAAACTTAGACCCAGCGCGGGCAGACTTTGAAAGGCAAATACGGTTTTACCAAAAACTAACACGAAACTTATTTGGCTACCCTGCTTCATTTCCATTTGTAATTCTCATACTAATTGAAAGGGGAAAATGGGTTCTGGTTTTCTCTTATCATTAAAACTATATGGCTCATTTAGAAAGTTTCATTAATTTCAAGCCTGCGGGGTGTTTTCATAAAAAAAATTCAAAGAAAATCCTTATTCGTTTCGTTTTTTCGCCCTTATTTTTCTTTTTTTTTCTAAACAAAACAGTAGACATCACCCCCTCATTTCAATGCCTTTAACGATGTTCTTATATCTAAGCTTTATAACTAAGCTTTACGTTCGGTTTTTACAATATAATTTCCTCAAGACTCTTTCTCTCGAAGATGGATTTTAAAAGTTTCTTATTACCGCACTAACTTCTAAAGAAGCAGCCATTTTATATTTCACTACCTAAATAATAATCCCATAATCTTCACTTTGAGGAAAAGAGCTTTACGTCTACGAGAATTAATTCTAACCCCCTCTGGACTAGACGTCCAATCCGATAGCTAATTTTTCTTTTTTAGAATTTAATCAGTTTCCGGGGGGGAAAAAAATTTCTTCTTCCGGTTTAAAAATTGAAGAATGGAGTGATGTGTGTCGGGTGGGGAAAACAGGACGCAGAAGAATTTTTCAATAATTTGTCTTGAAAAGGAAGATTATGGGGGACTTCAAAATTATCTCGGTTAGATCAGCAAAACGATGGTTTTGAAGGGTTTAGACAGGAATCTTGTCATATTTCTGACAAAGTTAAAACCACGTCGGGTTTTAACTGGGCTTATAAATTAGTTAAAATTGTTGAAATAAAGATACTTGTATGGAAAGGACGGGGAAACATTGAAGAGATGGTAATTTAATATATATCGTAGAGTTGGGATGTGTTATCAATACGACACTGTCAAAAAATTTGTTAAAGGTATTGTTTGCGGGGAAAGAAAAGAGTGCTTATTTTGTTGCTATGACTGAACGGTATGGATTCTCTTGCCATGGCGCAGGTGATTTTCCAAGGGCAAATGAGGAATTAGTTGAAACAAAAGCATTCATACCATAAGCTTAACATTAAAAAAGTGCCCTTGTAAAAAAAAAGCTAGGATAAAAGCAAAATTTTTGCTATTTTTACCGAAATTGCTTAATTATTCAATTCAAATTTAAGCATGTTACAGACTTGAACAGGATAGATAATTTTGCCGAATTTTGTGTTTTTCTCTTCAACCGATGGTCAAACCAAATGGATTCATCGATTGAGCTAAAAATTAGCTTCGCTGTAGACACATCGTTCTAAATTTCACGCTGGTCCGCCACGACGGCGCCAGTATTATAATGTTCTATTTGCAAAAAAAATCGAAAATCTTCTTTTTTGCACATTCATATTTTATTTTCCGCCCTTTATCATTTCGTGAAAAAAAATATCAAAAATTAAAAAATGAACTGTTTAATTAGCAAAATGAAATTGTCCTATCTGCATCATCTTTCAAAATCTCAGGATTAGATTAGATTGTTCTATTTGCATCAGACAATTTTTCCCCGTTCTTTCCCCCCTTAATTTTTACTTTTTTTTGCATTTTTACACAGTTGTTAATTGAAAACATGGATTAAAATCCTAAATATGGCCGTATTTTTGTACCTACCAGTCAAAAAATAGAAAAAACCATCATTTGTAATAACCGTTTTAATTTGCTATTTTGATTGTCAACAACAAAGATGGCGGGCGTTCGTTCATCTAACTTGCGAGTCAATGCAGCGTCTTTCATTTGAAACATTCTTACTTAAAAATTCTAATAAACTGATTTTAGAGTATTTCAGAAAATAAATAAAATCTTAAAAATATTTATAATAGCCTTTGCAATGAACCGCCAGTAATTTTTTCGTTGATTTTTATGCTGAATTAGAAGAATTAAACGCTATTCTGATACGACAATGTAACACTGTAAGAAACTGAAATTTCTCATTGCTATTTTGTTCTGTTTGAGTGGTAATTTTTTCGATAATTACGTTTTCCGTTGTTAAAAATAATAAATAATAATACATATCAGGTTATTGGGGTTATTTATCATCTGGGCAATACATAAAACCGAGGTACTGTATTGCCATGTTGCAATTCCCACAAAGTCTACTTCGCACTTGAGTCTTGATAAACTGAATGTCTATACCGAATCTCAAGCGGGAGGAGAAACTCCCTTTTTTGTTTTCGTCAAAAAATTGACCCTTCATTTTTTCGAATGTTTTGAACTTCTTGAAGCTTGTTTCACATTCATGTTCAGCTTATGGAAAAAAAAACACCCTGCTCCGTGTTTTCTCCTCATAAACTAAACACAATCCCATAAATTCATTGACATCATTATGCTACTCGCCTATTGAATCACGAAGAGCAATAACCTTTACTGCGAAACCTTTAAAAACCGCTCCCCAATACACTTTCACTGTCGAACTCACCCATACCCATCCATAATCCTTAAGTCTGCGAAAACCCTACAAATGAACTGCAATTTATTTTAACAGCTGGAGAAAGCAGATAAACCATTTTGAGCTTCAACCTCGACTTTTAGATTAAAACGATTCGCTGTTACACAAATAATAAGGGAAGAAGAAGAGGGGATGAACATTGAACATAACAAGCCGAAAATTACATTCTTAACTTACCAAGAATATAGCTACCCAGGCCAGCCCGATGTTATCAAAACTAATGGTTCCTTGAAACGGGTTACTCCCTTGGGATTTGCACTCCGTGTAATACTGATTCCAATTGACGCAAGACACATTGGTCGGCCTGTTTAACGAATTTGGTATCGCCGTATCGTTACAAATCATGTCTCCTTCCCTGTAATGTGGCAGGTTATCACAAGTATGCATGCCGTTGTCATCTGGCGTCGAGCAGATGTAATCCTTGTCTTGCTCCATATACTGATAGTAAAGTGCTAACGGTCTGCAAAGAAAAGAAAAAAAAAATTTTAACAAAATAAGAAAATGTATTTTTTGTAAGAACGTTAACGTTTCCTTATTCGTTTCGCAACGGGGGAGGAAGATTTTATAAAGAAGAATTGCGAGTTTTATTGCTTGAAAAAGTGAATGCCATGTAATCGCTTTTATTTTTTTTTATTTTTATACTCTCCCTTCTATATATTCTTAGATTCGCAATCTCATTTTAATTTTCATTGCTTTTGATAGTAAACCGCGAAGGCAAATGTTCTCATTATTTGATATATCTCACTTTTATGACGAGACTGAAAATAATGTTGGATGGCGTTATGTTTTGTCGATTGTTATTTAATTTTATCTAATCAAATCTGTTTGCTGAAATAGGATGCGTAAAATGTTTTATGATGTATGTCAGTTGTAATATATTACATTTTCACGACAATGATTAAATGACTTTATGTGGTAAAAAGATCTACTTGTGATCAGTGTTCTTAGTTGTTTTCAGTCGAAATAAAACAAAATATTTTGATCCTAAATCGTTGTTATTAAGATTGTATAGCTGGGAATGGATGCATACTTAATATGAGCAAGTTAATCATGGGGCTACACAACGATTCGAGTTTTTTTGATTGGAAACAATTCCAAATGGATAATTTACAACATGATCAATTACTACTACGAGGCTAAATGGATATAAAATCATTGAGGTGGAAGCAGTTTTCTCTGATTGGTCAACTGTATGCAATGAAATAAAAAGATTTTTCTTAGATAGAAAAAGGCCGTGTTGGCACATCGTAAAAAATCTTTTGTTTGCTGGATTTTTTCGGAAAAAGGTCAAAGTTTTGTTTTTGAAGAAAAGGAACTCAGTGGACCGAGTTGAAAAACAAGCAATAAAAGTATTATCATTATAAGTACAGTACTTGCAAGCAGGTAAATTATGCAAAGACTGCAAAGGGAAGAGTGATGGTGATAAATTTTTTTAAAACAAGTTTTGACGTTCGAGTTGATATAAGGATGCAAAGTCATAAAACCTATTCGAGAGGAAAAAAATTTGGAACGTTTGGCTAAATTAAAAGTTTAGAGTAGATTAGACTCCTTGACTAGATTAAGTCGTGATCTCAATATTAATCTTATATTTAATCAATTTTGGAACTTGCCGGATCTTGTAAATCGCAAAACGTAAGTTTGGACAGATCAAACTCCATAAAATTCTCAACAAATTAGACCGGTTTTTTTTTGTTTTGTTAAATGAAGGTTGGGGACCTATGATGCCCGCCTGGACACTGCGAACATCTTGTGGTCTACGGGTGCCATGCCCTTACTGTTTAATACTACTTAAGTCTGAGTTCACTGAAGAACTCCAAGACTTCGTAGGGGCCGAACCCCTAATCACCTGAGATAATTAGATCGGTTAAAACTATTGCTGAAGATCTAATGTTCTTGTTTTACCCACTTTCTCTTCAAGTCCCGATTTTTATAAGTTGACATAGCTGCATGTATGATGCTTAAGTTTTATGGGACGCAAAGATTGTACAAGGCGAGTTGTCTCTTGCATCAACTTTTGCAGGGGAAGCAAAACTGAGCAAGAGCATATTTTGCTTTTTGGAACGTTTAAATCCTTGAAGTAAGTTCGCATGACGCAGATTCTAAAATAAAAATAAACATAAAAATTGCAAATGGGCTTTTTTGACCTCAGTTTATTCTTCCTTTCCTAAACTTTTCCATTTTCAACCATCTCTTTTTTGTCTTTTTCTTCGTTTACTTCTCTTGTTCGATTCACTTTTTAACACAAGTTTTTAGCTCATGTCCTTTGTTCCCCCTTCCTCCGACAAATTTTTCTGCACGCCCTTGTCCTTATCCAAAACTTTTTGCTTTTTCACCTTACGCAGATCCTCTTAACTACATCCTTGAAATCGAAGAGGATGCTTAGCTGCCTCTACAGTACCCTGAACAATGTGGACGTTGGATGGACGTTGGTGGACGTTGGCAACTGAAACTCTTTCATTGGCAAACATTTTGATGACGTCACAAGCACTGCCAAGCGCTCATTTGATGGGCTGATTGGTCAACTTGATACAATAGCTGACTTGAGTGTTAAGTTTGATTCTTGGATGCTAATTGACTTGCTTCAGATTTAGAACTTGTGAGCAGTTTCATATTTCTCTGATGGTCTCTCTGTGATATTTCTCTGATGGCTCCTTTCTGCTCTCTTCTTCCATCTTCCATCTTCCATCTTCCATCTTCCATCTTCCATCTTCCATCTTCCTTTCTCCATCCTCCCAACTCCGTCTCCCAAACTGATTCTATCACCCCATCTTCATCTACCTTCATCTCTCTTCCTTCTTTTCACGACACACATTCTCTTGCTCTCCCTTCTTGCCCTTAACAACCCCATTTCTTTAAAAAAAAAAAAAACTTCCAAAGTATTGTACTACATAATACCCCAACACTACAAAACCAATCATTTTTTACCACATCGATATAAACGAAACACACTCACTGCCTAAAACCTCTTTACTCTACATTCCCCCGTTAAAAAATTTTTTATTTGCCCCGTTATGACGTCAATGAAGATAAATGGAGCTTGTCCAATATCTACTCGACATAATAAAATATAAAATTATCTTTTTTATCAAGCGCACCATAATGTATTTTTACGTCGGGCGAGACACGAATTTTTTTTCCGACCGACTTTAAAATTGCAACCGGTAACGAGGTGAAAAACGGTTTTCCCAACATTTTGAGATGGGTCAGGAATCCCAAGGGATAAACCAAGCTCCCCTTTGCATTACCCCCGCGTCGCCGTCATCGTCGTCATCCTCTTCCTTCCTTATATAATACAAACTTGTATTCAAGTTCTTAGGGACTTGCTAATCGGTTTCATGATATGCTGAGTGATTAACAAGACACTATCTCCAACGTTAAATCAGGTTTACAGGAGAAACACGGGAAACTAGGTCGGGGAAGCTTTTATTTGCGGGAGCTTTTAAATAGCGGGGAAAAGTGCGAACACTGAAAGTTTTCCTCAATATGGGATGAAAGGGGTTGAAAGAAAAAGAAAGCGGTCAGCAATTTGAAATGAAATTTAGAAAATGATCGATTCACTGTTTTTAAAACCACGTACACAACTTTTTTGATGGAAAAATCACGTTAACAATTTTAGCTGAAAAAGTTTTTGTTTCACGTAAATTGAATAATGAAAAGAGTAATGAAATAAAAAAAGCGGGGAAATATTTTCAGAGTTTGTAAACCCGCAAAATGGCGCCCTGCAGAAAAAAATCTTAACTTAATTTAAGCCTAGACCTTGATCCGTGTTCTAGGCCCTTTTATGGTTTTTGAGGAAGCCTTCCAGCCAGTGGCGTATTAACCCCCAAGGTCAAAGGGACCCCCCAGTCTTTCAGCAGGACAGTAATTTAGCTCTAGCTAAAAAGCTGTAAATAAATTAAGGAAGGGGTCTCTCCTAACATTGCTACGCCACTGCTCCAGCACTATCTACGGCGCTGTTTAAGTTAGGAATATCCTCATTAAAATCATCATAGATGGGCATTAAATTCTTATCACTCAACCAGACAATTAGATAATATTCATTCTTTTTATGCCAAAGCTTAAAATTTTTAATAGGTAAAAATTGATTAGATAAAAGTTGATGGTTTAAAAATCCACAACGTGCATGTTCAACGACGACAGATTTCATCTTAATTAACCGACTAATTGTTTGGGTTTTAACGTAATAAAATTAATGATCCTTAGTAAAAGGGATGTCAATGTTATTTATATAACAATTAAAACAAAGCTTTACCTGTTGCTCGAACACGATATCGTTCTAACTAATGAAAAATATTTTTATTATTATAAGGAAATGAGTTTTTCAATCTACAAAGTGTATCAATCGTTTGTCTTTTTAAAGTGGATGCTTTTTCATCTTTCTATTAAAATTTATTAGGTATAAAATTGTTTCACTTTGAGCAATAATCGTTTGCAACAAAAATTTTGAAAACGCCTTAGAAAAACAGATTATATTGTTTTTGCCTTTTATGTAATGAATTATCTATACGGCTAAATTCAGGGGTTTCCTCAAAAAAATTTTAAGGTTTTGGCCATACTTTATCCTCCCCCAAGAATAAATGTCCTAGTTTTCATAATCTAAAATTTTAAAATTGCTTTACAAAATTAACGCCTTTGGTTTCCGATTCAATTTAAAAAATAAAATATTTCAAAACTTTTCCTTTGCAAAAAAAAACTCAAAGATTGAAAATTTTATTCCGGGAAACGCGCTCAAACAAAAAGAAAAATACTTAAAACTTCCGAGGCTCATTAGTCAAAATAAAATAAGCCTAAGAGCGATTTATTATTGTTTACTTTCGTTATTACGAATTATTTTTCGGGAGAATCTCAAACAAATTTTGACTTGTCAATTTTCGAAACAAAAACTAATGAGCAACGACATGAACTACTTGACTTTTCAAAAAAGAAAAAGGTTAACTAGGTCACACAAACGGAATGCGCAATTATTATATATATTTTTTTTTCTTCTTCCTGATGCGATGTGAAAAAACGATAAAACATTTTTTAACCTTTTATCTCCTCCTGGAACGTCATATAGAAAATTAATGGTTTTAGAAAATATCAAATATATCATAGAAGCTCATTATCTGTTTTGTTACTTGAATCAATATTAATAATGGGAAAAAATTGAAAAGGAAACGGAACTGATTCGAAATCAGAAAAGGGGAATGGGGAGGTTATATACGTTGATAGATTTTATTATAACTCGCAGGGGCGTCTTCCTCATTTGGGAAAAAGATCAACGAAAATTGGATGTTTTTTTGCATAGATATATAAAGTAAGGGTGTTAAAAAAAAAATTTTTCCGAGGTATTTTTTCGGGAAACCAGTCATTAGATACGGCATCTTCCCCGGATTTACCTTATTACCTTTACTGTCAGTAAATAACCAGATTTCCGTTTTTTTTTTCATGAAAAACTTTTGTTTCGTAAGCTTCCATTATCGGTCCTTTCTCTTTCTTTTTTTTCTTGGTAAGTTCTGCAGTCGACGTTCTTGATTATCTGTTTCATTTTTTCGTTCCCTTTTGTATCTTTTATCCATTTACCTTTTTTTGACATATTCTTTTTTTCAGGGGAGCAGAGACGTGCCAAGAAATAGTAATTTTACTTATAGGGAAAATTATGAATTTTGAAAAAAAATACGCTCGTAGCCCAGCTTTTCGAAGTTAGTGAAAAGAAGTCGCTTACGAGAAAAGAGCAAAATTACACATACAATTTTTTTTTGTGAGTCTTCACTTCTTTATCATCTTTTCTCTTTCCAAATCAAGAAGAGGTCTCTATTTCTTCCATGTCACTCTTCGATCCTCTCCAATTTAATAAAGGGGCTACACTTTTTACGGTTCTAATCACATTGCGTAACCAGCTTTTCTAGGATCTTCCCCTGCTCGTCACTGGTGACCGAGTTCTCCAAGGTCTCCATTGTGTTATTCTCACTGTCCAACGATGGCTGTCCACATGGCCGACTATCGCCATTTCAGCTCTTCAGCGCGTCTTATATCATCCATCACTCGAGTTCATCTCCAGATTTCTTCATTCCTAATATAATCTATCCCCAAAATGGATCCCTGTATTGAGCACTGAGCTGATATGAGCTCCTAATCATTCAAATTCCTCGTAAAACGCCGCCATTTTCTTTTCTGGCGCCCTAAACACCTTCTTTCCAAACAAATTCAACAAATCTAACCTCTTCATAACCCGTATAAAAACAAAAATGAACCAAAATTAAAACCCAATCGTAAATCAAATTTAATCAACGATTAACGTACCGACTTGTTTAATCAATTAATTTAGAATTCACTTGTAATTAAAACAATCGGTGTTTTTTTTCGAATTTTGTACGGGAGAAAATAAATTGACCGGGAGGTTTGATGTTCGAAATTCGTTTCATTTAAATTTTTCACGCGGAAGGCGGCTACTGACCATTTTCTACACAATAAAACGCGCCCCCCCCCTCCCCCCCATAACGACGCTTTTGTAAACTTTAATGCTTCCTAATTGATTCTGATGACTAATTAGTTTTCCTGATAATGAATTAAGCTCACCTTTAATAATTATAATCACAAACGTTTCTTCCCGCCTAGCTAATTTAATTTCGGAGAAATGCATTCAAACACCCTTTAGTCTTCTTATATTTCCAACGTTAAAATTTTCGTGTTACGTGTGTGTATATGTTTTTCGCAAAAACAGATTTCGATTCATCAATCTAGATTCTTAGGCTGTCAGCTGAGCTAAGCTATAAACCGAACAATTAATGCAAAGCAAGAAAGAGACTCTAAAAGTTATTTATTTCAGCCATTTGACAAACGTCTCGGATCATTTAAAAGGACAGGTCCCATTATCTTTTAATGGATTATAACTACAAGATAAAGCTTTTTAATTTAGACGATTGCAATGATTGTCTAAACTTGTATAAGGTTTCACTTGATTGGGGTATGGTTTTTATCAATGAGGGGAAAAATTTTAATAACAAATGTAAAAATTCTTGATTAAAGGAAAAACAAAAATTTCGCGAAGAGATACATCAAATGGAAACAATCATGAAACAGTTTTGTTGTAAAAAAATTTGTTTCCAAAATGTTTTCAAACATTTAGACAAAAAAATTGTTCTCATTGTTGTTTTAAAAAACTTTGAAACAACATTGGAAACAACAAACAACCATGGAAACAACAAAACTGTTTTCATGGTTGTTTTCAATCAAATGCGATAGCCATTGTTGTTTTCAAACTTTTTAACAACCGAATTGTTTCTATTGTTGTTTTCAAACCTTTTGTAACAACCGAATTGTTTCCATTGTTGTTTTCAATCAAATGCGATAACCATTGTTGTTTTCAGACTTTTTTAAAACCGAATTGTTTCCATTGTTGTTTTCAAACTTTTTAACAACCGAATAGTTTCCATTGTTGTTTTCAAACTTTTTAACAACCGAATAGTTTCCATTGTTGTTTTCAAACTTTTTAACAACAGAATTGTTTCCATTGTTGTTTTCAAACCTTTTGTAACAACCGACTCGTTTCCATTGTTGTTTTCAATCAAATGCGATAACCATTGTTGTTTTCAAACTTTTTAACAACCGAATGATTTCCATTGTTGTTTTCAAACCTTTTGTAACAACCGAATTGTTTCCATTGTTGTTTTCAATTAAATGCGATAACCATTGTTGTTTTCAAATTTTTTAACAACCGAATGGTTTCCATTGTTGTTTTCAAACCTTTTGTAACAACCGAATCGTTTCCATTGTTGTTTTCAATCAAATGCGATAACCATTGTTGTTTTCAAACTTTTTAACAACCGCATTGTTTCCATTGTTGTTTTCAAACCTTTTGTAACAACCGAATTGTTTCCATAGTTGTTTTCAAACAATACGATGACCAATTAGTTTCCATAGTTGTTTTCAAACAATGCGATGACCAATTAGTTTCCATTGTTGTTTTCAAACCTTTTGACTACCGAATTGTTTCTATTGTTGTTTTCAAACCTTTTGGCAACCGTCGTTGTTTTCAAACGATTTGAAATTACTGTTTCCGTAGTTGTTTCTAAACATTTTAATAACAAAATGAATCTTATTGTTTTTGAACATTTTGACGATAAAACGTTTTCAATTCGGGGGAAAAAAGTCGAAAAATCAAAATTTTTCAAAACGATTTGAATCATTATTTTGCACAAACTGAAACAATTTTGACAAGAACGACAACAAGCACAAAGACGGTGCCAAATTTTTCTCCAATTCCACTCAGTCAAACCCAATACAAGAATTATTGCTAAATTAAACTGAAATTCACACTTAACTTCCTATGATGATCACTCTAACGAACAATTAAAACGATCATAATTCTATTACGTTTATCATTTGGAAAACTTAATGGAGCGATGATAATAACCGGGAAATATTTCCGTAAAACAAACCTTTCATTATCCAATCAAATATGAATAAATAAAAAGGACTTGAAAATGGCAAAACTTTTTTTCATTTCCTCGTAAGTGGAATGTGATTTTCAACGTTGAACACAGTATAAACAAATCATCGTCATTATTATTTTTCCCTCAAGGTTGGAATAATAAATCAAAAATTGATATCGTGTTTAACCTAAAATGTCTTTGTTCGGGTGTAAGACATTTATTTTTCATCTAACCCAAAGTAAGGATTTAAAGTGTTTCAACTTTAGGATTCTTGAAGGAAATAGTTAAAACTTTAGCCGGTTTTCGTTTCGGGTGGATAAATTTACAAAATGTCATAAACAGATTCGGATGTTATATTAAAAGTTAAAATCCAGGGAAATTTGCTTATCGTCAATAAAACAAATCACGAATGATTCCTTTGGTAAAAATTTTGAAAGGTTTAAAATCGATAGGGTTAAAAACACGCTTACGGGGAATGTTTGGGGTAGAACTTACCAACAGTTTAAAAATGTTAAGAAGTTTCGGAAGTAAAGAAAAAAATCAAAAACAAATTTTGCGATATTGCTCGGTTGATAACTATTTTTTGTGGCTAGAATCATAAGTATAGAGTAACAAAGATAAATGCGATGGTTAAGAAATTGAAAATTCTTAACAGAGTTTGAATTTCAAGAATCGAGATTTTTTGTTTTGGTAAAAAATTAAATCTCGAAATTCGAAAACTTGTTTTCTGCCTTTTTGGCCATGATCAGTCAAGCCTAGTGTGTAGAAGAGCGCTAACAAGGAGGGGGTTCTTTAAAAAGCAACGTTAGTGTCAAAGCAGTGGCGTAGCAACCTTTTGTGCGCTCCGCCGCAAACAGAATTTGCCCCCACAATTTTCCTTTGGCGAGAAAATTTTCTTTTTTCTTAGAATTTTTCTCTAGTATTTTTTTTTTTTTTTTGGCAAACAACTGTTTAAAATAGATTTATTTTAGCTGTTTCTTTTGCGGGGGAATATTTTTTTGCCAGAAATTTTGCCGGATTGATTTTGCCGGATTTTCTGGGTTTTCCTAACTTTATTTTCAACAGTTACATAATTTAAACAGAACCACATTAACCCGAGAGACAGGCACGTTGGGTTTCAAGAGCCATTACTCTTCAGTAAAAATATCAAATTTACTGGTACTGGACAAAATACGGCTTAGCTGGCAACTGTATGAGGCGATTTATCTCCAATCCACCCGCAGCCTTCAGGCAAAATCTACTTCTCCATTCTTCCTTAAATTTTCCATAATTTTCTTTCGAAACTCCTTAACATTTCTGTCTTTTTTTAAAAATATTTCTTTCATCTAACCATCAAACAGTGAAAACGACATGAAAAATAAACATTCACGTTCAATTTATATATCAAGTTTTGCTGGAATGCGATCGGCCCATGCAAATTAAATCCATATATACCGTACACAGCAGTACGTATATTAATTTGAAAAAAGAATTCGGGTTATTATTTTGGTTTAACAAACATAGAAATCCTGTGATCATATAACAAGGGGGGGCAATCCCGGTTAAAAATAAATGAATAAGTGGATCGTGCATGGGTTTTTTCATACAATTCAATGGTATTCTCAATATATAGAAACAATTAACATGAACGAATCTCAGGCTTACACTTACAATGAAAAAAAAAATGACAAAAGGTTAGATTTTTTTTAGAGTAAAATGCATGAACATAGAATAATGTGAACAAGTTCGATGAAATAAATGAGAAAAGTAAGTTAAAGAGGTAATATAGTAATAGTATTATAGTTATAGTAATCAAAAGTAGTAAGTAAGTATAGTAGTACACCGAAGACGAGCTTCTAAACAGTTATTAACAATTCAATGCTATTATCATTTGTTTGTTTTATATATTTCCAAAATATTAAATTATAGCTTACGAAGTAACTCGGCTTCGGATTGAGTAGAATGTACGATTTTCAATTTCCCTGTAAGAATAAATGAAAATGATTATTTATGCGATAATTAAAAATATTCTCAATCAAAATCTGTGAATAAGATGATTTTATTAAAAGATTGCGAGTATTTGATCTGAAAAATAAACAATAAGGAAAAAGAATGTTTAATGCAGTTGTAATTGATTATATCGGGCGTGAAAACCCTTTTTTCATGATTTTAGGGGGAAAATAGAGAGAGAGGGAAAGAAAAACTTTTAGTCTGAACGAATAAGTTTAACAGACGAGAAATTACGACTTTTGAAAAATATTGTGTCACGACATTTGGCTTTTAGCTTTTTGAAAGTTACCGTATTGGAAATGAAAGGAAAGCGATGAAGTCTGTTTTTTTAGGAGAAATTTTAAACATTTGATATTTAGAAAAAATTAGGACTCTTTACAAAAAGATACAAATTAGGACTCTTTGGAAAGATTACAAAAAATTGTGATAAGAGAGCGTGATCCGTTCAAAGCAAGACTAAGACTAAAGAAAAGTAGGATTTTTATCAACTATACCTGTTGACCTAGCAGGGGAAAAAATGCAGAAATTTGAAGTCAAGCAATATAAAATCAAAACAGGATAAAAAATTTCTCTTTGAGAAATATTCTGTTATCTTAAAAGAAATATAGTAAAGGTCGATAAAACAGTGCAAAGATCAAAAACGCAAATGGATGTTTTATCTATTCTCAACAATGCAGTTTTTACTCTTGTAAAAAAAATCGACCGACTGTCGATAAAACAGTCGCGTCCGACTGTTGATAATCCGTTTTACCCATTGAAAGCCAACTGCAAGCAAATTTACTTATCCTATTAATAAAAAGATTAAAATCAATGAAAACTATGAATTTGAAAGGGTCGGGATATGAAAAACTCCGCACAAAAGAAAAACAATTGAAAAATTAAACGAAAAACAAGGATGATGATGTATCGCTCTTCTGGAATTATTCCGGAAAAGGTTCCAAAGTTTAAAAATTTTTTAAATAAAAATCCTTACAGTTCATTTCATTATAAAAATAAAATAAAATTACACAAAAAGCAATAACCAACACTACACACGACTCATTATCATGTAATATTGGTAATTTCAACACATTCAAATCGTTTACTCAATTTATTTTCAATACCACCAAACTAAATTGATCTAATTAATACGCGCGATGAATACGCGGACATTAAAACGACCAAAAATCGAGTTTTAAACGAGCTTTAACAATTAATTAAAATCGGTTATAACATTTTTTTGTGCACTGAAAAAAAACGTAATTCAGTTTTAAAATCTAATTGAAGCAAAATAACATTGTCTGCTTAGCATTTATTAGCCAATTTCATATTTATATGAATACACCTCTCGAAAATGTTTTTATTTCATTTTTAAATTGCTAATAAAAAGTTATGTTAAAAGAAATAAAGAAATCCTCTTTTTGATCGATTGAAAAAAAATTAAAAATCAAGGCGCCATTATCCTCCCAAGAAATTTGGTTTCCGTAAATAATTTTTGCCCAAAAAATCAAGACCTCCCCCTTCTTTCCTCCCAAAATTTCAGTAAAAGGCGCCGCTTTTTAATTTTTTTTTTGCCATATTTAAAAATTTTCCCCAGGGTCTTCTTTTTAAAAATCAAACCAGAGGGAATCAAAACAAGTTACCTGATTCTTTTTATTAATAATCGCATGCATTCACAAAAGCCACGTCACACCAAATCCTTTTTTCCTCTTTTCTTCACCAAAACATAACTGACAAAATACCCATTTCACTGTTAAAAAAACTCAGGAAATGGAACAATGCATTTCAAAATCGCAAGCAATAAGATATATATTTAACAAATATAAAAGAGAAGGCTTTTTAAGGGAGAAAAAGGTTTACATCATCGGTATATGTCACGGTAGTATAGAAAACCTTCCCTAAGGAGCTTGAAACGATCGTCGAAATTCCTCTTTTGAAACCGCATTTTCCTTCCTTTTTTTCCCCTTTCAATTTTTTTTCTTCGACTTACGGATTTTTTTTTGTCCTAATGTCTTTAAAAGTGTTTTTTTAAGGTTGCTAAACGAAAATCCTTTTAGAGAGTATAATAACAAAAAAAGATTGTTTATAAATTCTAGAAGGGGGGGAATATTTTAAATGGGAAAAGGTATGATTGTTACATCCCAGCAAAGAATTTTGTACGAAACATTTAAAGAGCTACTGATAAGAAAAATGATTGGATTTACTTACTCAGGGTAACTGATGTTCGGCAATTGTTTTAAATAACAACGTTGTCTTAGTATTCCTTCCCAAAGTTGAACCCCGACGATTCCAAAAATAAAGAATACAAAAAAACACAGAAGTAACACATTTCCGAGCATGGGTAATGTGTCTAATAGAAGCATTACCAGAATACGCATACCTGAAACAAAACAAAAAAAATATTTTTCAAAATAGTTCCAAAAATTTTTTTTCGTTTATAATTTTTTTTCCAGAGGATTCCACTCAAATAAACGGCTTTTATAATAAAGAAAAAAAATAAAATAAAAAGCTCTTAATTAACCCGGAGCGATTTCACTTCCTTGAAACATTTTTCCCCCTTTAAGATGAAATCTTTTATATCAAGAAATTAAAATGTACGTGAAACAAAATTTTCAAGAAAATGCTTGAAAATGAAAATGTATTTATTGCAGTATAAATCAATCCTTAAAAAGCTACCGGGGAACAAAACCCTATTGTCTTTCAAGTACTATACAATCTATTGCCTTGCTCATCTTTTTCAATTCGTCTTTGAATGCTTTTAGGTCAGGGATTTTATTTTGAAACGAAGGAAAATGGGGAGGAATGCTGAATCAGAAGTTTTCTGCATCCGGATTATATATTTTTTTTTTTTTCGAAAAAAAAAAAGCTTGGATGAGGTTTGATTTACCTAACCGAAAATTTCTGTCGGGTTTTTCCCATAGCGTCTTAATTTTCGCTAGATAAACTAATTTCCGTTCATGATCCCAAGAGTCGAGCTTTGGGTAGAAAAAGGAAAAATCGAATAGGGAAATGGATGTAAAATTGCTGGGAAGATAAAAAATTTTGAATTATGAGAGAGTAAGAATGTTTTTACTTTTTATTTTATTATTATTGCGAAGGAACCGAACATTTCCGCCTAAAATAATCTTTTTGTAAAGTTTTAACAAACTGAAAAGTAAAATCAAAGCAAAGCAAGATTCGTGCGTTGGATTTATTATAATTCTTTTGTTGAAATTTAGAAAGTCAGCTAACAAGGTCCTTTTTTTTTGTTTTGTCATGTTTCCTTTGATGTAATCCTTCTGTTGGAACTTACGGAATTTTTTTTCGGTGCTTATGTAAGCACTATTTCGGAAATAAAGAAAAAATTTTAAATGTTAATGAAGGAAAAATGGTTGAGCTTAGTAATGGCTTCTAGGTGGCGAACTCAGCATTTCAAAAAATACTAATTGCTTTTCTTCGAAAATATTCCAGGTCTATAAAAACCCATAAATTTATTCACACGAAAAAAAAGCTCGTAAACAAATATTATATTAAAATCATCGAGCTGGAAACTTTAATGTAATAGAAAATTTCTTGTTTAACCCTCCATATATTTATTTTACATGAAAAAAAAAAAAGACAAAAATGCTAGCATTGAAAATTTTTTTCTTTCAAGAAATTGACAGAATGAGAAGTTTCAAATACCAAAGTTCACACAATAATCTCTTAGCCTCACCCCCGTAATTCTCAATATAAACGCTGACATTGGGAATAAGTCGAAAAGGCATGTTTTAAACTCTTGACTATTCGATTCATCTTTCCTCTTCCTTTTCTTTCGATATTGAAAGAAAGGATATTTCTTCTGCAAATCGTGAATATTCCCAGTTTTAGACCCGAAGTTAACTCTTGCCGACATTTGAACTTTTCGTGTTGTGAGAGTGGAAAAACAGATGGTAAATTTGACGTTGAGACCTGAAGCAACCAACACAAAACGAGCGAACGCCCTGTCGAATGACCTCAAACGATGAACTCCGATCCGGATATCACCTTAAAAAGATATCCGATTTCATGAGAACTAGTTCACGAGTTTGGAAAAAGGTAAAGATGGTTAAATCGGATCCATCACGTTAAGTACTCGAGTGTCACACGATTTTCTTCAACGGGAATAAAAACAGGTGAAATTTTTTTAAAATCCTCCGTTCATTGACGTTAATAAAAAATAAGCCGTGGGAATTTAATAAATTGTTTTGTTTCTCATTTTTAAAATTTCAAAGAAAACAGGAAAGTAAACGAGTTTATGGAAAGTTTATAAAAAGTAACCAGCTTTGTTTGTGGACCTTCCGAATATTATTCACTAGCTCCGCCACTGACATCCCCACGTTTTTCCCTTTCCTCTCTTTAAGTAAACCGGAAAGGTAAACGAGTATAAATTAAAAACACATGTACTAAACAGTCATTTCCTGTTTCCGGATTTTCCAAATTAAACTGCATTTCAACAAATTTTCCTCCCGTTTTTTCCCCAAGACAAAAAAAAATCGATTTAACCCTAAACACATCAAACGAAATTTTTTCTTATTGACACTCATTACCCGTAGCAACAATTGACTACATCGTACCTTTGAGACAAGACACACGGATGACACATACACACAACTCCTTTATAAAGATGATAAACGACTTGTAAGATGTCACTGACAATTTCAAACTCCATTATTAATGGATGGAATTCTATACTGTGTACACACACATGGTCTTAGCGATATGCTTTTCCTTACAAATTATAATTCAAAACACGATAATCCTTTTTATTGATTCATTTTCCTATAAAGGGAAAAGAGAAAAGCCCGACGACGCACTTGAAAAAAAAAAAGGAGATCGTGACACCATTAACGTCTTCGAAGATTAAACTCATAACCTTTGGGCCGGGGGAGAAGGTTTTTAATTACTTCTTTAAAACTCACACATAAAAGTCACGGACGGATTTTTCTTACGCAAGTTGAAAGAAAATAATTGATTCTAGTTGAATGAAAATTGATGCGAAAGGTGTACGGGTCTTAGAAAACCGGGAAAGGAAGGAGAGAGAGAGAAAAGCAAAAAGAGAGAAGGGGGAAAATCTATTCGGGAAAATGTTTTCAAGGATGTGTTTAAATCAGAGTAACTTACTTCCTTTTTCCGAATTAAACAGGAACATAAGTCTACCAAAGTTTCCAATTTACCGACAATTACCTTTCTTTCTCTTCCATAAAATTTCTCTTTTCTAATGGATTAAAAAAATAATGGGATATCTTATAAGATACGTCAGATTTAGAGAATGATTATTGCTTGTTTGATGATTTTTTTTTTAGAATTTTATTGTCGAATGAGAAAATCAAGAACTTTGAAAATAAAATATAGTAAGAAACAATCATTATTGTTAATTGAAACTTGAAAACTTTTCCCGATAAGAATGAATGGAAAATCGCTGAATTAAATGTTAACTTTTCCATTTAGAAACATGTTTTTGAAATTTGCACTTTACTTGTTCTTAGGATCAATTTCTTTAATAGATTTTTAATCGGGAAAAAGAAAATCTTTTGTTGTGAATGAGATTTGTTTCAAAAGAATTTGTAAAAAAAATTGAAGGATCATTCTTGCAAACGCAACAGTAGCTCTCTAGTTTAATAAATTAATATTCTGGAAGTTTATTAGAATTGGAAAACAATGTGAAGCTAGGAACACTAGCGGCTCGATAAAGATTTGCGGCTGCTTGCCCCTCTAGCAATATTTGGCATATCTCTGAAGGTGTGTAGGAGAGCAAGTAAATTATTTAGGCGGCAGAGGGAAGGCTGAGGCCAAAATCATAATGGCGCATTACATCGGGTTTTTAGAGATTACGCATACCCAGAACTTTTCATACTTATTGCTACTTACTCGGTATCCTATTAATAGCACGAAGTGGTCGTAGAACTCGAATAGTCCTAATTGCTGATAAATTCTTGTTTTCTACATTGAGACAGTATTCCAAGGCACTGTAAAAAAAATTAATTTAAACTTTAGAAACACAAAAACCAATTATAATTCTTAGTTTATTCTAAAAACGTAATTTTTGAAATTAAAATTTCTAATTTTTGTTCTTTATTCTAAATCAAGACTATTTCATGAATGTTATTGGTATACGTTAGATTTTGTATACTTGTCTTTAATTCTATTTTTCTAACCATTCTTTTTATTCCTTTTTGATCACCTTTTGTCTTTTGTCTTTAACACTCCATTTTTATTATTTATTCTTCTCTCGCTCCTCGAATTATAAACATGTTGTGTTATTTACTATCTTAAATATATATTTCAATAATTCTTTATTCAACGAATTACGGTAAAGGATGCTGTGAAGATCAAGATCGAATGTTCTGGAGCCCAAAGCCCATTGAAAAATTAAAAAATTTTTGAGAGCAAAGAGAGAGAGAGAGAGAGAGAGAGAGAGAGAGAGAGAGAGAGAGAGAGAGAGAGAGATGAGGGAGATTAAAAGACAAAAACCCTTTAAAAGAATTTTTCAAAAACAAAAAATTTAGAAAATATTTTTTCGTCACAAAATTGCTCAGTAATAAATTTTTGTTTTCAGAATTTGAGCAGACTCGCGAAACTGGTGTCAATTTAAAACCAGAGACGATACCCTTTAATCCTCATCTCAGGATTTGTTTGAACTTTTATATTACACTGATCTCTTTTTAACATCACGATTATAAAGTACTTACCCAGCTAGTACTATGAAGAAATCTAACCTATTCCACGAATCTGCTAGATATGTCCCTTTCCCATACACACCCATAGCAATCATTTTCACAGTCATTTCTAACGTGAAGAAGGCGAATATAAAATCATCGAAGACCTAAAAAAAAAAATACACAAAAAAAATTAGTTTCAAGCATAAATTTTTAAAATGAACCACATCAGTACAAAATTTATGCGACTTTCTTTAAAAAATTTCAGTTCAAATATTCGTAAGGGGGAAACACCGTCATGTATTAGTAACACGATTTCCTTTATGAAAGAAAACAAGATAACATATACGTTTTTTTATATCCCAGAAAATAACATAAATTATGCAGCTACCTTTTATAAGAAAATAAAAAAAACTCAATTTTCTAGCTGTTTAATTTTTTGAAATTTAGCATAACAACATTAGAAGGGTAGAAAAAGCCTATCCGTTTAAAAACCCTTTCAGGGATTAATTAACCGTGTTCCGGTCAGAGGTGTCGTCCGCACTTTCAAAGACTTACGATCCCTTCCATTGATATTTACCAGCCTCTTTAGGATTAGCAAAAAACATATAAAAGAAAAATTAATTCCGAACGATATAGGTCAGGATAAAATATATAGCATTCAATAAAACGTATATTTTATCTTCTTGGCTTTTTTATTTTATTCATCTCGATACATTTTCAAAATGATGCAATCCGCATCGTTTTCTTTACTCTACTTGCACGATTTTCAATTTTACAACCGCTATGCACTGTACCAAACCCATAAATTATATGTTTATAACGGCCTGGGCGGGTTGCACGTTATAAATC
The DNA here is from genome assembly GCA_023512825.1 of Liposcelis brunnea. Classification (NCBI taxonomy): domain Eukaryota; kingdom Metazoa; phylum Arthropoda; class Insecta; order Psocodea; family Liposcelididae; genus Liposcelis; species Liposcelis brunnea. Next base: position 5,499,567 of record CM042071.1, read on the forward strand.
CCGAGTTACGGGCAAGTTAAACATAACACTTCCGTAAAAAGTTCTTATGTCGTATGTACCCCGCGAATCGGAACATAACACGAAAGTTTAGCCATAACTCACCATGAGAAGGTTGAAAGAGTGAGAGGAAAGGAGGGATGGAAGAGGAGAAAATGCGGTGTTGAACTTCATCCACAGATTATCTGAGATAGACACGAAACCAAACAATTTTCTCTTTGTTCCAGATTCACTTTGGTTGTTTTCAAAGAAAATGCCTTAAGGTCATCCGAAAACTGGTTCTCAAAGGCACTATAAACTCTTCTACACCCAAAACAAGAAGAACATTAATTTCTCCGCATGAATATTCTATTATGTTTTTATTCTTTTGTAACTATTAAAAATCTTAATTGATTAGAGATTAGGTAAAGACGTAAATTTGAGACTCACCTGCAAAATCTTACACCTGGTTGTATCACAATTTCCCTCCTCGCATGGTTGGTACATCCCTAATGTGACGCAGTTGAGCAAAATGACAAGCATGCTGACTCGCTCGAACCATGTAAACATCTTTAGTTAAGGAAAATATTTATGTGGAAAAAAAAATTGTTTTAGCAATGATTTTCCTGAAAACCCTCCACCCGCTTTAAGAGACATATTTAAAACAGTAAATTCTCGCTTTACAAAACTTAGCCAAGAGTTTCGAGGACCATAATAATTAAATTTGGAGAAGTTTTAAAGGACTTCAAGTGGCTAAATTCAAATCGACTACTTTTCCAGGAATTCCAGGGATCTGAAGAATTCTTCAAAAGGCTTGCTCGATTAAACCAGTTTATTTCTGTAAGAAATTTTGAACCGATTTCAAAAAACGTGGTAAAATAGAGACGCTCGTTTTTTTCATAAAAAAGATTCAATCTTGGATTTTGTTTTTTACTTTCGAGGTCCCTAGAGTGAGAAAGTATTGCGGTCGTGTCAAAAATGAAATTTCGCCAAACTGCGTATTTTGCCGTGAAATGGCGAGAAATAACCGAAAAAATGGTTTTTGGGCTGACGTTCGTCCGTCCGTTCGTTCGTCTGTTCGTGCACTTTCGTTTTTCGCCTGTGTTTCCGAAACCGAAAGAGATAGCTCGACGAAAATTGGCAACCGCCTTCCTCAGGAAGAGGGAAAACTGTTATTTCATCATCAAGGCCATCCGGCCAAATTTACGGCTTTGGCAGGGCCAAACAAGGCCAAATTTAGAGTTTTCGGGAATTTTCTCAAAAACGCCTCTAACGATTTTCTTCATTTTTTGTGTGGAGATACCTGACCCTATAAGGAACAACTTTTCCCTTTGGCATTTTTCCGTGAAAAATCGCCCTCCCCGGAAAATCCGGAAAAACCGAAAATTTTTAAGTTTTACCGACAGGCCCGACGTGGGACTCGATTTCGACTGAACAATGGTCGGACATTTCAAAAATTTGCCCCATTTTGTGATTTGAATGTTACTTGCCCCAGTTCACGGCTTTGGCGAGGCCAAAAAAGGCCAAACAACGAATTTTTAACGATTTTCTCGAAAACGGCTCTAACGATTTTTCTTATTTTTTGTGTGGAGATACCTGACCCTATTTTGAACAACTTTTCCCTTTGACATTTTTCCGTGAAAATTCGCCCTCCCCGGAAAATCCGTAAAAACCGAAAATTTTGAAGTTTTACAAATAGTGGTGATATGGGACTCGATTTCGACTAATTAATAGTTAGGGATTTCAAATTTTCGGTTCATTTACTGATTTCAAGCCACCCCCGACTCCCAAACCCCCAATGATGGCTTAATCGAATGAAGCTATACCCCGACTGACCGAGAAAGTGAGTAGTCCTTCCCGGACTGCTATTCCCCTAGTTATGTGTTTCTATGCAGTCTCTCTAGCTCGCACAAGATCTGACCGGCCAAAAAAAAAAATTCCAGACAAAAACACCTTAGCCATGGAAAACAATTTCAATTACACCTAACAGTAAAAAAGTGTATCAACGTTTTTTGTAAAAGCACGCGAAGCGCAGCTTTGCAAAATGAAAAAAAAAAAATTAAAACACTGGAGAAAAATTAAAAAAAAAAAAAAAAAAGACGGCACAACATAATGACATAACTGAAGTGAAATATGAAGAAAGTGATAAAAATCCATTAAGCCGAGTTTAATGTTAACCCATCTGACATGATTGATGGTTGTATGTTATTCGAAAAAAGAACTTGATCATCTGCTTCTTGTTTTATCGAAAGGACGTTCCGGTATCCCTTTTCTTTTTTTTCATTCCCGACGACGCCAAGGTCATTTCCCGAACGAATTTCTTAAAAAATTTATCAACGAGGAAAGAAAAAACCATTGATGAAGTTTCCTTTTTTTTAAAAAAAAAAAAAAAAAAACCTCATTACGAAGTCCATCATTATTTATTTTTGCGGATCCTCAAAAAGTTTTAAACTGAAGTTGAACTGGAAATTTTCGCTCATCCAGACGAAACCACTGATTTATGATGCATAATTAAAATTTTACGACGGGAGAAAGTCATCCTTTCGAAAAGTGGTCAAAGGCTTCACTCTCTCAAACTCTCTCGTTATTACTCGAAATTGGTCTACGTACAAAAGTTTTAGGCATTAAACAACATCTCTAGGAAAAGTCGCCCGTATACTTTGCTCTTAGAGGAAAGCCATTAAAGGAGAACTAGTTCGTTTCTTCGGATTTATAAAATGTCATACGAGAATATTCTGAAAAAATCTGATTTTTATGCCTGAAAATATCCGGTAGCTTTTAGAAGACCTTTGACGGAACGACGTATAAACTTGAGCAAGGGGAAATAGTTTCAGCGTGCGTTGGTTAACTTTTCGAAATTTACGTTTTATTCCGTCGAAACGTTACATTACCATTCAAGATATGACTTCCACTTTTGAAAGTGAGATTTATGTAAAGTGAATTCAGTTATATCGAAAAACCATTGGAACCCTTTAGATTATTTTCGAGAGTAATGTTGCTAAGCTTCTCACGAACTTTGAGAGGAAAAAAAATAAATAGGAATGAAAAGAAGGGGCTAAAGATTAACAGATGATTGCAGCCAGAAAATAGAAACAGCGAAGCAGTTAGACTGAAAATTTCACTATCAAGATAGATCTTCGGTAGTTTCCGTGTGCAGTCGTATTTTTCCGTTTTGGTAACTGGCTTGAGACGTCTTTATCCGAATTAAGTATCTGCCATGGTCGTTTATGTTTTGTATGGTCTCTTTGTGGCGTCATACGAGTTAGGTGCAAGAAGGGCACTTTTTTAATGTTTAGCTTATGGTGAAAGTGCCCTTCTTGCACGTAGCTCCTCAATTTATTCTTCGAGTTCAATTCTAAAATTTTGAAATATTTTCAAGGTGGCGATTGTTAATCTTTAAGAAACGAATGATGCTAGCTATAGTTCAACGATCGATTAATAAGTAGCAATAATACTGGTTTACTGAATGGTCAATAGAAGGCACCAGCCGCAATTTATTGGAACTTATGGTAATTAGATGTCACTTGGTTTAGTTCAGCTGTTAAATGTTGTTAGTTGCAGCCTCGTGGCTCAGTATAAAGAGCTTAATAAGTAGTGGACACTTTGATAAGTCGTCTGCTACACGCCATTTTGAAAACTGGAAGCTGCCATGATCTCAAAAACAGCAGCCATTCTCTGACTGAAAAATCTGCCAATCGCGATGTCAACTTTTCAATTCAAGATGATAGCTTTCAGTTTTCAAAATGACGTACCTCTATGTAGCAGACGACTCATAGGAGTGTCCACTCCCTATTAAGCTCCAGACTCAGTGAGCTGCAGTTTTTTTTCACTGTTAGCCTCGTCCTGTTGCACAGTCTAAAGAGCCTGAATAGAGAAAGTCGCTAACTAAATTGCTGCCTTTTGATTCTTCTTCTTCTTTAAATGCCCGCTCCTCGTCGGAGACTGGCGATCATCATGGTCAACCATTGATGATTTTTACTAGGAATATCAAATAATGTGGTGACTTTCCATAATCTTCCACATCGCAGTACGGGAGCCATACCATTGATCCAGCTCTGCCTCCCGGTATCTCAGCCTAGGCCTTGCCGATTACTACCATCTTCAGTCCCAGGTCAGTATTAGCGAAGCTGCTGCCCTCCACTAACTCATAACCCTGAGAAGGGAGCTCACCATAGGGCAAGGACGCCATTCCTTGAGTAAGACATAACATGCCTCACCGGTTACCCCTTTTGATTGGCTGTGACCAAACGTAAGTTAATTACCGAGCAGCAGAAGACGTTGACGTCACCATCAATCAACGGAAGTCAGTTGAAAACGATTTTGATCACTGCCAATGAGAAGCCAGGATTTCGAGGATTTCTCCTTTCAGGCTCTCTAGCACAGTCCGTTGGTAATGTTGCTAATTAATTAGCATCACATCCGTGCCGACTCTAAGGTTCAATGCTGTGGACAAACTCAATGTCTAGGCCCATTGTGTCTTCCTTACACAAAAAAATCGATGACAAAAAATTTTTATTAATTCAAACACGCCAAACCAAACTCATATCTGGCTAAAAAAATTGCTTCAACAAGTATTCTTTAAAAAGAACTTTTTAAAAAACTGACAAGTTGAAAAACATTCAAGCGATTCACCTACATATGAGGTAGGCCAAATAAAAAATCAATCGACTTGAACGATCCAAGAAGGAAAACGTGTTGAAGCAACGGGTCGAAAATGTTTACAACCGAATGCCAAGAGATAAACACATAAGGCTCCCTCTTCATTGTAAACACTCGCGGTTTTTCAGTCTCTTATAAATATATTACAAACGTCCGATTCTCGACGACTTTGACACTGAACTACATTTTCTACAAGGATCCATCACCTTTAGACATAAAAAAATTTTTTTAAGCTCAGTCAAGCTCTTACGGGGGAAAAAAAAAATAATCGCAAGGATTTTCAATAGACTCGAAAAAAGCAAAAGGGAGGGAAGAAAACAATTAATTTATATATAAACCCTACAGTACGTTGCACGAGTTTAACCCGAAAATGGGGGGGGATATTTTTTCAAGAAGGAGAAAAAGAAAAAGAGATGAATGCTAGAGAAAAGGAAAACGATGCTTTTGCTTTTTTCCGCAGTAGCCTGTTTGACTAACTATTCGATGCAGAGAGAGAAAGAGAAAAAATGGATTGAAAAATAAAGACTGATGGTTTTTACGTTTCAATAAATTGATTTTAATCTTTCCCGAGTTAAAGCTTTATTTGAGTTAGTTCGTGACCGTTTAATATTCGAATCCTGTTGCATTAGCTAAAGCAAATTCATTATTCCGGTTAACGCGGAATTAAACAAATCTTATTAAGATATGAATCTTAAAATGTATACGTTCGGGGAAAAGCAGATAAATGGAAGCTGCTTGCGGGTTTTAACGCTGTTACATAGTGTATCGGTTTTTTTTTTCATTTTGAAATTTAATACTCTGTTGGATGTTTAGGATTGGGTTGTTTTTTTATCTTTTTATTAGGGCGATAAAACAAAAGCCTAGCTAAAAAAAAGTTCTGAAACATGTTGGGACATGTCGCAACATGTTGCAATTTGCAATAAGTGCCATTTTTGCAATTTTATTATTAAAAATTGATCTTCGCCACACATCTACCGAGTTCGCGGGTCTTAATACGATTTTCAAGCATTCCTTCATTAAAACTTAAACTGAAGAAAAAAATTTTTAAAAGATTTTCAAAGATTATGATATCTCTTCTTAAAAAGAAAGGAGAAGAAATAAAAAAGGAAGAGAAAATGAATAGCATTATTAAACGAAAACAATGGATGATAATTTCTTCAGAATTTTCTAAATTGTAAGGGTTGAATTCCTGAGAAAAAAAGAAATTGTTACTGAAGCGTAATGACAGACAAGCGCAAACAGCACAATAAATAAAATTCTTTGAAATATTTCTCGCAGAAAATATTTTTCACTGACGACGTAGGTTAAATTTTAATTGCAAGCGAAATATCTCATTCGATTCATTTCTATGAGTTCCTTTGCCTCGTATAAAACCAATAAAATATTTAAAATACGGAATAGTTGCAGCAAACCTCTTTCATGGAAAACGCAAATACTTTAAAAACAAAACATTGAAACGACTTTATGGGTGTAAGCTTTTTCGTTGTAAAAGTTTTACTTTGGAGTTTAATTTCAAAAACGGTTGACAGTTTAAGTCCGATTCCTTTTTGCGTTTTAATCTTATTAAAAAACCGGACAGGGGAATGTTTTGTAAGAATTGCCTTTGGGTATTTGCTGAAACAAAGGTCGTCCTAATCGATTTATCGATCGGATTCATATTCAATTATAATAATTGTCTTGAGTTTTGAGAACATTAATTTGAATGAAATTCGTTCTTTTAAAAAGTTAATTTGTTGACTTTTTGTTCGTCGTTAGTCCTTAGTCCTTATATAAGTTTCGTATCAATGATTACTTAGTAAACTGTAAGTAATGATATTTATTTTAAAAAAAACAAATTGTAGTAATTTGTTTTTTGTTTTCAATGAAGAAATGGAAAATATTCATTTTGATTTGGATTTGTCATGTCGAGACCTGCACGGGCTGACTTCTGATGTCCCCAGTGTAAATTTTTAAGACTTAGAAATCCTAACCTGATCATGGCGCCACATATTAAAAAGCCAGTCCCAAATCAGTGGCGCAACAAACTTTCGAGCCATATTGAAACGGAATTTGAAAATTTTCAATTTTTTCCAAAACTTTTCTTTGGTGAGAAAATTTTTCTAGATACTTTTTCTTTGATTTTTTTGGGCGAGAAGCTTTTTATATGCGTTTACTATTCTCGAATGAAAATCTTCTTGGCAGATGTCGGCCATATCGATTTTCTGACTTACGACCGCTGCCACCAAATTCCTTTTTCTTGTGTTTAGCTAGCATCTTCTCGCTACAACGAATTCTTCTTGCAGTTTTCTGCTGTTTTTTGAGGTGGAGTCTTTTTTTACTAGAAATTTTTTTAGTTGAGGAACTGACAGAAAATTTTAGAAAATTTTTTTTAGTTGAGGAACTGACAGAAAATTTTAGAAAATTTTTTTTAGTTGAGAAATTGATAGAAAATTTTAGAAAAATTTTTTTTAGTTGAGGAATTGACAGAAAATTTTAGAAAATTTTTTTTAGTTGAGGAACTGACAGAAAATTTAGAAAATCTTTTTTAGATGAGGAACTGACAGAAAATTTTAGAAAATTTTTTTAGGCAGGAAACTACACTAAAATTTTCCACTTTTGATTGACTAGTAATATTTGTATCATTTTTCTTAGCTTGAAAATTTCCTAAAAATTCTCTAAATCAAAGATTTTCTCGAAACTATTTTTTAAAGTTTTCTACTTCAGAGATTCTAGAATTTTGGACTGAAGAGTAGCCGCTCATTTTGGACGGAAGAGTTATCTTTTTCATGAGAATTTTTTACCAATTTATTTCGTCAAAAAGAAGTTGCTAGAATTTGGGGGACCAAGAAACAAAAGTCCTGTTTATTTTTTCTGGGGTAAAAACTAATAGAAGCCTGTGGTGGGCTCCTAAAAAAATGCCTCATTCCTAGGTACGGAAAGAGCCCACCACTAGGAAGGAGCCGAAGAAAAGACTGCAAAGCCGTTTTTCCATCCCTGTTTCAAATAAAAGAAATCCCGCACCGTGAAAAAAACAACCCACGAGAATTTCAATACTTTTTGATATTCTAACAACATTCCGTTGCAAATATTGAAAGGGTAAAGAAAAAAAATGAAATATAATCAAACATGATAAAGAAATCTCACCTATCCTGACATAGGCTTCACGAAATTGGTTTAAACTTGTAATATTTCAAGATACGTCAACAGGCATGTCAGTTTGGATTCCTACACGGTGTATTAACTGTCAATGGAATTCTTCTTTGCCAAAGATCCCATTTTTCAATTTGACTGAAGTTTTGAGTTTTAAGCGAAATTTTTCCCTCCTTCTTTCCTTCCCTCCGCACGCATCAGTATCTTCATTAGACCGTAACGTCACATAAAATAAATAAAACAAAAGTCAAATGGAGGAGAACCGTCGGAGTGTAATTAAAATTTTAGAAATTATCTTCGGTCACGTTTATATAAATTCCAAAAACAAGAAAAACGATTTCTCCCCACGCGTTTGCCCTTAAAATGAATCGGAGATTAAAACGTAATCGGTTTCTCGCTATACTCGAGCTTTTGAAATTATCGATTTCAGCGAGGAACATCCTCGCTTAGGTATTATTGTGCGGTGAATTGCGGGACGTAAATAATAACACACATCGAGACATAAAAGCAACGACGTCCGACAATAGGACGCCCCAAGTTCCATCTGGTAATTCAAAAATAAAATCAAAATATTTTCTTTTGCATATGTGGAAATGGGGAAGTGATGAAGAGAGAGAGAGCAAAAGGGCGGTCTCTTGGAAATTTTAACACGTTGTATTTTTGTAAAAGAAACGGGGATTGTTTCGTATTTCGGATTTTCAATCAAGCTACCTTTTATGAATTTTGATTTTTATTAATGATTTCCGTTTTAACAATTGTCACTTACAATTAGCCATTACAGATTGGTTATTTCCTGAATGGTGAAAACCAACAGTTTTAACTATAACTTTAATTATAACTTCCACTAAAACTTTAACGATATCCGTTTGACAATAACTGTTTGACAATAACTATTTGACAATAACTATTTGACAATAACTATTTGACAATAACTATTTGACAATAACTATTTGACCGTACACGCCGCACAGCGAGATCTGTAGACAGAACCGAGCTGAACTGATTTGTACCGGGATGGGTATCTGTATTTATACCCAGCCCGGTTTTCGCATTTTTAATCCCGAAATATTGCAATTTTAATTCATTAAAATTGCAACTTTATTTTATATGGATTACTCTTTTATTCCGAATTTATCTCAGTTTTAACTCAAACTTATTGACTGAATATTTCTTTTTTATTCGAAAAGTATTTAAATTTTATTCGCGCTTTAATTTTTTGCTTATTATTATTTTTTAATTAAATGAATATAATTTTATTACAAAAATATTCCAGCCAATGAAAATTCGAGTTTACTGTATTTCTCTCATGCTAATACGACCGAGTTGATATCAAATTTCACTTATTTGTTTCGACTCGGTCGATGTGTGCGGTCATGAGGTACGGCGCGAGGTACAATGCTCGGGATCGCGGCGCGCGCGTTTTAATTCCCGTATTTTTTTCTTTTACGGATTAATTAATCGTTTTATTACATTCCTCCCACCTTTTTGTTTTGGGTTATCCCAAAACATAACCCAAACTTCTCGAGCATCGTGCCTCTTGACATTGACTCTACTACGGTTAACGCTACCACGATGGTTCTCCTTCCGGGAGGACAATCGTGATGTAACAAGGTTGCGAAGTACTATCGTCGCAGCGATAGATGATTCTTAATTTCTAACACTTGTCACTTAGAGTCCCTATGTCTTCTTTGTATCCACTCTGTCTACTGTAGTTCCTTTCTGGGTAGTGTGCTGGGTGTCTGGCGCTGCAACTAGCTGTTCTGGATCTGGAGGTTTATGACTCTCTGGAAGATCCGAAGATGTTTGTATCGGCGTTGCCAATACTATTGCCTAGTTACGTTGAAGTTTTTTTTTTGGCATGATCTGACTAGGTGTGTTGACTGATATCACAGATAATAATCACAGATAATAAGTTTTTAGTGATGTTTTCTCGTGTGCCTTCGTGTGATGTGCTTGTGTTCTTTTCTCTTTTTTTTTTTTTTGTTTTAAGTTTTTTTTTTTTTTTTTTTTTTTTTTTTTTTTTTTTTTTTTTATGAATTTTACTTTAACACTACTTAAATTTTTGACTTTGTTGGCACTAAGTTCTGATTTAATTTCACTGATTGGCTATGAATGCGCACTACTTTTCTTTTTTTCTTTTTTGTTTTTGTTTTTGTCACTGCCACGAGTCCATCACTTTATTAGATTCGTTCTTACCAATCTTCTGGCCGCATCACGTACTCGGTGTCATGGGAGTCTGAATGATCATCCCTGTCTGAATGTTCAGGCTCATTAGTTTTCGGTTGGCCTTCGCCTTCGTCCTCTTCGATGAACTTGATTTGGCCGTTTTGATTGATCGTTTGGCTTTTTCCGTTTCGTCCAATCATTGGGTCACTCCTGTCCTGAAGAAGAGTATTTACTACCTCGTGAAACTCTTCTGGCGTAAGCAGGAGGTTGGATGGGTCGACCGCTTCGTACGGCAACGGAGGTTCTTGTTCCATTGTCTGTTCCGGAGTCACTGTTGGGCTGACTGGAACATGATTTGGTTCCCAGAACGCAGGTGGATTGGGCACAGGGCCCGGTCCCATAGGTTGCGTTACCGGGAGAACGTAAATAACTGGCAGCACGATATGTATAGGCTGCTGACCCAAAGGCTGAATCACCGGTACGGAAAAATGGATGGTATCTGTAACGGAATGTTTTCAGTCATAATTCCGTCGATTGCGAATGTAGTGGTTCCCAAGCACGAGTTTCGTAAGGCATGCAAAACTGATCCCTGAAGTTCTGGTAATTCTTGAAGATCAGGCCAGTCTTGGAGAAGAAGCAACCCAGAGCTATCCCAAGCGTTGTGGATAACAGGAGTGGATATCCCTAGGAGTTCAGTCGACCCCCTCGCTGTGCGGCTCGGTTACATGCATTGGATATGTTAACACCAGTTACGGAAATACATTTAGGGGGATTACGAAATCACTAGTTTTGGAAAGGCTAATTTTGGTTAATTCTTTTAAATGGTTAATTTCCAACGGTCCAAATGGTTATATAGGATAAACGAAATGATTTAAGCAAAACAAATTTTTCGAAAAATTTTTGCTATGGCTGCTATTACTGCTTATTGCTTATCCCCTCCCTCGTTAGATTCAACATCCATGTGTTCGGGGGGTTTGCCAGACTGGATACTCGGAGTTTGAGCTTCCTTGCCCTTTTCGTAGGTCGCAAAGCTCGCTGGTTTTGTGACGAAATAGGTTGTGACGGATTGAAGACAAGCTCCAAGGATGCGGAAACTTAGTCCAAATACTTGGTACAAAAAGTAGCCGTTTATGAACATTTCAATTACGGTCATTAAAATTTTGGCCAATAGGAGGATGCCTATGAAGCCAGAGCATGCGTTCCCGAAACTAGAGAGACCACCCCAAATTTTCGACATAAAGGAGTCGGTAGCCTTTCGGAGGATTTCCTCATCGAGGAGATTGTGGAACTGTAATCCTTGCCTGTCCGTAGTGGAAGAGGTCAAGGAGTTCACCACAACGCTTGTTATGGCCTCTCGTTCGTTAGGGAAAAGAATTCGTTTAGTTAGACTTTCCATTTCCTGGGGGGAGTATAGTCCAGCCTGTGCCAAGTTCTTGGTACGATCGAATCGCCAAACTTTAGCGGTATTCGGGTCGAGGATCTTTGGGGCCACGGTGACATGGAGCTTGTCAGACGTGACGGTCCAGTGTCCTGTTATATTGTAGATCACTTCGTACAAGTCATTGCAGTGGATTTCATTGCCGTGCTTGACGATTAATCTATTTCTGGGTGTTAAGAACATTGGCTCTCCATTGTACGTTATAGGGATTTCCTGATAACAATGTTTGGAGGGCCGGTAAGATACTGTTTTTGGTGCACATTTTATAAGGTGTACAACTTCTCCCGAGGTAATGGCTGTATAGCCTTCGGTTTTGGTGAGAGAATACGCGAATGCCTCCGGTGAAGTGACTGCCAGTGTTAACAAGTTCATTAAGGTGGTTCGGTGATTTACGCACTGACTGAACGATAGATCGGAATATAATTGTTCCACTTGATCGGCAATGTGCAATTCAAGATACATGAACTTAGTGTTAACATAGGCTACCAGAGACATATTTTCCGGAGCAACGGCAGATTTTCCAGGATCTCTGTGAGTCCTGTAGTCTTCGTCGATTTGCACGAATAAATCTGCATGATCTGTCTTATAAAACCGTTCGGTGCATGTGGATAAGATATTTTGTAGTCGAATGGTGAATACATAGATATCTTCGCGCACCGTCACGACTGCGTACGACGAGTTGGTATCTTTTTCCGCTAGGATTAACTTCGTCCCTTCCCCATTAAAGATCGTAGTGTATCTGTCGGGGCTGCAGTCGATGTTCTCATTGTGATCCCAGAATATGTTGCCATAATGTTTCATGTCTTCACAAGATTCATCTTTATATTGGCAGGTAAAGTCACTAAGGAATATCTTCGGGGTTTCATATTCATATTTTCCTTTCATTGTCACATAAGTCAATTTATACCTATGTTCGACAACTACGTTTTGGTAAGTTTCCCCGTTGAAGTGGTAGTTACCACCTGCACACGTTCCGTCGGTAGAAACAGATCCGGCTACGTAAACCGTGCCGCGGTGTTCCGCGAAAGGCTTGAGGTTGGATAGGGTTAAAGGAGAGTAAGGATAGATCATTTGGTTTGTAGCATGGAGCTGTTTGCATTGATCTTTAGAAAATCGATAGTGGAGGCTTTGGCGGCCATTTCTTACCATACTTGAGTGCGAATGCATTCCGCAATGAAATATGAACACTTCAACCTCCATTTGGCATGCCATAGCCTTCACTTCCGCATATTTATTTTTCTGGATCACTTGCAAGGTTACTTGGGTTTGATTCTTTATGGACAGGGGTTGCTTCTTGCACGGTGCAACCTCTGCCGTCGAGTAAGTCGACATTTGGACATCTGGGTTTTGACAATCGTATCCAGTCAGGGCGAATCCAGTATGGCACCATGCAACCAATAGTATAAGCGACACTGTCCCTGCAATTATGCAAGAGGACAGACATTTATTAGCGAGGTTAGTTACAAAGCCTTTATTACTACTATGTTAGTTTTCAGGTGAGTCAAGCCCTATGAATTTCCCTTCAATGAATGGAGTAGCTTACTATTCGTGAAATTATTTGAAGCGCCTGAAGAACCCTTTTTGCAGCTTTGACTTGGTTGTCTCCGCCGGTCTGGTTGATTCAGGGTTGACGAGCATACAAGGGACTCCGCTTCGGGGATAATCCCAAGTTACATCGACCCCGAGATCATTATCTGTGCTTGCGGCTGGTGTTTCTGGAATTGATTCCTGACGTTGCCGTTTCATGGGCATGTACGCCGGTTCTTCCGTAGAAGAGGTTCCCGTGGCCATGCTTAGGGCCACTGGTTCTGTTTGTGTCTCTTGGTCTCGACCGGCGTTTGCAGTTATCGGCAACAACATCCCGGCTAAGATTTGTCGAGTGGCCATCCAGTCTCGGACGGCTATGGCGTTCCGCAAGGCACAATTTGGTCGACCTCTATGTTCGATCGGACATAAGATAGGCGGCTGTCGTATCAGGGCCGCCAGAGCGGGACAGCCCCAATCTTCTACGTTAATTACGGGTATGGAGACTATAGCTTCCATATAGTAACGTTTCGTTAAGCCCTTAACGAGGACCGTGTCGTAATCGCGGGTGCGATTGCGGAGTATTTGCTGTAGGTCGCTATACTCGGTCTCTCCGTCCTCTACGGCTAGTCCGTGGAAAGCACTTGACAGGAAGGCATTGGTTCTTAGCATTTTTGCTGAGGTTTCTAGGCCTTCCGGCGGCTTGAACAGATACACATCAGTGTGTCGTCCTTTGAGGTCAACGATTGCTATTTCCTTTGGCAACTGATGGCCATCTTTATCGACTACGCATTGGAATTCGACAACACACATGTTGGCATCCATCTCCTGCGTATCTATAATAGAAAATTATTTATCTACCCTTAACCTATGCTTGAGAGGATTAGATATAATACTATTCATAGCCCTCTTTTAATTAACTCTATCTGGGGTTAATTATTTATTTGTGGGACCTGGCTCTTGGGATGAGCCGTCCCCTTTGCCTAAGGAGAAAGAGGTATCCTGTTCTGTCAAGGTAGAACGGAAACTTCCTTCTGAGGTATCAAGATCTTCGTAGTTGGGAACGTACGTAAGATCATCCGGGTCGTCAACAAATCCTGCTGACGACGCTGTTGTATCGAGCAACTTGTCAGAGACTAAACTTTGATTACCCAGGTCCAGCTCCTCTGATTGCGTGCTGGAGCTGGGAATTTCGATTTTGTTCCTACCCATGAATCGATCCCAGAACTTTTGTCTTTGGATCCTCATGTTGACATGGCACGGAGAATCCTTTGGAATTTTATCCAGTGTTGGATCGCTGCCTTGTTCTTCCGGAGAGGAAAGGTTACCTCCTCTTTTATCCCTGCTTGACTTATCCAGGCGACTTGCAGATTTGCTTCTACTACGACTTTCTTTTCCCTCCTTTGTTAAGTCTATCAATGGAGTTGCTGGTAAGTCCAGTAGCAATATTTTTGTGTCTGCAGGCTTAGTGCTGTGTGATTTCGTCATGACAGGCTGAGAAGGAGGTTCTATAGGGATAATCGAAAGTCTCGACAACCCATCGGCGAGTAGATTTTCCTCTTTCTTGGGTATCGGTTCCAGGAACTCTTCCTCTTCTATTTCTTCATCTGAAGAGGAAGTGTGGCTGTCGTCGTCCGTACCTGACGAAGGTTGGCTCTTGACATTCTCTGGAGTTTTTCCCTTGGCCGGTTCCATTGGAATTTCCGTAGGAGGCAATTCGGCCTCTCCTCCGTCCTCTGTCGTTTCTTCTACTAGTTTACTAGGCTCCTGGATCAATGGTAATGTATTTTCCTGAGAAATAAATTTCTCGAACTCGTCTGCGAAGCTCACTTCGGTCGTTTTCCGAAAAGGGTTCGGGATTCCAGTAGGAATTACTCCGCCATTTGTCTCTGGTTTTGTATTCCGAACCTCTTCTTGAGTTTTCTTCGCGAAGCCTTTAGTCTTGGGTGGAGCCTTATTTTTAGCTCCCCATCCTCTTTTGTTGACTTGAGTCTTTTTTGAACATTTTTTATAAGTCGGTCCTGAATTCGGCTTACTTCTTGTATGTTTTGGTGGTGCAACAAGGGTGGGGGCACCCGTGGGTGCACTTACCGGAGTATGCGTGGGAGAGATTTCTTCATCTTCCTCTTCTTCTGCGAATACAACCTTTTTCTTTTTCCTGCTTGGTTCCTCTACCGCTTTTCTGATCCTATTTACTTTTACGGATGCTGGCGGAAAAAGTTTGAGCCTGTTCGCATGGACTAAGGCGCTTTTAGAAGTTTCGATATTTCTAATTTTGAAGTTGACTGGCGAGGTTTGATCTATGATTTCATAGGGTCCTTCCCAAGGATGGCCAAGTTTTGGGCTTAATCCTTTCTTGTATACTGGGTTATGCAATAGCACTTGGTCCCCTATGTTGAAAATAATAGGTCCAGCAGTCTTGTTGTACTGCACGCTTCGTTGCTCAGCAGTCTTCTGGAGACATCTTCGGGCTTGTTCTTGAATTTCGCTCAGTCTTCTCTGGATCATTTCTCCATATGTTTCATTCTCATTATATGAGAATCTGACGGGTCTGTCGAGCAAATCGCTAGGGATTTTACAGTCTCTCCCGTAGGTCAGAAGATATGGAGTCTGATCTGTGGAGGCATGCACGCTGGTTCTCATGACAAAAAGAGCCAAAGGCAAGTAATCATCCCAATCATCATGAGTGTCTTGGTTGACAAAATGTGACATAATGTCAAATAGCGTGCGATGCGTCCTTTCGCAGCCTCCGTCCGTCTGAGGATGGTAGGCGGTCGTTCTTAGAGCCTTTATTTGCAGCATTTTACAGACTTCTTGCATCACTTTTCCTATGAGGTTAGGCCCTTGATCCGTCAAGAGGGCATCTGCCGCCCCATGTCGACATATTATCTCTTCTACATAGACTTTGGCGATGGTTTCAGCCTTCATGTCGGGAATGGCAATTGCTTCAACCCACTTTGTGAATAAGTCAACATGGGTAAGCATGTACTTGTTACCTCTTGCTGTTAACCTCAAAGGTCCTACTAGATCCATGGCCGTGATTTGGCCTGGGTAGGTTAACGGTGTGAAGTTTTGTAAAGGTGCCTTTTTCAGGTGCGGAGACTTCTTTCTTTCTGCACACGATAGGCAGTTTAAGCAGTAGTGCTTTACATCTTCTCTGAGATTTGGCCAGTAATACCTAGTCTTGATGGAATCGGTGGTCTTCCGAATCCCAAGGTGACCACTCAGGGGCGGGTCATGATTTAATCTCATGACATAAGACGTCAATGAAGAAGGTATGAAGATCCTGTCGGTTCTTTCTTTACCTTTCCCATGGAGGCGGACGATACCTTGGTCATCTAGATAATAGCGATCGTCCTTCCCTTGATTTGCCTTGAGCCCTTCTATGATTGACTTGATTTCTACGTCGTTTTGTTGCTCTTCCAAGACTCTTTGGACATCCAGAATTGGTTCTAGTTCCGTGGAGACGGCGGCTACTTGCTGTTTTATGACTTTGGTTTTCCTTTCTGGTGTACGTGTTCTCGTTAGACTATCTGCGTTGGTATGCAAGTGTCCAGGCTTATGCAGGATCTCGAAATCGTATTCTGACAGTAGTAAAGAAAATCTAGCTAATCTTGATGTTGGGTCTTTTAGATTTTTCAGCCACAACAACGGCGCATGATCCGTGATCAGATAGAATTTCGTATTAAAGATGTAGTTTCTAAATTTTCTGATAGAGAAGATGATAGCCAAAAGTTCTCTTTCTATGGTACTGTAATTCATTTCGGCTTTATTTAATTGTCTGCTTGCATAAGCCACTGGTCCTTCCCTGCCTTCTTCATCCTTTTGTCCAAGGATTCCGGAGATATCCGTTCCTGAAGCGTCACACGACACTAGAAAAGGCTTGCTATAGTCCGGATGTCGTAGAACAGTGCTGGAGCATAGAGCATCTTTTAACTTCTGAAAAGCGTCCTCTTCCAATCTTCCCCAAGTGAAAGACGTATTTTTCTTTGTTAAATTAGTTAATGGACGTGCGAGACGAGCGAAGTTCTTGATGAACGTCCGATAATATGAACATAGCCCAATAAAGGACCTGACGTCCCTAATTGTTACTGGTCGCGGAAAGTCTCGGACACACTGAATTTTCTGTAAATTCGGCCTTAAGCCATCGGCTGAAATTACGTAGCCAAGAAATTCCACGCTTTCTTGAAGAAAATTACACTTCTCGGGTTTCAACATAATATTGGCCTTTCGCAAGGCTTCGAAAACTACTTCTAGCCTCTGCAAGTGCTCTTCAGGGGTGGAACTGAAGACTATCAGGTCGTCTAAATAGACGTAGCATGTTTTGTTTATGCAATCTTTCAATGCCAAAGACATGAGACGAATAAATGTCGCTGGGCTATTAGATAAACCAAAAGGCATGACTGCACATTCGTACAATCCAAAGGGGGTGGCAAATGCCGTCTTTTCCCGATCAGGGGGATAGACGGGGCACTGCCAATAGCCGAAAGCGCAATCCATTACACTAAAGAGCTTGCTGCCATTCAACGAGTCTAGGATTTCCTGTATAGAATTCATCGGCATTCTATCCTTCTTAGTAATGGCGTTTAGCTCTCTGTAATCGATTACGGGTCGGTATTTTGGGGTGCCGTCTGGGCTTTTCTTTTTAACTAATAAACAGGGGGAACACCAGTCACTTTTACTAGGCACAATAATTCCATCTTCAATCATCTTCGAAATTTGCTCTTTTAGTTCTTCCCTTAGAGCGTGTGGAACTGGATAGGGTCTTTTAAAGACCGGACCCGCGTTCCCTGTATCGATTTTATGCTCTACTAGATGAGTACCCTTTAGTTTGGTTCCAGGCAATAAAAATATATCCCTATAACGCTTCAATAACTTCACTAATTGTGGCTTGACTCCCTGTAAAGTCCCTTTTAAAATAAAATACTCCGAAAAATCAACTGGACCGGCAACTTCTGGTTCTGGAGCATAATGGAAATAATCCATTTGCTCTACCAGTTCGTCCGGTGAATATTCCTTGGCCCAAGGATTCGGGGTTACGTCCTTTTGGACGCTGCAAACAAGTTGAATTAATTCCCTTTGTTCGAATATCGACTCGTCTTCTGCTGTCACTATCGCATCGTCTCCTCTAGTCAGACGAGCGATCATGTCACTCTCTACCGTATGCAACGGTATTTTATGAGAACGATAAGTAAGGATATCCCTTCCTAGATCCCATGCGAAGCCTTGTTGTTTCAGAAAGTCTATCCCTAAAATGCCGTCGGCCTTGGGTAACGAATCGAAAGATTCCAATAACATAAAGTTGTGCACGAACTTAAAAGATCCTATCTTGAAAAATATTTTTGCTATGCCTGAAAAGGCTAATGAATGACCGGTCACGCTTATAAGCTTAATATTATCAGCCGCCCTAATGGCTTCCCTGTCGACATCTTCGACCGCGTGAGCCTTTAGAATGCTCACGGACGATCCAGTGTCTACCAACATGCTGTAGCCCTTGCCCTTGATTTTAACTTCTAGGTAAAATCCCTTATCGGTTTGGGCTTTTTGCAGCCAGTAGACTTTGGTTGTCCCCAGGTTTGCCTTTTGAAAATTGCTGCGATGGACTGGGGTCTTTACATCGCATTGCGGGAGTTTTTTGAAGGACAAACTTTCTGGGAATGCCCTTTACCTCCGCAATTACGGCAAGTCATCTGAGGACAGCGGGCCATTAGATGGCCTTCTTTGTGGCACTCAAAACATTGTCGACCTTTATTGGTGGAAGAAGTCTGGCTCGGGTTCCTAAAAGGCGCCTTGGAGCCCGAGGCAAAGTTATTCCCATTTTTAAAATTCCCATTAACATTCTTATCGTTGTTAAAATTCCCGTACGGTTTTCTTACGCGGCTATCACCCCCTCCCTGTTTCTTATCTGGAGGGTTGGACCTAGTGCCCTTTTGGTCCCTTGGCCAGTCGCCTTCCCTTGCCCTTTGCGTACTGACCCCCCATTTCCCTTTTTCTGAAACATCTGCTATGGCCCTTACTGGGGCCCCTGACTCGATTAACTTTAAGTTTTGTTCTTCACTAAGAGCAAATTTAATGGCTTCTGCCAGAGATTTTGGCTCGCGAGTGAGCACGTTTCTTCTAAGACCCCTTTTAAGACCTCTTAAAAATTGGGCCATCATGGTTTCTTGGAGGACTTCATTCCTAATTTTAGTTTCAGCGTCAGATGCACCTGGTTTGAAGGTTTTCCTTCCTGCCAGCTTTAGACGAGTCGCGTATTCGGATACGGTTTCTGTCGCCTTTTGAGTCGTCTCCATCAAGTTTTGGAGAGCTGTACTCTTATGCTCGTCCGGGTCAAAACGCTTGAGCACGGCGTTCTTAAACTTATCCCAATCATTTTCGGCTTTGATATCAGGGTTGGCTTCTAGGAAATGGCCAGCCTCTCCTTTCATATGGAGTTTGGCCACAGCTAATTTTTGGGCAAGCAGCCAGTTTCCAAGAGTGGCTGCTTCTTCAATCTCGGCGAGAAATTGCTTAACGTCTTCTCCCGGAGTGCCTTTAAAC
This sequence comes from Liposcelis brunnea, assembly GCA_023512825.1. Lineage (NCBI taxonomy): Eukaryota > Metazoa > Arthropoda > Insecta > Psocodea > Liposcelididae > Liposcelis > Liposcelis brunnea. The sequence goes on from CM042071.1 coordinate 5,518,999, forward strand.
GCGTCAATGGCACTCAGAAGCCCTGATATAGTCGGAGGCTTCGCAGGAGAGGCCGGAGGCGCTACCACAACCTGGGCAGGATTTCCTGGACCGGTTTGCGGCTGAGAAGTGCCACCTGTAGGCCCTCCTGTTCCACCTGCGCCTGTTCCACCTGTAGGGCCGGTTGGAGCCCCCGGAGGACCTGCTTGCCCTGGGGGTCCCGGAGGACCTTGCTGTCCCGGGGGTCCCGGCATTCCAGGCGGTCCCGGAGGTCCTTGTTGTCCCGGAGAGCCAGGAGGAGTACCAACCATTTTAGATAATTAACCTTACACAATATAAACACTTAAAATTCCCCTTTTATCTTTAGAAATTAGTGATTTCGTTCACAAAATACGCTAAAAACCAAAATTCAAATTTTGAAGCTTGCGAAAATTAAGATTCGTGGGGCCTACGACCAAATAATTCTCCTGCTCAATTCGGAGCAGGTTGGCAGATCCCACCGCTGCCACCAATGTAAAAGAAACGGGGATTGTTTCGTATTTCGGATTTTCAATCAAGCTACCTTTTATGAATTTTGATTTTTATTAATGATTTCCGTTTTAACAATTGTCACTTACAATTAGCCATTACAGATTGGTTATTTCCTGAATGGTGAAAACCAACAGTTTTAACTATAACTTTAATTATAACTTCCACTAAAACTTTAACGATATCCGTTTGACAATAACTGTTTGACAATAACTATTTGACAATAACTATTTGACAATAACTATTTGACAATAACTATTTGACAATAACTATTTGACCGTACACGCCGCACAGCGAGATCTGTAGACAGAACCGAGCTGAACTGATTTGTACCGGGATGGGTATCTGTATTTATACCCAGCCCGGTTTTCGCATTTTTAATCCCGAAATATTGCAATTTTAATTCATTAAAATTGCAACTTTATTTTATATGGATTACTCTTTTATTCCGAATTTATCTCAGTTTTAACTCAAACTTATTGACTGAATATTTCTTTTTTATTCGAAAAGTATTTAAATTTTATTCGCGCTTTAATTTTTTGCTTATTATTATTTTTTAATTAAATGAATATAATTTTATTACAAAAATATTCCAGCCAATGAAAATTCGAGTTTACTGTATTTCTCTCATGCTAATACGACCGAGTTGATATCAAATTTCACTTATTTGTTTCGACTCGGTCGATGTGTGCGGTCATGAGGTACGGCGCGAGGTACAATGCTCGGGATCGCGGCGCGCGCGTTTTAATTCCCGTATTTTTTTCTTTTACGGATTAATTAATCGTTTTATTACATTTTGAAAAAACGTGGATGCGTTTCGGCGAAAAAAAAATGTTTTTTTTCCGTTTTGGAGTTTTTTTTACCGTCCGGAAATAAACAGCAACTACGTTTCCTGGTTAATTGCTGGGATGTGAGGATAATAGAATGTAGGTCAGATGTCAATCAGAAGAAATATTGTGTACAAATGGTGGATAATACACTTCGTTAATCGAATAAATAGTCAATTCGAATGATGGGAACGCAAAACATGAAATTGTTTTAGACGAAATTCCAAAAATGTGATCACGGGCACATGATCGCTATCCATAACAATCAAACGGTTAATCAATCTAACAATACTCTTAATAATCGATCATCGATTGCTTATTATTTTCTATAGTTGGGGAGGTTTGTAGTTGTTTTTCATTTAAAGTAATAATGATGATTATGAAAAAGGGGAAAATTTGACAATGAGGAATGATTATTGCGAGATGTTTTAATGGGATGTAAAATTTCAAGTAGGTTATGACTTGGTTTGAACGTTTGAGATAAATCAGGGAAGAGGAGATGATGCTAATTGAGTGTAAGAGATGGGGATTACTGCCAAATAGAGCTTGAAATGTCTCGTTTTTGTTTTGAATACTTTTTTATGGGATTGTTTGTTGAACTGATATGAATATTTCATTTTCGAGTTATTATTGTTTTACCAAGATTAAAAAGAAAGTACGAGAAAACGGAGTATGTCCAAGAGCATACAATAAAGGCTTGATCTTCTTCATTTTCATTTCGCTATTTTCATTTTTCATCATTTTTGTTTTTTTCGTTTTTCTTCATTTTTTGTTTTTTCATTTTTCTTCATTTTTAATTTTTGGTTTTTTCATTTATCTTCATTTTTAATCTTTTGTTTTCTCATTTTTCTTCATTTTTAATTTTTGGTTTTTTTTATTTTTTTATTTTTTCATTTTTCTTCATTTTTAATTTTTTGTTTTTTCATTTTTCTTCATTTTTAATTTTTTATTTTTTCATTTTTTTTCATTTTTAATTTTTTGTTTTTTCATTTTTCTTCATTTTTAATTTTTTATTTTTTCATTTTTCTTCATTTTTAATTTTTTATTTTTTCATTTTTCTTCATTTTTAATTTCATTTTTCTTCATTTTTGATCTCTTGATTTCATTTTTTCTTCATTTTTGATTTCTTGATTTCATTTTTCTTCATTTTTAAATTTAGTTTCTTCAGTTACGGTTTTGCTATTTATAGATCTCACACAGACACCCTGTACTATCAAGAATATGCTTTCATAATCTCAAAATGGCAACATCGCTGAAATTTGCCTAACAAATAAAAACCCGAAAAAAGAAATTTATTTGAAATAACTTCAATAATTCATTCAAAAAAGAACTGTAAATCAAAAATGCCGAGAACGAAAAAAAAGTCTTGGATTGCCGATTTCCGACTTCCCTTCCTCGTTAGATTTTGAAATATGTTCGCTTTTAAAGAATTCTCAGCGAAGTTGTTGAAATGAAGAATGGTAGCTCATAATCTTTAATCGCCCCGGTTTTAAGGATGAAGGGAAAGCGAAAATAAAAAAAAGAAGAAGGGGTGATTTTTAGATAGCAATTTAAAACAAAAGAACAAATCGATTTTGATTACGAGTTACAATTAAAAACAAGAAGTTATTCGAATAAAATGAAAACCTTTCCTTTAAATTTTCATCTGGCTTAATCTTCTTTCATCTTCTCTTCCTTATTTCTCATTCTATTTTATCTTGTAACCATTCCCGTCCTTTCCCTTCTGCATTTCTAATGCACAAAAAAAATAAGAAGGATCTTTTTAAAGTCTTTTGCGTAAATTTTCATGTAAGAGATTTTCTAAAAACAACTTTTTCCCTCCCCTCATCGGTGTGTGTTAATGGGCTTCTCCTATTTTCTTGATGGAGTTTAAATCTGGACTTTTGTCAACTTTTTATAAGGAAAGAGCTTTTTCGAAAAAAGAAAAGATCCCTCTTTCATTCGAGTTTTTTATTTTTCTTCGAGCAATCAATACATTGATGGATGGAACTAAAGATGATTTGTTTTGTTCCGTCTAGCAATAGTTAAAATATTTATTTTCAGGGCACTGACCTTTCTCTTTTGGGGAGAAGTTTTGTTGTTTTGAACTTTCGACTTTTTTAACTCTCTCCATTTGACAAAAAGACAAATACTGAAGTGAAAGAGCATTTTTTGGGCTTATACACAGCATACTAAATTTGGAGTTTGTAAAAAACTTTTTTAATTTTTTTAAATTTTCATCTTTTTCATTTTCGGTGTAGTAATTTTCATTTTTCTTCATTTTTGTTGTATTTGTTTTCATTTTTCTTCATTTTTGATGTATTTGTTTTCATTTTTCTTCATTTTTGATGTATTTGTTTTCATTTTTCTTCATTTTTGATGTATTTGTTTTCATTTTTCTTCATTTTTGATGTATTTGTTTTCATTTTTCTTCATTTTTGATGTATTTGTTTTCATTTTTCTTCATTTTTGATGTATTTGTTTTCATTTTTCTTCATTTTTGATGTATTTGTTTTCATTTTTCTTCATTTTTGATGTATTTGTTTTCATTTTTCTTCATTTTTGATGTATTTGTTTTCATTTTTCTTCATTTTTGATGTATTTGTTTTCATTTTTCTTCATTTTCGTTTTCTTAATCACTGGCGAGCTTCTCACCAGCCCTGAACCTGACAATATTTGTTATAAAAATTTTTCTACGACAGAATTTAAAAAAAATATTTCCTGAAAACATTTTTGTTGAGCTTATCATTGAACTGTAAGGTGACAACAACATTCATACACGCGAAGTTTCTGTAACTGAAATGCGTTACGTGATTTTCATTCGGGATTAAGAAACTATGCTGGCGGGATATAAAGAGAGAGAGAGAAGGAGAAAAAAATCAACGGTCATGTTTGCAATTCCCGTGACTAAACCACGTACGATGTATTTAGAATTATGGCTCAGAGCACATACGGATATGTTATTTTCGAAGTAACAAACTTGTAGAGTTAACTTTTTCCTCCGGATTCTCGCATTAATTTAATTGAGGAAGGTTTTTTATATGTGGTCGATGATGATACACTGCAGTGGTAATATACTTAATATCGTGCTTCGAGTTCCTCGAACACGGAGAAAAAAAAAGAATTTCAGATGGGGGGAAAATATTCTTGCTAGATAGTCTGGGAAAACTTCAAATTTACAATCTTTCATACACATTTTTTGTGTCTGTTTTTTGCGTCTTGAAGCCTTGAAAATTATTTTATGAACAACAAAAATCTGGCCTCATCAAGGCCAGATTTTTAAATTGGAAAAAAAACCTGGAAAAGCAAATAAAATCTGCTGAAAAAAATTTTCAGTTTTTCAGGTATAATTTTTTATTTCCTAGGTCAAGGCTCCTTTCCACCTGCAAAGTGAAAGCTGCAAACTCTACAACTTTGCTTTGGAAACCTCTTTTACTTTCTCCTCCCCATTTTTAAAAACAATTCCCATAAGGTACTAAAAAACCGCAACATTTACTTCCTCCATATATTTTATAAAATTGTTTTTCGTTTTAACATAACTTTCCTTCATAATTAATTAAAGAAAAATATTCCAACAGTATTTATATTACTTTCTTCAGCGTTTTTACTAATAAGGAAAATTTTTGTGGTGGAAAACAAACCAGTCATTGAATCGCTGAAGCAAATAAATAAAGTTATCAAAATCAGTCTGGCGGAAAATTCCACAAGAATCGTTACCCATTACGTACGATTCCCAATGTTAACTCGACTGTAGGCCATTACAAGTCAATTTCGCCACGAACCTCATTTCTTATCTGTATAAATCCTTTTGCTACATTCCCCCCACAAAAACGAAATCGAAATCCTTCTCTCGCAAAATCAAAACCAAATTCATTAATAATGACGTTTACCACACACGATATAATTTACAAAAAGAGAGAAATTTAATATTAATTGCCTTGTTAATTGTTTTTAAAAAAAACTTTTCCATATATCCTCCAGAGGGTAAACCCGATAAAATACAGATTTTTTTTGCCTCTCTTTCTCCCTCATCGAGAGAGGGATTTTTAATAATTATAAAATGAGATAAATATTTAAAAATTAAAAAACCGATTTAACATCAAATGGATCAAGATAACCAGATGCCGTTTTGCGAAATCTGTGTATTTAAAAGTAAACAAGATCAATATTCATTTATGCAAATTGAAGTAAACAACTGACCCGCAATCCAATTATTTCATGTTTTTTAAAAAATCGCGGATAATTTAATCGGTTGATTTCGTAACGCGACGTTTGCGTTCCGTCCGTTCCGAACACATTACCTTATTTCCTGTTTCAAATAAGTTTTGCCCTTTTAACTAATTATTGCCTTTTCGATTATTCGTGCAGGCGGACAAGGGGATGTAGGCGGGGAAGAAGAAGCGAAGAATATGAGGAGCCCCCTGCAAAATGTTATCTATGGGCTCTTTTGCAAATTTTTTCAGCCCCTCAAAGCACATTTTGAAGTCTTGTCGTAGGATAGGAGGGTTTTAGAGATCCGTGGGGATCTGAAAAATATTTGATAAACTTAGCAGCGATGGCCAGTTATAGCGATAAGCTGGGGATGTCAAGCTGGACTTGAAACAATTTTTGGCAGCGAAGCTTTTTTCCAACTCCGAGGGAGATCAGGATCTCTCAGGGAAATCCTACAGTGCCAATGTCTTTGAGCGTCAATTTCATTTGCATGAGCGTCAATCTCGTTTGCTTGAGCTACCATTTCATTTGTTTGGGCTTCCATTTCATTAGCTGAAGCGTCCTTTTCGTTTGCTTAACCGGCCATTTCAATTACTCGAGAGTCCATTTCGTTTGCCTGACCGTCTATTTCGATTCCTTGAGCGTCCATTTCGTTAGCTTGAGCATCCATCTCGCTTAAGCGTCCATTTGGTTTGCTTGTGCATCCATCTCGTTTACTCGAAAGTCCATTTAGTTTGCTCGAGCGTCCATTTAGTTTGCTTGAGCATCCATTATGCTGGCTTAAGCGTCCATTTTGTTTGCTTGAGCGTCCACTTTGTTTGCTTGAGCATCCATTATGTTGGCTTAAGCGTCCATTTCGTCTGCTTCAGCGTCCACTTTGTTTGCTTAAGCATCCATTATGTTTGCTTAAGCGTCCATTTCATTGTCTTCAGCGTCCATTTCGTTTGCTTGAGCGTCCACTTTGTTTGCTTGAGCGTCCATTTCGTTTGCTTGAGCGTCCATTTCGTTTGCTTGAGCGTCCACTTTGTTTGCTTGAGCATCCATTATGTTTGCTTAAGCGTCCATTTTGTTTGCTTGAGCGTCCATTTTGTTTGCTTGAACGTCCATTGGGCCACTCAGGGAAAGCTCTAAAGAGTTTTAAAATTTCTTTGAAGTGATGTATATTAAAAACTCTAAAGAAAAATACGGCGACAAGTATCGTATGTTTCTTTTTAAATACGGAGCCTAAGAAAGGGTAAAAACCTTTTTAATTTTTAGAAAACAGTTGTCCGTAACGTTTAAAACTTTTTCTAAATGCTTCTTTTATGATAATGATAATGTAACAACAGCAGCAACACTGGATAACGATTATAAACTTTTTAGAATCATTTTTTAATGATTTTCCTTTAAAAATAAAGTTTTATTTTTCCAAGCGAGCTAAGTTTTTCTTCTTTTTGTTTAACGAAAAAAGGAAAAAGTGTATTGAAGTTATTTGAACCTACGAAGACTTTGTTGAAAAAAAATTTTGTATTTTAAAAGAACGTGATAAGTTTTTTAATCATCTTGACATGAGGCTTAGAAAAATACAGCATCGAAATCAGTTCATTTTAACTGAGAAAATCGCTGTTAATAAGAGTTTTGTTTTTCTATAGAGGAATAGAAATCCTTAAAGATACAGCTCCAGGTTTCGAAATACCATCGGACGATCTGATTTTTCGTTTTTGAATAGAAACGGATTATTAGCTGGAAAGTATTCGTTTGATACGGAAAGATTTCCTCAAGAGATTTTGTTAGTAACCTGCGGACCTTTTCTCGAAAAGTGGAAAATGGGATTTATTCCCTATAGTGCCAAGTTCGATTTTATACCTTTGACGGTTAATAAAAAAATCTGATTTAAATTCGAATATATTTTCCATTTCAAAGGTCATGATTTCGGATTAGCAATCGTCGATGTTTGAAATTCAACGAAAATCTTCTTTCGTGTCGCGTATTTTCATTCTTCATTATTATAGTTAATTCAAAGACAAGGAAAAAAGAAATCCGAGAATAAGATTGTTCTTTGAAAAAGGGGAAATAACGAGAGGAAGATGGTCGGGTGTTTATTTAAATGAAACCTTTTTCGGAGTCAAAATAGAAAGTGAGATTTACCTTAATAAGTAAAGCGTTCTTCCCTATTTCGAGCAGTAACGTATTACCTTTATTTTATAAAGGCGAAGGTAAACACACATGAATATGACCTAGTTGAATTTGATGCTTTACTAAATTGAGTTCGTATGAATGAAATTTTAAAGGAAATGACTTTTCTTCATGAGTGAGAATGGGAATGAATCAGCGGCGGGTTTAGCTGCTTGAAAAGGCGAAAAGCGCCAATAAAAAAACAGTAAATTTTTTTAAATGAAATAATTTAAAAATACGGAAGTCTCGAACAGTAAGTAGTAATTTAATTAATGATAATAGTAACCAACACGAGTAATTTGAAAAAATTCCCAGGTAACATGGGAAGTATTGATTCCCTTAACCCTACAACATGACGTCATTGGTAAACGTGTCATTTTTCAGCTGCAAATTGATTTGACGTCATAGGTTGGTGTTATTTAAAAACGTTTTTATAAAAAATATTTAAATTTTTTCATCCCTGAAGCTTTCAATTTTATTTTATCGTTTCAAGCAACTGATTAAACCCGCTTGATTGCACTTAATGTTTTTTTGATACGTGATAAACTCTGTTCATGCAGAATCAACTCCGAATTAAATAGGAAAAATGATTTCATTTCTGCCGAAAGAAAGATCTAAAATTTTAACAGAAAAAAATATGTAAATTAAAAAACAGAAATTTCACATTGTTCGAAAAAAAAAAACGGAAAAGTTTATGGATCGTTTTGGAATATAGCAAAGCCAAATAGAGCTACAAATATAGCTCGGACGTCTAACCCCAAGCCTCTCCCTTCCTCCCCCTAGAGGAAATCGTTTCAGGCTCCCTTAAAGATTTTCAGCCTTGCCTAGATTCTTCCAAAAGACCCAGCTCGTCAAAAGAAAATCCTCCGGGACCCTCAAGTAGCCAAAATCATACCAGCCTCCCCCTCCTTTCCAGAAGTGAAAATCTGCGAGGACAAATGTCACGCCAAAATCTCCCTCATCGCCTTTTACAAAAAAATTTCCTGCTACATTCTCAAAATTCCTCAAACCCAAATTGATTATATGATACAAGAATTACTTAAGCCGAAACGCTTTTCAATTAACATGAATAAATTAAAGGACTTTCAAAATGGTGTTAATGACGTCATTTCAACCTGGCTTATCGCTATAACTCATCCTATCGATTAATTGCACGGATTAATTTGTCACTCAAGTTGTTTTTCATAGTTTACGCCTGTTCTATGTGAGACAAGGATCAATATTTGGACGTTTAAATGGGAAGGTGAAAAAGGATCCCCTCCCCTTCCGTTAATAAAGGAGCAAAGCAATAATAGACAAGAAAAATAATGAATTATTGAATGGCGAACCTCGGTTCCGCTTTTTTAGTTTGCTTTTTTTTCCCCATGAAGCATATTTTGTTTTGCTCAAAAGAAAAGCCATATTTTTAATTAAAAATACAGGAGCCGGAGATGGGTGGGGGGGTAAAGAGATGCGAAAAAAAAGCATTTAGTAATTTTCATCTCCTCGTTAGTAGTGCAGAATAATTTTTTTTGCAAGCGTAAGCAGGAAAAAAATAATATTTAAAAACTTTGCTATGGTAATTTCTTTGCACTTTTTAATGCAATTGCAAGCTTTGAGCGGAAGTGTAATAAAGATTTTTTGTCGAAGCGTAGAATTTCGCGTTTCAAATAACTGGCTTTGCACTTAGTATTTCAAACACAAGCGCTAAGGAAAATCCGTCGAAAACTTTTAGCTCTATCTGTTTTGAATTTTTTAAAAACGGAGATAGGCGTCTTAGAATGATCTTGCCCTAGCTCTAGCTTACTCTTATCCTGGTTCTGGCTCTGGCTCTCATTCTAACTCTCACTCTCCTCTTTCGCGTTTCTTCTCTCCTGTTCTTGCTCTCTCCTCAACTGTTCATAGCTCTCAATTTAGTTCTCCCCTTCTCACGTTATCAATCTTAAACTGCCTCGCCGATCCTCTTCCCTTTCCTCTCTGCCTCCCTCGTTTTCGGTCTCTCCAGTTCTAACTCTAGCTCAAGCTCAAGCTCAAGCTCAAGCTCTAGTTCTAGTTCTAGCTCTTATTCTCCCTCTCATTCATTCTCGCTCAATCTCTAGCTATAGTTTTAGCTCTAGTTGTGTTTCTACCTCTAGCTTCTACTCTCTTCTCCGTCTAGAACTAGAACTAGCTCTAGCTCTAGCTATTTTCTTCTCCTTCTAGCTCTAGCTCTTATTCTCTTCTCCGTCTAGCTCTAGCTCTAGCTCTAGCTCTAGCTCTAGCTCTAGCTCTAGCTCTAGCTCTAGCTCTTATTCTCTTCTCCGTCTAGCTCTAGCTCTAGCTCTAACTGTTATTCTCTTCTTCTTCTAGCTCTAGCGCTAACTGTTATTCTCTTCTCCTTCTAGCTCTAGCTCTAGCTCTAACTGTTATTCTCTTCTCCGTCTAGCTCTAGCTCTAGCTCTAACTGTTATTCTCTTCTCCTTCTAGCTCTAGCGCTAACTGTTATTCTCTTCTCCTTCTAGCTCTAGCTCTAGCTTTAACTGTTATTCTCTTCTCCTTCAAGCTCTAGTTCTAACTGTTATTCTCTTCTCCTTCTAGTTCTAGTTCTAGCTCTAGCTCTAGCTCAAGCTCTAGCGGTTATTCTCTTGCTCTAGCTCTAGCCTCTTCATTTTACTCTCTTCCTTTTCGTTCTCACTTTCGCTTTCCCTCATTCTCATTCTCGCGCTCTCTCGCACCACGTCCCCATCCAAATTTTCTGTCAACAAGTGACCACAAAAAAATCTAGACTAGGGATTTCTTCTACAGCGAATATCAAAGAAACCTGATTGATTCCTCCTTCTCTTCAAAATTACGAAACTAAAAAGCGATTCATGGCTTCGGGGGGGAAAAAGGAAAGAAGCAAGTAACGAAGAAGAGGATTAAATATTCTTCAAAGAATTAATAGAGATTTCAGAATCGCAAATCTTATTAGCAAAGGAATAATCCTCAACCGAACTTGAAACAACTCAAAATATAAAATACAAATTAAACAATGTTTAATTTTATAATTTAATTTTAATAATTTGAAGAAAGAGACAAATTTTACTAATTAAAAGGCACGAGATTACGGAAGTGCGACAATTTCCCTCCCCCCGCTCTACCTCCCTGACTTATGTCGCACACTTGCAGAAAGCGGAAATGCTAAGTCATTTTAAACGTAACCGCAAAGCACTTTTCACGTGATCATTATAAGAAGACCAAGCCCAACAATAACACCTTAACGTAAACATCCTTTTATTACCCCCCACGAAATATTGAAACGTTTTACAAATGAATAATTTAATGCTTTTTATGACGTCATCATTCGGTGGAAAGGTAATGGGGTGTAAGCTGCCACGGTTTCGTAGGAAAGGTCTTTTTTTTGTGATAATCATTTTTATGATTGCCCGCATAATTAGACGCTAACGAAATGTAACTTTAGTTTAAGATAAACATTTTTTTTTTCAGTGCCAGATTCTTAGCGTGGCTGATACGCATATGAATTTTTTAAGTTTTATGGATAAGTTTTCGTATATTTTGTATTATAAAAATATTTGAATCGATTCCAATTTATTCTTTTAATCGAAGACAAGCTCCGCAGGAAACTAATGGATTAAAGTGTGAATTCTTATTTTGCTGGATTTAGGAATAACAACGCAATATTTATTTTTCATTCATTTGAAAGAATTGTTTAGTCAATGGTGTGATGTTATTGTCTGTTAAATCCGAAAAATAGCTGCAGGATACAACAGGAATTGAGTTCCATCTTTTTCTGAATTTCAACTTGGCCGATCTTGACTTCAAATTTTTTGCAAAATCTAGTTTTATGTCAAAATTTGTTGCATGAATTTCCCATTAAGAACAAAAAACTTCTATAATTTTTCATATTTTTTCAAAATTTATTCTCAACTAAAAAAAAATAATAAATGGATTTTGGATAAAGAGATTCATTACAACAAAAAAAAAAATAACAAATCGAATCCTATCTGCCACTCGCCACCGCACAAAAAAAATGATTTAGAGAATTATTATTGCTGAACACTAAATCATTTTTCTCTTATAATATTTTTTTTCTCCTCTTTTGTTTTATTAATACGGCCGGCTCTGACCTCCGAGTGGATTAATAAGAGTGTTGGGAAAACGTGATCTGAATGAATTTAATTTACGATAGGTTTCGCGATTTTTAGCTTACGAATATAGGAATAAGAAAAAAAAAATCTGAAAAGAATTATCATCGGGATCTGTTTTGAATTTAAATAAGGATATAGCATTGGTCAGTGAGAAGCTGCTCGCTTTGTTATATACTAGTCGGGGATAGTTTTTATGTGGCCATTGAAGTAGAAAAAAGTGAAAATATTTTCTCGCCCGTTTTCCGACTGATCTCCCGGAAATGGAAACTTTGAAAGATAAAATCTTTTGGATTTATAACGACATAATTTTCTGAGAATGTTTAAGTGAATGGGAAATTTGAGAGTCTTACGAAGCGATATCGAAAACGCTTTTTCATCTTCACAAAAATGGACTGCAAGTTTGAACTTGAATGAAAGGGGTCTCGCTATAACATGCCAGTCACTATCACAAAAAGTTCAGACAATATTATTCCACTAAAATTATCAGTTTTAAAGAGCTGCCAAAAATACGAACAAATCTAACTTATCTCAGACTAGATTTACAGTTTACATGAAAAAATTCCAGATATTCAACAAAGAACTCTTACCTATTCGCATATACCCTTTCACCACTAAACTATCATTTCCCCTCCTTTGTTGTTGACTTAGTTCCCATGGCTACCAACATCAGCGCCACCGTCACCCCCCCTACATAAGCAAAGTCATTTCTCCGCTAGTTTCAGTCGAACTCGAACTTCCGAAGCGTTCACATTGTTTAAAAATTTAATAATTAAGTGAGTTTTTATTTTATTTTATCATTTCTTAACATTAAAACAAGAGTATTCGTTTAGTGAGTGCGCGATATGTATGTAGATGATACTTTGTTCAACTAAATGTTTTTTAAGAAAACACGAGATAGAACTTTATACGTTTGGAGATCTCGGGAACCGTTACGAATTTCGAAATTTTGAAAACGGGAGGTGGTGGAGAAAAAATTCAATTCTTTATTTCTGTAAATAACTCAAAATTGAAAAAAATTTAAGATAATACGAGATTCGACTAATGTCGCGAATCTGTTAGTTACAGGACCATATCACACTCTATTCTTTGCTTGCACATATTTTTTTTTAACCATTATAAAATATTTTTAAAAAAATGTTTTTCCCGAGGTTTTTTTTATTTTTGTGAGCGACATTTTGAATCGATTTGGCAAAAATTATGGTCCTCGAATTTTTAAAAAAAAATGTCTCTTCTTACCTTTCTTAATGCCATTCAAAAAAACCCCAAGCCAATTTCTCTACACCTGAAACAAAAAAGAAAAACAAAATTAATCACTGAAACCTCAAATCAAATTCCATTCTTCGCTAAAGAATCCCGTAAAGTTCAATAAGCTTTCAAACCGTGTAATAAGATTTATGCTAAATTGGATTCAGAAAGCACGAAGTTTTTGCTCTATTTATAACAGCAGGACCCGAGTTGACTCCAATATAAGTTTTTAAAACAATTAAGTTTTAATCCTTTTGAAATCATAGGATTGTTATTCTCCGGGCGCGTAATTAAGTCATTCACAATCATAAAGGTAATGCCTCTTTTACGATAGTAAACTTTCCCCGTAATATAAACACTCGAAAGCTTCAAATCATAATATTTGCCCTTAACTGACCAATAAGGGAATTAACATTGTCAAGAACTTTCGAGTTTGGAATTATGCCGATAACAAATAAACTCAAAGCTTGGTTAGAATAATTAGAACTCGGGGTTTATATAACGTTAAATTATGATTTAAATTATACTGATCCAACAAAAATTAAAGGTTTTATTTTTGTTTTTGAAATTGGAGCTGTGTCTATGGGTTGCGGATAGTGAGATCAGTGGCGTAACAACCGGGCCCGCTAGTTCCCTCTTGCGGGGGGCCCCCCGGCTTATTCATTCTTCATGGGGGCCCCCAAGAAATTTTCTAAATCTTTAACGGGGGCCCCACTTATTGAATCTGCGGGGGGCCCCGAAAATATTGTTACGCCACTGAGTGAGATGAACATTAGATGTAATAGCTGAAAGGTAAATAAAACGGACACAGTGGCAATAGGTAGACGGCTCTTTGGCTGGTGGCGCGCCAGACTCTGTCTCTCTCTTCTAGTTCTATGGCACTGCAGGGCCTGTAGCCCTACCGCCGCCTCCGAAAGGGTAGCCTGTGGCAAACCTAAAGACCCTAAGCTCGGCAAGCCTGTTTTACGACACATCACTGCTCCCACTCTCCTTTCCACCAACTAAAATCCAAACTTACAACTACATAAAAATATTCATTGTAAAATTTTCATTCAAAAAAAAATTTTCAAACTCATTTTACAATGGTTCAAAGTTTCCTTTTAAAATTATTCAGCAGACTTTCTTTTTATATTTTAAGTAACTTTCGCATCCTCTTTTGCCGGAATCTCTCTTTTAAAAAAAAAGGATAAAAGTTTTAAAACCGAAACCAATTTTAAAAAATAAAAGAGAAAAAAATATTAAGGGAAAATGTATAAAAGAGTTGTATATTCGATAACTCGATAATTGGACCCCCATTCAAAGCAACTGGTGTCTCGCATGCATTTTGGGTCATGCGCCCTGTACTTATTGATCCTTTTCCCTTTTCATATGGGGGTCATCCTAACCTGTTCTTCTATTCAGACGTTTCAGGTGCGAAAATCAAATTCCATTTCATCCTCATCTTTCCTTTCACGCGTAGGCCATTAACCATTTCCGCTTTAAATTTCAAACGACGTGCTCGTCCTACGCATTCCATGTAAAATTAAAGAATGAAAAATGTAATAGTAATCGATTTCACGGCAATTATTATCATATTTTATTCCTTTATCCTCTCCTGTGTTCCGGAGGGCAAACGATCGGTGCATCTGTGTCATGTAAATCATTTCGATTTTACGATTGCCTCTTCTCGGGGAAAAAAAAGAGCTTTTTGTTGGGGTTTGTTGGACAACTTTATTGGAACGACAAGTTCTACGGCGAGTTCTAGAATGTCTTTTTGGATACCTTTGTTTTTGTACGATGCTTTTGTTTTTCCTTAATATTCATTATTGTTGACTATCGTAAATAAATAGGATGTATTTTCACAAAACATTAAATCTTTATATTAATAATATTAACAATGGTTATGGGCCCAGCGGACCGCTGAATTAGGCAACTGGAAAATCGTGAAAATTATTAAGATAAAATTTTTGGAAGATTGGACAGATTGAAAGATTTAAAGATTTGAAATGTCAAGGATAAAGTTTGACCAATTAACGAAAGACAATTATGATACATGGAGAATACATGCGGAAGCTTATTGTATCAAAAACGACATATGGGACTACGTAAGTGGAAATAACATTAAGCCTGTTCTAGATGAGGACCCCGCCAGGATAGCTGCATCGAGATTAGCAATAACCACATGGGAAAAGGCAGATCAAAAAGCTAGAGCCGATTTAATATTGACGATAAGTGCTTCGGAGTTAAGGAACAACATAAAGAATAGCGCGACTTCGAACGGGTTGTGGAAGACATTACAAGAACGTTATCAATCAACAGGACCGGCCAAAAAGGCAATGTTATTCAAAAGGTTAATGAATATGAAGATGAGCGAAGGAGGGGATATTAAGGAACACCTGACCAGCTTCTGCGAAACGGTAGAAAAATTAGAAGAGGTAGGAATAGATATAAATAAGGAACTAGTGGGATTATTAGTGCTACACAGCCTACCGAATAGCTTCGAAAATTTCCGAGTCGCTATGGAAACAAAGGATAAACTCCCAGAAATGGAAGTGTTGAAAGTTAAAATTATGGAGGAAAGCGAATCCAGATCAAATAGGGATGAAACAAAAAGTTCTGAGGAAGATGGAAACGGAGCATTCGCAGCCAATTATAGGAATAAGTACCATCAAAATAATAAAAATTCAAATTCAAATTATTTTCCATATGATTGCAGGAAATGCGGAAGGAAAGGCCATAAAGCCGTGGATTGTTGGAAAAATAAAAATAACAATTCAAATAATCAATTTTGGCCTAAAAATAATCATGAAGGAATTCAAAATTTTGAAAGACGGAATCATCCGAATAATGATGGAAAGGGAAAAAGAATAGGATTATTAGTTGAAGATGAAGAAAGCATGCTACTTGGATCAAGAGCGGAGATGGAAAGAATATGGTGCTTGGATAGCGGATGCACGTCTCATTTCGCAAAGGACGGAGAAGCTTTTATAAAAATGAACCAATTTGAAGGAGGAAAGTTAAACTTAGCTAACAGTGGAACTTCGGACGTTAAAGGAAGTGGAACCGTGATGTTCACAACAGAATATGAAGGAATGAAAACTGAAGTAGAACTGGAGAGGGCTCTGTACGTCCCTGACCTACGAATGAACTTGATATCGGTAGGGAAAATAACGGACAAGGGATTAACGGTAATATTTACAAGAGAAAAAGCGGAAATAATACGTGGAAAGGCACAAATTAAGGGAGAAAGCCTTGTTACAGCCCCAAGAAAAGGAAACTTATATTATGTGGAAGAAAATAAAATGGAAAGTTGTGGGGCAGCGGCAGCGATCGATAGCAAAAAGGAGACCTGGCTTTGGCATAATCGAATGGGCCATCTGGACATGAAGACCTTGATAGATGCACAGAAAAAGGAAACAATTCGAGGAATCGATGCGAAAAAGTTGGATGAAATTACGTGCGAAATCTGCATCAAATCAAAGATGACTCAGAAACCGTATCCAAAAACAGAAGACAAAGCCAAAGGAACTTCAGACATTTTAGAGATAATATGCACAGATTTGTCAAAAATGGAGTGGCAATCTTTATCCGGAGCGAAATATTTTGCTACTTTTATCGACGTAAAAAGCAGGTGGTGTGAAATTAAATTTTTGAAAAAGAAATCAGAAGTGTATGATGCTTTTAGAAACTACAAGGCAAGAATGGAAAACTGGCTGGAAAGGAAAATAAAGTTTGTCCATTCTGATAACGGAGGAGAATACGTGAATGAAGAATTCGATCATTTTCTTGAAAAGGAGGGGATTCAAAGAAGTTTGACCGTGCCATACTCACCGCAACAAAACGGGATAGCAGAGCGGAAAAATCGAACATTAAAAGCAGTAACTCGATGCTTGTTAGCCCAATCAGGACTTCCCAAATGCTTCTGGGCGGAAGCCATGTTTACAGCCAACCATATATTGAATAGATGGCCGAGTAAAAGCTTGGATGGAAAAACGCCTTATGAAATACTCCGAAACAAAACCCCGGATGTCTCGTATTTTAGAAAATTCGGAACTAAAACTTACTATGCGGTTAATAATAAGAAACAAAACCTCGAGGATCGTGCAATACAAGGGATCTTTATTGGATACGACTCAAAATCAAAAGGATACCGAATTTGGGATCCGGCAAAAGGAAAAGTCATCATTAGTAGAAGTGTAAGGTTCTTAAATGAAGCTAATGAGAATCAAGAAGGACAAGGACCGTCGCAAGGATTATCGGAGGAAAATCCTCAAAATAAAAAGAATGAAGTTGAAATAGAATTTGTTCCTGGAGAAAATCAAAACCGTAATGATGATGACGACGAGGATAACAGTGATTCGGATGATGAATACGAAGAAGCTCAAGAGGAGCCTCAGGAACAACCCCAAAACCCGGAAGGTGAAAATTTAGAACCTCAAATGGAAAATCAAGAAATCCAGAATCCAGGAATCGAAATAACAAGAAAGGGTCCTGGACGCCCCAAAATTATAAGGACTGGGCAAAAGGGGAGACCTAAAAAGGTTTTCCACCCCCTTCAAGCTAGTCTCATGGAAGAGCACACCATTCTTCTTTGCTCCGAAGAGATGGAGGAAATAAGCAATAACGTGGAGATAACACCGAAAAAGGCCCTTAATAGCGATGATAAACAAGAATGGGTGGAAGCCATAGCAAAAGAAGTACAGTCACTCCTTAAGAACAAAACTTGGGTTTTAATCGATAGACCAGAAGGAAAAGAAACGGTTGGGTCTAGATTGATTTTAACAAACAAGTACAAACCGGATGGAACCTTGGAGAGAAGAAAAGCCAGGATTGTAGCAAAGGGATATAATCAAATTCCGGGAAGAGATTATTCTGAAACATTTGCACCAGTTGCAAGATTAAGCTCAATCCGACTTTTAGCAGCCCTAGCGGCCAAATATGACTTAATAATGCATCAGATTGATATCACAACAGCATATTTAAACGGTACCTTGGATGAGGAAATATTAATGGAGCCCCCAGATGGGTTACGAGAAACATTAGATTATATTTTGAAAACTTCGGAAGAAGAATCAATCAAGGCAGACGCCAGAGAAATGATTAAACAATTACAAAGAGGAGATCAAGTTTGTCTACTCAGAAAATCCCTGTACGGACTAAAGCAAGCTGGGAGACAGTGGAATATAAAATTAGATGATGAGCTACGCCGAGTAGGATTCTTACCGACCACCTCTGATCCATGCGTATATTATCTCGAAAAAGGGGGAGAAAGGATATTATTAAGCGTTTATGTGGACGACATATTGATAGCCTGCAAAAACGAATCAAGAATTGAAAATATCAAAACAATATTAAATAAAGTTTTCGAGATAAAAGACCTCGGTTTGGCGAACTACTGTTTAGGAATACATTTTGATTGCACGAATGGAAGAATTAAACTCAGTCAAAGAAAATACATTGATGATCTGCTGAAAAAGTTTAGGATGGAGGATTGCTATCCGATTGCAACACCAATCGAAGCAAGACTACAACTTTTGCCCGCCGATGAAAGTGAGAAAAATCCTAAGGAATTACCCTATAGGGAACTAATTGGCTCGCTAATGTACCTGGCCGTGGCCACTAGACCTGACATTGCATTTGCCATCAGCTATTTGAGTCAGTTCAACGATAAATATTCGCGCGAACATTGGGAAACTGCGAAACGAGTGCTACGTTATTTAAAAGGAACGAAAGAATTGGGAATAGTTTACGAGAAGAACGATAAATCATTAACGGGATTTTGTGATGCTGACTGGGGAAATGATTTAGGCAATCGGCATTCTTATACCGGATACATTTTCTTATTATCAGGGGGAGCAATTGCCTGGGAGGCAAGAAAGCAACGAACAATCGCACTATCGTCATCTGAATCCGAGTATTACGCCTTAGGAGAAGCAACGAGAGAAATCATCTATCTAAAAAGGTTAATAGGGGAACTAGGTGCACATGAACTAAAGGAGAAAATAACAATATATGGGGATAGCTTGACGGCACAAAAAATTGCGAGAAACCCAGTTCACCATGGGAGAACGAAGCATATTGATATTTTGCACCATTTTGTGAGAGAAGAAGTGAAAAAGGGAACATTTGAGCTCAAGTATGTCCAAAGCGCTCATATGGTGGCAGATCTCCTAACCAAGGGACTCAGCAAAATCAAGCACAAAGAACACCAAAGGTCCATGGGACTGAGAGAATAGAAAATTGAAGATATATCAAAATATTGATTTTGAGGGGGAGTTTGTTGGGGTTTGTTGGACAACTTTATTGGAACGACAAGTTCTACGGCGAGTTCTAGAATGTCTTTTTGGATACCTTTGTTTTTGTACGATGCTTTTGTTTTTCCTTAATATTCATTATTGTTGACTATCGTAAATAAATAGGATGTATTTTCACAAAACATTAAATCTTTATATTAATAATATTAACACTTTTTACCTTCTCTTTTATATATTTTTTTGTACTTGAAAAATCCGAATGAATCATTTCAGGATAGGTGATCGAAAAAGTGAAAAGTTAAGAATGCTGAGAAAGAGGATGAAAAAAAACGTGTTCCCTTTTGTTCACCTCTACTTAAAGGAACTTCAGAAAGGCTCATGTAAAGAGGTTTCATGTCATGTCATCGATCTTTTTTTCCTCCTCTAAATTATGTCATCTTTTTTTGTACTTGAATCGCATCATTTTTCCCCCTTCCTCTTTCGCCCAGCTTTTTATTCGGTACATGAACTTCTTACGGTATAAAGAAAATGGCGCGCTTGGTTAAAAAGAATTAATTTGAAAAAAAATGTAAAGTGTGCAAATTTGAAATAGGAATAACATTTCGATGTAGACCCCCGAGGGGTACGTTAAAAATAGGGCTGCGGATTGATTGTATTCACTGAAACGGAGTATTTCATGGTCAGACGTCAAGGGCATGAGTGCGAGGCCAACGGCATATATATTTAGCTAATTTTAATTCATACCAGATGGATTTGCTGTTTGCTGAAACAACAACTAATTCCAAGTTTGAATTGAATTTCTCTTAAGATCAAAATTATCTGTTCGGTATTGCAAAATTACAATAGTGTCAGTGGCGAAGTAACATTACCAAGAGAGATAATATTTGAGGAGTTATGTGCAAAAAGGGCATTATCGCCATAAGCTAAACATTAAAAAAGTGCCCTTTTTGCACATAACTCCTCATTTGTCGCAGCCCTAACAAGGCTTTAACACATTTTAATATTTGCACGTGAGCTTTATATTTTATCACAGATAAATATCTAAAATAAATTAATACATGTTAGTGAGTTCGAGGTTCCGAGTCGTCGGACGGCGCAGCTCAGGTATAATTGTAGAGCTGTCGCTTTTAAAATTTTTTATCATCACATAAACACATAACGACATTACTAATAATCAACAACAACATCAGTAATCAATAACAATCGCTACCAACATTCATTCTAGAACCCCATTCTAGAACTCATATTCACATTCACGCCGACAGGCCCAGCTGCAAAAATCTCAAAAATCTGGGCCCATAACCTGTTATTTTTAACAGGTTATGGACCCAGATTTTTTAAATTTTATTTTTAACCGTTTAATGCAACTCAGTGACTACAGAACAAAAGATTTAAAGATTGAAACTCCCAACACAGATAAATTCTTTTAGTCGAAATTATCGCTTTTACTTTTCAAAGAACTTCTTCAAATTTCTTTCACTTTCTCTTTCAAAACAAAACCACAAAATTGAAATTTTTACATCAATAAAGAATCCGACTCTCTTTTATGAATTCTCATAGCTTCCCAGTCTCCACAAAAAAAAACAGATCATACAAACGATGCTATTTACTAATATTTTTAATTAAATAATCATTTTTTCAATATTTTGATTTACCAGAAACATTGAATAATTCTTAGCGGAAAACCCCACAGCGATTAATTTAAAATTAAGCTGAGAATGATAATGGTCTTTTTTTAAAAGAAGGATATCAAAGATTAATTTTGTAATCTCCTTTTTTCATCCCTTTTTTAATACTCCCGACGATCTTTTAGTTTTGATAGAAAAAACGTATAAAATTCACATTATAGATAAACATTTACCGCACACATGCAGTTTAGTGGAAACTTGAATAAAACTTCGTGGCTAAAAGTTTCGTCCAAGTTTCCGGGTTTTGAAACCTTTCTCCTTCCCCCCCCCTCTCTCTTTTGTGTTCTCCGTTTCGCCCTCTCGTCTCCCCCCTTTATTCCAGCGTCAACGTTCACGAATCCCATTCGGGTCCCCTTGTTCAACTCTAACCTGTTGACTGCCACACGTTGTCGTAACACATTCTCTCTTCTATCCTTCCAATTTTAAGTAGCTAATTAAAGTTTATTTCTTTTTTTTTTTTTCGGGGAATGAGAAACAAGGATTTTTATGGAATAAAAAAAAAAAATTTTTTTTAAAGCGAAAGCAGGGTGGTACATAAAGCTAATATAAAATATAATTCATAATTTATTTCGACCCATCGTCCCATTAAAAATGAGACGGAAAGCCTTTGAAAAAAATTATTAATAAAGAAAGATACATTACTAAATTATTCGCTCGACTTAAAATCAGAACTGACGATAAATAACAACCGAGGGAAGGGGAAAAAAATAAACTAGCTTTAGATAGCTTTTAAAGATAGAATGCCGCAGCGCGTATTTGAGGGGCAACGATTATTTCATGAAGAAAATAATTGAATGATTAAAATGAAGTTTAGATAAAATTTTCTCAGCAAAGGAATTCGATGATAAATGTTATGAGGCACGCTCCAGACCGAAAATGGCAATCGACGTGGCAAGGCAAGACTGGGAGGGGGGTAAATCACAAAATGGACGGAAAATTTGAAATCCCCGACCATTTTTCAGTCGAAGTCGAGTCCCATGTCGTCGCTGTCAGTAAAACTTAAAAATTTTCGGTTTTTCCGGATTTTCCGGGGAGGGCGATTTTTTTACGGAAAAATGTTAAAAGGAAAAGTTGTTCCTTATAAGGTCAGGTATCTCCACACAAAAAATGAAAAAAATCGTTAGAGCCGTTTTTGAGAAAATTACCGAAAACTCTAAATTTGGCCTTATTTGGCCCTGCCAAAGCCGTAAATTTGGCCGGATGGTCTTGATGATGGAATAACAGTTTTCCCTCTTCCTGAGGAAGGCGGTTGCCAATTTTCGTTGCGCTGGCTCTTTCGGTTTCGGAAACACAAACGAAAAACGAAACAGACAAACAGACGGACGGACGGACGTCAGCCCAAAAACCATTTTTACGGTTATTTCTCGCCATTTCACGGCAAAATACGCAGTTTGGCGAAATTTCATTTTTGACAATACTTCCTCACTCTAGGAAGCTCGAAAGCAAAAACGAAGTAGATATCAAACTCCTAATTCCGAAAACAGATCTACATCTTTTACCCTTGCACGCGCATTTACTATTTATTTTCTTCTCAGCTAATAACGTACGGTGTATCACCTCAAACACAAACATTAATGCATTTAACTGAATAACCCATTCTCTTGAAATGTCAAAAGAGAAATGCAAAAAGCGAAATCAATTATTCATATTTTCAAATACAAAATAAAAAAAATAATTTATAGGGATTCCTTTAACATCAAAGAGATTCTTTCTCTTTTTGTTTCCTTATTTTTTTTCTTCTCGAAAGTTACGCAGATCGTTGTATATTTACTAACGAAAGGAAGTAGATTATATAAAAGTACTTTATACAATAAGAAGAAAATTCGATATACTTTATTGTTGACTTTATATCTTTTTTGATAAGGGTCAAACAAAAAAAAAAAAATGAAACGATTTTAAAGCAAAATCCGGCTTCATTTCAAAAGCCCAAAGATATATAGCAAATCGATCGAGGGCTATATTTAATGAAAATATTTCCGTTAATCCAAGTATTGAATGACGTCATCTCCGATATTTGTAATTATCGACTGAGGTAAGTTTTTTCTTTCTTTTCTTATTCCATCCTTTTCTGTTATCTTCCCAGCCAGGATTCTTTCCTTTAATTTTCTATTGGCTTTTATTTCGAACATGCAATGTTTTGTCTGTTTTCTTTACAATGACGCCACCAGCAGGAAATTATAATTATTTTTAAAGTCAATAAAAACGAAGCAAGAAAAACAATAAATGAATATCGGCAGTGGCCATAAAAATTTTTTTAGCTCGTACTAGAAGATGTCCGGACTGAATCCTAAAAAACTATAGAGGCTCTAATTAAAAATCTCTCAAAGACTTGAGCCAAAAGCCTTCAAAAGCTTGGAAGTTGAAAATAATCCAGACACCCAAATCAAGTCAGGCTAAAACCAATAGAAACCCAAACTCTCATCCTTCAAGTTCTCGATCTCTTGTTCAGCAACCCAGAACGACAAATCCTTCCAGCGACCAATTTTCTCAGTTCCTGAGAAAAGGCAGTAGTTTGATTTCACCGAAAGAGATTTCCAACTGTGAAGGCGTCGTATCGTCACCTTATAATATGCATTCATAATCCTTTGATCATGCTCCTTGCAGAATAGTAAAATCGATCTTGCTCCTTAATCTAAGCTTGAGTTAACTGACCGTGTCGCTTTCCATTCCATTTCCGGCTTCAGTCTCACAATAAAACAGTAAATTTATGTTTTTGTTCTTCGAAGACAATGCCCGTCAAAATTTTATTTATCCATTCACACTTGATTAAGATTAAGGTTCGGTGATTGTTAATGCATTAAATTAATAGTTAAAGAGATTTCATAATTGAATGACAGGATCAGTATATCGAAGATTTACGAGTTTTCAGGACCGTATCTGGGATCAAACGTTAGAAGGGGGCTAGGGCCACCAGAGAGTAGAGACTAGGCCAGACAACACTAATATATGAAGACGCAGGTGAAAAATGGACGATGATGGGGAATGAAGTATGAAGAATGGAGAAAGAAGGGAGGAGGAAAAAGAACAAAGGCAGAAGACGAAGATGTAGAATGAAGATATAAGAAAAAGTAGAAGATGCAGATGCGCCACCAGATACGCTTATTCTGGGCCTTAGGCCTTTGGTCTTCCGCCTAGATGGAGCTTTTTTCATGAGGTTTGTTGGACAACTATTTAGCACCTTCCTAATATTCTGCTAGGTCCTGACAGGTTTAATATTTTTGACAGGTCAGGTCATGTCGATGGGGAGGATCCGCATAGGTGGACAGCACGGACGGTAAGATGGAGACCTCGAGCGTCGAAAAGAAGCGACGGCAGGCCACAAAAGCGATGGTACAACGACATTAAGAGGGTGGCGGGACTGAAATGGTTGCAAAGAGCCCAAGACGAGGAGGTGTGGCAAAGTTTGAGAGAGACTTTCGCTCAGGAGTGGACGGATATAGGTTGAGAGAAGAAGAGTATTCTGCATCAGTAACACTCTTGCACTCTTCAACTTTTGACTTCTGTCCTCCATCCTCCTCAAATTGAAAAATCTGCCAATCGCGATGTTGGCAGCTTCCAGTTTTTAAAATGGCATAACCTTATGTAGCGGACAACTCATCAAAGTGTCCACTCCCTATTCGACTCCCTAACTTCAGTCCCAAAACTCTTCTCTTATCCGGCGTTACAAGGTTTATAGCCGCATCACAGTTTCCGCCATTTAGACCTATCCTGGGCCGCCGCCCTCCAGTCCGGCACCCCCACACGACCTGCATCCCGTGGGACTGTATCCTCCTACCTCAGCCGCGGCCTTCCAGATGTCCTAGGACTCGTTGGACGACCATCCGGCACCTTCTTGCTAGTCCTCGTCGGCGGTGCTACGTGTCCCGCCCACCGTAGCCTTCCTGATTTTATCACGCTTGTAATAAAAGTCTGGTCGGTGAGCCTCCGGATCTCCTCATTTGTCTGAACACGCACGCGTCCGTTACATTGGTCCTTGAATCCTCCTCAGCACCTTATTCTCGAAGGACCGCAGCCGCTCCTGGGCTCGGACCGTTAAGGTCCAGGTCTCGCAACCGTACAAAACAGCGGGGCGCAAACGGAGTTGTAAATAATTAATTAGGAACGCGGGATAGGGCTAGTCCCAAAACTGCATATAGAAATAAATCCATTGGTTCCAAAGGAACATGTATCCACCTTAAGAAACTACACAATCGCACTTTTAATCGCGCACACAACCAATCAAATCCGTAAACATTTTTTCCGAAGCTCTTTGACGTTCGGCTAATTTTATAATCCCAGTATATCAAATTTTATATCCACGGAAACAACGTAAAATTTTACGAAGTTATTCTCCGAAAATAAAAACTTCCATTGTTTCATTAAACAAAATTTTTATATCGATCCCGGGGTTTTTTTTCCTTGAAAACTCGCATACCTTCCTTGCAAACGTGCGTTTAATAGCGGTATCAAAGAGGATCTGAAACCGACAACAAGGGATACGCATTATACCCCGAAAGCTGTTTTGTTATTAAACTAGCAGTTTACAAGCAATAAAAATAAACTGCGGCTCCACGATTTGGCAGCCTCTCAAGAGATATTCGAAACTTTCCCGAACGAGAATGTTATTTCGGATGATAGTTTTCCCGCCTTTATGTTTTTCGGGTTAGCATTATCAAGATTAGCGGTGAAAAAGTATCTATGTATTTCCGAGTTCAACGATCCCATTAACCGTGTCAAAAATTTAAAGGTCGCCTATTTTTTAACGTTTGCAATTTTTATAAAAGATGAATATAAAAATTAGGCCACGTGAAAAGTAAAATGGGAAAGAGTTCTCATTTAATATGATAATACCGTTTCCACTGATGTGAGAAAGCCGGCTTATAATGGAAACACAATCCGATCTCATATAGTGGCAGCTTTCTCCTTGAATATTAATGAGCAATTTTAATGACACGACAAAAAGCCATTGGGAACAAAACTCTTGAAAATAAAACAGGCTACACAGTGGTATCGTTCATTAATTTGCCGTTACACATTTTCCACGTGCATAATTTAGAAACGACCTTGTCCGTCAATTTCAGGATTATGCGAGTGGAAAGTTTTGGAAACGCAGAGAGACGTTGAACCCGCCGCTAATCAAGAATGGGTTGCTCAGTCTTTTGAAAATGATGACGTTTACAGGGGAAACGTTGGCGAATTCGTTTAATTATTCCTTTCCCCCCTCGCCTCAGTCCTCGGACATATCAAAGGTGTCACGAAAGGAATCTGGGACCTAAGGCTTCATCTGACTTGGCTAATAGACTCCAGTTCGGGTCGTGTTTTTGCGGCCCAAGCCCGGCCCGACATTTGAGATTTAGGCCTGAGCCCGGCCCGAACCCGATGGGCTCCTTTGAAGTCAAGCCCGAGCCCAGCCCGGCCAGAAAAAATTAGGCCCGGGCCCGGCCCGGCCCGAACTTCCAATTTTTCGGGCCCGGGCCCGGCCCGAAACCGATTGTTTTTTTTTTCAGCTGGGCCCGGGTCCGGCCCGGCCAGAAAACTCTTAAAAAAATGTAGGCCCGAACCCGGTCCGAAAGTCGGGCCGGGCCTGAGGCCCGACTTTGAGCCCGGCCCGAACTGGAGCCTATTGGCTATCGGCACAAATTTTTCCCAACGCCATTTTGTCCTCTGATTTTTATAGAGATATTTATCTTCCAAGATAAACAAACTTTTGATATCGAAGATTTTTTCTAACCTTACCCTGTTAACCTACTTCACATAAACGATTTTCAACGTTATTTTATTGTTACATTGTAATAAACTCATGAATTTTTTCCCTATACTCGTTCTCAAGAATAAAAGAAGAATGGCAAAGTTTTTTTTGAAGGCAAAATGAAAACTTCAACGTATAACAGCATCTCTTTGTGCCATACAAAGAGCGCAACAAAAAGATTTTTTTTTTTTTTTGAAAAAGCATAGTGATCAGTTGGGAACTTTGCTTTATAAAAATCCACACCGAGCGACACCTTTTCTTTGGGTTCGATTTAAGTTGAGCGGGCACTCAGATTTCAGGAAATATAACAAAAAAAAGGAGAAGTAGACACAAAGCTCTGAAGATAAGCTACGTGCATTACAAAAAACTTGAAAATAAACAATATGAAAAACAGAAAACTCTAGAGACTTTTTCTTTTTTTTTTTATATATATATAAAGAATTTGTAATGTTGAAGTGGGATACTCTGTGAATGTGAAGTATTCTCATCTAGCTCTATATTTTCTTTTGTGCAGAGGGCGATGTGTAACGGGTAAATTGGGCAAAAAATTTAAGCTTAATCATTGCGTTTAAGAAAAAAATAAAAATTTTTTAGGCTGGGATAAACTTTGAACAATATTTGAATCCCCTTTGAGAAAATATTAACAGGGAAATTTTTTTCCCTCCGCGTCTAAATGTAAATATACTCAATGTTGGTTTGACTTGAAAATAAATTCTTCCAGTCTAGACTTTTTAGGATTATTTTTTTCCCTTCGTCTTCTTTTCCTTCGAAAAAGTTTTTTTTTCTCGTCCGATAAATGAGAGTTGAATTCGAAACGAGGGAATGATAAATGAAAATGTATGAGAAAGTTAAGACGGGGGAAACTGTTAAAGTTTTAAACAGAATTAAACAAATTAAGGGAGAGAAAAAAATAAAGAAGACCTTTTGGTGAAGTACAAGAGTTTACTGTTAAAAGAAGTTTTTTTTAAAGAAGGGAAATTCGAGGAATCGTTAAGATGGAGACGTTAAAAAATTCTCGGACTTATTCTAGTGCATATTGGTAATTCCATTCGTAAATTCTGGCTCGACAGGGTGAGAAGCCCAATCGTCGAGTTACAAATATGCGGATAAGAATAGCAGTCGAATCTATTACAATGATATCTCAAACTTAGGGTTGTGTTAGTTTTAGGAACAACTTCTGATACCACGTCAAAAGTGGCTACACTGTAACAAAATGGCTGTAAGAAAAATAAAGTGATATTCGTATTCGTAAAAGATGTTTATTTTCTTCTATTAAGTGGAAAGGTTTCGACCTCGAAATACAGAACTTTAAAGACCTGCAACATAATGGCGACCGTGACAGCGTTAGTAAAACAGCGGGGTCCACTCCGGGCCGCCCTTACAAAAAAACTCCAAGAATTTGAGGATACAGCGTCCAAATCAACAATCCAAGAACTCCGCGCCAAATTGCACATTATTATGGACAAAGCTAATAGGGTGTTCAAATTCGATGACGATATTTATGTGGCAATGGTAGGGGCTGGAGCGTCCGATACGGATCTTGACGCGGAGATGGACACTTCAGAGGCCTACCGCGAACGCGTATTGAACTGCCAAACGACGTGCGAGGCTCAGAGTCAGCCCGCGGTTCCAGATACTGCTTCCTCTGTGAGTTCCACGGTGGGAGTTCGAGCCATGTTCAAGTTTCCACGGCTTAAATTACCCACCTTCGATGGGCAATTAAAAAATTGGATCCCCTTTTGGGGTCAGTTCAGGAAAGTTCATGAACATGAGGAATTAGACGACGATGATAGGTTTCAATACTTGCTTCAGTTTACTTCAGGGCCGGCACATGATCTGGTCGCAAGTTTCCCGCCGTCTGCCGCCAATTACGAGAAAGCTATCAATCAACTGCGGGAACGTTTCGCTAGGGATGACTTGCTAATAGAGTTATATATGCGAGAATTGCTCAAACTCGTTTTACAACAAGCCGACCCGAAAAAGAAAAACGTAGATGTTTCCACTTTGTATAACAATATCGAAACACAACTGAGGTCCTTGGAAGGTCTGGGCCTTCAAACCCAGCAATATTCTGCAATGCTGTACCCTTTAGTTGAAAGCAGTCTACCTGTGGATACACTAACATTGTGGCAGAGAAAAAAAAATGCAGCCAGCCAGGCAACTGATCGATTACAGGAATTAATGCAATTTTTAAAGACTGAGGTCCATGCACATGATTATGTGCAGCTAGCAAAATCCACCTTTTCTACGGAAGCACCTCCTGTTCAAGCTACTACTTCTGAGTCACCTTTCACAGCTGCAGATTTAGTGGTCTCTGATACCCAGGTGATTAAGTGTCTCCATTGTGAGAAAAAACATTTGTTTCGGGAGTGTTTTAAAGCACGCGAACTGAGTCTTGATGAGAAAAAGCAAATACTATCTAAGAATGGACATTGTTTCAAGTGTCTCTATAAAGGTCATAGGGCAAGCAACTGCCCAGCCTATGTAAAATGTTTTTTATGCTCAAGAGGTCATGATATATTTATGTGCCCTGATTTGAAGTCACAAGCTAAAGAGACTGTTTCTCATAGTGAAGTGCCTGTGAAATCTAAATCTAAAACCAAAGAAAAGAAAACTCCAGCCTCGAGTGATGTTAAAGTCAGTAAAGAAACTTTATCTCAGGACCGTAAAGAAAATTCTATTTTATTGAAAGTGATTCAAGTTGAGGTTCAAAATAAGCAGGGTAAGAAGAAAACAGTTCGAGCTTTACTTGATGATGGTTCTCAACGTTCTTATTTAAAATCTTCTGTAGTTAACGAGTTAGGGTTAGCATCTGAATATTCAGTTACAATTCAACATGGTTTATTTGGGGGAGGCAGTTTTACCACTCCTCATGGGGGTTATACAGTGACTCTAATCAACCCCAAAAATGCAGATTCAGTAGATGTTCAGGTTTTGGATCAGGAGTTGGTTTGTTCGAGCATTCCCAATCATGTTAATGCTCAGTGTCTGCGTTTACTTCAACAGAAGAAAATTCAACTGTCTGATACTGGGAGCACTGCTCCTATTGAACTGTTATTGGGTGCAAATAATTTACCCAAAATATATACGGGTCGTTCTGAAATGTTACCTAACGGGTTAAAATGTGATGAGACAATTTTTGGGTGGGTGGTTTTAGGCCAAGGCTCAAAAGAACAATTTATTTGTGATTCTTCGAATGTTGTTTTTGATTTAAATTTACAAGTTACCGGTTCTATTCAAGCTTTATGGGAATTAGAGGCAATAGGTATTAAAGACTATGATGTTACTAGTCAGCTTGAAAATAATTTGCTCTTCGAAACTTTTAATAAGACTGTCTGTGTTAGTGATACCGGTCGATATAGAGTTCAATTGCCGTGGAATGATTCTCAAATACGTTTAGAGGCAAATCGATTTATCGCAGAAAAACGTTTACGCAATTTAACGCAACGTTTACGGGATAACGGTGTTTTTTCGAATTACGATACCGTGTTAAAGACTTGGTTTCGAGACGGTATTATCGAAGTGGCACCACCCACGGATTCAGATAAAATTCATTTTTTGCCTCATCGGCCGATTTTTAAGGATTCCAGTCGGACCACGAAGACGCGCCCGGTTTTTGACGCATCGGCAAAAGGGTCTACTCGCGTGTGTTTAAATGACTGTTTGGAACCCGGTCCGAATTTATTACGCGATATTCCGCAGTTATTAACTCAGTTTCGCGTCGGTCAATTCGCAGCCACAGCTGACATTAAGCAAGCGTTTCTACAAATAGAAGTCGATGAACGCGATCGGGATTTTCTTCGATTTTTATGGTATGATGAACGGGGACAGATTACAGAATTTCGTCATACTCGTGTTGTTTTCGGTTTAACGTGCAGTCCTTTTTTGCTTAATGCCACTCTTAGGCATCATTTAGAGACAATGATCGCGAAAAATAGTTTTGCAGAGACAGCGAATCTTTTACGGGACAATTTTTACGTCGATAATCTTGTGTACAGTGTGAACTCTGAAGAACAATTAGACCGTTTTATTCAAGAAGCAGTGTCTATTTTAGCGCAAGGCAAATTCGAGCTTCGAGAATGGGTTCATACAGCGTCACACGCATCTTCGTTTCAGTGCTGTCGCGATTCTTTTTGTTTAACACCTCAGCTTCCGGTACTTCCGGTTTTAGGTGTCTGGTGGGACTGGCAACGTGATTTTTTATTCGTTAAAGTCAATCTCCCGTCCGAACAGTTTCATTTTACGAAGCGAGAATTGTTATCCGTCGCACAACGCATTTTTGATCCTCTCGGTTTTTTTGGAGCCGTGACACTCCTTCCGAAATTAATTTTGCAAGAATGTTGGACATTAAAATTTTCGTGGGACGCGTCGTTACCCGATTCGATTGTTCAACGTTTTCAAAATTGGCTTAAGACTTTACCGTTCATTGAAGAGTGCGGCATTCCACGATGGTTAGGTTTTAATCCCGATCTCCCGTACGATCATCTTAGTTTACATGTTTTCTGTGATGCGAGTAAACTGGCGTATGCCGCGTGCATTTTTTTACGATTAGAACACGAGGGCGATGTTCGGGTTAGTTTGCTTCAAGCTAAAGTGCGCGTAGCCCCTGTGAAAAAGTTAACAATACCGAGATTAGAACTTATGGCCGCGACAATTGCTTCGCGGTTATTTTCCTACGTCCGACTTTCCTTCGACACAAGTGCTTTCTCCATTTATTTCTGGTCCGACTCGTCGGTTGTTCTCTATTGGCTTCACACTGAGGGACGCTGGACAACGTTTGCCAAAAATCGCAAAGAAGAGATTTTGAAAGTTAGCGCACCCTCGCAATGGTTTCACATCCCCGGCACCGAAAATCCGGCAGATCTTTTATCACGCGGTTGTTCAGCGGATCGTTTTATCCAGACGCAATGGTGGGAGGGCCCAGCTTGGCTGCGTTTACCGCCTGCAGAATGGCCGACCTCTTCGGTTACCTTTGATCAACCGCCGATAGGAGTTCAAGAATTTTTAATTTTGGCTGATGTCGTTCACCTTGATCGCACGCAACTTTCAGTCGACACGTCTTCCATTTCGCGCTATTTTTCGTCATTCCACAAAACCGTGCGTATGGTCGGATGGATTTTTCGTTTTTTCCGCAATCTCCGGCAGAGAGTCATCGCCCGACGCAACGGTGGTAGTCCGCCTGTGCCTACGACTTTTACATTGCACGAAATGTCGCAATGGGATCTGGTTATCGCACCTCATCTTAAGGAACTTACCTGCGATGAATTTCAAACTGCGGAGCGCACGATTCTTCGCATGATTCAGACTGAATGTTTTTCGATTAAACCTTTGGACGAGACTTTGAATAGTTATGCTGATGATGACGGCTTAATCCGTATTAAAACTCGCCTTCTTTTCGGAGATTTTGCTTTCGAATTTCGCTGTCCCGTTATTTTACCAGGAGATCATAATTTAGTTGCCCGGCTTATGGAAGAAGTGCATCGCCGATCTAGCCACGCCGGTGTGGGAATGACTCTCAGTCAATTACGAGACCGTTTTTGGATTCTTCAAGGCCGTCGCCACTTACGGAAAATTATCTTGTCATGTGGCCGTTGCAAGCGGTTTCGAGCCAAACACGCCTCAGCGATAGAAGCGCCTCTTCCGGTGGAACGAATCTCCTTGGGAGCAGTTTTTCAAGTCACTGGCGTCGATCTCGCTGGTCCCCTTTATTTGAAGATTGGATCCAAAGCATGGATTGTGTTGTATACCTGTGCCGTTTACAGGGCCGTACATTTAGAGTTGGTTTCCGCTTTGTCTACAGAGATATTTTTAATGTCTCTTCGCCGTTTTATCGCTCGACGTGGTCGTCCTTCCACGGTATTCTCGGATAACGGCACCAATTTTCAAGGGACCGCGAATGAATTTTCTCACTTGGACTGGAACGTCGTTACGAATTTTGCCAACGTTCAACGCATTCAGTGGACTTTTATTCCTCCTGGTGCCCCATGGTGGGGAGGCTGGTGGGAACGATTAGTTCGCGTCATCAAGGATCTTTTAAAGCGCACGCTAGGACATGCGTCTTTAACGTACGAAGAGCTAAATACGTTACTTTGTGATTGCGAGGCAGTGATTAATTCCCGTCCTCTTACTTACGATTTTTCCGATCCGTCAGAACCTCGTCCGATAACGCCTTCCTGCTTTTTACAAGATCTTTCTGAAACCCGTGTTCCTGACATTGATTCCGTCGATGCCACTGCCCTTTCCGCAAGACGACGTTACCTTCAAGAATTACGCATTCAATTTCGACAACGTTTTCAGCAAGACTATTTAGGCGCTTTAGCTCAACACCGGTCCGAAAAAGGATTGCCGTCCGTTTCGGCTGGTGACGTCGTTCTCATCGAAACGCCTAATAAAAAACGACTGGAATGGCCTCTCGGCCTAGTTCTTCAGGTTTTTCCGGGCAAGGATGGAATTGGCCGCGTTGCTCAAATCAAAACCGCCAATCGAGTTTTCCGACGCGTCATTCAACGTTTATACCCGTTGGAGGTACGTGCAGCCGATCTTCATGACATTCACGAGGAACACGCCGCGGCACAAGTCCAACCGCCGGTTCCCAACGTAGCTCCGCCGGTCCAGATTTCTTCCCGTACAGGCAGAGTCATTAAAGCGCCTCAACGTTTAGATTTATAAAAAGAAGTCGAGACAGATTTTTCGTTTCATTGATGTAATTGCTTTTTGCTCGCAAAAAAAAAAAGAGAGCGAATGATTTTTTGTGTTATTTCATTTCGACGTTTCTTCCTTAATTGTCTTTTTTTCTACTTTTTCTTAATTCATTGTCATGTGAGAATTTAACCAATTCTCCCAGGTGGGAGGATGTTAGTTTTAGGAACAACTTCTGATACCACGTCAAAAGTGGCTACACTGTAACAAAATGGCTGTAAGAAAAATAAAGTGATATTCGTATTCGTAAAAGATGTTTATTTTCTTCTATTAAGTGGAAAGGTTTCGACCTCGAAATACAGAACTTTAAAGACCTGCAACAGGTTGAGAATTCGATATCTTTAACTAAATTACAATCCACCGCTGCTGTGAACTCCTCTCGGTTTCTTTCAACCTTATGTACCACATCCTTGACATTAATCCCACTTTACCTAGGATCTAATTTCACTTTCTTATCTGTAAATATTCTTGCAACTCGATCCCAACTCAACTTTCCTTTGCTATTCTTGTAGTGAACCATTTCTCAGCCACCTCACTTCTTCAGTTTTGAATGACAATTTGAATAACAGTTATTGGGGACAATGGCAACGCCTACAAATCTTTTACAGAAAATCATACACACACGTGTGTGTATGATTGATGCTGTGGGTGATGCTGATGCTGATGCTGATGCTGTGAGTGATGCTGTGAGTGCGGTGGTCCACAGCAAAGCCGCGCTCTCTAGTTGCTTATCGGGCGCCGCCCTTGGTGTCGCAAAAGAACGCTAACGAACCTCCAGATCTCGATGTTGATCTTGGCGGATCTATTCTTCTATAGTCTTGGCTTGTTCTATCTTAATTTTTTGATCAAGATCTTTGTGTAGGTATCTGGCGCTTCGCCGCAGTCCTGCATAAAGTGTGCAGAATTTTTTAGAGCATCTTAGGTGCAAGGCGAGATTACCATCAAATTCTGCGTTCCAATAATCCTGGCAGCTGCGGCCGATGAATGTTCGGCCACTGGAAAGCGAGAATGGGACCCTAACTAAGGTCTCCTCACGCCTGGGCGCCCGTTTGACGATAAGGTCCTGAACTCGGACCTCCTCGACTCTATCATGGTGACTTTGGTGACTCAGATGAGAAACGAGTTTGAGCTCAGAATCCCAGGAGCCTCCGCCTTGATCTACGGCCAATAGCAAGAGGCCAGCTTCACTTTTAAGGGCGTGTTCAGGGCCTTGCAGGTGCCGGGGTACGATTTTCCCCCAGCGCAAACCAGAATTCTTCACGCGGTTTTCTTTTTGACGTGTGCAATAAAGTATTCGGACTTCAAAAAAACTTCGTAGCTGTTCCTCAACTTTTTATCTGCCAAAAAATTTTCATTCCTACTTTAACTCGCAAACTCGAAAAAAAAATAAAGCATAACATTTTTTAAAAAAAATTTCGCGATTTTCACTTTTCCCAAAGCAGTAATTGAGTCAAATAGCGAAAAAAAAAATACACGGAAGCCCTGAAATAGAATTTCCAGGCAGAATTCAAAAAACGAAAAGGCGAAGAGCAGTCTCAAGGCGGCCGTAACTCGAGAGAAAAAAAAATATATTAAAATAAAATAAGGAAAACTCGTGGGAGACAGAAACTACCTCAGACACAATTTTCCAATACATCGAGGTGTTAACTAGGCTTTCCATTATACAAACTGATTTTGCTGAGTAAATATTTCCTCCTTATACTCGCGTATAGTTTCCATTCGGTTTTTTCCTTTTGGAAAGATCTTTTTTTTTTCGAATTTCATTCTGCGGGGAGCTTTTGCTGGGGAAGAATCCTTGGGCGAAATAAAGTATAGATATTCCCGGTTACCCGCAAACTCAATGAAGTGCAATAAATGTTCCAAACGTGATTCAACAACTAATATTCCCAATTCGAAATGATAAAAAGCTACACTCGATACGCACGGATGATCTGCCATTCAGTGAATTTGTTTATTGCCTTCAGCTAGATCGTTTCAGCAAATAATGCTTATCTTTCTTTTTTATTCATCCTTTTTCTCAAAGAAATCCGCTTTTTTTTTATTTTAAAAGAATTATCCTCGGTTTTTTATAGATAAAAAGATTTCCTTTGAGAAGGATGCAGAGTAATATGCTGATTATACTGAAAAGTTTAGATTTTCCACCCGTGAAAATTAATATGATTGTTCTTTTGTATTTATAGTTAATATTCATTTTGTTCGAATAATTTTTAGGGATGAAGCTGCTTTGGGTATTAATTAAAATTGATTTCGAGTAATTTTTTGATTTCTGTTAACGAAGAAAATGAAGCATTGTGGCGATAGGAAAATTTGGATTTTCACTCTCGGTTAATTTTTGACAAAAGCGATGATTGGCTTTGCATAATATCGTTATTAATCTTTTTTTAGCGGATTCTATTTGACTTTTCACTGAATTTTATGCGTTTCGGGAATAAATCCATGAAGTTCAACTTGTGTATTTCTGTAGGGCAATCAGGTTCAGACTGATACTTTCTAAGAGCAAAGTAAAACCCGAACCACCTCATTGTTTTGTAAAAATTAAATTAATTTTGATTTGAATACCGCTTGCTAATCCTTTTTAGCTCAAGCACAAACTGCCTGAGTTCCAGGGGGCTTGAGCAAGAAATATCGATTATAGAGCTCTTTTCACAGTTTTAATTTTCATCGGAAAAAAAATTTACCCTTACTTTAAAAAGACCGCGCTAAGTACTGATTAGTCCATAAGCTCCCTATCTTCTTAAAATGCGAAAGAATTTATCTCATTCAATAAATTGAGGAGCCCCAAGTTTAGCTTGTTGCCTTAAAGGGCCAGTCTGGAACTGATAACAGCATCAGCAGGTGACCTCTTTCAGAGAAGCCATCATGATCCCTAAAATAAAATTTAACCAGAATAATCTTCTGACTCATTTAGCTAATTGACTGCACTGCTATTATTCTTCCAAAGCCAAAATAAGCCGTAGAAGAAATAAAAAACAAAAAATCTAATGCTCGGAGAAAATAACAGGCTTACCGTGGAGAGTAAATTTTTAATCTGAATGACCTTTTACCCTCCCGATTTTTCCCCTTTAAGTCTGATTTATGCTTTCGTAAAGAAAACCTTTGTTCCAACATTCTCAACTTTAACTGAAAATCATATACTCGGTAAACATTTAACAAAACTGCAAAACATCAAGAAATCCACCAGAGTACGTTCAACTGCAAAATCTCACTCTAATTTAACTTTACTCAAACGAGGAAACGAATTCCGTGGTGAAATATTGTTTACACAGTATATTCCTTAAAACCGAGGGATTAGGTTTTGTTTAAAAGAAGAATCGTAATGATGAATTATTGTATATCAGGGGGTAGATTTTCCACTGGAAAAACTCCTTACGCAGTTTTGCGAACTGTTTTAATAGTGACGTTTCCCCTTTTCTGGATGAAAATAAATGTCGTCAAAATGGAAAACATTTTTTTTTTTTTTTAAAGAATAAGAAAAAAGTTTTTTTTTTGCTATTTTCAGTTCGATGTTTTTTATCTCACGGTGATAATTAAGATAAATGAAGGAAACTTTAACGGAATAACTTATTTTAGCCTTCTCTTGATCTTGCGCGACGGAAGCTCTAAAAAGAGAACTTCCGTTATGCGTATAAATATGAAAGAAGAAAAAGGTTTGTTAAGAAGCGTCAATTGCGAGGGAATTTTCAACATTAAAAAATTTTTAAGATTTAAGATTGGCCTTAGTAGTAACACGTTTGAAGTCTTAGCGATTTTTCATTATGAGACTTGAGGCCCAAATTAAATAGCACAGAAAGTTTTATGACAAAAATATTTTCAATTTTTAATTTCAAGATAAATTTTGTCTGCTTTTTCAAAAACTTTTATCAAAATATTCAATTATTACATTTATTTAGGAATATTTCCTTCTTTAAATGTAAATGCAATAATTTTTGAGAAAAAAAGCAAATAAAACCATTGTTCCCTATTCACTTATGCCCTTTTTCCAATAATTTATCTCTTCTTTTTCCCTCTGTTTTTATATTTACTTCTAACGTCATCCCTGAACCAGCGCAACCATCTGTTATCATGGCAAGTCACCCTCTCACGAGTTCAGTTGAGTTTTAAACATCAAAAGGTAAATGCAAAGATATAAATATTACTTTTTAACAATGAACAAAATGAACACCTCCAGCCCTAGATTTTAAGTTGCCTTAAAGAATTTTTAATAATTTGTTCGTTCAGAAACTTTTAAATTATTGATAGGGAGCATAAGAAGCTTCGCCACAAAAAAAAAGAATCATCCTGCAAAAAAAGGGGAATTAATCAAACTTATTTCCATTAATTATACTGCAGCACTATAATTTTCATTTAATGCAGGGAAACCTTGCATGGGTTTTTGTTATTGAAACAGTAACCGAACATCGAAACTAAGCTTTGACTTGCGCTTTCACCTCATTCCATAAATATTTAAAAAACACTCGCTTTAAATTTGCGGCCGCTAAGCTTTTCACTTTCCCCATATTTTTTCGGTTTTTACAATTAAAACCTCTACGAACAATTTTCCAGAAAATAAAAATTTAAAAATAAATCTTTAAGCCAAACATTCAAATGGGCCAAAAGCGGAACGTTATAAAATTTTTAAATAAAAATTGTTTTCCATCGAACATTGCTGAAAGTTTAAAAGGCTTTTCTCACTTTCGAATACAAAGTTTCGGTATATTCGCTACGTGTTAATGAAGCTTGAAAACTAAGGAACGGTTTTTATCGCAGTTTACTAAAGAGAACGTGACTGAGAAAACCGACATGACTCTTCACTGTTTGCATTATCGCAAATACTTTTATTGAATAGAACAGGGGAAGGGGGAGAGGAAAAAAAGGTTGGCTTAGGTCATACAATACCGTGGGATAAAAGGACATGAAACACTACGTGCTTTGTTGGGAAGACGGTTTTATTTGCTTGATTATTTTCTTCTCGAGAAGAAGAAAAAAAACCAGCCCCCGCAAGTTTATTCACCGGTCAAAAAAAAACAAACCATTCCAGAAGTTTCTCGTATTGTCCCGGATTGTCATTATTCAATTGGAAGTATATATGGATAAATAACGAGATAAATTGTGTATCTTCATCAGAAATGTTTCATCTCTATAGCATTTTTTATTTGTTGTTCTTGTCCGGTTTCCAAAATATTTCGCTTTCACAAACATTTTGGTTGCACAGCTAACCGACGTCAGGTTGTTAAATCAAGACAATCATCCTGCTGTTTTTTATTGCTATTAAAACAAATAAATTTCGACTCAGACAAAGATTCAAAGATTGTTTGTAGTCTTTCTCCATTTTATTCTTTTATGTTAGAGTCTTTCTGTAAGGTTCACCTTAGAAAAACCGCTTGGAAAAAGAAAAAAAAAGAAGAAAGGAATGGTTGGGCTGTAAAACCGAATGAAACCGCCACCGCGACCTTGTGTAGCGTAAAAATAATTTTATAAGGGGGGCGGGTGTTAACGCTATACAACAGATTCGATAATAAAACAATGGATCTGTTTTGATTTATTAAGAAAAAGCGTGTGGAAATTCGGTGCGTAGTTGAAAAAAATGCAAGGTCACTGGTTTCGATTTTTTGGGGATTTTGTTGGTATTACCAGATTGTAAATTCGTAATGTTTTGGCAGGTTGGGTTTTTTTGATATAGTAAATCAATAAGGTCGCAAAAAATTTGAAGGTTGCTGTTAAAGTATCTCTTACGTCCCTAAAAACTCAGCAGATCGTGATACGGAAGCTCGCGTGAAGACCAATGCAGAGTTGAAGGTCGATACAAAACAGGAGAGTTTCTCTCATGTCGGATGTTTTGGAATCAGCGTAAAGTTCGAAAGGCATTTTAAAATAAAAATGATACGATTGAAAAGCAGCGCTTCCGGGATCGTTCCTTGTTTCCCTAAATGATTGTAAGAGTGACAGAAATCTTGCTAGGGTCTGTTGTCCAGTAATGGATAATGCTATGACAACACTCAATCAAAATTCGAGAATTTGTTTATGTTTACATAAATATTTACAGGTCTGTGGATTGTTATTGGTGTTATCCACTACTGCTTAATTTGTCCATTACTGGGCAACAGACCCTATCAGCTATTTGAATCCTAAAAAGTGCTATCTGCGTTCAAATAATTAAACACTACTTTGTCGAATTATGTGATATAACTCCATGATTTTACATTAGCTCCTTTCAACAGATTCCGGAATCTTGAAATAGTCCTCCTAGTTTCGAGAAAAGGCATCAATATTATAAGGTGACATCTTCACTGCGGATGTTGACACCAAGTCCATATGTTTAGCTTGTGAAAAGCCGGGATCATCCTGCGCTGTTAAAATGGAACCTTATAAGGTCTTCATCTAACAATCTTTGGTTCAAGTTTCACAACTGTGGTCTGTACCTCTATATTATCGGTCTAAGTGGAGTCCTAAATTGACCATCTATTGTATAAATATTTACACTAAAGTTTTCAACTGACAGTCTTTAACTAGATCATATGTATTAAAATCCACATCAGACCATTTTTGGCCCAACTGTCCCTCTGGAATCCATACGTTTTTAATTTGGCCCAAATTTTCGCTGGAATCTCTAATTGACGGCCTCTCTCTCAATAGTTTACCATCTTCTTCTTCTTCTTCTTCTTCTTTCAATCTACATTCGTCCACTACTGCATGAAGGTCTCTCTCAAACTTTGCCACACTTCCTTGTCTTGGGCTCTTTGCAACCATTTCAGTCCCGCCACCCTCTTAATGTCGTCGTTCCATCTCTTTTGCGGTCTACCGACTCTTCTTTTCAACGCTCGAGGTCTCCATCTTACCGTCCGTGCTGTCCACCTATCCGGATCCTCCCTAGCGATCAAGACCAAAGGTCAAAGGCCCAGAATAAGCGTATCTGGCGGCGCATCTGCATCTTCTTTTTCTTTTTCTTATAAGAAAAAGCTCTCTTCTTCTTTTTCTGTTGTCCACCTATCTGGATTCTCCCTGGCGATATAACCTGAACATTGCCACTTAGCTGTTGCAAGGCGTTGCGCAACATCATCGACCCTAGTCCGCCTTCTTATTTCCTCATTGCGAAAACGGTTCCGTTTTCGTCCCAGTTTTCAATTGGGGTCTAAATTAAACAATCTTTAACCATAAGTTGAGGATTCGCCTCAGAGGAATCCGCAGCACGACCTGCCAGCTAAACTTGATGAACTCAATTGGTTATCATTATCATTTTAAAGACAAGCCCGAGGCTTATTGCCTTGATTTCAACACCTTATCTTCATCTCATGCACTTAGCACTATCAAAATTTTTTTTATTTAATATCAACTAAAAAAATCACGCTGCCCTAGTACGGAAATTTAAAATATTAAAATGTGCAAAATTAGTTCATTGCATTGCAGAGTATATCACTAAATTCAATAATATAGGGACAATGTTTTAATACAAAGATATACTACAGTTTGAGTATACTGTTCAGTTTTATAATGTTCGATTAAACTTCTCAGTATGCCGCTGTATTTCAAAAATTCGTTCATTTTTTTAAAAATGACCGGATTTCTAATATACAGTGAAATACGGTGAAAGGCAATGACATACAAATAAATTAAAGTCTTTACATAATTTTAGTCAAATATTAAAACAATGCTAATATACAGCAGTATTTTCGAAATCCGTCATAGGGTGTAAAAACCTGAACACTTTCAAAGAAAACATAGTGATATCATTCAAAAAAAATCTTTTTTTACGAGAGACTACCTTCCTCGACATCTTTTTTTATTTTTATTTCGTTGAAAAAGTAATTTTGAAGTAATATCCCGCTATATACTCCGGCACGTGATTATTATTAATGCCTGGAAGGGAGCATTGCAAAAGGAAGATACGGGGAGCATTACACTTTCTCAACTATAATGACGGAAATCACTCCATTCAATCATTGCTCATTGTTCCCCTAGAAAATCATTACTCTAAAGAGTTCAAAGATCTACAGGAACCATTTTTCACGCATTACCATTCTCACGTCTTTTTTTCTTCCTTTCCTTTAAAATGTAAATATAAGTTTGCTAAACAGGGTTGAAATGCAAATTAGCGTTACGATTCATGAGAATCCATATGTCCAAGGTTTTTTTTTCATGATGCTTTGAGTTCTTTTAAAAAGCGAAACGATTCTTTGTTTCTTTTTCATTCTGAGTCGAGTTTCTAGGTCGTGAATTTTAATTGTAGAGTCCGTCATTCCACGTGGGAATCATATCTTTAGATTTTTCATATCCAAATTCCGGCATAGCCAGAAGTCCATGATGAGGACACTGCTTTGTTTGACAGAGACCAAGGCGAAAACAGCTTCGAAAACTCTTCATTTTTCTTCCAAAGAACGAAAAATCAATTCAAGTTGAAAAAACCGGCGAAATCTTTAACCCCATAGCATGATATCCTACGTGATATGATTTGACTTTTGTTCATTTATTCCATAAAACGTTTGAAGAAGTTGACGTATCGGAAAGAGGTTTCTTTTTTTTTTTTTTTTGAAAAAAAGCTAGAATTGAATGTAGCGTAAAATCGGATCACGATGACTCGTTTGTCGGAATCATCCTTCTCCTCTTCTCGGTTTCTTATGTGGAAAAGGAATATAAGCGCGAACATTTTCACCCAAAAAGACCATTAAAACTATTCAAACAACATTTGAACATAAGACGAATGAAACTTAACCACTTGGGGAAGTGAATCTTCGGGGTTATCACCCAATCAACCCCTATCATATGATACTGCTGACTATAGACGAACAATCTACTTACAAACACTATAAAACTCTACTTTAATGTGTTGTAGACGTTTTATTGCAACCGCTGAGACACGACGGCTTTCTAAATCACATGTCTACTCCAACCTTCTCTTTTTTCTTCGATATCTCCTTTTTTTCCTTTACTTCCCGTCCTGTTGTTTTTTCGCTCTACGTTTGAAATATTTCTTTTCCTGCATGGGCTGGCCGTTAAAGAGGTCGGCCGTGGAAATGTATGAGATGCGTATACGGTTTTTGGTTTTATATTTAAGAAAATTTATTGGATATTGCCTTGTTTTCTAAGTGGAGTAGCAAAAAAATTTCTACATTTTGAGAGGTTGTTTTTAGTGAACTGGTTACACATATTGGAAGAAGGGGAAGCTTTTTTGTTTATAGGTTGCCTCAGTTGATTTATCTTCTTCTTACACAGTGCCTTCCCTAGCGACCATCATAATTCCAGAGCTTATTGCGGCATGAAAGAGACTCTAGCCGAATTTACTGTCTTAGGCCTTGCACAGCAAACCCTCGGCCATGATGGCTATACTAGGGAGCTTAATGCGGTGGCTTCCCAACACCTTCCGCATCGCAGCACAGGAGTCATACCGTCAGTCCTCGACTTAGCCTCCTGCTTTCTGGACTTAAGTCCAGCCAACTTTTACCGTCTTTAGCCTTAAGCCAGTACTGGTAGGACTGCTGCCCCCTACCAGAACCCTTACCAGATTGCTACCTCTTGGCTCAAAAGGAATCTGGAGCTCGTCAAGGGCAGGATTGCATAAGCAGGATTGTTGATGTTCCTACCGACTACCCCAAATTGATTTATACTTAAAACTAAATTGTTGGGTCCCGTTCTATAAAACGTAGTCCTACTAAAAAAATCCCGCCTGGTTGTAAACTCACAACCAACTGCCAATTTTTTAATCTTACCGTTACCACGTGATCAAGGAAGGCCACAGAGTATTAGACTTACCTGGAAAAAAGAAAATAAATGTTAAAGGAGAAATTAAGAAACTATAAGTTGGACTTAATTATTTTTTTATTTCTTCTTCTGACTTTTTAAAGACCTTTCGGTTTGTTAATAAGGGAAATCAGCCGGCTTCTTAAAAAGATAACTGCAATGAGTTTTTCCGCCGTTGGGGCGGCCGGTCGGGAGGACGGTGCCTTGGGGTCTTCCCCTTAGTGTGGCTCGTGCTTGGCCTGCCATCCTTTGCATATGGTCCCGCCAGAACCGCCTCCTTTGCCTACCCCACCTTACGACATTCTTCACTCCGCACTGTTCTCGGATGTTTTCATTGCGGATACAGTCCGACGCAGTCTTCCTGACTATTCTTAGTAAGGTACTCATTTCTGCTACCCAGAGTTTTTTTTATTTAAGTCGAGAAAATCGTTTTCCAGTTCAATTCGTCCATTGTTACAAATAAATGAATTTCGTGCCTGTTGGTTTACTTAGTAAGCAAGCTTCTACTTTGATCCAATGCAAATTTTTATTAATAAATATGATTTGCCTTAAAAGGGGAGCCAGCGCAAAAAAAAAAGTATCTTTTATTCTGACTTTTTCCAAATCTTGAAAAAACCTGAAAAGATCTACTAATTGCACTGGAAAATAAGTATATGAGACGAGAAACTTATTTAATTTTTTATAGCGCCAATTTTTCGCTTGAGCTAATAATTGAATTTTAGCTTAAGAAATAACTCTCACTACAAAATCAACGCGCAATCTAAATATTGTCGAATATTTCAAAAAAAATTTGACAAGAATGGGAACTTCCCTATGTCAGATACATGCAGAAAGGTCTTTTGTACTCAAGTACAATTGCAATATTTCATAAACAAACTCTGATCCAAAAGCAAGTTCTAACCTGCTGAATTTTTCTACACAGTTATTTCGAATATCCTCCAGTTCCAAAATATCTCTGACTACAGTA
Source organism: Liposcelis brunnea (assembly GCA_023512825.1). Taxonomy (NCBI): domain Eukaryota; kingdom Metazoa; phylum Arthropoda; class Insecta; order Psocodea; family Liposcelididae; genus Liposcelis; species Liposcelis brunnea. Next base: position 5,563,055 of record CM042071.1, read on the forward strand.
ATAAAATCTTTTTCTTCATTAACAAAATTCTCTTCTCTTCCGTATTGATTCCCATTTCCGCCCTGACCAGACAAGGTTATTGCCCCGTAATAAAAATGCAATAAAGACGCATCCCCGGCAATATCATCCATTTCTTCTATTCAACTAAATTAAACAACAATCAAACGTAGCACACAGCTAATAAATCCTGAAACCATCTCTTATTCTTAGGTCTCGATTCAAACTTCGAATAACTGCAATAACAACCCATAAAAAACGACCCCAAAATTTTTTTTTGTTAACTTTTGCCAAACGATAAATCTCATACAAGACTCAAATCGCTATTTTAAAAAGAATCATTTAGTGAAAACTGACCAAACCGAAATTTGATATAAAATAAAATACTTGATACACCGAACTTTCGTTTGGAAGTTTTCCAAACACGGATTTCTATAACGGAATTCCTCTACGTTATTTCTTCACGCGGGATCTAGGGAAAGGAAGCAAGAGAGAAAACGAAAGGAAGAAAGGCACAAAAAGTTTATTAAAGCTTATACACGTTAAAAAATAAATTCCTTTTTTTTGGGGAGGGGGCTAATGAATAAAGTAAGGATTAAAAGAGTGGAAAGCGTTGTATAAGTTGACTAAGTTGCATTGGCTTAGGTTATTTATGCGCATGTGTTCTTAGAATCAATACCTCATGGAAATGTAAATAAAAAACAGACTCCAAGAGTTTTGAAAGTGGAGTAATGTTCTCCTTTATGGACTTGTAACTGAAAGTTAACAAATGGTTTTTAACTGGCTATTGAAAAAACTTGCCCTTTTTTAATAACAGCTTCCTGTGTTGAGCAAAACCGTTTTTCAAAAACTGAAAAATGATAAAGTGATTAAATCGAGCGTGCTCGTTTTGTTCAGTGAAATTCATGCTGATATTAAGTTTTGCATAGGCCAAATTTTTTCAAGCCAGGTGGAATAGTTCAGGTGTGGCCTAAAACAGACCTTTGGCTTGATTCAAGAGGAAGAAGAAATCTAGGCTCAGCTGATCTAATGTTCTAGTTTCTGTTGGCTCTTGCCTAAAGCCAATGGCGGAAAAACTGCCCCCGCAGCTACCCTCTTGCGGAAAGGGGGCCCAAAATAATTTAGGCTCGTCAGAGGCGCCTAAAAATTTTAGAGACCTTTTTTTGGACGAAACAGGGCCCCATAAAAGGTCTAGCTGGGGGACCCAAAAATATTGTTACGCCACTGCAGAGGCTAGCGACATTTCTTCAAAAATGGCTGCTCTCCGCAGTGGCGTACCAACCGGGCCCGCTAGTTCCCTAGTTCCCTAATTCATTCTTCATGGGGGGCCCCAAGAAATTTTCTAAATCTATAACGGGGGCCCCACTTATTGAATCTGCGGGGGGGCCCCGAAAATATTGTTACGCCACTGGCACTCCGATACGCCATTATCCTTAAACATCGAGGAGACAATTAAATTTTTCACACCCTACACACGAAACTACTTTTCCTTTAATCGTCAATGGAGCGGATCGAAAGGTAAGAATTCACGTGAAGGAATGACGACAAAAAAACGAAAAGTTGTTCGATCTTTGAAATTGCTTGCCCGTTTCCAAGTCTCAAATTGATTTTACGTTAAGAGAATGATAAATTTCCGCCGGAAGAAATCATTTCATCAATAATATATACCCGTGCCAATTTTTTGTAAGACTCATAAGTGCCGGTTTCAGGTTCGGAATCCCCCATTCCTTCCTCCCTTCTACCCTTTTAAAAATTTACCAAACAACACGACATTGTTTTATTAATGATGAGCTTAAAATTGGTAAGATCAGGCTTAAGGGGCTTTTAGCTATTTCGAATTAATAAATAAAGTGGAAATGGGATGATGGTTGATTGAAAGATCAAAAGCAATATATCGCTTTAAGTAATCTTCTTGACGTTAACGATTTTCTTAAATTTAAGTGTCTTTCACTAACTTTTAACTTGGTACCTAATTTAGGAAGCGGGAAGTATGGCATTTACAATTGAAAGTTTTTAATAATCCTTGGGGAGTTCCGTTAAGGCAAAAAAAAAAAAAAAATTGGCACGGACGTAAAAAAAATTACAAATTAAATATTTTTCAAAAAAAATCTTATGTTTATAAATAGAGTAATTTTAGATTTTAATTAAATAATTAAGTCTGAAGTGAATATTTTTGTTTCGTGGCCATGAAAAACAAAGTTAGACATGTTGAGACTTGCGAGGATGCAACGATTTCATGAATGAAAAGTATTTATTATTATGATGCTTTGGCTGTGAATTTTTTAAGGACTATTATTTACCGTGATCCGGTCCTGAGTTCTGTCAGTTAAGACTATCTGCTTTTAATCTCTGGACTCTTTCAAATTGATATATGGGGTTTAACCAAATAGCCAAGTTATTGGAATTCGTTCGCGGTGTATCTTATGGATGTTGTGTAGTGTTATTAAATTGAATGCAGATATTTCACTTCGAAGTTTTGTTCCATTTTATAATAAAAGAGCATTGTTGAATGTATCTCGAAGTTATTGCTTGCTGGAACTATATTGCAGCATCAACATCCTGCCTATTTACAACCTTGAATTCCAGATTTTTAACTTTGATTCCAGGTTTTCTATTTGGGTTTTCTAATTTTTAAATTTTACTATTTACTTTCAATTTTATGCTTTATCGACCATATGTAGATAAAGCATTATTTTATCTTACTGTTCCAGTTTTCAGTTTCAATTTTTCAGTTTTACTGCTTGAGTCTTCAGTTTCAATTTTTTAATTTTACTGTTCGAGTTTTCAGTTTCAATTTTTCAGTTTTACTGTTCGAGTTTTCAGTTTCAATTTTTCAGTTTTAATTTTTCAGTTTTACTGTTCGAGTTTTCAGTTTCAATTTTTTCAATTTTACTGCTCGAGTTTTCAGTTTCAATTTTTCAATTTTACTGCTCGAGTTTTCAGTTTCAATTTTTCAATTTTACTGTTTGAGTTTGTAATGTCAATTTGACATTTTTTCTCTCTCGAGTTTGAATTTTATTTTTTCAATTCTATTGACTTTTCAATTTTTCCAAAACCAAAAAATTGAACACGTACTTTTAAAACATCATAGCGGGATATTGCCTAACGACCTCCACACGAGCAAGAAACCAGGAAATTACTGCCAGCTGATCGCCATGGTCAATATAAAACAGCACACTCTGCTTCACATTTTCTGCCGGTTTAGTTTACTGTCACTCTTCCGAGGTAAAGCAATGTCATTCCAAAATAAAATGTCATTTAACTGTTTACTTAAATCCTCCTTTTATTATTTTTGGATTCGTTTTAATTTTTCTCTAGGTTAAGTTCATTAATATTTTTTTCATCCACGTTTTTTATCTTTTAAAAAAAATTCCTTGCACAACATCGGAGTTAAACGACCTTTCCCAAAATCAATAACTATCAAAATTTTTTATATATTATTTTCAATAGGAAACAAAAATGTATAAACTTTTCTGTCTTGGAGAGAGTTTAGGAGGGGAGGGGAAGATTTTATCCTATAAGGTTAAAGTCCTTGAGTAACTTAAATCGTTTTCGGGAAGAGATGAAGCAGAAAAAATAATCCACCGATTTCATTTTATTTTACTCGTTCGAAAGTTCTGTATTCGAAACAATGTTTCTGAATTTCCATGAGATAAAAGTGATTTGGCACATGAAATGCATAAAGGAATGGAACGTTTCAAATTGTGTCACTATTTTGAAGACGTCATCGACCCACGAAATTTTTTTTTATAGTTGCAATTTAGAAAAAAAATAAAAACGTTTATTAAGATCGTTATTTCGAGTCGGTTTACAAATATTGTTTTCGAGATTAAAGGTGAAGGAATTAATATGATGTCCAAAAGCAATAGTAAGTTGTAGAGATGTAGAAGCCAGTGGCGTAGCAATACAAATCGGGGGGGTAGTTGAGGGAGTGAGTCATTCTTCAGGAACTAGCTTGGGCCCCTTGAAATAAGACCAGACAAATGTCAATCTTGTTTTACAAATTGAAATTTCAGTACTTCTTCAAATTCTACAACACTTGTTATTATAGTCTTTAAATGTCTTCTTTAGCCAACTCTACTTACTCGACATCTTTAACAATTCCCGACAAGACTGTTTATACTTATCACTAATATCTTTCACGAAAATTTCATTTTACATTTTGGCAAAGACATCAACTTGATGAAACCACCAGATTAAGGTGAAACTGCTGAAAGCATTACGTGATTTGATGCTAGTACTTTATACGGTATAGAAAATGACGTGGGGGCTTAGACGAGCGGCAAACTTGATTTTATACTTCTTTCATCGTCTTTGTTTATCTTTCAAATTTTTTTCTCAATAGCTTCCCTCGACAAGCATTTTTATTCCCCACTTCCGTTTCTACCTTCTTTGAATAAAAATTCTCAGAAAATTTATTACATTACTTAAAAAAACTGAAACTTCCCTTCTTCTTTTTTTTTATTATTATAAATAAATTAAACGTCAGTATAATTTGACGTAGTGATTCATACAACGTGTTACGGTAACTCACACGAGTTAAATAGTTAACATTTATCAAACGGTAATTTTCCAAGCAATTTTCTTTATATATTGCTTGATACTAATGGAATCATTATCGGCTTTAAAACGTCGAGAAGAAAAGGGTTGGGAATAATAAAAAAAAAAAAAAAGATTTCGAGAAACTGATCGACGTCTACATCGACAAATGATCGTCATTCGATTTCCGGCTTTGTTATCTTGACACCATACTGATTTCCTGTGCGGCGGAAACTACCGGTTTGAATTTTTTTTTTTTGCCTTGCAAGGCCACACGAAAATGTCCGGAGTAATTTAAGCTCTCCGATTCAATTTTGATATAAATGTCAAAATTGTAATGTTCTCGGGTCATTTTTAGGAGAAGTGCGTTCCTAAACTGATACATTTTCGAGCAAGGACGAATCCAGAGAGGAGGTCGGAGAAGGCCTCCCGGATCTCTGTTGCCACAAAAACTCAAAAACAAAAAATCCTCAGACTATAATCGATTATTGTTTCCCTTCTCATTCCTAAAATTTACATAGCCATTGTAAAAGATCACAAGAAGAAGATAAAAAAAAAGAAGTTGAAAAACAGTTATTGAAGCGAAAATTCAACATCACAACTTCACACTAAAAAATTTCATTAGCATTTTACACCACTAAGGAAATTCACTCCCAACATTTTTTTCCCCTAAAATCAATCCCAAACTTTCTATTTAACTTAAAACTCGCCTGGGGAATAATCTCTTTGGAAAGTTGAACAGATGAAAACCATACTATTAAAATTGAAGAGATAACAACGTATCGATTCCGAGATAATGCATTTAGAAAAGAAGCAAAGAGGGAGGGGAAAGATGACGAAATTTCCCTTTCGACATCAATTTTAAAGGAATTGTTTAAGAAAAGTCAATCGTTGCATCGATTTACCTCAAAACCGGAAAAACCCCCCAGTACCTGATCTTGTACAGCATCTTTAAAGTTAGTTTTCTTGTTTTGATAATCGTATTTAAACCCTAGCCATGGTTAGAAAACTTTTCCATCCTCTATCCTAAAAGCTCAAAACTTCTTCTGCCTCCTTTCTCTCTCTCTTTCGTTCGATTCGATTTCCTTACCTTTTTGCAAGTTTTATCGTTTGTTTTCGTCAGTGGCGTAAATGAATAAAGTTAGACAATGAGTGAAGTTTTAGGTGACAGCGAGAGGAGATATCTTAGTTTAAACCTGTCAAGCTTTCCCCTCTTTTAAAATAAAATAAACTAGAAAGTTTAACAGGTTAAATAAGTTATTCAAAGGAGGTACAATTTTTCTTAATGTTTGCCTTTTTTTTTATTTCCCAACTTTTTTTTTTTTTCGGTATCGAGCGAGCGTTTCGCTTCAGCTTTGTTAAAATTAGCATGATAATCATGGCGATAATAAACGCGGAAGTGTCCATTATGCTTAAATTGGCTGATGCGTTTACATATCAGAGTGTATAAAAATTCATAAAAGCTTCTCTTGTTACATTCTCCCTTACGTATTTTTTTTAACCGAGGTATCGCTCGAGGCTGCAACCCGGTTTATATCTAGCGTAACGCAATTTTCAGCTTTAATGCTAACGTTATACAAAATTTCGCCCTGTAAATTTTTAATTTGGGGGAAAAAATGCGTTAGCATAATTCTGCTTTGTGTATAGTGCGTTTGAAACAACCCGGTGGAGGCAGAGTTGAGAGAGGGGTCAAATCGATACGATATTGTCACAGGATTATTGACTGACCGTTCCTCCCTCCGGAAACATTTATACGGGTTGGGAATCGCTGTGATTTTGAACCGTGCGAAGTGTGTATTTGTAAAGTATATCGTTAAATCGACAGGATTGGACAAGAAAACTAGGGGAATAGCAGTCCGGGAAGGACTACTCACTTTCTCGCTTAGTCGGGGTATAGCTTCATTCGATTAAGGCACCATTGGGGACTAGCGAGGTCGGGGGTGACTTTAAATCAGGAAATGGACAGAAAATTTAAAATCCCCGGCCATATTTTAGTCGAAATTGAGTCCCATGTCGGCCCTAGCGGTAAAACTTAAAAATTTTCGGTTTTTCCGGATTTTCCGGGGAAAGCGATTTTTCACGGAAAATGCCAAAGTTCTAAACTTGGCAGGGTTGCCTTCAAATCACAAAATAAACCGAAAATTTGAAATCCCCGACCATTTTTCAATTGAAGTCGAGTCCCATGTCGCCCCTGACGGTAAAACTTAAAAATTTTCGGTTTTTCCGGATTTTCCGGGGAGGGCGATTTTTCACGGAAAAATGCCAAAGGGAAAAGTTGTTCCTTACGCAGTCAGGTATCTCCACACAAAAAAATGAAAAAAATCGTTAGAGCCGTTTTCGAGAAAATCCCCGAAAATTCTGAATTTGGCCTTATTTGGCCCTGCCAAACCCGTAAATTTGGCCGGGTGGCCTTGATGATGGAATAACAGTTTTCCCTCTTCTTGAGGAAGGCGGTTGCCAATTTTCGTTGCGCTGGTTCTTTCGGTTCCGGGAACACAGGCAAAAAACGAAAGTGCACGAACAGACGAACGGACGGACGGAAGCCCAAAAACCATTTTTCCGGTCATTTCTCGCCATTTCACGGCAAAATATGCAGTTTGGCGAAATTTCATTTTCGACACGACCGCAATACTTCCTCACTCTAGGGAGCTCGAAAGTAAAAAAACTAGCTGGAGAAACTTCTATACTCCTAATTTTTCCCGTATCTTCCTTGGCAAATAATTAACAACCCACAAGTCAAATCCAAATTGAACTCGATTTATCAGATTCTCTAAACATGTCAGCATGACACATGAGCCACATTAATTTAACGCATAACGCTAATTTGAATCTACTTAAGATCATACGATCTTTAAATTACTATCAATTACAATAAGATAACAGACTGGAGAACCTGCTTGCTCTATTTTCACTAAGCAAGTCAATTATCCTTCATTCTTAGCAGCCCCATTGACACACAGCCTCCTAACTACCATTTCTGTCACTTGAGATGACGGCCGTAGGACATTTGAAACGCGTCACCTGCTTTTATATCAATATCACCTTCAATCTACATTTTCTCGAGGCTAAAACATTAACAAAACCACGAAATTTTATTTTTCCAGAGGAACGAAATCATGCGAAATGTATTCCAGTTTTAATCCTTTTTAAATATTATTCGAGTAGCCATTACCATTCTTTTGACAACCGGTAAAATAACACACAAGCATATCCCTTTTATTTTTCGATTCGAGAATATTACCTCTCTCGAATCGTTTCAATTTAAATTTATGTTTTGTTCTCTCTCTCTCCTTCCCCCTCTCATATTCCATCGTTGTTTACAATGTATCATAAAAAATTTTTCGTGGGGAGACTAAACAGAGGTTATACAATCTTTTTTTTTTCTCCTTCCGTATTAATATTCTTTTTACTTTTTATAGGTTTTAAAATTGAAAATATCTGCTCGGAATAAATTTTTTTTAATATCCTCGTTGGATTTCTGACAGATGTTCTTATCGGAATAATTTTATACGCGTTCTTTTTTTTTTTTTCGCCCCCCAAAATACAAACCTCATCGTAGAATTTTTTTTTTTTTTTTGATACAATCCGGTATATGCCAAACGCACCTGCCATAAAATACTGACGTGAAAGAATGCCAAGCCAGCGAGATTACAATATGAACGGATGGACATCTTTTCATTTCCTTTACCCCGCTTTTCCCTCTCTCGAATTTAATGTCGTCGCAAAACGTCGCATCAGACTGCTGACAGGGTTATTTTTTCCGTCTCTCTTTTTTTTTTCACTCGCTTCAGTCTTCTAAAGGTTTTAAAAAGAAATTTTTCCGAGATGCCATATGCATCAATCTTACCTGTCATTCAAAAAAAGTGACAGATAAAATAAAATTAAAAACAAGTTTTCATTTACTGGCGGGATAGACGATTTTGATTGTAGTCGATCAATTGAATCGCTTAGCTTTTTTTTGTCAGGTTAAGAATTATTATTAGCTTTATGAATTTCGTTAAGGCAATGACACTGTTTAATAGTAAAGAGCGGGATAGCAGTCCGGGAAGGATCACTCACTTTCTCACTCTGTCGGAATATAGCTTCGTTCGATTAAGGCATCATTGGAGACTTTATTAGAAACAAAGTTGAGAAGGGGGGTGGGGGGTTGGCTTGAAATCCAAAAATGCCCCGGATTTTTAAAATCCTCGACAATTAATTAGTCGAAATCGAGTCATATAAAAGCTGTCCGTAAAACTTCGAAATTTTCGGTTTTTTTAGATTTTTGGGGGAGAGCAAATTTGAACGAAAAGTTGTTCCTAATAGAGTCAGGTATCTTCACACAAAAAATAAGAAAAATCGTTAGAGCGGTTTTCAAAAAAATCTTTGAAAATTCATGCTTTGATCTTTTTACTTTCGAGCGATCGCGAAGCAGAGTGACGAAAGTATTGCCGTACCCTGAAAATCGAAAATCCTTATTCTTGCGAATATCAAGATGAAAATTACATAGAACTTCATAAAATCAAATTCTGAGATGATGTCTGTCCGCCGCGTCCGCCGCGTCCGCCGCGTACGCCGCGCTCGATATCTCCGCCAATACGCAACGGATCGAAAAAATTTTTCACACACGTATTCTTCGTCGAAAAATAAGAGGGGGTCTTCTTTTCTTTTTTCGAAATTCGAAAAATTATGGAAATGGCGAATATTTGAACTTTGAAATTTTGGCCTGTCTCTTTGCGACATAGCTCGGGCAAACCACAACGGATTGTGATAATTTTGCGTGGGATGAAGGAGCATTGTGCAAGGGTTAACTGTTTAAAATTTCAGAACAATCGGTGGATGGGTTCACAAATTACAATCAAAGACCTGTTTATAAACACCAAACCAAGATGGCTGCCGTGTTGACATCACTATTTACAAGATAGTGGGCTGTAATGACGTCTTCATTTCGACTTTAAATAATTCGATGAGATGTTCTTTGACGTAATTTTTAAGGAGGAAGGAGTTTAAATTTCAAAAAACGAAAGCCAGAACTGTCAAAGCTTAGTTTATGAAAAATTTCAGGGTGCCATTTTTTGAAGTTATTTTTGAAGGGAAATGAGTCAAAATTTCGAAAGTTTAGACTCTAAAGCACCACGAAAGCTTAGACTCAATTAAAATAATAAATCCCCTTTCTCCATTTTTAAAATTCGCGAGAAAGTTATATGGGGTGCGAAGCACCCCAAATCCCATTCCTCTTGTTTGGTCCTGCCAAAGCTGTAAACTTAACAAGGTGGCCTTCAAAAATGAATTGAAAAGAAATTCCCGACCATTTTCCAACCGAAGTCAAGTCCCATGTCGGCGCTGTCGGTAAAACTTCAAAATTTTCTGTTTTTCCGGATTTTCTGGGGAGGGCAATTTTTACGGAAAAATGCCGAAAGTTGTTCCTAATGGGGTCAGGAATTGCCACACAAAAATTGAAAAAAATTGTTAGAGCCGTTTTCGAGAAAATCCTCGAAAACTCTAAATTTGGCCTTATTAGGGCCCTGCCAAAGCTCTAAATTTTACCATATGGCCTTGACTGTGGAAAAACAGTTTTCCCCTTGCCTGATGAAGGCGGTTGCCAATTTTCGTTGCGCTGGCTCATTCGGTTTCGAACAGTCGAAAAACCAAAGTACACGAACCAACGGACGGACGGACGTCAACCCGAAAACCATTTTTTCGGCTATTTTTCGCTATTTCATGGCAGAATACGCAGTACTTCCTCACTCCCGCAATACTTCCTCACTACTCTAGGAAGCTCGAAAGTAAAAATCAAAACCCCCAATTCGTGCTTCAGCGCCAATGCTTTTTCCCAATATGCTAAAATATTGAGGGAAAAGTCCACTTGAAAGGACGATTATGGTTCGTGGTAATATGGACGTATTAAGCAGTCTATTTGAGTTACTGGCCCAAAATCTTAGATGGGCTTATTTGGGCTCCGAGTTTTCCTTTTTAAAATGTTTTAATTTTTCTTGCTGACTATCGCGAACTGAAGTTCTTCCAACTAGCCGACTGATCTTAGCTTAGATTACTAAAATCATGGTCACATTTTTTCATACTACCTTGGCTACGCCCTTTGATCAGCTGGCTAAAAAGCCATACAAGCAAATACTTTTACTGCATTTCCACTTCTAATTAAGAAATAATCCGCGACCAAGCAAAAATATTACATCCTCGTCTCATTTTCTCTTATTTTCCCAGGACACCACTTCCTTCTTTCTCCAAAATATTCTGAAGAGCTATTACAAAGCGTTAATACCGGACATTCAACCCCAGGGGCGGTAATGTCACATTAATCCCTCAAGGAACCCTGACAGAAAGAGAATGCCAAATTAGCCCGACGAGCAGTTGTGTTCACTGAATCCGAGACACATTACATCTCTCCCCCAACTCGTATAACAAGGAAACTAACATTTCACCTACAAATCCACTAATGCATTTCACAAATAAAGTTCCCGCGCGCAGCACTTTTCAAGGCAGATTAATTTATTTAATTCAATGAATAAATTTTAAAGGCAAACTCAAGGACGAAGAGAAGAAACTTCTTCCTCGAGATCAAAACTCTTGTTAAAATAAACAAAAGATATACCCGAGTCTATTAAGCATTATCCGTAAACAGTCGTTTCTCTTTTGCCCCCCATCTCCCCCCCAATTCGAGGTTTGTTTAAATTCATAGAGAAGGAAAACCGGGAGAGAGAGAGCTAGGGGATGAACAAGGATGATGATGAATTTAACTGAATGTAAATCCTTGGACATCTACTGCTTACTCAGGGACACAATTCATTTGCTAAAACTTTCAACAAGTGAAAACTCTCTCCTAATGGTCCTTTGCCTCGCTTACAGTAAATTGGGTGGAATTCTCTTTAATTGGGTGGTGCCTTTTCTTTGTTTATCCCCAAGACCAAAATTAATTTAACGTCGGTGGAGAGTTGGTGGGGACGTTGCAGTTGCCAACGGGCGTCAAACAAAAATCCTGTCATTTGAGTAAAATTTTGAGAATGCACGACAAGGGGAAACTTTAACCCCGTTTATCGCGCGGTTCCTTTTAAATTCAGTTTCTCGGCTAATTATACTAATAAGGCGAGACAATTAAGTTCTTCTTAAAAACCCGTAATCGCTTCCTAACCCCTTTTATAATCTAAAATTTCGAAACAGATTGTAACGAAACTTTGTGTCGAAAATTTTCCCCGAGAGTTGACAAGTTTCGCTTTCCTTTTTAAGAACCCAAAAAACTTATTTTAAATCTTAATCCCTTTTTTTTTAAAATCTCGGGCCTTTTTCAAACTGCTAAAATATCGAAACTTCTTTTTATTTTTTATTAACTTCCTGGAAATTACAGCAAATCAGGGTGGAAAAAATTGGAAAATTAAAATCTGGCCAGATGGTCCCTTTTTTTTAATAACAACGAAACTTTCAAATAATAAACACATTAGGGCGTGCTTTAGGCCATAAAAAAAGTTTTAAAGCCTGAGGAAAAAGGGATTGGATTTACTTTTTACGTGAGGATACATCCAAGCTCCGATTTTCATGTTTTAACCTTTCCCAGACCTTTCCAGATTGGTCTGATCGTGATAAATTATTCATCCGTTTTCTAGTTTTATAGAATAACAAATTCGACTGCTTAAAAATCTGCTTACTATTCCAGATTAAATCTATTTGGATCATTTTCGCTCGCCGGTAACAAAAAAGAACCCTTTCGTTTAAAAAAATATGAGAAAGCTAGATTTAAGTTTGAAATTATGTCTTTGAGAGAAAGAAAATTGACAGGTAAAATAGATTTAGTTGTATTTTCTATCTGGGATCTGTCAGTATGTCATTCAATATATTATAAATCTCTAAAACGTTTTCTAAGACATAGAAACAATTCTCAGGTGACAATATTTTGCGGGATCTCCGGATCTTTTCTGCTATTATAGAAAAATCAAGGAAGAAAGATATGTGAGATTCGTTTTTTGTTTTTGCAGTAAAAAACACAACAAACGGCTAAAAAATTATTATGTTAAGAGTTCGGCTTCCCCTGCTTAAGATGAGCTTAGAAGTCAAGAAAAGGGAGGAGGAGGTAAGCCAGAGTGTATTATCTTTTTTATGAAATTTAACAAAATTAAATAAAAAGTTTTCAAAATTTCCTTCCAAGCAAATTTTTTCAAAGCTTCCTTTCGAGCAATTTTTTCAAAACTTCCTTTCGAGCAATTTTTTTCAAAACTTCCTTTTGAGCAAATTTTTTTCTTCAAGACTTCCTTTCAAGCAATTTTTTTCAAAACTTCCTTTCGAGCAATTTTTTTCAAAACTTCCTTTCGAGCAATTTTTTTTCAAAATTTCCTTTCGAGCAATTTTTTTTCAAAATTTCCTTTCGAGCAATTTTTTTTCAAAATTTCCTTTCGAACAATTTTTTTTCAAAATTTCCTTTCGAGCAATTTTTTTCAAAATTACCTTTCGAACAATTTTTTTCAAAATTACCTTTCGAACAATTTTTTTCAAAATTTCCTTTCCAGCAATTTTTTTAAAATTTCCTTTCCAGCAATTTTTTTAAAATTTTCTATTTTTTTTAAAATTTTCTATTTTTTCCAAAATTTTCTATTTTTTCCAAAATTTTCTATTTTTTCCAAAATTTTCTATTTTTTCCAAAATTTTCTATTTTTTCCAAAATTTTCTATTTTTTCCAAAATTTTCTATTTTTTCCAAAATTTTCTATTTTTTCCAAAATTTTCTATTTTTTCCAAAATTTTCTATTTTTTCCAAAATTTTCTATTTTTTCCAAAATTTTCTATTTTTTCCAAAATTTTCTATTTTTTCCAAAATTTTCTATTTTTTCCAAAATTTTCTATTTTTTCCAAAATTTTCTATTTTTTCCAAAATTTTCTATTTTTTCCAAAATTTTCTATTTTTTCCAAAATTTTCTATTTTTTCCAAAATTTTCTATTTTTTCCAAAATTTGCTTTCGAGCAATTTTTCCCAAAACTTCCTTTTGAGCAATTTTTCCCAAAATTTGCTTTCGAGCAATTTTTCCCAAAACTTCCTTTTGAGCAATTTTTCCCAAAACTTCCTTTTGAGCAATTTTTCCCAAAATTTCCTTTCGAGCAATTTTTTTCAAAATTTCCTTTCGAGCAATTTTTTTCAATATTCCTGTCCAACAAAATTCTCCACAAATTTAAATAAATTTCTCTTGTCAAACAAAGGTTACATAAAATTTTCATTCAGAAAAATTCTAATAAAAAAATATTTTGCTCAATATCTACTGCTCCAGCAATCATTCCGAAAATCTCCAAGTTGCTTTGCTTAACGCCTCTAACAAGAGAACGTGGCATGGCTAAAATCTTTGTTTTGCCGTAAAACTACTCTTGCTTCATGTTTTCCTTTACTCCCACTGAAAAATCCCAATAAAGAAATCAACAACTCGCCATTTTGACAGAATCTAATTATCGAACATCACTCCTAATGACAGACCGCAAAAAGACATTCTATTTACCTTGAAATAAACATGCAAGAGCTTTTCGAAAGCTCTCATAACAAATGGAAATATTAGATGAACCACTCGACCTTTTCCCATCCTTCTCTCAACATGCCCGTGCATTGAGTCCGAACCCTGCATATCTACCTCTCCTTTTATCTCCACATTTTATCAGATTTATGTCTTTAAAATATGTTAACCCAATTTATTATATGAAACACGAATGTGTATGGTGGAATCATTTCGTTATATGGAGACTGTCAAAAGATAAAAAGGAATCACTGTGGCGTATCCGGTATAAAACTAATGTTTAAGTAAGCTTTTCTAACAAGGAAAACTGGCATTTCATACATTGACTGTGTGCTTCGTTCCGATTTATTATTAAATTTCGGAAATACGTATCGGGAATTTTTTTTCATTATTACTTTTACAAAAATTTTCAAAACAGGCACGAACCTGAAAGTTTTTCAATAAAACCCAATAAAAGAAGAAAAAAATTTCATTACCTTTAACTTCATCGAAAATTCTAACCCGAAAAAAAAGCGTTCCCCCATTTACTTTTCCTCATCGGTTGGCATCAGTTTAGACGTATGAGCAAGTCAAGCTAGACGGTAAAAGAAAAATCCCGGGAAAAGAGAAGGAATCAAAATCAAAATCGAACAAAAAAAAGTTTTCCACTTTTCAATGTTTGAAATGAAAAGTTTGAATCTGGAAAATTGAAATAATACTTTCCAGCGGAAAATCTCGTGATGTTGATTCAAGTAGGAAAATAAGAAAACTAAACAAGTGAAAAGGAAAACAGTGGCGTTCTGTCCTATTTTTTTTACCCCCTTCTCTTTTCTCTTAATGAAACTCGGACGGTTTTCATAACGGCTCGGGTCGTTTGTTATAATGAATGAAAAAATATGGTTCCGGAGGCCATTTTGAAAGCGAAACCCTTTCCCTAAACTTAAGGTGCTTTTAGTAAAATATGTAATGGCGCACCAGCGACGACGACATTCTTCCCATAGGGTCCAGAATCAATTTTCGGAAAAACTAACAAATGGTTCGAGAGTTCTGTTTGAAATTGCATGTCATGCCTTTCCAGTCTCAATAATTTTCTTATCTGAGTAATAAATCTTGCCAGAGAACCATTAGTCTTATTTTTTGTCAAAAAAAAACATTAAAAACTGTTAAGGGCTAAATCCGAGCTGTTTTCGATTGCTGGATTCTTTTTTCACCCTTTCCCCACATCCGAATCTTTTGAGCAGTTGCATAGAGGGAGACAAACGGTTTGGACAATAGAAAGCAAAACTTTTAGAGCATTTGCTTAGTGAGTTGAATCCGTTAAGATAAGTTGCAGTGATTTGCGCAATGTTCGCTTAATGTTGCGCAAATATTGCGTAAGATTGTGTGAAGATTGCGTACTATTGGGCAATATTGCGTAATATTGAACAATATTGAGCAATATTGCGTAATATTGAGCAATATTGCGTAATTTTGTGTAAAGATTAAGCAACGTTTGCACAATCTTGCAAAATATTGCATTGCACGTGGAAATCGAAATAACTTCCAGTATACGTGATTTGAAGGAGTTATGAATGTTTAGGATTTCTTCCTCTTTCTCTCTCGTTCGACATTTGCAGGATTGGGAAATCTACTGCAGTATCGCAGATTTTCCTCAATCCGGCTCGATTCTGGCATCTGAGCTCTAATTAGGCATCCATAATCGGCCCGCGTCATTAAAAAAAATGATTCTCCTGTCGTCGGTGAAAGCGACTATTTAAAAAACATAGACCACAATTAATTATCCGGTATTTGCCAAACCTCTTACTTTTCAGCACTCGCCAACTCTAATTCTTTTTACAATTTCCAAAAATGCAAATTTTTACTCTCAGAATCGCTACTGTTGCAAAGGGAAACCTCGATCAACTTATTGAAAACTTGCAACAGGTGGAAAACCGAAGGGAACTTTGAAAATAGCTGCACATTTTCAAAGACCGTCTTTCATCAATTTAGTCCGAAGTCTTTTGTTCAAAAAAAAAATATCCTCTTACCCTTTTTTTCCCATCCTTTTGTATTCGGGAATCAGGTACTCGATAAGATTAAAAACGACGTTTTTATAAGAAAATAAAAAACCATTCATTGGAGGGATTTAAAGGGAATTCCCGGGGAAGCAAAAAAAAAAGGGGGGGAAAAAATATGTCTCGTGATTATGGACGGGAGAGACGGAAGGAGTCGAAGCTATGAAGTAAAATGGGTTAAAGACGTTATTATAACCAGTAAATGAGAAACGGTTAAATTTATTGAAGCGTCTAGCGGAAATTATAAGATGACAAAACGTCAGCTGCCATATTGGGCTAATAAGATTTCCGGAATAAATGCCAGTCAGTTTCATTGCAAATATGGGGAAGGATTAAGGGAATGGTCGCTGTGATCTCGGGTCGCGATTAAAATAATTTGTGAAATGAAAATAAAAACTTTTTTTGTGTGGGAAGTAAAGATAGCTTTGTAAGGATTAACATGATGTGCTGTATTGCTGTAAAGATTAAACAATTAATCGGTGTAATTTTTTTGTTGCTGTGGTTGCCGGAATGTGGCGGAAACTGTATTCCTAAAAAAATATCTTGCTGTAAAATTCAGGATCTCCAAAATTCTTTCCTCGACTGAAACTTCTTAATATTTTCTGCAAATATTTTTTCGCAACCGTTTAGTACTTCAATAAAAACGTTCATAGTTATTTTGAATTACAAAACCCTTCAAGAATTATAATTAAAATCGATAATAACTTCAAGACATAAAGCGTAAAAAACCAATAACGTCTATTTAAAATTTCAAAGACTTACTTATTAAATATTAACGTTAATATCCTCTTGCAATGTAATTAAACGTGGGCGGAATAATAGGGAAAATTTTTATTTAAATTAGCTTTTAAACTTAGTTCAAGGATTTTCTTTTTCGGAGTGTGAGAAAAACATCCCGAGATAAACCCTTGACAAATCCAATTTAAAAAAATTACTAAAACGAAATGTACCCGTGAATATGCTACGGGAGGCGGGGAGCGAAAAAAAAAAAGGTCCAGGAAAATTGAATATCGACAAAAAACAGATGGAAAATCATTGAATGAGGAATGATGAAAGTGGTATAATAAAATTCGAGAGCTGAAATATTGTGTAACAATGAAACTGGTGGAACAAACTGCCGGGTTTACATTCCAGAGTTCTCGAAAGCTGCCTTTGTTTCTGACGGGGCGGTTTTCTCAACGTTAACCGATCCCTCTTTTGTTTTTACTCCATCATAATCACAATTTAAAGTGTCTCGGTAAAAAGGTTCTAACGCAGGTTTAAAACGGGGAAACGTTAATCGGACTTTAAGCCTCGTCTTTGATGTGAAAGGAGAGAAAAAAAAAGTAAAGAAGCGAGAAAATAGTCCATGAATCAATAACTAAAATTCCGCACGAATTCCTTGTGAAAAGTTAAAATTGTGAAAACCCTTCGTTAATCAAACATCCTCATTTTTCAACATTTTCGACGGTTACATTAATTTTCCTTTGGAGCCGTAAATATTTACCTTATTAGATCGAACGTTGAAAAGGTTCCCCTTATTAATATAAACCCCGTTTCCTGTTTTTGAAATTGATGAAAACTTGTCGCTAAAGGTTTGAAAAATTTTAGAAAATGAAAGATTTAATTTTAATTTAATTATAAATAAGATTATGGTGATTTTAGGGGTATTTTTAATTAAAAGCGCTTTGGGAGCGCTGGACTCGAAGCTTTTAACCGGACCTGGCAAAAACAGTCTCAAAGGATGACGAGGCCAAAGGAGAATCTCATGGTATAAGAGTCTGTACACTAGTGTGGCAAAAATTATGAGTCCCTTTTTTGTTCAACAGCCTAAAAAACTCAAAGTCATTTTAAAAATCTCCCAAAATAAGATGATTCTTCGCCCAGGCTCACTAAAGGCCCAAGCTAGTCACAAAGGAGCAAGAACAGGGCAAAATCATGACATTTTGAGAGGTAAAAAATTTAGGATAAGCCCATTAGAGCCTCTTGAACTCCCCATTTCCCATTTTTAGAAGCCTATTCAACTCGAACCGTCATCTTACCTAAAACTCTATTTCTTTTATCAATATAATCATTCACCTTAAATATTTTCAACTAAAAAAATTCTTAAATAAATTTTAGCACCCTCTGCTAGGGTCGCCTATGTTTCAAATATTTTTCAAATCAAATTCACGGCATTGAAATTTTTTCGATCAAAAAAAAAGCCAGGGAAAGTAAACAGGATTCTCATTCTGTAAAAGACAGGTCAATTTCTAACAACGGATGCCATTATTTGAGAAGTTAACCGTCCGTCAAGCTTTCAGCAAGATTCAAGGAAGTTTGGCTAAACTTTACCACCGACTGTCTCGTTAGTCCCTTTTCCGTTCTTTAATTTATAACTCTTTTTCATATAAAAAAAAAAATGATGGTAATAAGAAACGGTTTTCTTCCTATTATAATCAATATTGGGGGATTTTAAATTTACAAAATTCGATCCCTTTAATTCTAAAACCTTTTCTCTTTACTTGAAAATTCATTGTTTGGATTTTCAAAAAACAAAAGAGTCAAAAAAAATTTAAATAAAAGTTTAGAAAACCCGTATTTCGATATATGATTTTCACCTGGTTTGTTTTAAATGGAAAATGAGATAGAACAAATAACAGAGTTAAAAGAGAATATTTGAAAAAGCTGTAAACACAAAGTTGTATCACAAAGAAACCTACTTCCTCTCTTGTAAGCCTTATATTTAGGTTCTTATTTACTAAAAAGCAGTATGCTTTTTGCCGTAATAAATTATTTATTGTTGTATACAATGAAAAGTGAAATGGTTTCTATTTTCGGGAAGTTTTTATTAAAATTTATTTTTTGAAAAAAGAAAAATAGATTAAAATAGGTCTGCACATCAAAGATAAACTGACGAATTTGAATGGCTGCTCAACATGTTCTTGAGAATTGGGACAAGAACCGTCCAAACTGACAAGCCTTGCTCCCCAAGAAGACTTCCTTCAACCATCCCTCGATTTTCTCTTTTACTATCAAGAGCAAGAAGTGATATTTCTCATTACTTAACACACTCTCTCTCTCTCTCTTTCTCTCTCTCTCTCTGATGGCTCTACAGGACTTGGAGTCCTACTGCCGCAGTTACCGCCGCCTTCCATTCGCCTCGATTGAGAGCCACCCTCTGCCAATCTTCTACCCCAAGGCGTTGGGCATCCTCCCTTACGTTGTCCGACCACCGTTTCCTAGGCCGCCCCGTCGGTCGCACAGCATTCACCCTCCCATTCATCGCTGTGACAATAGCCCGCTCTGCCGGCGCTCGCACCACATGACCTGCCCACTGCAACCGCCGTGATTTCACGACGCTCGTTATCCACGACTACTCAGTGAGGTTTCGGACATCGCGGTTGCTACGTTGTCGCGGCTGACCGAGCGCGGGGTCCCATATTGGGCCTAGGATACACCGCAGGACACGATTTACGAACACGAGAAGGCGATTCTGGTCTCCGGAATTCTGGTCACCGTAAGACTTCACTACTTAACTCCATTACTTAACACTAGAGACCCTAAATTAAAAGAGACAGGCTGTCAAGTCATTACAAAAATTCAACGCATATCAGGTATCGAGTGGACACTTCGATGAGTCGTCTGCTACATAGGGGCACGCCATTTTGAAAACTGGAAGCTACCGAGATCTCGAATTTGGTGGCCGCCATTTTCAAATTGAAGAATCTGCCAATCGCGATGTTCGCTTTTCAATTCGAGGATGGCGCCAGTCAAATTCAAGATCATGGCAGCTTACAGTTTTCAAAATGGCGTACCCCTATGTAGCAGACGACTCATCGAAGTGTCCACTCCCTATTAGGCTCCCTGCTCAAAAGCCACCAATTTCTTGATTTGGCCGATTCGCCAGCCCTTCTTGCATATTGTAGATTATTGAACACCAATAGTTCACTCTAAAATTTCTCCATCTGACACTCAATTAATAATCGAACGAACTTTAATAAAGTCGAGATTTAATCCAATAATACCCTGATCGTTTGACTATAACATTTGAACTTCGAATCTCTCGATATTCACATCCTCATATTTTAAACGATTTACCCAAACACACGCACTTTTCCCAAATAAAACGTTTTCATCGAACGACTAATTTTATAAAATTGATATTTTCATTTAAAATGAAATGAGTAAACATTTGCATAAGATCATTTCGCTTGATCCCCGTTGCTATTCCAATGTTACCCATAAAATTTCCCGTGGGGTCTGCTCCGATGCGGTTTTTACTATCAACTTTTCAAATTTGAATCCGGGCATCAGATTGCTATTGGGGAGGGGAAGAAAAACATCATGAAAAGCAATCAAAGTTCAGAAAATTTCAAATCCGCCCAAACGTGATCGGAGTGCAAAGAAACAAAAAAAAAAAAATTGTGCAAGTCAAGGAATCCCTTTGACACTTTCTGCGGTTTTTCCCCTTTTCCCGTAAGTCGGATCAGGAAGTTATAATCAAAGAAATGTAATGAGGATTCATGGTCGTCGAGGCATACGAAAGGAAATCGTTGTCGTTTGCCGCCATCCGCGAAACTCGACTTCGTTTTTACATTGAATAGCTGAAAGAACGTAACGTAACGTAAAAAATTTAGTTTCACGGTAGGAGAAATGAGTTAATAGGGAACTGGGAAATATATAAGGAAAAAGGGAAAAGGAGAAAGAAGAAACGCGGATGTGGAAATCTTCTGGAGTCAACTCATCTACATCACGACGACCAAGTTAAGTACCAACAGCGTGTGACGTCATAACTTTTCTAAGTTTTGGTGATGTTAATAAACTTTTCCGGGAAAAACAGGAGGGAAACCGTTTTAACGTTTCTTTTCTAATAATATTTAGCTGCGATGTGGTAGGGTTATTATATTCTTTTTTTGTGTGTAATTATTTGAGAAAGGATAACGTTTGTTCCTGGGGAAAAATGCAGAACATCAAAACGAATTCCATTTATACATCTTTTTTTTTTTTTTAATGGCCTTTTCAACAACCTTTTTTCGTTGTTTCACATAATTTTTTATGATCTTGGCGTTTTAGTGTCGTAAATTTTTTTTAAGAGTAAAATACTATGTTTACTAAAAGTGTTTCATTTGATGTGCGATTGTGGAAGAGATGGCAGGTAGCTGGAGGGGAATTCGACAGCCATTCAGATGTGGCTTCACTTAGAGGGACTAGAGGAGTCTAGTATTGAAGGTCTTGAAAACCAAGCGAATTGAAGAAAAAGTTAGGTAATCGCGCCAATCAGAAAACTACATGGCTGCAAGTTGGCGACTCTGATCATAGTCTCTCCAGCTTTACCGCAACGTTCACCACATTTTATGGATAGATCTAATGAGCCCTTCGCTGCTAGATACGGAATCGCCATTTGCAATTCTGGAAGCTGCCATGTAGTCAAACTGAGGGGCCGCAGTGATCTCGAAGAGGGAGTCGCCATGATCGCTAATATTTGGCTTATAAAACAAACATGGCAACTCTCTTTTCGAGATCATTGTGGCACTTCAGTTTGACAACATATCCAGAATTGCAAATGGCGATCCCGTCTGTGGCAGATAACACTCACTATTAGGCTCCCTAGATAATCTATAACTTTACAGGGTCTGAGGTCATTATGCCAATCACAAATCAATATTCAGCTCATTCAGCTTCTTCCAGTTCATTTCCTCAAATAACCAAGAAGGTGGCTGACAGCTGAGATCTAACTAAAGAAACCTTTGAAGAAGGATAAACTTTTAGCGGTGGGATCTCCCACCTTGCGACCGCTGGCAGTCTAGTTCTAGGAGTGGACGGCTATAGGTTGGAAGAAGAAGAAGACCAAACGAAGCCGATATTTTTTAAAAGGTCTGAGACACGTGGGGTGTCACACCAATACCTCTCTAATCATCAGCTTTATATCTTAAGTCTTCGGATCGATAAAAAGAGAAGTACCAAGAAACTGAATTCCTCGGACAAGATGGTAATTCTTTGTTAAGATGACAGGTGTCTCAGTCTTGGCTACGAAATGTCTGTTTCCTTCTGCGCGCGCCTATTAATAGTCACGAAAATTGGAAGGAGATACATTGTGCAGAAGGAAAATCTCTTGGTTCAAAGATGGTCACGAAGGTCAGTCAAATCTTAAAGAATCTGCATTATGCGTGTGTATACAATGCCATTAGGGTAACCGGTGAGGCATGTTTTGTCTTGCTCAAGGAATGGCGTCCTTGCCCTGTGGTGAGCTCCCTTCTCAGGGTTATGAGTTAGTGGAGGGCAGCAGCTTCGCTAATACTGACCTAGAACTGAAGATGGTAGTAATCGGCAAGGCCTAGGCTGAGATACCGGGAGGCAGAGTCGGATCAATGGCATAGCTCCCGTACTGCTATGTGGAAGATTATGGAAAGTCACTACATTATTTGATATTCCTTGTAAAATCATCAATGATTGGCCATGATGATCGCCAATGTCCGACGAGGAGCGGGCATTTAAGGAAGAAGATACAATGTTATGGCACACACACGTGCCACAGACCATTCACTTTAGCCAAGACGTTGGACGAAGAAAATTCGACCGACAAGACTTCAAAGACGAGAACTCCTAACTCGATTCTAAAATAGAACCCACACCTCATTCTTAAGTCAAAACACGAAAACAAAACGCTCTATATCCAACAGTGGCATAAGGAAAACCTGAAACAGTTTCATTCGATTAAGGTAATGCTCATCAAGCTCGCAAAATCTACCTCCAAGTACCCGAAACGTAAAAAGATGAATCGGAATATTCAATTTCCCAGTAAAAACCGTTTCGGTTTACGAAAACAATCAACTTGATAAATTCTACAAGTTCATAACTTTCGATCGATACATCCCAACGTGAAAAGCGTTCGCCCCATACTCACTAATCATCAAAACCGGGATTCAACTTAAGACTTCAAAAAGATGCACCTGTTTGCAGGTGTGAAAATTTTAAGAAACTCGGAGCTTTTAACGGATATTTAACGGTAAACAAGATCTCTTCATGCGTTTTTAAATCCCGCGTTATTTTTTTAACCTAAAAAGAATGTGATCGATGTATTGATTATACGGGAGAACGGTTCATCTCTTTGAAATACGCGCCGGGAAAACTTCGGGTGATTCTGCTTAGCTTACGTGGAAATCCAACCGCTTTGAATTTCGAATTTGAAGAAATTTAAGTTGACAGGATTTTAAACCCGATTTAAAATCATGCACCGGTTTTTATTCGGATCCATTCATATGCTCCCGAGAATTTCAAAATGCGCTCATACAATATGTATGGCCTTTATATAAGCCACGTTGAAGCTACACAGCATCGCTTTATGTTAGAGACGCTTTTTACGCTTATTACGTACCCTTGTAATGAGCTTATTTAGTTTTAGAAGTCATAATATTTCGAAATATACAACCGGTCCCTCGTTTGCACAAAGAGAGGAAAAAGTGGTCGCAGAGTCTTCATTACCACGGGAAAAGTCCGGTTAATAAACTGCCCAAATTGCTATACGTGGAGCTTATCGTTCTAAATTAAATATTTCACCAAACCAAGAGGTGCGATTTTGAGGGAGGAAAAAAAAAGAGCAAAGGGGATTAAAAAAAAAAGTCGGTCGAAAAACAAACTCGATTCGAAAAACAAATATTCGCATGGATTGGCGGGGCGATATTCGAAGGTAAATTAAGGAATGAGATAATCAATCTATCAGAGCTAACAGAAGGAGTAAACTCAATCGGTCTGATGAATTTGTATTGCCAGTTGGAGCTGCATCATTAAACAAAGTTAAATGTTTAGACTTTTTCAGATGAATGGTTGATCAAACAAATAAGAGTGAATTGAAAAAGATGGAACATAATGTCCAATGGATGTCTAGTAGTGATTTCTATTTTCGGGAAGTTGGCGCCACTGGATTAGAATGATGGACGGCTAGGTGGGATCGTTGGTATTTTTTTTAAAGCCGTGAAAAGTTATCCACTTTAAGAGGTCAAAAGGTCACACCTTGCATTGGAAAAACTTTGTGCTATTTCTTGATAATTGAAACGAAATAAAGAATAGTCAATAGACGCCTGGTTTCGTTACAGAGGGGGGCACCAAAACCCCTTCAAATCTCTCTCATACTCATGACTTTACAGAATACAAAAGCCCACTGCCTCATCCCAAATGTTCTTTCAATTTATGTTCGTTCACTATCTCAATTTTCGCCCCACTTCCTTGTCTTCTGCTCTTTGCTGCCACTTAAGCTCCGCCACCTTCTTAATGTCGTCTCTTTTGTGGTCTACCGACGCTTCTTTTTTGACGCTCAAGATCTCCATCTTACACTCCCAAATACTACGCCATTTTGCTTTATCTATGGGCAGGTGGTTCGTTAGTCTGGAACTTCCAGCCGATTTATTTAGAAGATTGCTCTTGAGTTTTTCCAAAACCACAAATCTGTGCCAAAACTTGCCTTCCTTTCTACGGCACTGGCTTCGCTACTGAACGTTCCTCATACGACTTCATTAACCCTACGCTTGAAACGTTGCAAAAGCCAAGAGAAGTACGAAAAAAATATCTATTCGTTTCCCTCATCTCCATTTTCATTTTTATTTCAAAGCTGAATATCAGCAATGATTCGGAAGCAGTTTAAAAAACACTCGGATGAGCAAGCGAAGTGGCACGCTTCGCGAAACATCGACGTGTAGCGCGACTGAATACATTTTAAAATTCATTAACATATCTTTTTTATAACTCTTTTTAAACAAAAATCAAATCATTTGAAATAATCTTTCAACTTAATAACATTCCAAAAAGGAAAAAAAAAAAGTTTCTTTCAAAAAAAATATAGACAAACTGACTAGATTCTCCATCCTGATTTGACTGGAAAAATTTTTTATCGATAAATGCGGGGAAGTTTTTTTTTTTTTTAAAGCGCAATATATTACATTGAACTACATTTGGAAGTAAAGATAGCATAAATTTTTTATAAATGACATTCGGTTCGGGTATTCCGGTTTTGCCTTCAAACAGCTAATTCAGGGTTTTCCCTTTACGAATCCCAAGAAAGACATAAACCACATCTATTAAAAAAGTTGCGGGGTTATACAGCATCCTCACGCTAACTGCAGACTGCAATTTTTATCTATCTGAGATAAAAAGGCCGTAAAACATAATTACTCAAGACTCGCAGGCCCGAAGTCGTCGGCGAAAAGGAAATGGGACTTGAAGATCCTCTTAAATATTTTGAAAAATGTTTTGACTATAAATTTTCCTGTCCTCCTCGAAGCTATATAACTTCCGTATAACACCACCAAACGGCCATTCAAATAAAAATATTTTCTTTTTGTTGGAAAAAAAAAATTTTGAGCTTGTAGGCGACTGAATGCTGACTAGTTTTATATTTTAGGTAAAGAAAATTTGTCTGGGATACGATTTTAGGTTTAGCGCAACCAAGGCCAATATCGTTTTCGTGTTATTCGTAGAAATATAAAAGCTTGGCGATTTTTTTTTATTTTATTTCCAAGATGGTCTCATGTTTTCTTTTTGATTTTTCGATAAAATCATGTGGTTATCGCTTCCGTCGTTAGCTGAATTTTCATTCGTTTTTTTTCTGATATTTGGGTCATCGATCTATTTTTTAAGAGTCGTTTTCCAAATATTTTCCAAGTAATTTTTTTAAAATCTTATTTTAGGTTGCTTTGCTATAAATGGTGAAGATGGTTGAAAATAATGAAAAAAAATCTCAGCTTTATTAAATCGTCGAAGAAAATGACCCGAGGCTTTTTTACCGTTTCGCTTTAAAACTGACAGATTTTACTGTTTTTATTTTGTACACGGAGAAAAAAAAATTGTCATGAACAACTAGAAATTTTAGTCAATTCGATTCAGTTGCAGTTACAGTTTAATTTCGGTAAAAACATCTGAAATTTCAGTTAGAATGCCATAATATTTTTAGTCGGAACACCTTTCCGTTAAATTGACTGAAAGTTTTTGGTTATAAATATTTTTAAAATAAAACAAAATATGAGTGTAAAATCTTAGCTTCTTAATTCGTAGCCATTACCAAACTTTTGTAAACACAACTAAAAATTTCGGAAGGGTCCCAAGACATCGGAACATTTTTAGTAGTGCTAACTGAAAATCAGTTAGCACTACTAAACTTTTTGATTATGAATCCTGAATTTCAAACTTGGTCGGATTTCCGCTATGCCGTATTGGCAATTCCTACTTGTGAAAAATCGTCTGGGTTCCACGTTCGGTGACGTAAGCATTGTTGTGTTTCGTGTTCTCAAACCCAAAAAAAAGCTGATGGAGATAAATAAACGAAGCGACATGGAGACGAGCGACTGCGAAATTGATCTCGGCAAATTAATTAATGGTAAGTTTTGATATTTCTCTTTTTTCTCGTTTCATATTTGCTTATGTTAATTTGTTTTTTCAGTTTTAAATTCAACGGATTCACCTCCTAGCAATTCGGAAACTCCCACTTCATCTGAACCGATAATCGTGATACCTGTGCCTACGAATTGTGAAATAATTTAGTCATCTCAACCAAAGTTTTCAACTAAAGTGCTGTAGTAAGAGCTACGTTCATATTCAGATGTCCAAGCATCTTACCTAAATTTTTAGTTGTCGTAACTGAAGTTTGGTTCACTAAATTTTTTTTTCCGTGTACGTATATTTCGAATTCTTATTAATTGTCCTTAAAAATGCAATCAACATTTTTACACCCTGCATAATTCACTTTTTAAAAATGTTTCAAGACGGAATTGTAGAGATAAAAAAATTCCGTCGAAATATTTTTCCAGTAAAAAATTCTACACATTACTGCCGTTACATTAAAGACACAAATTTCGTCGGATTTTTATTTTTTTGCTCACAGCTTAAAAATAATTGCTTTGATCTAATTCACTAGAAGATACTTTTTTATATTAATTAAAAAATACGAATATGTTCCCGCAAATTTGCTTTGACTCAATGCACTCGAATGACGCAGTCATCTAAATCGATAAATATTGTATTTTATGGAAAAGTGGAGGATACTAACGAGATGAGTTGTTTGCCGCAAAATACGAGAGTAAATGTTTACAAGAGAAGCGGGCAGAGTAGATGCATCTTTTTAGGCTTTCGCCTGTTTTACCCCTATTCTCCTCCTTCCGCAGGAGTGGATGTCCAGCATTCTTTTCATCTCTTTCGAGGTCTCCCTCGGGATTTCCAGGTATCTGATCCACGTGCTGATGCCATACTTTCGTTCTGGATCTCGCAAAGCGGTTGATGTCTTCGATTCACTCAGTTCTTCTAGGCTCGTTGTTGCCTATTCAGGACTCGATACTTATTGTGGCTCAAAAAATATGGCCCCAGAAAAAGATTTTAAAGTTGAGCTTCCAGATGCGATACGACACTCAACGCAACACATAAATTTATGTCTGACTCCTCATCAGACAGCCTCATGGACTGCTCCTTTCTGGGTCTCCACAACCAAGGCGACCAAAACTGGCCCCAAGATCAACCTCACTGTCTCGGAACGTCGCGCTAGTTTTCCTAAATACGATCCCTAATTCTTCCGCACGACGGTTCGCACTCCGAAAAATACCAAACAGACAAACACAAGCAGTGATACATTCTCCTCGATGTTAGAAGAAACTCTTCCACGAAATGGCCCTTTCCTCAATTTTTTAGTTGTTTCTCTTGTGGGGAACTACTTTCCTACTAAAAAAGCGGAAACCCCTTTGACTCTGACCCCTTACCCTGCAACTGCCGCGCGACAATCACTACACCACTTATTCTGTCTGTTGTTACAAATTTGGCGGGAAAAGACTTAAATTCCTCTTTGAAAACAATATCCACATCATGTGACAACCGTAGAACAAGAGCCCGATGACTTTCCACCTCCTACCCTTCTTTGCCCCCCACTTGTTACCAAAATCCTCACTTCCCACACAATTCTACCAAAGCAAAAAATATATATTTCACATATAAACTTCCATTTTAACGAACTCCTCCTCCTCCTAGTTTCATTTTACTTCTCCCATTCCAAAAGAGTAACTAAATCAATAAGTCACTCCGGTCGGGGCTTAATCAAAAAAAAAAAAAAAACTTTAGAAAATCCGGATTAAATCCAGGGCATCTGCGAATAAAATCGAGCGACTAAAAAAATAAATTTTTTTTCCGGCGCTAAACAGTTAATCGGATTGAAGACCGGTGATTGATTGGAAAGGACATTTCACGGCTTTCCGATGAACCTTTCTAACCTCCCCCCCCCCTTTCCCACTTCAGTATCATTCGCTTGACAGCGAAATCGAGTCGCATTATTAACGAGCTTAATTTGCTTCTCTTCAACGACATTTTTATTAATAATCATTGTAATTTTTTAAAATTACATTTATTTTCCCAAAGCCACGATTCCATCGAAACAATAAATTCCAAAGTTAAAGGAGAATCAAAACAACAGCCAGCTACATTTAGTGATTGCTCAAACTCTTTGTATAAATCTTGCAAGAAAATTCCCTCATGTTGATGTGCTAATAACTCCGTCACTAAATAATGTGAATAGCTGAGGAAACCTAGTATAAGATAAACATTAATTAACGAGTTCCTCTCCTTTGCCGAGTTTATCTCCTAATGCTCGAGGGTTTCCGTTTCGAAAGCAGAACATACGCGCCATTAAAAAAAAAAGAAAAGATTTTTTTTTAAAAAAATAAAAAATATTTCCCTGCGTTTAAAAATAAGATGATTACACCTAATTACACTTGAGCGTGGAAAAAAAATTAAAAGTCGATAAGAAGATAAGCTTTCTTTTTTTTAAGGGAAAAAAAAAGGAACTTAACGGTTGAGTTAATAAAATACAAGAATAAAAATCTTCGAAATACCACGAAAATCGCTATGCTTCTATATCGGGACTATGAAAAACTTCCAGTTCTCATTATACATTCATAAGGAGAATTTTTTTTTTTTAAACTTGGCTTTTCCTCGTAAGCTGCTCAATATTTATGACGTTTAAATTCGCTTATAAAAAGTAATCTTATTTACGTGTTTTATGTAAGTCTTCTCGATTGATTGTTCGGGAAGGGGGGAGGGGATGAAAATTTATTTAAAAATAAGGTGTGAGGATTGGTGTAGATAATGGGAGACGGGATCCTATGGGAGAGACGTTTCTCCATAAGGCAAAAATAGTTCCTGCCTCGGCGCCAAAGTGCCCTGGGTGCCAAAAATACGAACAATTTTAATTCATCTCAGAATAGATTTTCAATTTATATGAAAAAATTCAAAATATTCAACAAAGGAACGTCTTCCTATTCACATATACCCTTTTCCCGCTAACTATCATTTCCCCTCCTTTTTGTTGAAGTAGTTCCCACGAATATTACCAGCAGCGCCACCGTCGCCCCCTATATAAGTAAAGTCTTTCCCCTCTACCCTCAGTCGTACTCGAACCTCATAAGCGTTCACGTCGTTTAAAAATTTTTTAATTAACCAAGTTTTTTTATTTTAACATTTCTTAACGCGATATTTGCACGAGTAATTTAGTCACGATGAAAATAAAAAGTGGAGTGAAATTATAAAGTAACTTGCTGTAACTAAAAAAATTTTTTTAACAATAATTTTTCCCTTTGAATTTTTTTCAAGTGATAATAATCATAGTAATCGCGTTTAGGGGAGGGGAGGTTCCTTATGGGTTTGTATATGCCTCTTCATCGACCATTTCATTAAAGATTTATTTATTTATTTATTTTATTTTATTTAAAAAACCCAGGATACAAATAATGTATATCAGGCTTGTCAAGATGAGAATTTTAAAATAAAGCGGACAACTGAAAACCAAGATCCCTAGAGTTACAAACTATGGAATAGGATTGGGCTTGTCCTGAAGGAAATCCTTAACACTATAATAAACGCGATCCTTTAAGAAAGAGTAAAGTGTCTTCTTAAAGGACTTCTCCCCCCTTAAATCTGTAATGCTGTCAGGAAGATGATTAAAGAAATTCATTCCAGCTGTGGTGACATGCGAGTCAGATATCTTTAGCCGTCGAGGGAAGAGGGAAGGGTTCCCATAATGGTAAGCCATGATGGACAGCGTTCATACCTCTTGGGAGTCCAATGGAAGTTGAGTGAAGATTAAATACCATTTAAAATTTTTTTAATTCCGCTACTTTCTCTTAAAAAATCCCACCCGCCAATGGCCGTGCTAAATAAGTTGGTTCGTCACCGGATGGCCAGACGGCTTGGACCACCACTGAAAACAAGGGTTGACAGGGTAGATTTAGAATATAATGGGTCAGCAAATAAGGCTTATTTTTTTGGAAGGTTAAGGACTTACATCCCTTTCATTTAGAACTAAACGTATCTACTGCGTCGAAATCACATTCGCAAGCGCCCCGTAAGCTGATTTCGCTTAGGCCCGAGTATCCAACATAAAACCAAAAGTCAATCTTCTCAACCCATTCAATAATAAAAATACCAGTACCAACTTGCTTAACACAATCCTAAAATTTCTAAATTTAATCCATTATATTCTACTTCAACTAAATTCAAGCTAAGCTAGGCGGATCACGTCAAGATAGATCAATTGTTAATCTCAGAGACATATTTTCTAAGCTCCAGCCAAAAAATACGTGAGATCCTGGGAAAAAGCAACACAAATTCGAATAAGCATTTTCCTGGCACAAAAAAAATAAAATTCAAAAACACATCAAATTTTTTTCCTCCTAGAACTTTTCTCAAAAAAAAAAAAGGCAAATCATGAATAAATATTCTCTATACAAGCGATACACTTACTTTTTTCCCTTCTTCCGTTTTTTCTTTCAAACCAAGTAAAGGTAATCTCGCCTCAACCAGAAAAGAGAAAATTTCGATATACGTTTGGAAAAGACTTGGACTTGAGAATCGGGTTTTAAGTGAGATTTACTTTCACTTGTAAACAAAAATGTCTTCTATTTGACGTAAGCTAAGCGGAAGTATTCACATTGGGTTTTCAGTCCGGGGGCTTTGTTCTAGCTGGAATTCCCATCTCCCACCGTTCAAGACCACTTGACAGAGAAATGAAATAATGGAAATGCATAAATCATTGATAGCAATATGTATTTCGGTTTTGCATTTGAAAGATCGTGACATAAACATCAACACGCGCGAATTGAAAATGTGAAAAAATGTAGCCAGATTATACTTTTCCTTTTTTTTTTTTAAATCGGGATATTTATCGTGTGTTGTTTGATAAAATCCCGACTTTTTTTTACACAAAATCGATGAATATTAAAATAATATGTAATTTAAAGAACGATTATTTAAATGTCCCCATGTGGCTAATGTTTACTTTGTCAAGAATTTTAAGCTAAAATATGCGTGGAAAAGTTATAAGCGAGGAATAATTTAATTGAGTGTGAATCTCGTAAATGTCTCATTTTTGGTCACTGCGGGAAGGATTAAATTAACATTTTTGAGAGAGATGCGAGCTTTTCCTGCTTTAAAAATGAGATAGGTCATGTAAGAGCGTTAAGCTTCTTCTTACATTTTTGCTTTATAGCCAATTACGGCTCAAAATAAGATATTTAAACCCTTCACGGTTTTCCATTACACAAAATGTCACCTTATTTATAATTTTTTTAAACAATAAAACTATGACCTAATTTCTTCAAACAGTGAAGTAAACATAGGCACCACTGGGTCAAGTTTCGAAAAACGAAAAATCCTCTTGAAATTTTTTTTCACGTTTTCAAAATAAAATAAAAAAAAATTCTGCCAACCACTTTCCATTTACATTTCGATAATGCAAAAGAGAATCCACTTTAAAAAAGTAAAATTGATTTAAATATCGAATACCGATACGCCAAAGGTTTAAAACTCACGACCATGACGATAATATAATAAGAACAGAAAATACCATTTCAAAGTATTTTGCCTATTTGAATTCATATCTTTGGAAATTTTAATTAAAGAGGAACCAAAAGGAAATCTTTGTCAAACGGATTTTAATAAAAACGAAAGCATCTACGCTTTGCTTATGATAATATATCATGAATTGACGTTTCTACTTTAGCAAATGTCATATTTTAACAATAGCGGTTACATACGAGGAGAATCTTAATTATGAGCAAGGGAAGTCTTATGGTGGATTCGAACTATTATATCTCACATTAGCGGTTTTATTTAAATCCCAGCTACAGGAAGCGCATCTGGTTGTAAAAATGCAATTAATGTCACGATATCGTGAGATCATCTTTCTTAGAAAAATCTATTTTATGAATTTCCAGAGAGACTTTTTGCCAAATTTCTTTCCAGAGCTTCAAGCACGACGAAGGAGCTAATTTTTATTGGTAAAAAATTTAGCTACCCTTTCAATATGGATTAAAATTTTCACATGCTTAATCGAATACGAACCCTAAACCCTGATATCCTGGGTCGCTCAGTAAACTTTTCAAAGCAACTAGCTTTGCTTGTCTCACCCTTCAACCTTATTCCTTAATAGAATTATTGCATTATCTTTCCATCGCCATTACAATCATCATTATCATTACCATTAAGGGAAAGTAATGGAACGACCGTTTCGCCTTATTCGTTTTGATAAATAAAGTTAGAAGGTGCATTTTGTTCGACAGATTGAAAATACACGAGTGAGAGTAACGTTTTTTCAACTCCCTTATTCCCTTTTCTTTCTCCCTTATCCTTTATAGAAATACATTTTAAAATCTTGAAAACACCATTAACTGAGTTAGTTAAATCCAATCAACCTCTTCTTTTTTCCTTCCCTATTTACCTTATATCAATTTCGATCCCTTAAAAATCTACCTTTCAATTTTTTTTAAAAAGTACTTTTAAGGATTTTATCGTGAAAATTTTATCTGGGAAAATATTTGGTTTATTAAAACTTTACCGCTTTGGAATTACCTTTTCAAGAGGGAAAAAGTGCTTACCGATTTATCGGAAAGAGGTTTTTAAGCGCTATATAACAAAACTTTTTTTTTCGAAGAAGAAAAAAATTGGGTTTGGTGTTGTTGGTGGATGAGAAAGGAAGATAAATATGAGCAAGCGGTGTTAAACGATTATACATTATCGGGAAAATTCATGATTTTAGCTTTTTTTGCAGTGCAAAGCAACTAAAGTTTTCACTATGGTTACTGAATGCCGCCATAAGTGATTGAACTCAGCTCTTCTCCTTAAGGGCTTCAGGGTATTCTGAGGATGGGAGTAAAGAATTTTCAGGAACTTATTAAAACCAAAAAAATTGATGGCCTATTAATTTTTCAGCTTTTTCGTTGAGCAAATCTTTAAAATTTTTTTAGAATTTTCTTTGTATCAAGAGATGATTTCCACTTTTTTCTTGTCGAACAAATCTTTTGATGATTTCTTCTTGTGGAATAAATCTTTTGATGATTTCTTCTTGTGGAACAAATCTTTTGATGGTTTCTTCTTGTGGAACAAATCTTTTGATGGTTTCTTCTTGTAGAAGAAATCTTTTGATGATTTCTTCTTGTAGAAGAAATCTTTTGATAATTTCTTCTAGTCGAACAAATCTTTTGATGATTTCTTCTAGTGGAACAAATCTTTTGATAATTTCTTCTTGTCGAACAAATCTTTTGATGATTTCTTCTTGTCGAACAAATCTTTTCATAATTTCTTCTTGTTGAACAAATATTTTGATAATTTTACCTAGTGGAATAAATCTTTTGATAATTTTTTCTTGTTAAACAAATCTTTTCATAACTTCTTTTAGTTGAAAAAATCTTTTCTTATTTTTTCCTTATAGGCCAAATCTTTTGATAATTTCTTCTTGTCAAACAAATCTTTTGATAATTTCTTCTTGTCAAACAAATCTTTTGATGATTTCTTCTTGTCGAACAAATCTTTTGATAATTTCTTCTTGTTGAACAAATCTTCTGATAATTTTTTCTTGTCGAACAAATCTTTGATAATTTCTTCTGGTTGAATAAATTTTATGATAATGTTTTCTTTTCAAACCACTTTTTTCAAGGAAAAATTAACTTAGTCCACAAAAAATCATTTACCAATAGCAGCCAATTTTAGAAAGCTTACCAGCATCCTGTTTCCTCCCCTGATGACGAAAAATAAAAGCATGTGAACTTTTTTTTTTAAATATAACTAAGTAATTTTGTTGTAAGGAATATATCGTCGTAAGAGGAAGATTAAGTTTTATAGTTGTTAGGCCGAATTTTAAACTGGCAGTTAAGAACATGGAGACCGTTTATCTTTTTTAGTGTTCCTGTTTGGGAAACTTCGATGGTGTTAAATTTTATACATCACCTGTTATGTTAACATCAGTGCTTGTTTGTTTTCATGACGATTTATGGTCAGTTTGAACACAGCATCGTTCGTGTACATTTTTTTTATCTATCGCGGATCGATGGTGGAGATTACATCTTTTGATCCGAGCCCATTATTTATATTTTTAAAAATCGTTGTGGAGGATTCAGCTCTCAATCCAGAAAAAGATGAAAAAAAAAAGCAAAGCTTCTGATCGTAAAAATTTATAATTTTCTCTTATTTGAATTCTAATGCTTGATGAAAGGAAATTCGAGGACAAGCCCAGCGTACCAAAATTCGCCTTTAGCTTTTTTCCTTAGTCATTTAAATTAAACATAACAATACTGGGTTGTTCTCTTTCTCTCCCTTTTGTGCGTTTCGGTTCTGCGGATAATGAAAGTCACGCTTTATGGGTTTTTTCGGCGTAGGATGATGTATAAGGTTATCGTACCACGGGGCTATAAGCATTTTTAAAATTGATGAAATGTTTTGGTGAACGACCGGCCCCTTTAAAATTTTAAAATTTAATCGCTGACGTTTGAGATTAACATTCGGAGGATTAACGTAAATTGCTTCCGTTGCAATCCGATTTTGTCTTGTGTTAGTTTCGAGCTTTACCGATCGCATCATTAAGCTCTCTCTCTCTCCCTCCGTTCTCATATCTATAAACCTCCATTTGACGATTCTCTTCCGATGCGGAAACTCAGTTCCATCCATAAAAAGCAAATTATAGCAGAGGGGAGTTGCCTTTTCTAAATTCTGCAATTATTTTTCTTTTTTTCGGAGGAAAAAAAAACCCTTTTTTTGAGCCTACGGCTCTTAAAAAAACTAGATTGTTAAATCTCGAAAGAGGAAATCATTTATTCAGCAGTGGAAATATTCGCATGGGCCGAGTAGAAAAAGAAGAAGGAGGGAAAAAAATTCGCTACTTAGTATCTTGGCAGCAGATGATATTTTCCTGTCTTTATGAATCAACTTTTCTTGTGTAACATATTTTTTATTGTTTCAGTGAGGGAAACTTTACAAACTGATCCTCAAGAAATTTTTTTACATCTTAATTCAATAGAATGGAATGTCTCAACAACTCACGGAAATGTCATTAATTCTAGCTCCCTTAATCGTGATATCGGAAAACAATTAAATTTTCTTGTCATTTTTGTTTTAACGACGCGTCGTTTGTAAAATTAATCTTGCCCAGTTTTTTTTTTTTTTTTTGCTGTTTTCCGGGAGGAAAAATTGCAACAATCGATCTGACAAGTTAAAAAAAGATTTTAAAAGAATTCTATGCAACTAGGCATGAATTCGATACTTTTACTCGGGCCAATAATTTTTATGATGCATCAAAACTTGGTTACGAAGGTGAAGGTCGTCATGGACCTTTCCCAAACGTATTATTTCTTTCCAAAAACTTTTTTTTTGTTATTGCCTGACCTTTCTACGGATCAGAAGTTCAATTGTCGTTTCTAATGTGCTTTCGACCTTTCAAAAGTTCTCCGTAGTTTTAAGATAGCCGCCTACAAACAATATCTTTAATCGCGGGTGGTTTGATCGCAAAACGGGCTGTTGCCACGTTATGATTACCTTAGCCTATCGTCACACGGTGGTCACTCTACCATATTTTCGTGGCGAGACGATTTCCCCAACACTCAAGTCAGATATTAGAATTGTTCGCAAAATTTTTGATCCAAAGAAAACTAATAAAATGTCGAAATTATAAAATCTGCTGACAAAAAATTCAAAATGGCGCCTACTAATTTAAAAAAAGCTCATTAACCTTAGCCTGCAATTGTAGATTTTTTTCATTTTTCGTCAATCAAAAACTTATGCTTGCTCGACCTTGCGCACAGGATTTTAAGGCTTGTGCGCCTCCAGAAAGTAAGTTATGCAAATAAATGTGATTTCTTTAACTGAGCCCACCATAAGCGAATTTTATTATTCATCCCTTTCTCTAATAAGGGCAGCCCCCTAGATTTTTTGTCTGCAACCAATAAATGGCTCTTTTCGTCCCTCAATCCTTAACACTTCTAAATAATTTATATTTCTTAAAAAAAACTTACCTTAAAATTTATTGAAGAAACGCCGACATCTTAAATTTATATTGTATAATAAAAGGATATGGATTTGTTATCATAGCCAAGCACCAATTCCTAGGTCTTGTCTTCTGATCCAAATATTTCATGGCAAAAGGTATAAAACCAGGATAAGGCAGGTCCTCGTCCCCTTGATCATCTGAAAAAAAAAAAAAATCCGGATTTATATGAGAACGTCGATAAATCATTTGGAAATACCGTATATTTCGTAGTTTTCCCCGGGTTTTATTTCCCCTGCTCCAGATCTTTCCAAAATGATAAGAAAAGGCTTTTTCATATCCTCAAACGTGATAAAATATTCATTAAGAACTCTCAAAAAAGAGAACCGAAAGTTTTTAAAAAACCTTAGAATGGGATTACAATTTTATCTGGAAATGGAATCAAGCAAACCCGGGTTTCCTCAATTAACCCGCATCCTTCGAAAAAGTTTCCTTCAAGGAATCTCCCTTCCCCCTCCCGAACACAACCGATGTTAATTCGTTTTATACTTTAACGGCTCCGCCGAGGGAAAAACATGAAACAACAAACTAAAAAATTCGCGAAAACCTTTTTACTAATTTTCTCTCTTAAGAAATCAAGAGCAAACGAAAATTGTTTATCAAAAAAGAAAAATAGGGGTAGATAGTAGAGGTCAAGTATTGTGGCCAGAATTACAATGAGGCCATTTAAATTATTACGGTCCGACCATAGAATATACAAGATTCCCGGATTTTGGAGACTTACGATATTGTACTTCGTAGTTTACAATGGGAGGGAGAGGATGAATCATGGTTCTCCTTAACGTCGAAGCGAATTTTCGTGTAACGTTTTCTGCTTACAAGGCAAAAGGGAAGGAGATGGATTGAGATTATATTATGCAATCTTATTAGGTAATCGATATAATAGTAAACTGCTTGTTTTAATATTTTCCGAAGATATGAAATTTCCTGTTGGCTTCTGAAATGAAATATTATATCTTGTTAAATTAGGTAATGTGTACGGTAATTAACTAAATATGTTCGGTATAATTAAGATTATTATTAAAATATGTTTAACTATTAAATAAGTTTTAATGGAAATGAAACATGAAGAGGTAACAGCGGTCGTTTTTTTTTTAAGAACTTGGGATTGTGGTTTAAGAGGGACCGTTTGCAGTGGCGTTTTTGGGCAGGTTCTGACGGGTGCAAAAAATAAAAACAAATCTAATTTATGCCATACAATTTATATGAAAAAATTCAAGATGTTCAACAAAGGAAGGTTTTACTATTCACATATACCCTCTTCCCACTAAACAATCATTACCCCTCCTTTTTGTTGACGTAGTTCCCACGGCTACCACCAGCAGCGCCACCGTCGTCCCCTATTATAAGCAAAGTCACTTCCCCGCCTTTCTCAGTCATGCTCGAACCGTGGAAGCGTTCGCATCCGTTTAATATCGTTTAACAAATACTTTGTTTAGTGAGTGCGAGATATTTGCATAAATTATTAGTCACGATAAAAAAAATCAGAGTAAAATTATAAAATACGTAGCTTGCTGTACCGAAAAAATTTTTTTTAACAATAATTTCTTTATCGTTTGTCAATAAAATTAATAATTGATGTTTAGTAATATTAAGTCTGATATACATCAAGTCGGTTGCAAAGAGCCTCAGACAAGGAAGTGTGGCAAATTTTGAGAGAGACCTTCGTGGGTGTCCAATGCGCAAATTAAATACCGTTTCAAATTTTTCTAATTCCTCTACTTCCGCCCGCCTGTAACCGTGCTATATAAATTCTCACGGCCTTGGGTGGCGAATTTTTTTCTCTACAGACAAAAAAAAAGTCGTGGAAAAGATTACGAGAATCCCAATTGTTTGCGGTGAAGCCCATAAAAGATTTTTTGCTACTGTAAATAAAATAGAAAATTTTAAAAGCTCCTTGCGCCATAAGACATTATTTGTATTAAGCGAAGAAATCGTCATCCTAGATGCCTCCCAAAAACATTCTTCTGCATCCTAGTATTACTTTTCCCTTGTTCGATTTTCGAAAAAACTGCAATCATTACAAACATGTACATTTCACTCATACAGCTCATACTTTTTTAAAAAACGAAATTGCGGAGAGGCTAATTTAGAATGACAAACTAGATGCTGCGGTTCGCTGGTCGCGGCTTCACGAGGTTAACCTCGGCTTTACATCCCAGGTCATGCTAAACCTCATTTGCTTAAATCTTTTTCGATTCAATGAAAATTATAAAACCCTTCGATTCCAACTCGGAAATTTATAACGGGTTTAATCCCTATCGCACACGCAAAACTATCTCCCCAAAAATTCTATTTTTAATTATCATATTTTAGGTAAAATCGAAAACCGATTGCATACTCCCATCGGAGAGAGAAAATCATAATCCAGGTAAAAACATGCAACGCATAGCAGATTTTTAGAAAATTCAACAAATCCCAATATCGATCATTAAATTTCATCATTTTATAAATCATTCATACAAATTCAAGACTCCTCCGAACCAAACAAACAAACTGTCTAGAGAATGGATGACTCAATTATTTTAATTGGATTTCCCATTAATTAAATTAAACTTATTCAATCCCCGCAAAAAGAACCCGTTACCTTCGTCATCCTCGTCATCGTCATCGTCCCCATTATCATCTTCTAGATCGGAAAGGGCGGCTACGTCGCTATCTGAACTTTGCAAGGGGTCCACACGACGCCTCTGATGCCCAGGCATGCCTTCGTTTGACTGCTGTTGGTAGCTGAATGACATAACCCGCACTGTCGCGTTAAACCCGCACTTTGCCACTCAGCACACCATCATTATCGCTTTATTTCTATTGACTTTTTATTCATTCATCGTCTTTTTTTTCCTTTTTTTTGTAATTCTTTGATTTCGGCGATTTTTATTCACTTTTTCGAAGCACTTTATTGATCCTGAAACAAAAAAAACAGAAAATAAAATTAGGATGATGTGGTTCATTGAATTATTTTGCAGAGGGATTAATTCAATAACCCTTTTGATATAACAATTGTCATGGCGAGCTTTCGAAACCAGAAGTTTATATTCCTTTGAAACTGATATCTGTAATTCTTTTTTTTTTGTTTAATATTTTCAGTGATGTCAAAAAGTTTGATGACGTTTTAATTGACTATCAATTCAGTTCAATAACCATGATGGACTTTTTAAACTATGGCTACAGCAGTCCCAAAAGTATTACCGTAAACTGGGGTGACTTTGGCCGGGAGGGGTGACTTTGTGCCACCCGGTTTTCAAAAGTTTTGAGTGTTTTAGATCGAGATTCGTCGAAAAACGTGTGGCATAAAGTCACCCCGGTTTACGGTACAGGGTATCGCATTGTTGCTAATAATCACCAGGAACTATTTTTCTGAACAAGAGAAAGAGAGAGTACTAGTCTGAGCAGGTTCTTCAAACAGAAGCTTAAGTCCAGTTCGGCGACTTAGTCAATATACGGGTGAGCCCGAATCCGCTGCAGAAACTCATTCTTTTTATATGCACAACCAAAAGCTATCCCTTCACCTTTGGTGACCTATACTGATAAACACCAATCACGACCCCTTCTGCAAAATTTATCCTCTTACGCTTTATTCTCAACGATTTTGTATTTATATTTGATAAAAGGATAATTTAGATAAGAAAAGAGACATGTGTAAAACATCCTATAGT
Organism: Liposcelis brunnea; assembly: GCA_023512825.1. Taxonomy (NCBI): domain Eukaryota; kingdom Metazoa; phylum Arthropoda; class Insecta; order Psocodea; family Liposcelididae; genus Liposcelis; species Liposcelis brunnea. The sequence continues at coordinate 5,603,051 of CM042071.1, forward strand.
TTTACGGTACATTGGCTTATTACAAAAACTTGTTCAGCGTTCTGTATCGGCGTTCGGTGATATATCACCTTTTTAATGTACAATACCGGCTTATCTCTCGATAACTTGTTTACTATACCATGTTCAAATAAGCGGATAAAACTTGCTTTCTACGATAAATCGTTTAATTCAATTTTTTTCCTCATGCTCCAATTAAATTAATTTTTCTTTTTAATTTTAGCCACACAAACTTTATTCTGGTAAACACAATTACAAATTTCAATGGAATATATTTATAGCTGTGGGTAGTTTTCATTTCCCTCTTAAAACAAACCTCCCCCATTATCCTCTTTGATCGTTTGAGTACCATCCAAACGGTCAAACATGCAAGTGAGAAAATCCCTAATAAGGTAAACAGAACGACAACGTATCTTGAGGTTTTCATTAAATGAGCAAAGCTCGCCTCTAATCGAATTTCGGTAAGCAATAAACGTTCCTAAAGCGCACGATCCTTGTTATGATACTCTCTTGCGTGTCCGACCGACAAACCTCATAATTGCGAGCGGCTTTTGTTAGTCAATAGAATTATAATTTTCGGAATTAGGGGTTATCTGGACCTTCGATCTTCGGTAATAAAATATAAAAGCCCGGAGAAACCTGTTGCCGTTCCTTTTCATATAAACGCTAAGACAATCATTTTGTCGAAGAAAAAGACTAAACTCGCATTAAGGGCTCGATGAATAAAGTTTTTTTTTTTTTTTAAAGAAAAGTTACATCTTTAGACGGTAAAGCTATTTAGAAAGTTTACCTTCGAATTCGTTTAGGAACTTCTTTTTCTTTTTTCTTCCCCATTAAAAAAAAAAAGGACTAAGCATATTTGTAACTTTTAATTTATATTAAAAGTTATTAAATTTATTAATGAATTATATTTATAAGTGCTTTTAGAATAAGAAAGTAAATAAATATCGTTTTAAATATTTTATCGGGCTGCTGATTATTGTAGAGCTAAACTGGGAAAAGCAGGTCAAGGCCCAATATAGAAAAATTGTATCTTAACGTAAGCCTTAATCAGCCTTACGGACCTAAGCCCGAAGCTCAGGCCTCTTACTGAGCTTACTGGTTTTAAAAAATTTATCTTCGATCTGCAGCTGAATTTTTTAAAGCAGTAGTTCAATATTTCCAATAAAAATTCGCCTTTTTTGAAATGTTTTGGCCTTTTAGCTTTTCTGCGATTTCCTTAGCTACACCGCCCCTGGTTTTATGTCTAATAAAAATGTCGCTGGGTAGGTGAATTGTTAAAGTAGAAGACAGTTGAACAAAACGGGGGGAATAATGGCGAGGTCGAAGAAATGCTTTGTGAAATACTGCTTTCTTTTAAGATGGTCTTTGCATTTTTAAAATGTTATTTTCGCTTGTTGAGCTTTCCCCATGAATTTTAAGTTGTAGTTGTTTTGAGGCAATGCTCGTTGTCCGTTTTGCTTCTAAAAGTTTGATTGCTCTTATGTAATGTTGTATAAGCGCCATGTTCGAGCTAGCCTGGCCCGGTGAATCAGATCTCAAGCCTAAAATTCATGCTTAACCGTCTCCGCAATTGGGGATCTTGAGCATTCCATCAGAAAAATTTATATGGCATTCGGCTTTTGTGCTTCTTCAGTTATTTCTTAAATACGTCTCGATGTAGACTCGACTTCCCAGTTATCATTTTCTGCCTCTGTGCCAAACTTTTTAATAACGGTCTATTCACAGATAACATCAACGGTTTTTGGGGCATTTTCAGCTTTCTCTCCCCTTCGCTATCAAGTATATGCTTTTATATACTTTGTTGTCCTTATTTAAAAGGATACACTTCCCCCACAAGATAACAAAGATGGCTTTCAGAATTGTTTTTGGCGAAGAAAAATAAATGGACTATGATGGCTCAATTTAATCGTGAATAAAAAGCTTACTGATGCGCTAAAAACTTTTCAAAAAGTCAGATTAACTTTATGAAAATATTTAAGGTGAAACATAATTAATCATTTTTTCTTATTATCTCTTCGAGCGGGTTTAATTTATCTGATCAAATCGGATTTTTCCTCCGGATTTCTTACTTTAATACCGAGCTTTTCTTAAATTACAGGACGTAGAATCCGGTTTCGACGTTATTCAAATCATCGGGGAATATTATTTAATTTCCTAAGCTAAAATCGAATACAGAATATGATATTCAAGACTTGTTAAACCCCCCCTTAACAAAAAAAAACGATATGAAAGAATGCAAATCTTAAATGACAGATCTGGGTCTACCACGATCTCGAAAAGAGTCGCTATATTGGCTTCGTAAGCCAAAAATTAGCGATCATGGGCTGGCGACTCTAATTTTGAGCTCATGGCGGCCGCCCAGCTTGGGAGCATTCTGGCAGCTTCCAGAATTGCAAATGACGATCTCGTATGTAGCGGACAACTCATTGAAGTGTCTACTCCATATTAGGCTTCCTACTTGTGACTACTACTCAATTGGGAACCTGGATATTGGTCTACGCTTTTTCCAACCAGTTTCAATAGACCAGATTTTAATATACCAGTTTCCAGTTTTTGTTGGAAACTGGTCTAGACTGGACAATACACCACTTTCCGAAACTTTTTGAAAAATCAGTCTAATTTTAACTACAGTTTTTAACTGCTTTTAACTTTTTCTTTTTAAGTTGTTAGTCCGAAAAATCCATGTGTAATTTCCTCAAAGGTGTTTCAGGTATTTTGTACAATTTCATCGATGCTTTTGCGGGTCTTAAATTAGGTTTTGCTTCTGCGCCGGTTTGACAGCTATTAACAAGTTTGACTAATTTTTCCTTCATTAGAGGGAAAACCAAACGCTTTTCTTCATTGCCGCTAGAGTTTTTAAAATTCCATGATGTGCCGAATAAACTGAAGTATGATACGGTACTACTATGACTTTACAGGGCCTGTAGCCCTATCGCCGCATCGCAGATATTTTTCCACACCGATCTTTCTTGGCAGATGGCTCGTCAATCCTCTAAATACGTTGTCCTCCAGACAAAGCCGCGGTCTGCCCTGAGGCTTGGGCTTGTAGGGCGTCCATCAAGTACCTGTCTTATAGTCCACGAGGAGGGTGCCCGCGCTTCGCGCCCGGCCCACTGACGCCGACGAGCTTTGATCACACTACTGATCAGCGGCTGTCCCGTGAGCCCCTTACACACTACTTGAATCTGGTCTATGGAAACTGGTCGGAAAAAGCGTAGACCAGTTTCCATAGAGCCACTCAAATATCTAAACGTTCGGTTTTCTAAACTTCACTTGCTTACTACTGAAAATTTTGCTTTGATCTCACTCTTGCTCCTCTTGACTTAAAATCTTTATTTCAAAACCCGAACAGTGTTTTGGTGAACCCTTCTTCCTTCCGAACGCTTAACCCAATTACGACTCTGATATGTCCTTGCCAAACAAAAAGATACGAAATAACATTTTCAAGGACCTTTTTTCGTCAAAAACTGAAAAGATATATTCTTACCGATATTATTGTCCCCGACTTAAAAAAAACCAGTAATATTTCCGGGTTTTTAAAAAATAGGAAAAAGTCACGGAAAAAATCGACAACATCCTTTCAAATGAATAACCTTCCAACATCATCTTATAATCTTTGAAGATAGGGTTCGCTGAACGAAAAGAATAGATAACATAAGATCATTTCATTCTCCTATTGTTGGAAAATGAAAACATAATGGAGGCTATACAAAAAAAAAACCAAGACCGCATTTTTTATTTTTATATGTTTTTATTCCGCCTATTGAATCGAATTCCAAAGTTATAGACGTCCCGACTGCAAATTTTCATCGAATAAAAACTCTTGATTACTTTATCATTATACGAAAACCTTGGATGTTATTTTACAAGATGGAATGCGGAGCAGAAGTTTTAAGGGAACTAAATGCAAACTGCGGTGTGTAGTAAAGGGAATTATATACAGAATCTTGTGCAAAACATGTAATTATAACCTCCGCTTCGGATCGCCGTGGGTTATATACTCACACACACACACACATATTCCCCTTAGCTGATTCACAGTTTAAACCCGTTTCCTCGGAAACAATTAATCTAAAATTAACGAAAGCTGCAGCCGACAATTATCAGGACTAATCATGATCGATATCTCAATGAAGCTCGGGTGAAACGGATACTCCTGAAAAGAGATTAAATGAACATGAGGAACGGATAGTTGAAATTCTTTTGAGTAAGAAATCTCCCTCATTAATTATCTCTTCTTTTATGATGCTAATCGGGTGACTTTTAACAAGGGTTTCCACGTTTTTTTTTTCATCGTGGTTTTGTCATTTATTTTTCAACCTATCCGTTGAAAGATGCGATCGGAGGATAATAAGCGTTCGGGTTTTTAGGTTCGTTGGTCTAGTGGGCAGAAAAATTGAGAGTGTGGCGACAGACATGAAAGGAACAGGATTAACTCATAGGAGCAACTCGTCAATCTTCTTCTTCTTTAAATGCCCGCTCCTCGTCGGAGATTGGCGATCATCATGGCGATCCTAACTTTGAACGAAAAAGGGATACCGAATTTTGGCCGTACCAGTCTCTTAGATTCTTGAGCCAGGATGTTTTCCTCCGACCCGGTCTACGCCTGCCCTCAATCTTCCCCTCCATCACCAGCAGCGATCGAGCCTATTCCTTTTGAAGGAATCAATATATGACCTTGAATCAGTTTTAAAATAATATCGATTTTGCCCCGTTCTAGCTCAAATATTTTATAGCTCTCTAAATAATTCTGGTTTGAACCTGAACTTCGAATTTGCTTTGGTTCGCTAAGACACCTCTTTACACAAGCTTTTGTCCCGACTTGCATGACCAATAACTCCCATTCATACAAAATTCAACCACACTTTCATTTATTTTATTTAATTTTTCCCACAATTTCCCAACTTATATTTTATTTAAAAAAACGCAAACTCGTCTCGTCTGCGTATTATTTATTTTTAAATTTTCAGTTGGTCGGGAAACGTTTTTATTTCCCAATCACCGATTTCCTTTTTTTTTTTTTTTTTTTTTTTTTAAAAGTCTAGAGGCTCTGATGGGATTCAGAAAACATTGCGTGCTATCATCCGTGAATCCCGCGTCCACAGGATTAATGTTATGGTTTCATTAAACATGTAGAAACGCTCGAAGCCATTCAGAGACAAATTAAACCACGGGTGATCCTTGATCGAAAATCAATGGCAATTTCCCTATATTTAAAATAAAATACTGAGAATTTTTCCTGCCTTTTTTATTATTAGAAAAATCGTTTGCCATATATCTTCCTCCCTTATCTCGTCTTCATTTTTAGAACCTAAACACCTACCGCGCTTTAAAAAAAAATTGTATGCAATTCCTGGGATATTACAGAACCAATTCTGTCCAGGGACAGCCGAGAGCCTAGCAACAAAGGTTTCAGCAAACTAGTCCACGTGAAGGTCCCGCAAACCCAAAGCAGTATCAATTTTTCTGACCAGGGTTGAATAACCCACGAGATGGGAGCTGAATTTTATGCCTTTGACTGCAAATACGACGCCGAACGTACAAGCCCCAGAAGCCTAGGCAGGCACCGGCTCCCATGGGAGGATAGCATGGCTACTATCGAAGAATGTAACTTGGCTTAAAGTTCTTGATTAGAGGGCCTGATCACCTGTAAGCGCTGCGATATTTGACCTTCAAGCCCTGTAAAGACCGTAGAAAATTAGAGAGCTACTGTATCTTTCTTTTTCGACGCTCGAGGTCTATTTTTTACCATCCGTGCTGTCCACCTATCCGAATCCTCCCTGGCGACATGACCTGCCCATTGCCACTTAGAAGAAGCGTCTTTAGGCCACAAAAGAGATGGCACGACGACATTAAGAGGGTGGCGGGACTGAAATGGTTGCGAAGAGCCCAAGACAAGGAACTGTGGCAAAGTTTGAGACAAACGTTCGTTCAGGAGTGGACGGATCTAGGTTGAAAGAAGAAAAAGGAGACTATATGCTTTGCCTCAGTCAAATGGCGTTCAAACTTTTACTCCTGCGCTTCTTCTTCTTCTTCTTTAAATGCCCGCTCCTCGTCGGAGATTGGCGATCATCGTGGCCAACCATTGATGATTTTACTAGGAATATCAAATAATATGGTGACTTTCCATAATCTTCCACATCGCAGTACGAGAGCCATAACATTGATCCAACTCTGCCTCCCGGTATCTGAGCCTAGGCCTTGCCGATTACTACCATCTTCAGCCCTAGGTCAGTATTAGCGAAGCTGCTGCCCTCCACTAACTCATAACCCTGAGAAGGGAGCTCACCACAGGGCAAGGACGCCATTCCTTGGGCAAGACAAAACATGCCTCACCAGTTACCCTCATCACCACTCCTGCGCTACATCTCAACAAAGCAGTTCTTAGTATCTCTTTGAGAGTCAATTCCTACTAGCTAACAAATCTCTTGGTAGCTCAATATAATTTCTGCCTTCTTACCTGACCCTACACCAATATTGACACTGGAAAACCGACTTATCCAATACGCTATACATCCTTTTGACATCAATATTTGTCCTACGTTATAAAATCAACACTTAACTAACCGATAAGAAACATGATCAGGGAATTGAGAGAAGCCAAACTTACCGTCATAGGGAATCGCTTATTTATTTTAGCAGCACAAACTTCTATTTTTTATTTAACATTAAAATAACCTTAATTTAACGCACAGGAATCACAACAGAAGTTTTTATGTATTCAATAAAAATCAAATAACAAAACTTTTCCCCCCAAAATCACGGATGGGGAAATGTAATAACTTTTTAAAAGAAAATTCGAAACAATAAAAATTTCTTTCATAAATACATCCAGCATGTATAGATGTTTTTTTTTGGATAATACATTTCAAAATGTATTGCCAATATCTTTTTCCAAGTTTCGATCAAGAAAGCAGAAAAGTCGTTCTACATGGCTAACCTATGAGAATGATTAATTATTCCGAAAGAGAATAAATCTCAAGCGAAATAGCATTTACTTAAGTTTTTGGTTCATTTCACCCATCCGGGCTTTCTTTGTTTTCCTTGAATCTATAATCTCCTCATTTCCTGTTATGGTTGTGCTTTTTAAACATTTTCTCTTTCGTTTTAAATTTTTATTTTTACAGTTATTTGATTCAATTTCTCTGCTAGTGGCTTTATAAAAAAAATTCTCTCGAGTGAAACTACTTTTTTTTTTCGAACGTAAAAAGCATTAAATTCGAAACTTGGGTTGGGGGGGAAAAAAAAAGTTTTCTTTGGTCAAGAATTTTTCCCCACTCTCGATTAAAATCTTTCAACCTTAAATTCTTCGAGCATAAACGATTGGACCTTGGTCGTTACGAAGTTAAAAAGGAAAAAGTGGGGAGGAGAAGGAAAAAGAACGGGAACGACGACAACAACATTTGAAAAGCAATACATTTCCAGTCTCTTGAGGTGAAAAGTTTTGCTTAGGTCGACGCTGTTATTTTGTCCAGGGAAGAAACTTTTTTTTTTTTTCAACTACTTTTTCCTCGTTACAAAACAGCATAAGCTTACATCAAGTTCAGCTGTCATTTTTTTCCTTTCCTTATTTTTTTTCCCCCTCCTTATTCTTTACCCTTTTTTTTCTTCACTTTCTCTTCTCTAAAAGATATTTAACCTTAGGAAATCTCTTAGGATATTTTTTTTAACTATATCACGGGAAAAGAGAAATGGAAAATAAATGGCTGAAAATTGACAATAAAAGAGAAATAAATAAAACAAGGAGGAGGGAAGGGGGGGAAAAAAAAGAAAGCTTGAAAAAAAAGGGAAGTGTGTTATCTCGTGAATACGGAAACAACCGAGAAATGTCACTTCTCATGAATGATTAATAACGTAATATGTTGTGCTAATAAATAATTGATAAAAAGATTTATTGTCAGCTATTGTAAGTTTTTTTTAAATAGGAATTTTCGTCCCATATATTGGCACTTAACTTCTTGATGGTTTGTATTTTCTGCATAATAGGAAAACAGCACCGAACATTCAGGAACTTAAAAGAATAATTATTTCAAAAAAGTCTAACCGAGCTTACCCATTTTGGTCAAAGTAACGATGTTGAGTCCGATTTTTACTTTCGAGGTCCCTAGAGTGAGAAAGTATTGCGGTCGTGTCAAAAATGAAATTTCGCCAAACTGCGTATTTTGCCGTGAAATGGCGAGAAACTACCGAAAAAATGGTTTTTGGGCTGACGTCCGTCCGTTCGTTCGTTCGTTCGTTCGTTCGTTCGTTCGTCCGTCCGTCCGTCTGTTCGTGCACTTTCGTTTTTCGCCTGTGTTTCCGAAACCGAAAGAGGTAGCTCAACGAAAATTAGCGACCGCCTTCCTCAGGAAGAGGGAAAACTGTCATTCCATCATCAAGGCCATCCGGCAAAATTTGCGGCTTGGCAGGGCCAAATAAGGCCAAATTTACAGTTTTCGAGAATTTTCTCAAAAACGGCTCTAACGATTTTTCTTGTTTTTTGTGTGGCGATACCTGACCCTATAAGAAACAACTTTCTCCTTTGGCATTTTTCCGTGAAAAATCGCCCTCCTCGTAAAATCCGGAAAAACCGAAAATTTTTTAATTTTACCGACAGGCCCGACATGGGACTCGATTTCGACTGAACAATGGTCGGACATTTCAAAAATTTGCCCCATTTTGTGATTTGAATGTTACTTGCCCCAGTTCACGGCTTTGGCGAGGCCAAAAAAGGCCAAACAACGAATTTTCAACGATTTTCTCGAAAACGGCTCTAACGATTTTTCTTATTTTTTGTGTGGAGATACCTGACCCTATTTTGAACAACTTTTCCCTTTGACATTTTTCCGTGAAAATTCGCCCTCCCCGGAAAATCCGAAAAAACCGAAAATTTTGAAGTTTTGCAAATAGTGGTGATATGGGACTCGATTTCGACTAATTAATAGTTAGGGATTTCAAATTTTCGGTCCATTTACTGATTTCAAGCCACCCCCGACTCCCAAACCCCCAATGATGGCTTAATCGAATGAAGCTATACCCCGACTGACCGAGAAAGTGAGTAGTCCTTCCCGGACTGCTATTCCCCTAGTTATATATAATTTTTATATGCTGTAATTCGAAAATCCGAAAAAATTTACGCGCACGTGTAAAATCATCCGGGCCTGAATCTCTCGAGAGATTCAGGGGGCCTTAAGGTCCGGGGCCTTAAGTCCGGTAGCATGAACAGTGTTCTGGGATGCTTCAAAAAAAAAATCCTCCGGGCCTGAATCTCCCGGGGCCTAAGGTTGGGGGTCTAAGGTTCGGAGCCTAAGGTCCGGGGCCTTAGGTCCGGGAGGGTGGGGATAGATCTGGGATGGCTGCAAGTTCCTCTCTTCGGTCATCTCTGCCGTGGTTTTGAAAAAAAATCCTTCGGGCCTGAATCTCCCGGGGTCCTAAAATTTATGTATATAAATTATATATAATTTATATGTAATTTATATATATTTTATATATAAAAATCGGACCCAACATCGTTACTCTGACTCTAGAAATAAATCTCAGTGCAACGACTCTCGCCCTCTAACCATCTCAAAAACTCAGATTTTTTTTTAAAAATGAGAAAGATAAAAATAAAGGAAAAAGTAAACAAGACCCTTCTAAGAACTCAGCTTATTTTTTTTTTATTTGTACTAGAAACTTACATCCTCTCATATTTTTTTTTAATAAATCACATTTATTAATTGACAAAAGAAAAAAATCCTCATCTCAAAAAAAAAAAAATAAATATACTATTCATTTCTATGATCTAATTCAGCAAATATTCAATGATTATTTCCACCCGGGAGCCATGGCCATCTGGCGATAAATGAGTTATAAATACTGTATAAAATTTACATTACTTAAAGGTATTTTAAAATTTTCTAAAAATATCTTTTTTTTTCTTTGCTTGTTTTTTGCTCTTACTCTGCCTCAACTCAAATATATTATCAAAAGCTCCAGTTTTCAACATAAAATTATTCATCATCTCATCAAAATTAATTTAATTCGTTAATAAAACACACGCTTACGACTCCAAGCGTGATTGCCCCTTTCGCGATAATCGAGAATATAAATTTCGGGTTTTCTCTATGCAAAGATTACAGGACCGGATTTTCAATTATGCAACATATGGTCGGCTAATCAGTTTTGAATGTGACCGGGGATCATAATAAACGTGAACCAATTCCGTAAGTTAAAGAGAGTTTGAATCTGAGTTTGCCTTCCAATTAATTAATAAGTTAACGACGGGGACGGAATTAGGACCTTATTATGAAAGGAATGCTACTCGGGGTTAAGGTTTCGTCACCCGACAACAAACCATCCGGTTTGATCTGGGGGGAACTTTATAAGTCGCTCTCGGAAAATATTTACTCTTTATATAAAAATTGCTAAGGCAAACAAAAAAATACAAGCTGACTCCGAAAATGTTTACAAAGTATAAGCTCTAGAAAACTGACAAAACTTTTTTACGAGTTTTTTTTTTTAGGAAAAAAGGAGGAATTAAAAAAAGAAGGTGTTTGAAATGAACAAAGTCTAACTTTTGATTTCTTTTACGTTGAAATTAAAAACCCAGACCAAGAAAACAAATAAAAAGGGGAGAAATTTCTTTTCTAACGATGGGATATGCCTTCGGTTGTATATCGGAGAGAGATCTCTCTTAAAAATGAATTCTCTGTTTTTTTTTTTTTTTAATGTTGATGGATCGAGTCGGAATAATTTTTACGGGTTTAATTTTGTGTGGTTATCAAGTTAAAAGCATTTCATTTGCGTTTTCTTGTTCGTTAAATGAAAAGCAGGACGATATGATGACGCCCTCGCATTTCTATACCGCCACCTCTGTTCTCCGTTTGATGCTTGAAGTCTTTTGTTTCTTGTAAGGATTGTTTGTGTTGGGAGTCTTAGGCGCATCCGGGAAAAATATAAAAGAATGATTTTTTTTTCCAGTGAATGGCGTTTGACTTGCGGAAAATAATTGTTGATTTTTTTTTAGTATTAAAAGCAGGAAAAGTTTGTGGATGTGTTTTTAGAAATTTTAATAAAAAATTACATTCGAGGTGAGGGGAATGATTTAATTAATTTTTGTGGTCCGTTTTAGAATCTAAAATCTCCAGCCAATTCTTTCAACTTAAGTAGTTTTCTTTGATCTCCTGTTTCAAATTTCAAGCATCCTAATGTCTTTTAAATTTTATTTTGTAGGCAGTTTTTCATTTGGACTAGGATTATAATGGTTGAGGATTCTTCGAGTTATCGCATGAGAAGACTCGAAGGCGAAAAGAGTCGAAGGGCCTTGATAATTAAAATTTCAATTTTGAACAAATTTTGACATCAAATTTTTGAGACTTTTCTAGTCTTTTAAATTGAAAAATAAGCACTTTCTAGGGACTTCAAAGGACAAACAATTTTCTGGTTAAATTTTACTTAACACTTTTTTTGGTTTTAAGCAAGTTTTATCAGAATTTTTGTAGTCGAACAAGTTTTATCAAAATTTTTGTAGTCGAACAAGTTTTATCACAATTTTATAGTTGAAACCAATTTTATCAGAAATTTTGTAGTCGAACAAGTTTTATCAGAATTTTTGTAGTCGAACAAGTTTCATCAGAATTTTGGTAGTACAAGTTTTGTCAGAATTTTTACAGCAGAGAAAATCTTTTGATAATTTTTTCTTGTCGGACAAATCTTTTGATAAATTTTTCTTGTCAAATTATTCTGAAGAAACCCTAAACAAACTCTAAGAACAAAAAAGTTTTACAAGTGTTTTTGAAAAGAAAATATTTTGATGCCTGAAAAATTCTGAATAATAAATTTTCCGGTTCAAGAAAAAATTCTTAAAAATTTTTACGGTTTGTAAAAAAAAATAGAAAGTTTCACGGACTTTGGTTAAAAAAGAGACTTAACTGGGAATAGGGACCAAGTTTAATCTCTGATAATATCAAACCTGGCTAAGGATGGAACAAATCTGAGCCTGGCCACAGCTTGAAAAAAGCGTCAGCGCCAGGCTGCAATTCAGGAGAAACTGTTATATTTGAAAGAAAAATTTTCAAGCCAAACTAGAGCTGGAGAAAAAAATTTTAACCAGGTCAGGGTAGAAGAAAAAAATCCGAATCTAAATAGGAGCCCGAAAAAAAACTTTTAGAGGCCTAGGCCTGGGCCGAAGAAAAATTTTGAGCCATAGGCTTGAGCTTAAGAAAAAATCTTTAAGCAGAACCTTAATCCCAAAAAATCTTTGAGCTACGCCTGAACTTCAAAAATACATTTTTTTCAAAGGAACAAAAATAACTTTCTTAAGCTCTCATCTGCCATTGCAAAATTTGGCCTTCTCTCTTATTACCAACCCTTCCTACTTATAAAACTGTGAAGCCCTAAAAACATTAACAAGTCCCTCCTTTTAAAAAAAATGAGACAACTTAACATTTATTCTAAAACACCCAGATCGTGAAAGTTTTATCTTAATTAATCTCATCACAAAAACTTGAGAGCAACAGTTTTAAAAAAAAAAATAAGAATGCGCTTAAAGCAAAATATATAGTATATTCCTCGTGCTAAATAGCTAAATCAGTGTTACATCACACTGGGAAAGCTTCTACACTCCATTACCTTTAACTTTTCCCAACTAACGAAAATTCCAATGTAATAAAGATAATTAATTACATTTTTCTTGCGTTAAAATGGGAGTTTTTCAATTTTTCCACTCTTTTAAATTAAAAAAACTAAAAAAAAAAAAAACCTGGTTCGAATTCTATTCTTCGGGAAAAAAATCTTAAGGCATGAGTAATTTTTTGTTTTCCGGTTTGATAAAAACCATCTATTCTTTTCTTTCTTCTTCCAGGGCGGAAAAACCAACTTTAATATTAGCTTGTAAGTTTGAAAAAGTTATGGTTTCCTAACCGAGATATTGACAGCATAATAACAAAACTCAAGGATCAAAGAAATCCTTAAGAAGAAAAAAAACACTTTTTGTTTTTCTCTATCTCTCTTTTATTTCTCATGTCGGGTTGTTCTATTCCTGCCAGGATCTTTTTAAGATTCCCCGTGCAAACTGCTGCGGTTAGAAAGGTATGTTTCCATTCTAACGTATTGATAGGTTTCTATTACAACGAGGAATTTACAAAATTGAAAATTACAGGGACGTATCCGAGCGTTAGTCTTTTTAATATTCTCATAGTTCAAAGGGAATGATATTTGGGAAGGCGAGAAAAGGAAAATTTAACTAAATAAATTACTTTGGTAACTTACATCAGTTTTAGGTTAAGGATTATTAATTTGGTTTTCGGTTGGAAACGACTCTGCGGCGCGGTAAAGGTCTTTGCTGAAAGATTACTTGGCCTGCAGAAAAAAATTATCGGTTAGAAATGCTTAAAGGAGTCTGTTGATTCAATAAATGTTTATTGGTAAAAATATTCCCAAGTGGCGCTGCCACCAGGTGTCACTGCCTGGTGGCAGCGGTCCCAGAACATGCCTCAGTAAAATATTTTTGGATGAGCTAAAACTTTGAAAATAAGGAAAACTTATTTACCCGTTTTAAGTCTTGGGTGAAGGGCCGTTTAAATTTTCTGATCTTCATTACAAATTAACTATAATTTGATTCTCATTTCTAAACCCGTCAGCTCTTTGTAAAAAGAATTTGATCTCCTCGGGATTAAATTCCACAATCGTCGAATGCTTCGTTAACTCAACATATGTAACTGGCACGCGTATGTATTTTTTTCTTTCACGCGGAGTCCAACCACAATAAATCGAAGAATTCTTGTATAATACTTTCCCGTCTTCATCTTCGAAGGGTAAAAATTTTTGTAACAGCACATCACCGTCAATTTTCCATAAAGCAGGATTTTCCTCTAATCTCAATTCGGATTTACGCACGAAAAAGTCTTTATTATCTCTCCAAAACATTATTCAAAAAATAATTAAAACAAACTACCTTATTAAAATTTTTAACAAACTTAAATAAAAGTTAAATTAATCGATACTAAAAAAAAAATATTATAACAGATCGGATTCGTTTTAAAATTTTATAAAAATGTAAATAAATAAAAAAAGATTGAAAAACGTTAGCAAACATGAATTTTTAAAATTGTCGTAAAATCGGGAATGGAACGAATGGAAAATTGACCAAGTAGTGCGGTTATAAAAATAAATCAATCACAAACTGGAGGATTTTTTTAAGCTGTAAGAGAGCTCGTTAGCCGTTGTTAAATCCTTTTTAATTCGAAAAATCTCCCTAATAATGTTTGCTTGATAACCTTTACAGCAAAAATAAATTTTAACTCGTCTCAAATAATATTTTTAACAAAGTTTTTGTAGATCACGTTAAAATTTTTCACTTTCCGGCAAAAATTTTTAATAAAAAAAAGCCAGAGAATTTTTTTGAAGAGTTTTTTGAGTCATGCTAGTCCCGGTTTTTATTTTAAATTTTCCAAAAATTTCTTTGAGCTTGGGAACATCCTAAAACTTGTTGGTTTTAAAAAATATTTTGTAGCTGCCAAGGAGCTTCTTACAGCTCCTCATGCAACAAAGCCTCCATTTTCACGGAGGAAGGCTTGGAAAGTAAATTCTTGTTCAAATGCAAAATGTGCAACAAGAAAAAATGAAATAAGTTCAACGACCGCTGCGGTTACATCTTCGTCTGGACCAAACAATACAATAGCCATGAATAGAATTTACTTGAAATCCAGATAAACGCGCCTAAAACCCTTTTTGACTCAACACCATGAAAACCCTTTTCAAAAAACTAAAAAAAACCTTAAAAAACGAATCGCCCAACATTATTCACCTTTCATCTAAACTAACAACCATCCTATTTTTCTAAACACAGTCACACAAAAAAAAACCCATCACTTGCGTCAATTTCCAACCGTCCAAACAAGTTCGAACTTGCTTTTTTTATATTTATTTTTCCCTCGAAGCTTATCCGTTTATGAGAAAGCGAAAACCGGAAATACATTTAACAAAATGTAAAACGTAATGAAATACGATGCACGTTGAAGGTATCTCAAAGTAAAGTTTTGACTCCCACCTTGGCAATTCAGTCCCCAAGTGGTCAGTCATTACACGGATGTAAGTTCGTGTTTTCGACCGCTGAGAATAAGTTTAAGGGAGGTGAATTATAAAGTAATGGCTGTTAATGCTGCGTGAATTCCCGCTTTAAAAAAGATATAGAATTTCACAAAGTTTCGGAAAAACGAGAGAGAGAGGGAGGAAGAGAGACTTTCGAATTATATTCTAAAAGCTTTTGCTTGTCTTTTTTTTTCTGTCGCGTTATCTTACATACAAGTCGCGGCATTTTACCTGAGTTATTTTGCAACACGTTTTTCTCGAGATCGATAAAATCTGCGAAAACTTTTCCTTCTAGGAAGAATCCTATTTATTCAATAAGGGGGAGAAGAGCTATCTCTGTAAATCGTGTCGATGAAAAATTAAAATTCGAATTTCGGGAGAAAATAACATTTTTTTTTTTGTGATAGTGAAGAATCCCATTTACACACTTAAAATTTTTAGGAGAAACGCAAGCACCTTATGGAAAAGAGAGAAAGATAGAGGAAGCATTATATCTCGTAAAAAAAATGGATTTACACTCGACGAACGCCTTTTACGTGCTCTGAGTGTTTTATTAGTCAACAACACAGGAGCGATAACTCATCAAGCGAATCCATTACATGATGGTTTGACACGAAGATTTAAACCTAAGGTGGGTTTTAAGTTTAATGGCTTTACGACAGGTTAAATAAAAGAAAATCCGAGATTTTTAGCTAAGCTAATAGCTTAGTTTTAATTGGATTAGAAGAAAAAAAAACAGGATTTGACCTGGTGGGAGAATACAGAAGAAAAGAAAGATGGTTGACCAAACAGCGCAGGAGCAATGAGGTAGATTTTAAAAGTCCAGGATCAGAGGCGCCAACTTATAAGGGCGAAAAACAGGGCTATACGCCCTTACATCAAGCACCAAAAGCTTCTCTAAGAAGTGGTCTATTTGCCCGGAGAAAAATACCATCAAAAAGCAAGCAGTTGCAGCATCTTCCAGCCATCCTCAGGAACCAAGAAGAGGCTTTATTTGCTTCTTCGTGTTTTTTCAACCTAGATCCGTCCACTCCTGAACAAATGTCTTCCTCAGCCTTTGCCACACTTCCTTGTCTTGGGCTCTTTGTAACCAATTAAGTCCCGCCACCTTCTTAATGTCGCCGTACCACCTCTTTTGTGGCCTACCGAGCTTCTTTTCGACTCTCGAGGTCTCCATTGACCATTGACCGTGCTGTCCACCAATTGGATCCTCCCTGGCGACAATACCACCTCATGTCACTTAACTGTTGCAGGGTATTTGCTTGTCAGAAAATAGAGTCTTGCAAAGGGGCTTGGGTTTGACTTTTGTGGGCCTCGCCGGGCCTGCGCTTTTTAAGGTCGGGCCGGCCCGTTGCGCCCATTCAGGCCTGGTTATTCTTTCTGGGCGGGTTAAATTCCTCGGCCTTTAAAAAATTTTGAAAAATATTTTTATTTTTTAAATTTTCTTGTTTTATTTTACTTTATTTTTTTTTTTTTTACACATTCTAAAGTTATTAATTGGAAAAGTTTATTTCAGTTCAAGAAATTACTCGCAACCGGATTTCTAAGAGGTCGACCAACGGGCCAGCGGGCCTAACGGGCCGGGGACCTAAAAATTTCGGCCTGTGCCGGACTCTACAAAAAAATAAATACTATAATTACAATGATAAGAATAAAAAGAAGAAATAAAAGTTGAAAGAAAGTCGTTTTCTTTATTCTAGTTTTTAAAATATAGGGATCTAAATAATAATAAATATGCCCATTGCATTTACTCTTACTGCATTGTCCACACTCCAATTATAATATCTAAAAATACCCCTTCACTTTAACACAAGTTCAAATTTAAAAATTTGATTGGCATTTCAAAATAAACATCCTTAAAAAAAACTACCAAGCTGAATATAATGCTGATAAGCACAGAAATAGCTAAGAAATTAGTTATGCATTGCTGGTTGCATAATGTCCCTACTCCAACGCATTTCCACGGGATGACTCCCCTCAGTTGATATAACGTTGCACATTATATTCTTCACGATCAAACAAAAATTCCTGCTAATAATTTTCTCTTTTATTTTTTTAAAGAAATGACCCGTCAATATTAAATCTCAGAAATGATTCATGGCCTGTCATTACCGAATCTCGAAATCAATAGAACAATATTAAAAAAAAATGACAGCTGTAAAATACAGGCATTTGAACTTGGTTGTCTTGAACGACAGATATAGGGTGGGGGTTGCTGGCAAGAGCTTACGGCTGCTTGCCAAAAAGATTCCATTCACCTTTTTTTTTCTCTCATTCTTTTACCAGTTTAAGACTCATCTATATTCCCCATGAATGTAAAAATCATTGCATAACAACCTGTAATGACCGTAATAGATTTCCCGATCCAAGTTTTTTTTTCTACAAAGAGAAAAAAATGGCAAAGTCAGTTTATGATTTGTACAATCATTTTTTCTTTCTTGGACGTATTTATTTTAGAACTGTCAGCCCTAAAGGAATCAACTGTGTCTGAGATACTGTATATAGAATATAACATTTAATTTAACCTGTCAGCAACACGTGTTCCGCCCTTATTGGATTCTTGTTCTTGTGCTGCACGGCAAGGTATATTGCCGGAATTGTCTTTTTTAGTTGTTCCATCTGAAAAAACCGCTTTTTTAATAAACTTCCTTCCCCATCCCCCCTCGTATGATCTTGTCTTTTTTTTTGTTTGCTTTTTCCTCCAGAGAATATCCCATTCAGCGTCGGGAGAAAAGGAATCAAAATGATGATGTCGGGTAGTAATGGAGCTGGGATGTGCATTGAATGTTTATACGTGAGGAGTTTTAAAGACGGAGTAAACTAGGCCAAGGTCTTGTTTGTAGATAGATTGAAATCGGTCATAAGAAGAAGTCAGTTCTGGCCGATGGCGTTCAATTTCTCGTTAATTATTTATCAATTTTAAGGGAGTAGTGTTGCTGGACCTAAGTCTGCACACTCCAACTCACAGGCTGCCCACAGATTCTCATATGTTACAAAAGTTACGCTGTCTTCTCCGAAAGCCCCTTCGAACAGAAAATAATGACCATCATGTCCGAAGCGCATATGACGCCGCGCAAGAAACTAGTCAGCTAGACTATATTGAGCCTTCCACAAACCCTCGGCTATTTAAAAGCAAAACTAATGCAGTGGCCTTCAAACACCTTTCGCACCGCAACGTAAAAGACATTCTGCTGCTGCAAAGTAGCATCCAGCTCTTACTCTTACTCCGCTGGCACTACAGAGCCTGAAGCCATACTCCACTTCCACCAAATGCCTCTACCGACCGCGATCCAAGACCTTAATCTGCCAATCTCTGACCACCAGGGAAACGGAGTCCTGATGAATGTTATAAATCCACCTCATCCTGGGCCTGTTTTGTGGCCTCCAACCAGCCATTTGGCCGTACAGGGCCTTGTAAATGCCCTCCTCCACCGGCTTCCGCACCACGTGTCCTGCTAACCGCAGGCTCCTAGACTTGATCGCACTATTAACTAGAAGCTGGGTAGCGAGATTTCGGATATCGCTGTTACTAGAAGTCGCAGCTGGAGCCTGCCATCAGCCTCCCGCTGTCTGGTCTTAATCCAAGCCGACCGATGTTGCCTTCAACCTTGCGCCAGCACCAGGAATGTTCAACAGCGTTCAAATATTGGCTGATTGTAATGGCAGGTTAGGGTAACCGGTGAGGCATGTTTTGTCTTGTTCAAGGAATGGCGTCCTTGCCCTGTGGTGAGCTCCCTTCTCAGGGTTATGAGTTAGTGGAGGGCAGCAGCTTCGCTAATACTGACCTAGGGCTGAAGATGGTAGTAATCGGCAAGGCCTAGGCTGAGATACCGGGAGGCAGAGTTGGATCAATGGTATGGCTCCCGTACTGCGATGTGGAAGATTATGGAAAGTCACCACAATATTTGTTATTCCTAGTAAAATCATCAATGGTTGGCCATGATGATCGCCAAACTCCGACGAGGAGCGGGCATTTAAAGAAGAAGAAGAATGGCAGATCCATTGGGCGGTGGGGTCGCCCCTCCTCAACGCTGAACTAACGCTTTCATGTTTCTTAATGTCTCCAAATACTTCACAATAAATCGAAAAAAGTTCAATCGCCATCTTAATAGTGAATCCCCTCCAGTACCGAGTAAAATCGGTTTAGAATCATGAAATGTAACGAGGCTAGGTTATGATAAAATTCTCTATCTAACTACAACCGAGAACAATCAAAAGCGGTGATCAAACTAAAAGTCCTAGCTTTGCTTGAAAGAGAATCTTAATTAGTCCGTCAAGTCCCTTTCGTTATACCAAAAAAATTTCCAGCCTCTCCTACTCTCAAAATTTACCTTTTCCTCATTCCATGCAAACTCATTCTAACATCAATGGCCCATTATTCTAATGAGAAATAAATCACCAATAAATCTCCATTTCCATCCAAAGAACAAATTATCAATATAAAATGATAAAATATTGGAAAATTTAAGCAATCACGTTCAAAGCTTTATACCCGAACTCTTTATAAGAAAAATTGATATTTTTCTTTGTATTTTCACTAAAAGTCAAACAAGACTTACAATAAACAATAATCAAAACTTTCGTCAAAGAAGTTAATTTAACTAAAAGACATAAAATTTACAATCAATTAAAATCGTAAGTAAATTCCAAAAAGCTTTACACAGTCAATTTTAAAGGTGTAATAAATGCTTTTGTGATTTGAAATTTTATTTTGTAATGGGAATTAACGTTGTGAAAGTTGGAAATCAAGGTCTGCCATATCATCTTTAATCTGCATTTGTTTCAGCTTCAATGTCTTTTGTGTCAAGACGCCGTTTACGAAAATCATTAGCGAGATATATCCAATTTCAAAGTGAAAAGACTGACTTGACTTGTCGATCTTGATTGACGCTTTGAACTAGTTTAAAATAATACAAATCCGAAAACAAGGTTGAAATTAGCTGTAAATATTTCCGCATTTTGTTGTGATTGCGGCGCAGCAGGATTTGTCAGAGTCAGAGCTGGAAGTTGTGGGCCACAAATAATTTCCAAAATTTTTTAAGGAGATCGGATTTCAATAAGATGTCCCTGTTTTTGCCTCAAAATTATACGAACACACTCCCAGAAATATTTCTGAAGGAAAATTACATGTCTTTGCTGCGTGGGCAGTTTCCCTTCAGAAAAATCAAATCCAAACATCCGAGAATTAATAACTTTTATATCACTCCAAAACCTCTCCAGAGATTTTCACAAGGATAATCCCTAATAAAAAGGTTTAAGGGAGCTTTTCAATAATGTAAATAAACTTCTTCAACCTTCACTGATATTTTTCCAAGTTATCGTCATTTTTAAATTAATAATATCCGACAAAACAGTCTGCATAATTTCGTTTTTTCTCAAGAAACCCAACTTATTTATTTACTTAACAAAAACCTTGACAAGGATACTTCCATAATTGATATAAAAAAATCGATACCTTTATTTTTTTTTTTTAAAAATTTAGAAAGCAACACGAATGCTGAATTTTCCAAAAAGGAAAAAATGAGAGACAAAAATTAAAATAATAATATCCCCTGGCTTATGTCGTATAAATATCCCATATTTATAAAACTTGACACAGAGATACTTTTTTTTTTTTTTTGGAAAACACATCATTATAAATATCAGGGAAAAAATATGGTTCTCTTTACGGAACCTGTTGCACGAAAACCAATCTGTTTTCATTTTCGCTGACACTCCTCCCCCATCAATCAGGATTTCTAAAAAGTCCAAAATTTTTTACAATAACGTCAAAACAGTCGTAAAAAAAAAGAGCAACCTTATTGTCAATGATTTATAGAGAAAAACAGCTTCGTAAAAAAAAAAAATTAATTTTCAACGATTTTTGAAAAAAATTAAAATGTTTAATATCGAAGAAATTTTTTATTACGATCAAACATACGCTAACCATAAGAATTTCAAAAAGTATACAGTAAATGAAAACGGATACTGCGCATTCCATACCAGCAGGTCATATCTGAAGCCAAAAGAGAAAGAAAGAAGAAAAAAATAATAAAAAAAAAAATAGCGGGGGGAGAAATATTATGAACTAGTATTTTAAAATGGCGGCGATTGCACATCGTTCAAAAGTCATAAAACGATCGTAAAAAACAAAAACAGAAGCAGATTTTAAAATTTCCTATCATCGTCCTTGAAATTTTTTTTTCTAATTCCAATCTTCATTTGCAACTTCGAATTATTATCAGTCGGATGATTTTCACGTTTCAACGAAAGGAATGAAAAAAGTATAAAGAAGAAGATTTCTCAATACTCGGAAGTTGACGTTCGGGAGAACACACCGTGAATAAAAAAAAACCCGTTGGGCTCTAACGCGACGATTTCGAATCATTTTCCCGGGAAAATATTCAGTCCAGATGTTAAATTCGCAAAAGCTTTAGAATTAAAGCAGGCAAGATTTATCAGGCTTATTTGTAATCCGTCAGCTATTATCTGAAATTAATTTCCCTCGAACATCAAAAGTCTGCTAAATGTGGAAAAAGAGACGAAAAGAAAAATGGGCGGGCAAAGAGGAAACAAAGTAGGATTTTTTTTCTTTTCCCTTAAAAAAAAAAAAAAATCTTGAATAATTCAGAATTGTGGTCGAGCGGAAATTGTAATGAAAAAGTTTCGCAACGACCCGCGGGTCATAAGAGTAATTTTTTTGAGTGAAATAAAGAAGACTTGCATTATGTTTTTCTTTCCCCATGATTTACCCGTGTGACAAACTTTTTATTTCATACTTCCATCTGTCCTACTTTTCAAAACATTCAAACAGTCGTATAATTTTTTTTTATGGAAAAAAAAAATACGGAGAAAAATTATTTTCTTACAGAAGGAAAATATTTTAATATCGAAAAAACTTTTCCATCGGATTTCCGGTAAAAACTCTCCAACGGAATGTACGGGAAAAAATTCCAACTTTTCCAAAAAAAAAAAAAAAGCTTCATACATCAAACAAACTCTCATTCTTTTCAATTAACATCGCCAAAAAAAAAATTAATTAATTAATTAATTACCGATTGTTGGATTTTTTAATTGTTAAAACTATTCAGTTCTCGCCGGGAACGAGGAGCCAAAAAATTTATCAACATCACTCACACACATCACAAAACACTTCCAAAATATATCCACTTTATGGCGCCAAAAACAAAACCGACACTCAAACTTCAAAAAAAAAAAAAAATGACAAATTAAAACAAAGAAAAAAAAACGGTCACACAAAAACAAATGATCGAAAAAACAAAAGAATTTGACACGAACTCGGAACCACGACGCGTTCACGACGTTGAAACGACTTGTCGAAATAAGTACGGAGCGAACGTCAAGCCGTTCAAAGCGCTTGTGTGACCGCCGGGATTCAAAGACGCATGCCTGAGAAGCTCCACAAGGTACATCTAGGCCGAATTTCAAAATGAATACGGTGTTTTTTTTTTAAAACCGTTACTTTTTTTCCCTTCCTTTCGGTTTTTTTTTTATCCTCTAAGTCGTTTTTGATGGGTAGTCAATAAACCTGCTGCCACGTTTCGTTAAAACAAAATCGATTTCAGCTTTGTCTAGTTTTCTTTGAAAGCCTAAGTTTGAGTTTTGAATAAACAAAAAATATATCGGTGTTTTTGATAGACGTGTAAGGTTTTAAAAATGCATTGAAAGGATACAGTTTGACTTATTTTTGTTGTCGCATATTCTATTGCAAAATATTGTAAAAGGGTAAATGGTGCGATCACGACTTTAAAGATAAGCAGAAGAACAAAAGATGCAAGAATCAAAATGATGTGGTCGTATGATGTGTTAATAGAATTTAGAAACGTGCTGGGCCCATAACCTGTTAGTTAATAGCAACTTGATCTTAGTGCTAATTTTGGTACCTTCTTAAAAGAAGCCTTTACTGCGGTTAATACTGGGCGCAAAAATGATGGCTTACAGAATTCTTAATATTAAATTTAGTTAAGATCTCTAGATTTAAAACAACACTGTAAAAGGCTACTGTAGGGCTGTTGTGTTTGTAAATAAATAAATAAATAAATAAATAAATAAATAAATCTCTTACAAACGAAATATCGGTATCTCAAAGGTAAACTGCCAGTATGACGTCAGGGCTGAACTCTAAAAAGGCGGTTCAATTTTTGTTTTTTATTTAAAGTCGATCGTCTTTTTAATTGAGGCCTGTGACGTCATAGTGGCAGTTTACCTCTGAGGTACAGTTTTTTTTTCCTGTTTGCCTTCGTTCCCTAACAGAGCTGAACTCTAAAAAGGTTCTGGGTGTGCGATATAAAGGTCCTCTATTGGCCAACATGGGATTACTAAGTGATTACTAAGTGTCTAACTAAGACACATTACATGGGAGGGATAAGTACGAAGACAGTTATCAAACTCAATTCCTTCTTAAATTTCCGGAACTTAAGGTCTTCTAGGGAAAGAAGTAAGGATCATCCAGAAACTGAGCCAAAAAGTTTTTTGTCCAAAATTATTTTACATTTTCTGGCTATGAGCAAATTTTTTCAGAATTTTAAATGTCGAACAAGTCTTTTCAGAATTTTTCCCTGACAACAAAATCTTTCAATAATGTTTTCTTGTCGACCAAATCTTTTGATTGATTTTTCTTGTCGACCAAATCTTTTGATTGATTTTTCTTGTCGACCAAATCTTTTGATTGATTTTTCTTGTCGACCAAATCTTTTGATTGATTTTTCTTGTCGACCAAATCTTTTGATTGATTTTTCTTGTCGACCAAATCTTTTGATTGATTTTTCTTGTCGACCAAATCTTTTGATTGATTTTTCTTGTCGACCAAATCTTTTGATTGATTTTTCTTGTCGACCAAATCTTTTGATTGATTTTTCTTGTCGACCAAATCTTTTGATTGATTTTTCTTGTCGACCAAATCTTTTGATTGATTTTTCTTGTCGACCAAACCTTTTGATTGATTTTTCTTGTCGACTAAATCTTCTGATTAATATTTCTTGTTGATTAAATCTTTTGATTGATTTTTCTTGTCGACCAAATCTTTTAATTCTTGTCGACTAAATCTTTTGATTAATTTTTCTTGTCGACCAAATCATTTGACTAGTTTTTCTTGTCGACCAAATCTTTTGATTAATTTTTCTTGTCGACCAAATCTTTTGATTAATTTTTCTTGTCGACTAAATCTTTTGATTAATTTTTCTTGTCGACCAAATCTTTTGCTTAATTTTTTTTTGTTACATTAATTTTTTAAGGGAAAATATTCTAAAAAAATTCTATGCACAAAAACTTTTTTAAAAAAAACTCAAAAATGTATTCGGCACAGAGAGCATGCTGAACTTGTGACTGGCTCTAACTACAACCCTAGAACGTTCATAATTAAAATCCTTAAATTACCCAATACTCTACAAAAACTATATTCGGACGTTTTCAATTCAACAAATCATTCTCCCTTCCCGGGTGAAACTTTCAGAGATCGATTCATCGAAAATAGGGGGAGGAGGGAAAAAGCAAAACCGCAACGTAAACCACATTTCGTTATTATGGATTTTAAAGTTGGTAACTAGTGAGCAAACTTTTCAGCGGCTGATCCCGATATTGCCATGCTCTAAAAGCATATTTAAACATTCCTGGGGATGGTCATGGCCTTTGCACTTGTAACCTCGTTTAAATATTTTATATCTGCGGCATATTAATCATTTCAACGGAAGGGGGGAGGGGGTTTAAAACACGTTAAGTAATTTTTAAAATTATCATCGTAAATTTCCTAGCCCGTCAGGTATTTTCCGCGGTTCAAAGCTAAGTATTTTCGGGCCGCAAGGGAAATGACAGTTTGGGTTTCGGCTTTATTTTTGATTATGTAAACGCATCAAACTTCTCGTCGTGTACGGTCGTTCGTCCCTTTTTTAGCGCTCTCGGGGGTTTAAAAGAGAAAAAGGACGATCAAAAAGAGGGAAAGCATTCTGCACAAACCGCAACGCAGTATACGGATATTTACAATAAGCCAAAAATGGTTGTAACGATTAAGTGGTTACTTTTGCACTTTCACCTTTGTGAAGTTTAAAAAAAAAAAAGTGTGAGGAGGAAAGCTTTCCCAAAAATGACGTTAAGAAGTTTTAAACGAAGGGAAGATAATTGAGGAGAAAAATAAAAATGATTTACTCCTGCCAAAGCTACGAATAAAAATTTATACTAAAATAAATCATTTAATTTCAAATAAATTATTCACGTTCGAATTTTATTTAAATCAAAACCGACTCAACAATGCACATACCATATCTTGACAGGAAAAGATAACACTTTCCAACATTGTAGCCGCCGAAGAGCGGGGAAATCCCTCTAGAGGCTTTAGATAAAGGAGGATCTGGCAACATTTCCAAAGGGGAATTGAAATAACTGAGACATCACTTCCAAGACTGATATATGTTTGAATTTTGGTTCAACGTTTTAGCTAAAGAGGATTTATGTTAAGCTTGGTCATTTTCGTGATTAACAATCTTCCTTTTTCCATACTGGAAAATTCTCAATTGAAACTTTTTAATATAAAGACGATATTAAAAAATAAATCTTAAAATTCAAAAAAAAAATCCGCTATATTCAGCTTACGACCAGACCTCAAACTACAAAATCTGGAAATTTTTGATTTTATTTCCCCGTTACATTGTTCGCTTGCCAAGTATTTTACTCCATTCACTTTTTGCGAAAGCCATTCGCCTGTGAATCAGAATATTTCAAACCCCGTATACGTTTCTCAAATTAGTCATGCTGCGTTGGAATCAGTGCACGTGCAAACCAAACATCAAAAGCGATGTAATTTTTTTGTCCGATAATTTTTTAAACATTCCCAAAATGAATCATCAAAATACATCCGTTGGTTAAAATTTCATAACATTGAAAACCGGTGAAAACCGCTTAAATTCATAGGCTATGTCGTGCTCCTTCCTCCGACTGGATAGGCAATATCAATTTAAGGACAATCGCCTATTATTAGCTTATGCAGAAGCGAATCAAGGCGCAGGTTATGCAATATCAACTTGAGGTCTCGAATATACAAAGCTAAATATAGGTTTTTAGACCAAGACATCTTGTCTTGGACATGATGTCTTGGTCTACTAGACTTGACGTCTACTCTACTAGACTTGATGTCTACTCTACTAGACAAGATGTCTTGGTCTACTAGACTTGATGTCTACTCTACTAGACTTGATGTCTACTCTACTAGACAAGATGTCTTGGTCTACTAGACTTGATGTCTACTCTACTAGACAAGATGTCTTGGTCCACTAGACTTGATGTCTACTCTACTAGACAAGATGTCTTGGTCTACTAGACGTCTCCGTAGATGGACATTAGCGATCTTTATACATCTGCTAGAAATCTTGTAGTAAATCTTGTCTTGTCTTGTCTTGTCCAAGACAAGATGTCTTGGTATTTGTGATCAAGCAGAAAGAGGATAAATATACAAGTTCAATACACTGTGCTCCCAAATCACGTGTAATGAAAATATCGTGCATTAGCTGAGGAGTGAAAATACTGAATGGGATTTTTTTTGTAAACGAACTCACTGTACGACGTCGACCATGTAGGTTTCCATTGTTGTAAATCATGTGTTAAGTTTAAAATAATGAGCGGGATTCTCATAAAATCTATCCGCAGGATGATGTCATGTTGTTCGTGAAAATTGCTGTCAGCACTTTAAAATTTAAACCGTTCCTGCGGCTGAGTTCTGGGTTTTTGCCTAATTGGATTGCATACAGATCTTCTAGTCGTGACTTCCAACTTTGGAAAAACAAAATTAAAATAAAGGAAAGATTCAAAAAATTAAACGAAATCGCCTTTTTCATTGCACGTGATTTGAAATTACAGTGTAGTCAAGGATTGAAAGCGAGTATCAAATCTTGGCGCTTTTATTTGAACCCTTGTCATGTAAATAACTATAGCTAAAATGTCTCAAGGTGCTGTAATTAGCTCGATCAATTTTTTCCCCCGAAGTACTTAGCTTACCAGTTTGAAATTTAGCGTAAACATTTTGATAGGAAACGCGTATAATCGTGTCGGATGTTTGACACATCAATATAAACAAAACTGATCACAACATCTCATTCTTTACATAATGATCTGCTGCTGAGTTTTTTTCACTGGGATTTCCCTTTCTTTTTTTTTCGAATCTTATTAGTTTAATATAAAATCGTAATTGGCATGAGGCGATTTTTGTTTATACGTAGCACACAGAGTTTAGCTGTATATTTACAAGTCAATCAGCAGTGAAAAACAAAATATTTTGGTTGCTATTTTTAAACGGAGTGTTTGAAATTTTCAAGTAAAATAATATTACTCTTGGTCAATGTCTGTTGTCACTGTCAAGTTCATAGTAAGTGCGAGAGCTATGGCAAGAGGCTCTGTTCTACGTAGTTCTACGTATGATCCAACGCTACCGCTCATTTTAGCTACGGATGCCAGCCCTTTGTCAGTTCAGCCTCAGTTTTAGCCCATTTCAGCACAAAGTTCTAACTGCCTTGCGTCCCAAACCAGGTCTCTATCTATTCTATCCAGCTCTACCTTTGCCATGATTGGTCAAACGGGCGAAAATATGACGAAGACAGAAAATTACTTGACAAAAACCAGACATGTCAGCACACTTAAAGTCAACAGCCTTCTATGACTGAAAATTATTAACCTGCATTGGAGAAAAAAATTTCCCCCCCAAAAAATATCGAATTAGATTCGTCCTTGGACTTCCTGACCTTTTATTTATTTTTTCAAGCAATATAAGAATAAATCAGCGGAAAAAATGGGTCGCGTAAATATTTCACACAAAATACAAAAAAAATTCGCTGCAATTTATGATTTCAAAAGTACAAAGAAAACGCATTAGAATTTTTCCCTACACAGCGCTGGAAATAATTTAATTCGGATTTCATTTCTGCTGCTGAATTTTTTTTCAACATGGCCAAATAATATTTTTATACTCCCCCAAAAAAAATATCACGTCAAACCTCAAAAAAATTACAAAATAATTTTATTTCAATAATATCGCGACCTTTTAAATTAATATTAACACATTTGAGAAATATTTTTATAGGCGAAAAAGTGAGAGGTAACCACAGCGTCGTAAAAACAAGAGCGTTAAAACGAGTTGGGAAACTCGTAAAAAGACCCCAAAAACGCACCAGGTACCCCTAGTAAAATTTCCCAGCCGAATGAAAACAAAAAGAGGAAGAAAACGATACTCGGGTCTGAAAAACTTGGGTTAAATAATAATATTTTTGAAAAAGATTAAAAGTACTCAGCGCTTGATATGATAATATTTTTAGTTTTCGCGACCTTTTACAACGTTCAATGTCAAAACGTTACATGTCCCATTATTATGATTTATTTAAAATTTATTCAGTGATGAAAATGAAATCTCTTCGAAAATTTTTGAATGAGAAAGATAACAAAAGCTCTGTGTTGGAAACACAATTTCAAGAGTCTTTTTTTTCTTACTCTTCTTCTCCCTTTCCGTTCCTCATTTTTTTTTTTTCAAGAATAAGAGTTATTTTACACGATTTTAATGGTTCCAGTTTGATTTTTTTTCCCTTTCGATTCCTTCGGGGGGAGTGAAAATCAGTATTGTGATTTTTCGCTTTTTCAAAAATTAGAAAAAGCTAAGTAATAAAAAAGAAGAAAGAAATTTAAAAAATCAAAAAGCTCGGAATTTCATTCTTTTTTTTTCAAACTCAAAAACATGTGATTGCTTGTCCTTGAAAAAAAAATTATTTTTTGTTTTAGAACAAAAAAAAATCCCGCGGGAGGGTTCCGGCATGAGGAATTAAATTTTCGAAAGAATTTTAAAATGAAATCTGTTACGTTCGATGACGTTACGGGTTGATTTACTTCTGACATGTTAAAAATGTTAAACTTGATGTCGAGTTGTTGACAAGTGTTGTACAGATATGCACGTATAAAATTACGAGACTGTTGAAGACTTTCTGGCGTGGCCTAAATATGAGTCATATGCACGCTTGAGAAACATGTGAATAGTTAAAAATTTTATAACGCAAGTAGAAGTTAAAATTTTACCTGCGGTGACTAAATGTGAAGAAGTTGCCGCGCCTAAAAATGCGCGACCTCAATATTAAAGGGTTTCATCTCCACTGCGCAGGTTGACATCAAGACAATGTGTTTAGCTTATGGCTAGCTGGGGTCAGCCTCCCAAAAAACAAACGGCATAATTGCTGGGTATATTATACGTAGAAATCGAGATTTTTTATATACGTATAATATACGTATACGTATAATATACGTATATTATACTTGACCTTAGTTTGTTAACCCCGTGTCACAGAGTACTTCTCTTGGAATTTCTGGTTGGAGTAATGGAATAATGAAGTTAGCTCGACTTATAATTTCAATAGAAAAAAGGCTGAGATGTTCCAAAAAAAATAGAACTCTGTGTGGAATCTGCGTATGAGAAAATTAAACCCATTGAAAAAGGAAATTTCGAAATCAAGCGTTTTAAACAAAAGGCTTAAATAGTGTGAGAAGCTGAGTGTTGCCGCAATACCGAGGTTCAAAGAAGAAGAAATCCCAAAGTTAGCAACCTTTAATTTACGTAAATTAAAGACGCGGTAAACTTTCTGTGAGAATGAATAGTTGGAAACATTTGAAATCGCGTCGGTGGTCTTATTTATTTATTATTGCCATTATGAGATTTAATAGAAGAAAATTTTGTAAGTTGCATTTTTAGCCAGCGCTTTACTTAGACTATTCCTTGGGCCATCAGATTTCAAGGGATTCGCCTATTCTGTTAAAGCCCCCTAGGGTGAAATTTCACTGCATATTCGAAAGTTCGCGAACAATCATATAGACAACAACAAAAGCCAATCGCTCACCACTCGCACTCGCTCACCACTCGCACTCGCTCACCACTCGCACTCGCTCACCACTCGCACTCGCTCTTCTCCTTTTGCGCCCTATCCAACATCCGAACCGTCCTCGGCTCCTTTCCAACATCCGGTGTCTTCTGATCGTCAAAATCGACATTCATTACGACAGTTACAGTCGTAAAGCGATTAGGCAATCGGTACTAAAAATATTTATCCGAATAGCCAAGGAACGAACTACAATCAAAAATCAATCAATCCCTTTCCAATATATTTTTTTTTTTGCTCCTCCACGCTAACATCCTTTCAAGATCTAAAAACCTTTCCTCCCTTAAGAAACGAAAAAAAAAAACCTCCATCCCAAAATCAATTAAACTTATGAAACTAAAATCGGGATAAAAACAGATGGGAGTTAATGGAGATGAAGCAATCGATCATTCGATGACGTCATAATTACAAAAGCCCAACCGTCGACGTATTCCCAGCCAGATACCTGAACTTGAAAAATGGCCAAACGACAATATCATTCCATCTAATCGATATATCTCGAACAACCGACGAAAATAAATAACCTTACCCAAACTCTAACGTTCTCCTTCGACAATTTTTTTTTTTTCTTTCCTTCGACTTGAACGCAAAATGCTTTTAACAAGAATTAATCCTTAACATGTTTAGCATTTGAGGAGAATTCGTTTATAAAGAGATTAAGCCGTACGGGGATTTCAGGGTGTGGAATATTTGAGCAATCGATTTATGTTCAACTATCAAACTGTCATTAACCGCTTTTCTTCGATTTCAAGCTGCGGAAAAACAATAAAATTACTCTCTGGTTTGCTATTAGAAATCCCGTCGTAAAATTGCTTTTAAAACGATTACTGACATCTTTAAAAAATATTTAAAAGCTAACTTTAAAAATAACGGGGTTAATTTCTAAATCCTAATTTTTTTTTTTCCTTTGAAATTTAATAAACGATTTCAGATAAAAGAAAATATAAAATTTCCCGGCTCGATCAGTGAAAAATAATAAAAAAAAAAAAGGGTGAAAAAAAAAGAAATGCAATAATTTAACCTAGATTCTGATATACTATCCCCGTTCACGGACACGGAGTTTTGCGATGAGCTCCATACCGGGAGTGCGGCAACAGGTTAAGGGATGTCGAGGGTAAAAGGGCGGCGGTAAAAGGGGTGGCTCAGAGACCATCCCGGAAACAATCGCAAACTAAATGAAACTGAAACCTCTTTGTTTCAATTTAAAAATAAAAAATTATGGAAAAAAAAAAAAAAACGGTTCCGAGCGGGATAACTCAAGCTGAAGGATTATCATTTTAATCACGTATCTGTCAAACTGAATTCCGATGAAGCTGGAGATTTTATATGCAAAATATTTCAAGAATTACCTAACCCGGAAGAAAATTTAGTTAACAACGATTCAAGACTTCTATAATGTTAGATCTTGGTTTCGATGGTTTCCAGAATTATAACAGGTAAGAACCTAACCTAACCTAAAATCATTTTAACTTGGTTCCAGGGCGTAAGCCAAATTTTTATAGGGAGGTGGCCTTGGGCCGACCTCCCTACCACCCTCGCTCCCATATCTTGATTTTTACCGTCCTTACTGTTCCATCCGCTGAGCAAAAACGCTTTTATGAAAGCAAAGCAGCTACAGACAACTTCGACGGACTTTCATCCAAACAAAGAAAATTAAAACAAAAAGCATTAAACATTAAAATTCTCAACAGTAGTCTAATAATAAAAGCACAAAACGGTAATATGCTTAATTGCGGTCAATACAAAATTAGATTTTAATTAATTAATTTAATCTGCTCTAACACCTTGTTCGGTAACTTCACCCGGGATTAATGAAATTCATAATTTATTATTATATGTTGGGAGATTCCCGTATATAAGCATATATTTTAGGGAGAGGGTATAGCCCCGCAATAAATTAAAACCCAGACTTGCCTCGTAACTGAAGAAAAGCCGGATTTTGAAAACATACATAAAATATAAAGAAGAAAACGCAACGGAGGGGGAATTTAAAACAATAAAATTCATTCGGAAGTAATGAAAACACCTGGTAGCTGTGGAAAAAGGAATCCGGGTCAAACCGAGAAATATGTCTGTTATTTTTAAACTGAAATATTATTCCGTATTATCTTGCTTTTTGAGTTCATAACAAGAATCTTAGTTTTTTAACTTATATGTGACTAATATGTCTAATATGTGACTTAAAGGCCAGGAGGCTGATACAAATGGTACTCTTCCAGGTGCACACTGGATTATACTGCTTAAGACCTGGGCAAAGTTGATGAAAAGAACGCCAATCCAGTTTTCCCCCCTCACCTAATATAGGAATCATACGGGTCATAGCTATATATAGCTATAGCTGTAGCGTTAGCTTTATCTTCTTATACTTATGGGAACACTTATTGCACCTAAGCCCCACTAAAACTCTCTTTTTAATAGCGAGAAAAATCTTGCTGTTTTAAAATATTTATAAATTATCAAAATAAGCATTCAGGGACCTTGAGACACAAATTTTAAAGAATTATTTTCAAAAAGGGTCTCAAGGGACTTTCAGAGTCCTTGCTTAAAGCCTCAAGATAAAAATATAGGACTTTAAAAGATTGACAGGACCAAATTTAGAATATAGGATGAATATAGGACTGGTAGACACCCTGTAAATTTGAGCATCCTGTAGGAATTTCAGAATGCTTAGATGGAAACAGGACCGCATGTAGCACTAACCTAACCTAACCTACAAGAACACTTACCCTTTGGGACAGCCTCCATATTTTCCTTCAACTTAGTACCGTTAAATTTTTCACAAACACACCACTAATTCACAAAATAATCCCGTTCACGATCACGTACCTCTCGATCCACTACCGAATGTAAAAAGACCGGAACTAATGCTCTCATCGCCGGAAGTTTGCAACCTGGCGACAAAATTCTCCGTCGAAAATAGTCAAATGAATTTTCTTTTTTCAAATCTATTATCTATTTCCTCCAATATTTATTCATTTTACTATTTTAAAAATGAATTTATTTTAAATAATAAATGATTGACACGAAATTATTAAATATTTTACGAATATTGAGATAATGAATTCGGATCACGCACGCTTGCATGATGTTTCCAGGGCAACGTTTACTCCATCATGGCTCTCACAACAAAAACTTCACATTTTTCTTTGACAACCGTTATTTATTTTGTTTAATCGATATTACGTTAGGATATCTAGAAGTGGTGTCGCGAGGGATTAATCATGTCGCTAACTCAGGCGTTGGGTGATGGTTCTGGAGATGGAAATCAAACCGGAGAGAAAGATGAGAAGTAAGTTTGAAATTATTAATTAAAGGATGTAGTGATTTTGTGGATAATGCACTGATTGAAAATCATTTTAGGGAAGAGGATGAAAGAAAAGAAGAAGGTGAAACCAAATCATCAATATTTTCAAAATTTTTTCAACGAAATGAGTCTGATTCTCCAACACCTCTTGTACTGGAACCAAATCATCCTATGATGGAACGGTTTCAAATTGCACTTAAAAATCATCTCCTTAAGCAAGTGCAGAGGCTTAATTCAGAAGTGTTTGAATTGGTAAGTGGTCATAATAATCATATTTAGCATTTGAAGCTATTAAGTATTGTTTTTAAATTTTAGGATAATGAAGTGAAGAAGAAAGAAAAAGAGAAGGATGCAACTGGAATTTCACTCTATTCAATGCAGCAGGAGTTGTACAGACAACAAAAAACCTTGGAGAGTTGTCAGGAAACAATAGAAGAGCTGATGAAAGAAAGAGAAACTTTAGATGAAACTGTGAATTGCAAAAGATTGCAATGGAAAGAAGAAGTAAATAAGCTGAATGCTGCCAAGAAAAAAGGTGAAAAATCATCAATGTAAATTTATTTTAAAGTTTATCGTCTACTGATTTTATAAAAGAAATCTTTTTATTCAGAAAATGAAATGTTGGGCGAACTGCATAAACTGTCAGCACTTGAAAAACAGATGGAGAAATGGGAAAAGGAATTGGATTCAGATTTAGCAGTATCACAAAGAATTTCAGAAAAGACACAAGCTGATAAGATTAGATTAATTGAGGAGAAAAGGAAAATGGTAAAAAAATGATTTGTGGTTTTTGGGAAGAATTTTATTTAAGAATTTAATTGTTTTAGGATATGCATTTGTTACGACTTATGACTGAAGTATCAAAAGCAGAGCAAGAAATGAAATTTTTAGACGCCGAAATTGATATAAAAACCGATGAAAAAGAAGCGCTTAACCAAACATTAGCAGATGCAACTGCAGACTTGCAAGCGTTGATTAATGAACAGAAGCGACTTTTTACAGCTTGGAATGCTGTAGTAGTGACGATGGCGCAGAGGGATGCAATTTACGCCGACGTTTCGAAAGAATTATTGTTAGTATTATTTTTTTGTGAAATATTTGTTTATTAAAAGAAATTATTGATTATTTTTTTAATTTTCAGGACTTGCCAAGAAGCTTTTAGAGCGCTAAATGCAGAAATAG
Organism: Liposcelis brunnea; assembly: GCA_023512825.1. NCBI lineage: Eukaryota > Metazoa > Arthropoda > Insecta > Psocodea > Liposcelididae > Liposcelis > Liposcelis brunnea. The sequence goes on from CM042071.1 coordinate 5,637,479, forward strand.
AAAGTTATAAACGATCATCCGCTGAAGAAATGAAGAAAAATGAGCAATGGGCTATAATGTACGGACGAGTTCACGGCGAGCACGAAAATAATGAGCATCATCTTCAAAATTTATTTGAGAAAAAGTCAGTTTTAGAACAAAAAATTAGCACGATTGCTGCTATGACTGCGCAGAGTGAGAAGGATTTGCAGTTCGCTAAAATCGTAGGTTTTTTAATCCCTTAACTATTATAACTTATTTTTCTAGCTAAAAATTTTCTTTTTCTTTTTAGGAGACTGCAAATATGGAATCACAGTATGCTAATATCCAAAACGAGTTTCAAAAATATTCTCAACAAAAACATAAACTCGAAGATGAAATTCTAGCACTATTACAAGATCAATTATCGAGCGACAAAGCAGCTGCACATTTAAATCGTTTAGTCAAAGAAATCCGAGATAAAACAAGAAAGCAAGAATTCGCCATGGTTGAACTGGAAAATAAAATATCGAAACGTTTTCTCGAAGTTGAAGAATTGAAAAGCGTTATAGCCAGAAATAATGAAATTCTTAATGAAATGAATAAAGAACTGGATCGTAAAGAGCAAGAATTAAAAGCTAATGAGAATGTAAATAACCGTTTTTAATGTAATTTTTTTTTTTTAAATGATTAATTCGCTGATATTAATTTTTTTTCTTTCCGTAGGAAATAAGCAAATTTCAGCTGATGGTTATACAGAAGCAGGGGAGCTATGCGGTTTTATTAAGGAAAATAGAAAAACAAATGGAAAAATCGGGTGCTTCAAAACCAGGTCAAAGTCCACTGCAACTTCGCATCGTCGAATTGGAAAAAGCTAATGCGGAAATTCAGGAAAAAAACGACAAGATGCAAAGTTTTTGGTTGGTTCAACAAAATAATAATGTCAAGTTGACCCAGCAGAGGAATGAACAGTTGAAGGACATCAGCTTGTTAAGAAAGCGTAAGTAATTTTTTTTCTTTGGCAATGGAATTCTTTTTGACAGGAAATTAAGGTTTAGTGAATAAATTTTTTTGCCTAGAAAAATCTCGCCAAGAAAAAGAAATCCGAATAAAAATTTCTTTTGCCAAGCCCACATTAAAATAATTCTAGAAGAAAAATTTTGAGTACTAGTCATCTCTAACTAAAACTAAACTTTTTAATTTTCTTTGTTTCAGAGGTTGTTATCTTGGATCAGCGAACGCTAAAAACCGAAATGGAAATCGAAAGAGAAAAGAAACTTGAAGCTGATGTGAATAAATCGATCGCTAATTTACAACACAAGCTCATAATCTTAAACGAAACATTAGTTGGGAAAAAAGGCTACAGAGAAAATTTAGATAAGGAGAATAGTTTCACGCAGATGCAATTTATCCAAACACTAAAAGTAATTTTCCCAAATTTTAATTTTAAAAAAAATTTTCATTATGTAAATAACATATTTTCATTTTTTCCAGGACTCAGAATTAGAACAAATTCGCCTGAAAGAAGAAATCAGAAGTCTGGAAGAAAATTTGGAAGAGCTAGCCGAGGCTATGTTAGAAACTCAAAGAGAAATGCTTGCTTGGGAGAAAAAAATTAAAGTAGCCATAGAAACGAAGCACAATATCCAAAGAGAAAAGTCTAGCACCGGTGAAGTTGGACAAATGAAATTAGAAATCCACAGAATGGAAGTAAGCAATTTTTTTTATTATTTAAAATTAAATGAACTTTAAATATAAAATTCTTTTTTAATAGGTACGTTACGGCCAATTAAAAAAAGCTCAGGATAAATTAATTAACGATTTAGAGCAATGCGTGCTTCGAAGGGACTCTCTCGTCGATGGAGCTGATGCTAAAGAAAAACGACAAGTGAAAGGATTTAATACGAGATACATGTTTCAAAAAAAATTAGAAGATTTGAGGAATAAAATTAGGGCCGTGCATAATGTAAGCTCCTTTGGGATATTTTAGAATTAGTTAATTAAGATTAATAAAATTATTTGTTAAATAGGAACGTAAACATATTGAAAAAATAATTACGGAGACGGAAGAAGGACATCAAGACTTGCTTAACCAAATGAATGAGAAAACAGAACAGTTAAAACAATTAGAAGAAACTTCAAAACAAATGGATCGTCAGTTAGAAGACGGAAAACTTCACAAGCAACAGGTTTTTGAGCTAGATTTCGCAACTTACTTTATATGATATTTAAATTTTTTTAACAATCATTTCTTTTTTCAGAACTTGGAAATGCTGGTTCGCAGGCAGAAAAAATGCAAAATGTACAACGACGTTAAATCTGGGAAATACCGAATGATGTTTCGAAATGAATTAGCTTTAGAAAATGAAGTTCAAAACGTAAAAGCCATCAACGCTGGTTTAATTTCAGTTTCTGAATCTCTAATCGAAGATTTTCCAGCACATCGATTTCCACTCATGAAAGTTTTTAATACTTTCAAAGCCAAGCCTGCGTGATAAATCAACGAAATATTTTTTCTAGTCGATTTTAAAAATTTATTAATACTATATTAAGTAGAAATTTACACTACGAAGTCCATTTAATTATTGTATAGTGTTTTTTTCCTACCCTCATCAAACTTATATTATTAGGTAAAATATGACTGCTGGAATTAATTACTTCTTCCGGATTTTTAACTTTTGCCATGTTTATAGAAAAAGAGCCTCTGGATATTATTCTCAGTGCATCCGCTAAAAACAAAAACAAAAAAATAGTTTTATTTGACTTTCATAGTAAAAATCACAAAAATTTAGGATTTTTTGCATACTTTCCGTCGGGAAAACTCCAGCTTTGACTGCTGCTTCAACAACTGTAATGCCAGGCTTTAGATGTAGTTTCGATAACATATCTTTATCACACAGTTTTTCAAATTGATCAATATCCAAAGACTTGAAAGCTTCAAAATTATTTTCATACAGTATTGACGACAATTTCTGAGCCATTTCTAATCCTTTTTCTACAACAAAAACAATCTCATTCAATTCCTTGTAATTTTTTCCAAAATTCAGCAAAAAAAATTTTATTTACCTCCATGAACTAAAAGTGTTACGTTTTGAGCCAAAGCTTTTTGGGCTAATCTTTCTTCGGGGCTTTTCTTATGTAAAGCCATCAATTCTTTAATTTTTTCTATTTTTTCAAAGGTGTATTTCAATAGTAAAGTTTCAACTTCCAGATCTTCAGCACGAATAAAATGCTGGTAAAGCTTAAAAGGTGATGATAATTTTTCAGACAGCCAAATAGTCTGAAAATTTGTTTTACCAAATTTATCTCCTTCTTTCGTAGTGGCAAGAGGTATTGTCAATCCATAAACTGGTGTTTGGGCAACTTTTTGAATTAAATCGTAACCTGAATGAATATTTCCCAACTGATCACTACCACCAATTTGAAACCGACAGTTAAAGTCTTTAAATAACCGTAGCCAATCATAAGACTGAAAAGAAAAATTCAAAATTTGAAATATGAATTTTTTAAAATCTTGATTAAAATTTTTTTCACAAACCTGAAACAACTGATAAGTAAATTCTGTAAATGAAATACCTTCTCCACTCTGCATTCTACTCCTGACGCTCTCTTTTCCTAACATTGTCCCAACTCTGAAATTTCTTCCAATTTTTCCTATAAAATCTAATGCTTTCATATCTCCATACCAATGTAGATTATTTACAACCCTATAAAATATCAAAATTTTTTTAAAAAAATCACAAAAAATAATTTATTTGAAATTGAAACTTACTTCACTGGATATATTTCAGATTTAGAATCCTTCAAAAAATATTTTTGATGATTTTCAAACATATTTCTAATTGTCTTTGCTATTTCTTCTGCGTTATTATTCACATCTTCTTCTTTCAAAATTGGTCTTTCTGTATTGCGACCACTTGGATCGCCTATTTGTGCTGTTGCTCCACCTATAAGGGCTATCGGTTTCTGACCTGCCCTTTGCCAGTGCATAAGCTTTATTAATACTAATAAATTTCCTATATGCAAACTACTTGCTGTAGGATCAAAACCAGCATAAACTCCATAGCTTCCACCATTGACCAGATCTAAAATTTCGCCGGCAGATTGATCTGGAAACAAATCGGCTAACAACCCTCTGTCTTTTAACTTAAGTACATTCCTGGTAGAGTAGAGCCGAATTAATCTTTTTGAAGAATGACACCGGCAAGACGTTAAAATTTTAAAAAGCATTTTTGGTTAAGTTAAACACGTTGACCGTGGAAGCAGACGACTTTTCAACGACTAACTTTACGACATTTGAATTTTTGAAATAAAAATTATTTTTTGGATTTTCCTAGCTTTTTTATTAAACGTTCTCCATGCACATATTCATTTATTAATCACTATTTTTCCCTGAAAATAAATCGACTATCAACATTTCTTATCTGCCATTGAATTTTAAACAGCTGATAGTCATTAAATGACTTTTTTGTTAAAATTTCCGGGGAATTTTAAAAATAAAGATAATTCGTTTGTAAAGGATTAATAAAAATTTATTATTTCGTTAATTTTCAACGAAAAATGTTTTGATTTATTAGAAATAAAGTAATAAAAAGAAATGATTTCGTCATTTATCTGCATTACAGACGCTCAACGAACATGCCGGATAAGGGTTCAGCCTTCTGCAGATGTTTTCTTAAATTAATCTTAATAATTCTCGGTTATAATTAAAGGACCTAATTTTAATTTCAATATATTTATAAAACGATTTTACCGAATCGCATAATCGCCAAAATATTCCAGGTACATTCGCTTTAATTAAATTAAAACCTCTTACAATGATTCAGTAAATCTGCAGTCAGCCATTAACTTCCGGTGTGAAGTGATCACACACGCGGATAGAGTTGGAAAAAGTGGAAGTAGTTCTTATTTAATATTATTCAATTTTAGGGCAGAATATACTAAGTTTAAAACATGTCAAATAACGTTGCACCGGATTCTTGGGAAACTCAGGCAGACGCCTCACCAGTCGAAGAAAATAAAGATTCGGGTGAACTATCGGCAAAATTTTCCACGTTGAACGTGAATGCTGCCGAATTCGTGCCTTCTTTTTCATTTAGTTCGCCTACTGGTGACGGTAATGATACTCAGAAAAAAGAGGAAAGTTCAGAGGAACAGGATTCACAACCTCCAGTGCTCAACGGTGAGGATTTTGGTTATTTCGGAATTTTTAGGTTCGGTTGATGACCCTTTCCAGATGTTAACGTAGGTGCTAGGTTAGATGACATACTTACCACGGAGATTTGATATCATTTTAATATTTTGATACGTGGATCGTTTCAGAATTTTTTTTTTAATTTTTAAAAAAAATAACGGGAGTATTATTGACCTATTAGGAGTTATTTGTAGAGCAAAAAAGTGAACACAGTTTGTGAAGTTGAATTTTGTTTTTTTTTTACATTCCATGCCTTATCAGTTTTCTTTACATATGCCATAATCTATTTCATCATATTACTTCATTCATTTACTCATGAAATTTTTTATCAAAGGGAAATCCTCGTAGGTAGAAACAATAAATTATTGATAGTGAGGTTATCTTAATCAAGATTTAAAATTTATCAATTTCCTTTAATTCGTCAAATCATTATTAAAGTTGTGCACGGTGACCAAATAGTTGATAAAATCAACATGTCAGGTTTGTATTTTCATGGATTTTTCCAATAATCATTTTAGTTACATCACATTCAGGATTAATAAACCACGATTTTTCCGATGAAGGATGCAACAAAGCTGTAGATGATCCTGGGCTGGGCGCAGATCCTCCTGGGGGAGATGGTGCTCCACCGCCTTTGGTGGATTCATGGGAAGATGATGATCCTCTACTCACTCCAGACAATGATGACGAAGAATTAGTCGATGAGTTTAGTGAAACTATAATTAAGCCTAAGAAAAAAGTTGTAAAGGGGACTGAAGAAACTAAAAGCAAGAAGGAGCACGTTAATGTTGTATTTATTGGACATGTTGGTGAGTCTTGATTATTTGCATTAAAATTAAAAATTGGAAAGTGTGGAATGTTAACGTGATTACTTATTTTTGCAGATGCTGGGAAAAGCACGATTGGAGGACAAATAATGTCATTGACTGGTATGGTCGATAAAAGAACGTTGGAAAAATATGAAAGAGAAGCAAAAGAACGAAGCAGAGAATCATGGTACCTTTCGTGGGCTTTAGATACTAATCAAGAAGGTATGATTAATTAAGATATTTAAATTATTTCATTTTAAACATTTTTTGCATATTGAATGATTTTTTTTTAGAACGAGAAAAAGGGAAAACAGTCGAAGTTGGAAGAGCATATTTTGAAACTGAAAAGAAACATTTTACTATATTAGATGCCCCTGGTCATAAAAGTTTTGTTCCCAATATGATTGGTGGTGCCGCCCAGGCCGATTTAGCTGTACTTGTTATATCCGCAAGGAAAGGAGAATTCGAAACGGGGTTCGATCGTGGAGGACAAACTAGAGAACATGCTATGTTAGCTAAAACAGCAGGAGTTAAACATCTTGTTGTTCTTATTAATAAAATGGATGATCCAACTGTAAGTTTATGAAAATTTGAATGAAAAATGAAATCGTGGATAATGCTCTTTGTAAAAATATTTTTTGGCACATTAAGAGCATATTAAGAGAAAATATTAGAAAATGATTATTGATAAGTTTGAGCAGAGCTATATTTTGGGTTTTTTTTTAGGTTGAATGGAGTGAAGAAAGATACAACGAGTGTAAAGACAAAATTCTTCCTTATCTCCGTAAATTAGGATTTAATCCAGCCAAGGATTTAACATTTATGCCTTGCTCAGGATTAACTGGACTGGGATTAAAAGAGAGATTAGATGAATCAGTATGTCCTTGGTATAGGTGAGTTTTTTTTTTAATTGAAAGGTCTCAAATCAAGAAATTTCAAATGTTTGATTTTTGACGATTGAATTCCTAACCTAACCTGTTTAATTTTTATAACTTTTTTGCAGAGGAGAAGCTTTCATTCCTTTTATAGATAACCTTCCATCATTAAATAGAAAAATGGATGGCCCTTTTATAATGCCAGTTGTTGATAAATACAAAGACATGGGAACTGTAGTCATGGGGAAAGTCGAAGCTGGAGAAGCCAAGAAGGGGCAAAGTTTATTATTAATGCCTAATAGGGTAAGTAAGTTATTTATTTACTTTTAAGGGGAACAAAAGACCTCAGCTTGTTGCAAATATTTTTGTGATATGACATAGATTGAGCTTAGCTTAAATTCAGTTTGAATCTCAGCTGCTCAAAATTAACTCTTAAGAATTTAGATAAGATCTGTAGGTGCTTCAGCAGGTTTAGGTAAAGTTTTTAAAGGGTCTAATGCGTTTGGCTTGGCTCAGTTCGAGTTTGGCGACTTAAGGGAGCTTAGTCTGAGCTTGGCTTGCGGCTTTTATTATTTCTCAGGCATTTTAATTTATATATATAAATTTTGTAATTTACAGACACCAGTAATAGTAGATCAATTATGGTCGGACGACGACGAAGTAACGGCGGTCGGCCCTGGTGAAAATGTAAAAGTAAAACTTAAAGGAATCGAAGAAGAAGACGTGTCGCCTGGGTTCGTTCTTTGCGACAGTTCAAATCCAACTAAAACTGGACGTATCTTCGACGCTCAAGTCGTTATATTGGAACATAAATCAATTATCTGCGCCGGTTATTCGGCAGTGATGCATATACATTGCGTCGCTGAAGAAGTTACTGTAAAGGTAATTATTAAATTGTACTCAAGGAATTTAGAATCAAAAGAGAACTCTTCATAGCTGAAGATTGCCATCAACGTTTACCACAAATTTTAAATTTACTAATAATCTTTTTTTCTTTTTTATTTTAGGCCTTAATATGTCTGGTTGATAAAAAAACTGGAGATAAATCAAAAACAAGACCGAGATTTGTTAAACAAGATCAAGTTGCTATTATGAGGATAGAATGCGCTGGAGTGATTTGCATGGAGCAGTTTAAATTATTTCCACAGATGGGAAGGTTCACTCTAAGAGACGAAGGCAAAACGATTGCCATCGGTAAAGTGCTCAAAGTGATCGAGTAAATAAATAATTTTTAAAAAGGAAAAAAAATAAACTGTCGAAAATCTGTTGAAACATTATTTTATATCGGATCACTAGTTTTGGATTTTTTTTATGGAAGATTTATTCATTAATAAATAAATAAAAATAATAATGTAAGAAAATAAAAAAAATAACAAAATGGATAAAAATCTTAGGTAAAAAAATAAATAAATAAATAATAAATAATTAAAAGAAATAAATGAATGAATAAATTAAACGAATAATAAAATCAGCACTCCTGTAGCTTTTTCAAAATATTTGTTTATTATTATGAGTACAGTGGCAAGTTTTTTGTGGCCTACTCAGTTTGTTATTTTAAAAATAAAATTTAAAACCGGTATTCTAAAGCATTTAACCGAATCAGCTACAAAAACTAGCCCAGACTTTTCGTGGAGTTTTTTTTTTACATAAATCATGTAATCAGATTTTTTTTCAGTTAATCGCTCGATTTAAAATGAAATCGTGTTGTTCCGGAAAATATTTGTTTTAAGGCAATAAGAGAATAAACGGTTTTGTTTTAAAAAGAACAGATTAATTGCTTCTTGCTTTTGTATAAAAATTTGCATGGTTTTATGCCAAAGTCTTTTTACTCAAGTTAACTAATTTCTTATAAAGACAGGAATTATTATTTTTTCTGATTTTGTTGATGTTATATAAAATTTTTGTTTATAAGGTGAAAAAACATAATTTTTTTAATACATATTTAAAATCGAATTTTGAAGGATTCTTTTGATATTAAAATTCACCTCCTTTGTTTTTGTCGTTAATTTTAATAAGTTCAGTTGCGTTTGTTTTTACTAGTAAAATGTCAGCTTTCATGTTTAGCTGAGGGCATTTTTAGCGAAGATAATACGCAGTTGGGCTTCAGCCTTAGAGTGAATTTTTAGCCGGGCTGAGAAATTGAGAATGTACACGACGAAAAGGTAATAGTAAGAAGTTGACATGCAAATTTTTGAACTGAAAAAATTAAACTTGAAGTATTGATTTTAAATATGAATGGATGGAATGATTTGATCCATGACAATTTAAAAAAAAAAAAAATTGAATAGTTTTGAAAGACAAAGGCAAAAAAACTAGCTGATTAAGAATTAGTTATATCCTATTTTATTTATTTATTTAATTAAAGCAGCACTGCAGGTGTTTGGCTTCTTCTGGCCAGGAAGCTGGTATAATAAATTGAAAAATCAAAGATAGTTTTTATGAAAAATTGCTAAGGCGGCTTTACTTTTGCTAAATTCACTGGCATGCTTTTTTCTAAAATTTAAATTTGCCCGACTCGACCGCTTTACTTACCAAAACTAGACCTGGAAAGAGATTGACGAAAACTGGACGCCATATTACAAATGAGGCTACTTACACATGATAATGATTTTCTACAGGCGAAGCCATGTTTAGAATTTTAATTTAACTACTTTTTCATCCTCATCTATTTAGTTAATGAATATCTTATGTGAATAAACATCAAGTATGTATCAAAATTCAAAATGGCGCCCGAAATGTCGTCTGCTGTCGAGGTATTAAATTTATTTAGCCTCTTAATGTCCTCACTTGCTACCCTATTGTGGCTAAAATCGCTTGATTAGTCACACCTAATAATCAGCAGCCAGTCTAATTTTTTTTTGCTTCAACTAACACTAATTACCTTGGAATCGAGAGTCCGACTTAAACAAGTCAAATAAAAATAGCAGTCACACGATTTAAAAAAATTAAAAAAATCCTTTTTTCTAGGCTTAAACTCATACAACGATTACTTACACAAAATAATGATTATTTAATATTATTCTATGGAGAAAATTAATCAAAAATTTTTCACCATAGTGTCGCTGTAATCGCACGACGCTTATTTTGTTTACATTAATTTTATTAACTATGGCCGACAACAATCAAACTTTATTATTAAATTCACTTTTTCTAGCTAGGCTTGTCTAATACTTATCCCGCTGCATCTGCTACCTTTTTCAGTTTTAAAACTGACCAAATAAGGTTATGCAGTAACTTGATATTTACAGAAAGTTATGAAGATTCCTAAAACAACAAAATTCTATTCCTTCCAAAGTACTCATAATAACCAAACAATTTGATATTAAATAAAAAAAAAATTAACGAGTCTGCAAAGTTGTGCTAAAAATATTTAATATCAACAAAAGCAGACTAATTATCAAGAAATTGCATCAAAATGCAATGCATTTTATTAATGACTTGGTCCGATGCCAAATGGTGCAACTTTTTAGAATAATTTTGAAATTTTCTTTTTGTCAATACAAAAAAGGTCGAAACTTTTAGCAACTTATTATTCTGGAAATAATATTTATTGTTTTTGTTAATATATTATTTTTTTTTGTTTGATTTAGCAGCTATAAACTTTTTGTATTTTTGTAACATCTCATAATTATTATTATTATTAATATTACTGAGCGATGGGTTGTGGAAAAATAAAAGTTTTTGGATAATAAAAAAAATCTCAAAACCCAGTGTACGTACTTTTGAAGTTAAAAATTATCAGGAAAAAGGTTTTTACATTATGCATAAAACTAATGCTGTTGCAATATAAAGAAATGTATATAAATTATCATAATAGTTTGTTTTCATTTTCTTTTCTCTCTCTGACATGATTTTATTTTTTAAGTAGAAAAAATTAACGGAAAGCGCATTGAAGTCCAGGAGCCTTTTTTGAGGCTCCAACAAGGCCAGGCAAAGTTAAAAAAAAAATTGAGTTCAACCAATCAAAAATATTCATAAAGGTGACGTCACAGCTTTCAATAGCCATTCTAGAGGCCGAGGGAAGAAAATCAGCATCCCACTCATTAGTCGAAGTTTCCAGAATTTTTGTAGTTTTTCCCAGAAGTCGGCGACAATTGCCCCTAAAAGCTAATAAACCTCTCTACTTGATAGCCATTCGGAACTGACTTTAAACAACTTTGTCAACTCCCAAAACAGCAAATGCAAAGAGGTCGCCTATATTTACAAATTGTGAGTGGCACTTAAAGAAAAAAAGTTACTTAATATAAACTAATTTTTTACTAGAAAAAAATTCACGATACAAGTAACATAAACAGTACTTTAAATAACTTTTACACGCTACCTCAATATAATCATGCTTATAAAATTGACACTATTACATGAAAATTTTGTAAAACAATGCAATGAAAATTTTTTAAAAAAATTGACGAAAATAATACGATAATGGTAAAAAGTTAACATAAAGATAAAAGACTAAAAACTTACTAAAAAATAAATTAATCATTTAATGGATTAGCTATACCGAAAGCACGCCGAGTTAGCCTAATATCTGATGGCATTAATGTAACTCGATGAGCATGGGTGCAGCATAAATTGGCAACCTCCAATAAATTTACAATCGCCATTTCTGTAGCTTCTTGAAGTGCCATTAATGCCATTGAAGACATTCTAAGATCAGGTGCACTGAATTTAGTCTGCAATATTTCACGTACCAATCTTGAAAATGGTGCCTTTGGAATTAGTAAATTGGTATTATTTTGAAATTTCCTGATTTCCCGAATAGCTTTAATTCCAGGTTTTACTCTTCGCTTTTTAGTTGTTGAACCTAGTTTTAAAGATGATGCATCTTTTGTTCTGCTTTTAGATTTAGCCTTTGACTTATCCACTGATTTATTCTTAGACTTATCAACTGATGTACTCTTTGATGTATCCCTTGATGAGTCAAGTGATGTGTTTGGTGTGATAGTAGTTCTGCTGGTTATAGGAGTTTTGAGTGGTGTTAGAGAGCTGCGATTCTGAAAGATAATTACAGTATATAGAATTCTGAGGAGTAAAGCTTAGGTGGTGCAATAATTTAATTACCCTTTCTATCATCATTAATTTTCCAGGGGGAGCGAATACGCTTGTTTTTCTGGAAGATTCAGCCTTCTTACGAACCATGATTGAATTTTTTTATGTAACGTATTACCTCAAAAATAACTAACAAAAATAATCGAACTATTTAAAAACCGACTAATATTTGAACGATAAGAAATCAATCACGATCACAGTCTCATTGTCAATGTAAATTGAAATAAAAACAACCTTAATCTGTCAGAAAAACCGCCTTTTACGTGGAAGCAGAATAATTTTTTAAGATTGCGACATTGTCGCCATTTTAAAACAAGATAGCTGTGAAGTGTAAATACCATGGCTTTGTTTACACCATAAGTTAAGTCAAAATTAGATTTTTTACCTTAAAATGTTAAAATTAAAAGTATTTTCTTGTTAATTTACTTAACATTTCATCTTAGACTATATGCTTCATTTTTTTGCAATTTAAATGAGGGAAACAGATAGAAATTAAATGTTTACACCACAGATTAACTGTTCACTAATCCGGCTTAAACCAATCGATGTAAACCAAGCCAGTTAATTTTTCCCGGTTTTCGGTGCATCGCTGTGTGTTTTTTTTCCTATAAAAATCGGGATATATCGCTCATTTCGGGGGATAAATTTATTTATTGTGTTAATGTTCAAGTCGGGTTAAAAGTCGGGAACGCGATGATTATATTCCGGGATGTATATTTTTTCGGTTCGTTGTGAAAATTAAGAATCACGGTAGGAATAGTAGGGTTAGAGGTTAGCATATTCCCTCTTGTGCAATTATTGCTTTATATTTATTGAATTTCTGCAGCTTCTTTAAGAGATATTAGTGCGGCCTCGATATGATGATTTAATTCATTTTTATTCGTGTTTTGAAATGAGAATGTTGATATGTAAAAATAGTTCGGGGATAGCTATCGTGAAGAACAATCGTAAATTAAACGTTTACAAAATCATATGGTGATGCTTTGTGATTTAAGTTTGATGACCATTTTTTACTAATTAACGGATATTTTATGACGTGTTATTCAAAATGTACTTAAAGTGTTCAAAAATTTTTCGTTACATTTAAATGAAATTTAGAAGCTGTGATTAATGATCGTGATTTTGGAAGGGAGCTCAAAGCTAACCTGCTAACCTAACATTGCGTCATAATATGGTACGAAAGCGGAAAGGGGACATCATAGACCTTTTTTTTAAGGGTAAGCTTTTTTTTCTAATTTTTAGTTTTAACAAATTGTGAATTTCTCGAAAAAAAAAAAAAGAACAAGGCCAGGCTAAACTAGCAATGATGCTCAGGTTGAAGAAGTGTTAATTATGAGCTATCCCATTTCCCATGTTCTGAGTTTTATCAAATTTTAAGAAATTTCACAACATTCAAGGGTAAAGCAGGTAGCAGGTAGTAGGTAATAGGTAATTAAAGAGAAAACCAAGAAAAAATTATAATCATTTATTTGAAAATTAAACATCAGTAACATTATATGAATAAATAAATTCCTCCTTTAGGCCGTACAATAATTATTGTACGGCCTAAAGGAGGAATTTATTTATTCATACATAGAGGTCGTAGGCTCTCCTCATCAATTCATCAGTAACATTGCTTTGTAGTTTGTACATTTAAACGTAAATGTAGCGAATGCAAAAAATTTTAACTTTCAACATAATAACAAAAAATGGTAAACTTTGGCCACTTAATTAATTTTCTGTTGGATATTTCAGCGATGACCCATATAAAGGAATTGCATAATCTTGTCTTAATTAAGTGGGTTTCTCAGGCTGTTGAGACCCGATTCAATAGTAACAAAATCAAAATGTTCTTATTTTTTGGTGGCAGAGACTCAGTAAATTCCGTGATATTAATTTGCTTATTTTTAAAAATTTCAAAACAAAGTACGCTTTAGACCCTTATACTGTATTTCAAAAAAATAATAACTTGCATTTATTTACACATATTTACTAAAAAATATTTTCTTATTTTTAATTGGACAGAACAATTGACTACAAAATTAAAGCTCTCTCGAGCCCTAAAAAAATTTACTGGTGTTCTAAATTTATGATTTCTACATGATACTCCATGACTAGAAGAAACGTCTTTCGTTTTAAAAATGTAAAGACCAAAAATAGGCCTAAGTACTGTAATAATGAGCTATATATAATATGAGAGCTAATGAGGCCAGATTCTTAAAAGAGATCTATCAAACCTTAATTATATAAACCCCTTCATTCTTTATACAAAATTTTTAACAGAGAATCAAAAAAATACTGAAAGTAACATTTATTAAAAAATTCTTCTTAAGAGTAAAGAATTTACTCTAAAAATGCATGCAATAAATTTCTTTAATTTTGACTATCTAAAGATTTGGTTTGGCTTTTGATATCACTTGATTGGCTGTTAAAACTGCAACAGCTGCACTTAAAACATATCCAAGCATGTACAAAGAAACAGATGAGTAAATAATACTGATGGCTGCTAAAACAAAAAGCGCTGATGAAGTGAGCTGAGATAGCCTCCTGTAAACAAAAGAAATATTAAAGGTGCTGTTAATTAATTCAAGTCAATAATCAATTATTTTAGCTTACCTATTTGAATAAGGTACACCAGGCTGCCATAAAACGGCTCCACATATACTTAAAATTACACTAGGAACTAAGGCTGGATCTTTTTCTAAAATCACAGTATAGTGATAATTTTTTGCCCAGACTAAAACAGTAGGGACATAAACAATTGAAGTTAAGAGCCATAAAAGAAAAACGGTAACATGAAAATGTATTGCTGATAATCCTCCCACTTGGGCAGGTACTTGGGTATTCGTTGTTTGGCTTGTACTTTCTAATGCTTTTTCATTTTCGTTTTTATTAATTGAATTATCTTCATTTTTTTTAATTTCTTCGTCTTTTTTATTAGATTCTTCATTTACATGATTTTCTATTTCTTTAATTGATTCAGTTTTTTCAGCTGACTTTTTAGGTGTCACTACTTTCTTTAATTTACGAGCTACAAATTTGACTGAGTACTTAAATAAGTCTTCTAAGTAATCTTCATACATTTTGCATAGCTGGAAAAATAAAATGTGTTAATAATTTTAGTTGACGAGATTTGAAAATGTGAACATACCTTTAAAAAATAAAATGCAGATCCCACCCAAAGTGCTAAACCTCCAGCTGTAGACCATGCGAGAGATACTAGTATTGCTGCCATGATGAAAGGTACTTGATGAAGTGCTGAGAAAACCCATTCAGACCATGAAAGTATTCCGGTTATTGACTTGGCTATGAATCTGTGAAATTTAAATGTATTAGTTGTGATTTTTTGACTTTAGGGCAAAATGAGGTTATGTTGTACATACCTCAAAGCCATTTTATGAGCAGCTTGTCCGCTTACTATGATTGTAACATAGCAAATAATACCCAAGGAATATACAATAACAACTGAAATTCCATATAATAATATTGTCAAAACGAAAAAGTCTAAATTTAATTCTTGAAGAGTGAAAAAGTCAGGGATTGGTAAAAAGGTGAGAAAAATTCCAAGCCTGAAATTAAAATAGTGAATTACTGATAATGTTTTCCTGCTTAGTTAAATGCAGAGAGCTGTGATCAGAAAATCATGAGTTCATTAACCTCAACTGGTCAGAAAATTTAAGTGGGAGACATAGGTGCAAAGTTTAGCCACTAGTTTCTCTGCAGTCTGGCATAAATCGGACTGCTTTTTCTTTTAATTGATTCTCGGTTTATTATTTTGCTTTAAAATTTTATTTTTCTCGTTTTTTTTTCCAAAAAAAAATAGAGCAGATTATTTCCTTGACGCACGCGTAAAACTTTATCATTTTCCGAAAAAGTGACCAGTTGAGGTTAGGTTGAACGGTGGCATCTCAAGCAATTCCGAATTTTCTTTATAATCTGAGTTTATAACTTTCTGATCGCATTTTTGTCTCTCTTAGTTAAATATCTACTTACTCTAAAATCTTTGAACCCAAAATAGTTGCCTGAAGTATGACGTAATATCGCCTTACTGCAGCTGCAAGAGCTGAATGAAAAAGTACACATTCGCTCTCTTCCAAATGCATCATTTGCTGCCGTAGCGTTAACAACAATACAGCAGCCATATAAGCTGGTAACATTGGAGTATAATAACGAGCTACTTGAGATGCAGCACCAATCAAAGATGATTGAATGCTGACTTTATATTTACAAGACGGATCTAGATTTAACCTAACTGTAGGAGGTTGTGTTTTATTCCAATTAAGTGGTCGAGTAGTGATCAGTCTTAAATAAGGCGATATAGAAGTCTTATCCCTGTAATAAAATAAATAACATTACAGTTTTGGAACAAATAATTTACTAAATTTCGTAACTTATTACTTACACAGAGTAATAATGTTGATCGTTATTAGCCCAAGGTACTATAAAAGAAACAACTGCATGGTTTCCAGCTGTTTTGCATGATAATACATCTACGTAGAGGATAAAAGATTGCCATATTGAGTCAAAATTGGAGAGGTTAATATTGTAGTATATGGCATTGTCATGAGTTGATTCAATTATGGTACTACGAGACATTGAATATATTCTTGGTACTTGATGGGTTATGTTTCTTTCTGATTTTGAATGCACATCAACGTTTACTTGGACCTAGAATTTTTAAAAACAGTTGAAATCATTGGGGAAACTAAGTTAGGAAGCAAAATACTTACAGCTGACTCGACAGGTGACAGCTTAACCACCACATGAGTGAAACCTTTCAGTTTAAGATCAAATAAATTCAAATAGACAAATTTTCTTCGTAATTTTTGAGTTGGAGCTATAGGAGCTATTTGTGTTAAATTCGATATGTTCTCTCCAGTTTCACTAAAAATTTCAAAAACATTGATTAATTTATCAAGAAAAATTTAATTTATCAATTTCAAACTTACCACATTCGAACAGAATTATAAACAACATCAGCAGAACAAACAAATATCCAATCTCTCACATTCAAATTATAAGTTTCGATGTAAGCCATCTCATTTTTAGGATCCATTAACAATCTCACCATAACATAATGATTTATTCTTAATCCTTTATTTTCTAAAACAGTAAACTGCCTCTGCAAATTTTCAACCCAATTCCCGCCTCTGTCGAATGATGAAAATCTAGCAAACTGTGCTAATGAGTATTTTTTCCCACCATTTCTCTGTTAGAAAAAAAAAGTGCATTAGTTTAACGACAAAAATCCTAAGATCACAATGTACTTACTTTTAGTAAATGATATTTAAAAACTGAATTCCTGTACTCTTTATTAGGGCTTAACTGTTTCGTAACAACATCAACACAATCAAACATGGCTCTTACTATTGTGAGAACTAATTGCTTGCACCATAAAATACTTAAATGATCATTCGAACACCATACTCCAGGTATAGCTGATGACTGAATGAAAAATGAAAGTGATTAATAGTTTTTACTTTTCAAAAAGGAAATAAATTAGGTTGCTTACCAAAACATTAACATGACCAACAGAATCAGCTGTCAAATCTGATCTTACAATTAAATCTCGAATCCCACCACCAATACTGATCAAATTAATATGATCAAGATTTGAATTATTCCTCCATGCTTTTTCTATATTTTTATAAAATGATGCGAAGTAAGAATCTGGTTGTATTATAGCATGTTTGTGTGGTGTCGCCAAAGTTATAATTAAACTAACTAATTGTGGATTAAAATCAGGATCTGCAAATAACCCTTTTGCAACTAATCCTCCCTGAAAATAGAAAAAATGTCTAAAATCGAGAAATGGTGAAATATTAATTTTAAACTTACATAAGAGTGTCCAATTAGGATTACAGATGTTGGCGTTTGAAATCGCTGATCCTGTCTATATAATGATAAAATTTTTTGAATGCAATGCTTTACATATTTTGATTCATCTTCTAAAACACTTCCATAAAATCCTGTTTGTTCTTCATTAAAATCAGCCATAAAATAATCAAAATGGAAACTCGTTCTTGAGTTGATCCATTTTCTTAAGCTAACAGAAGCCAAAGATCTACCCTGTTTGTATGAGCCGCTGCTACCTGGTATGAATAGGACAGGTATGCCATAAAATCTCATTTTTCTAAGTTGTTCGGTGTGTCCACCTTCTGCATATCCATATAAAGCATATTGAGGATATGTTTGTTGTACATTTTGAGGTAGTGATATTTCCTTTAAAAAAAAAAAAACAAATATTGATTGAAAAACGACCGTTATTAATTATTGATGATCGGTTTTGAAGAAATGATGAAATGAGGATTAAAAAATATGAATTGACGTGTTTAGGTTATGTTATTAAAATTTGGAGATTGTCATGCATTGTAATTTGAGAGAAAACGGTAATTACGTGGTAAATTTTTTATTTGAATGCCAGTTTTTATTTTTAAATGCTTTTATTGCGGCAAGGTGATTCATAGATAAAAATAAAATTGCACTTACCACGAATTGTGGATATTCGAACATATATGTCATTTCGCATACATTGTCGTCTACTTTCGTTAAAAGGTTATGAATTCCTAGGAGGTAAAATATAAAAATAATAAAGGAGAATAATATGATTAAGTTTACCGGAACGGAGAAAGACATTTTGATTTTTAAATAAACAAAACAGTTTAACACGTCAGTGCTGCCAACTGTACGGTGTGAAAGGAACTAATGGGAACCAAAACGTGTTGAAACAAGTTTGAATCGTGTGTTTTTTAAATAAAAGGAAAAATGAAGAATTTTTTATAGTTTTGGGGTTTTTAAATAGTTAGTTGTTGGTTTAAAGTTTTTTTTTTGTGGAAATTAATAAGATTGTTTGAAGAAGGGATTCTTGAAAGGAGCTTGTAACATCATGATGGCGGATCTTCAAGTGACGCTTTCAGATTACCAGGTAAAATTTTTTGCTTGTTTGGTATGAAGTCAAATAATGTTGAACTTCTTTCGTAAAGGTCGGTTCAATTGTAAGTTTGTGAAGAGTTTTTAAAGCTCTTTGGATTATAGTAGTCGATACGAGTAGGAATATTGAGACACAGGTTGATCCGTATTTGTGAAATGGCGGCTTGGAAAAATTTTAGAAGATTGTTTGTAGTAGAGGCTATTACTATTTATTCGACTTAACTTTACTAATTGTTTAAAATTGTAAGAAGCATTCTAGACAAAGCATACACCTTTCATTTTTATTATTTAAGGAGAAAGTAGATTGAGTATTTGACGAAAGCCATCTAAAGTCAATCAGCTAAGAAATGTTCGAAAAATGATTGGGAATGTACGGACTCTGTATTTGTTGCTTGAGATTAAAATTTTTTGAATATTTTTTTGGCTGTGCTTAAAAACGGAAACTCGGTTTTTTGTTGCCTTCGTTAAGAGCTTAAAATTCAGTGGTGCCATTTCACCGAAATTTTTGGAAGGAGGGGGAAGCATAACGCAGTGCTTAGCTTATGGAAGAAAAAATTCCAGAGAAGGGCACAGATTCGCCATGGAAATTTTAGGCCTGGATCATGCTCACATTAGAAGCATTTAGAAGCCTGAAACTAAACCCAGCTCTCACAGTTTAACCCCAGTTCTTTAAATCCATTTTTTTCGTCGATTTTCATGAATGCCACCTACAGATCACAATAACTAATCCTTTTATTTATCAAATCTAATCGGAAACAAGCTTGAATAAAGAAAAGAAAAAAAGCTTAATCATTTAAATATCTTTTGAATCCGATCCTAAACCAAGACCACGAACTTAAGAACACGAAAGGTTAAATGCAAGATGGCGGCAATCATGGATCACAATAAAAGAACTAATTAATCACTCGGATCAGGATTGTCATCTTTCTCAAGAAACAAGACCCAAGAGAGACCTTCTTAGAATCTCTATTCAATCAATTATTATTCAAAGAATCTTATGTATATTTTAATTCCAATAATTCAACTCGATCTATTACATCCATTTTATTCAAATCAGATATTACCGATCGATATAATATTGCCATTATCGAATATTAAAGATTATTGGCAATATCGGAAAAGCGGTGGGAGCTCAACTTGAAGGAAAAAGTTTATGTTAATAAACGTTTTAAGGATTCTTTCGGGGGAGGGGGGGAAAGGGGGTTTATTATACTTTGATATTTTTCTTAAAAAGTCAAAAATATGATGACGCATGTACCTCCCCAGCTTTGCTTCCAGGAACGAAACTTTAATTTGAAGTGAAAGATTGACGGCTTGTTATTTCCCTAGCAAGTCTTTTTCATCTTAACAAAAATTCTTAGAATCTTTGAAATAATCACAATTTGGACTTGCTTCTTTTTTTTTTCCTCTCTCAATTTTCCCTGAAACTTTATTCATGCTTTTTTTGGATTCTTTACAGAAAAATTGATTTGATAAAAAAATTTTTCAAAAGAAAGCTCTTCTGAAATATCGATTGATTCGACGAATTAATTATTTTTCAAAATAATGGATAAATCTATTCCTGAGAAAAATGATTCAATTTATTTGCAATTAAATTTCACTAGAAAACAAAATTAGAGTGAAAGCATTTGTCGATCGAATTTGATAGATTTGAGATTTGCGGCACAAGCCGAAAATTTTGGGACATGAGCGATTTGGCCCAAAATCATTGATCTTTTGATTTTTTGCTCCCCGAGGTGAATTCTCCTACTTTTACGCCCTCTCTTTGATCTCAGCCTAAAACAAGCTTAGGAAAAAATTCAAAACTTGCTACAGTGTTATATCAAGTTTCAACTCTCTACCACGAGCTACGTTTCGAGCATTTCTTCGAACTCATTAGAATGTTTGTACAATACCATGCTGTTTGTATTTCTTAGAAATTTATTCGAATCCTGACCCGACCTTTGAGCCTTTCTTTTTCATCACTAAGACATCCCTCTCGTTTTAATTTACGCTCTCTTTGAAGCGGTAAATTTCCGAAGAACTCTTCAAGTCAAGCATTACAAGGCAGAGTCAGAGAGCGGTTTAAAAAGAATATCATCATCAATTAAGGGGACCAGCTGATTTACAGCATTTTGTTCTAGTTAAAATGAATCGAAAGAGATCTAAATTAAAATAAATACCGTGAAGTGCACGGTTTAACTTTTTAAATGACATATCTTGAAAAGAAAATAATTCGTTTTAAGTGGGGTTTTTAATCGAGTTAAATTTGTATTTATTTAGAGTCAAGAATAATATTTTTAGTTGAGGGCGTAGAGAGCCAGTAGTGTGCAAAAAAATCCTCCCCTTAATCTTCTGTGGGCTTCTCAGGTAGGAGTCTGAAAAATCCTAAGCTTTTTCGCTATCTGGTGTGATGTTATCTGAGCTGAAAAATTTCGCTTCTGCCCTTCTTCTCCTTCAATCCTGCTTCTCAAACTAATTGATTTCTACTCTGAGTTTTACAAGGCCGATCCATCTCTGACCAAATCAACTTCCACCAACATCTGTTTCCTGAAAGTTTCTTGGATTACTTTGAAGTTTTGATATTTCCTAATGACGTCATCAATCCGTACTACGTGGGAAGTTTAAACCCCTTTTTACTCTGCATTTACTTTGAATTTCGAATGTTACAAAAACCGATTTATACGAATATCTCTCTCTTTTGCAAAAAAAGAAATTGAACGACTTTTGCACTAAAAACGTCAAAGAAAAATCTTTTTGTTGTTTTTTATTTCCCCGCTGAGTTCTTTATATCCAAAAAGAAATTCTATTGCTTGGAAGTATTTACTGAACCTTTATTTTAAAATACAATTTCTCCGCACGTCTTTTGCTTCTTTTCTTTTCGCTTCAAACTTTTTCATCGGGCTAAATGAAGCGATTTCCTTTTCTAAAACTTTTGATTAATCGTAACTAAAAGGTAAAAATGACTTTAATAAAGACTTTATTTTACTTTGGGCACAATAGATAAAAATTCATTCTCTTAATTAAATGTAAGAGCTGGAGTAAACCATGACTAAAGTTAGACTAAACAAAAAAAAGAAGCGGAGTTAATCGTTGAATGCTTCTTCCTTAGAATTTATTAAACATCGGATTTCTCGATATAGGCATTATTCAATAAAAAAAAATTTTTATAAGCCATTTAGCTCTTTTATCCTACTTTTTTTTTGTCTCACTTGATGAAGATGTCTTTTAAAATGAGACCTTTCGGCGTTTTTTTAATTTGATGGCAACACGAGCTGATTTTTTTTTATAACATTTGTTTAAAGTCAATGCTCTTTAAGATAAGATGGACATTTTAAGTCTTGTGTCAAAAGTCAATATTAACATTCGACGCAGGCTCAGTTTCTTCCAGGAATTTAATAACTAGTTTAAAATTATATTCAGTGTCAGAATGCGGCATCTCCATCTGTTTTTTTTTTAATGTTTGACTAGTCTATTATTTTGTTCTCCGTCTAAATGAAAATAGGAGGAATAATTAAGAGAAGAAAAGAAATAATATTCATTTAAGCTCGCGCTTAAATTTACACTTGTAACGTTTAATGGTTTTAATTATATTTATTATCTTATAGGATGGAGCTTCTGTGTTGGATTTTAATGCGGAGTCGAGGTTTTGGAATAAATCTGGTGGCTGCGGAAAGTTCTTATTTTGTGCAAGTTGTTATGTTCAATTAAAAACAAAATCAAGGATGAAGAAAAAATTTTAGTGATTTGTATGTCGAAGAAAAAGAAATATCTAGCTTTTTGGTAAAACTGCACAAAGGTTGAGCCCGGGCTCGATTTTTCGGCTCCGGGCCTCATATTTTCGGCCCATGCAGACCTCTACCTCGCACACCAGGCAGATAAAATTAAAATTTGAAAATCCAAAATTTGAACAATTTCGAAAGTAATTTTAAGTATGAAAACATGGCCGCACATGATGAGTTTTTACGTTAGTCAAATCTTTTTTAGCCCGCTCATACAATAATTCAAGTTACATCTTCAGCACTCTTTTTTTCAAAACTAAAACTTTCATAATTTACATTACAACTTCCCTAACATTTAAATCAAAATTATAACCAAACCTTGCCCTCGAGCATATTACACATCAAACCTTATTTCTTGGAAAACGGTGCATACTGTTTCATAACTTTTCTCATCCTAGCGTATGACTTTCAATGAGGGATGTTGTAGTTGATACCACAATTATTTTCAGCCTCGCAGCGGATGTTATTAAAAAACTTTTTAGTAATATAAACGCGCGGGGTTGAGTATTGAAAATTGTAAAAATCATTTTTTTATTACTAAGAAAGGAATATTAAAAAAATTTCGAAAAAGGAATTTATTTTTAATATACTGCGCGAGGATTCCGCACATTCGGATATTTATATAATCCATTAAAAGATAATTCGTTCAAAGAAACCAAAATTCTCAGAACGCATTTACGTATATCCAACTCTTTTGCTTTATTGATTCATTAAAATGAAATAAAACAAATCATTTCAAGGAATTGGGTAGAAAAAGTTAACGAATAATGGGTAATGACTATTAATATGTTTATTTTTTTTTTTTGGAATTTGTTAAAAGAATGATTTTATTTTTAGGGAGATTTTGAAGGCCAAAACATCTACTGGGTGCCATAGGACTAACTCGGCCCGTTAAAAAACTCAGTAATCTGATTCCCAAAAAAGAGCATCGAGTTGAGTTTTTATCTAAAACTCAATCGAAGTAATGGCTGAGTTAACTCGTGGCTGATTTAGGATTGTATTAACTGCTGAGCTAGTACAAAGCAAATATTACAGTAGAAATTTCACGGCTAAACACTCTCTATTTATTGAATTACTCTTAAATCTAATAAACAGACAAATAAACTGAATGGAGCAGGACTCTTGAGAGTACTGAAAAATTCAATTACCAATTACCGACTACATGAGCATGAAATTCTCGTTTCTGGAAAATGTAACCCAATAAAAATATCAGCAGCATGAGAACAAAGTAAAACCGGGATTATTTTTTTATAGTCTAGACAGTGTTTTTAAATAAAACAAACCCCTTGAGAAGGATTGCGAAAACTTTTTATAGTCATGCTCATGCAAGCATCTTAAAAATAATTGAAGGCCCCGCAGCTGAGGAAAAACGTCTAAGAAAGTTAAAAATCTGAATTGTTAAATTTTTTATCTAACGGAAACCAAGCCCGAAGCTTTGACACAATTCTAATAGTGAAAGCTGATCAAGTGGAATGAATACTTTCTTTGCTATTGGTTTGTTGGAAACAAACCCACGAGATGAATCAATCAATCCCTTTAAAAATAAATTTTTATTCTTAGGTCGATATCTGCCTGAAAACGTAGAATAATTTAGTAAAAGCTATGATAAGTAAAGCCCTAGAAATAGTTTTAAACATTTTTAGTTAAGAGCTTAAACTGTTTTATCTCTTTTGTTAATTAGAAATGAGAAGTTAACTTTCTTGGAAATTGAAATTTATAATAGCAAAAGCATGCTCTTTGAAAGGTAAAATTTCATTAAAATTTTGCTTAAATATTTAATCAACATGCACGGTAGTGCATGCAGCCAAGTTTAATAAAAGACGAGAGATCCGCGCAAAACTGCTGCACTACCATGGACATGTTTTACAGGAAGCATCGAAACTTGCGATAAGGGACTTTTCGAGAGGCTGTAACTTTCGCATAAAAAAAGATTTTTTTTTCTAATTTTATATTGTGGCAGTTTAGCCCAACAACTAGAACATTTCAAAAACTCACGTTTGTAACTTCAGCCCCTCCCGAGATACAGGACCCCCCAAAACATCATTTTAAGGGATACTGACTCACTCACTCATTCATCATATTGTTCTCCCACTTATGATGGACCGATAAAGGTGAAATTTGAGGAAAAGCTTTGTTTCAACTCTCTAATAACGAGAAAAATCTCAAAAAGTAGTTTACTGCTATCGGTAATTAGTTTTTAATCAATAATTGTAACTCACACGATGAAGCTCTCATTTAAAGGAGAAAAAAAAATGACGACCAAATTAGCTGACAGAAATGTAGCTAGTCGGTGACTTCAGTTCATTTTAAATGATGCAAAGATTCTTTTAACACGCAAAGCGAGATTAAGAACAATGCGTTGTGTTGTTTCTTATCGGTTCGCAGATTGGGTTTTTGTTTCCAAGAAATACATGTTCAGATATTTTTTTAAAGATGTTTTCAGTGCAACATTAAAGATTTGCATGATTGGTGACATTGATATGAAAATGCAATTATCTTTTTCCATCACAAATTAAGGAAACAGTTTTAGGAAAAAAATAGCCGCTTTCACTTTGCATCATCTTCTGCGTTTTTCTTGTAGCTGCCAAATGAGCTTTGATCTGTTTCTTATCATTTTGGTACTCTCCAACACCACTCACAAGAGATTCTGTTGCGCCTCGTTTGCCTTATAATAATTAAAGCCGGCTTAGCGGAATCATTTATAAACTGCGTTTGGTCATTTCTTTTAAGGGAGAAGGGCTGCTATTTTCTTAGTTTTGCCTGAAATTCATGTAGTCTAGCCCGAATTTTATTTTTACACTCGTTTTACCACGCGTCTTAATTTACCTGGCCCGATTTTTTTCCAAGGATCATTAGTGGCAGTAAACCTTTGGCTTTGTTTTTGGTAAATTGAAATACATTCACTGATAAAATAATGAAAAATAAAGCAAAGAAAGAAGTGGGTGTAAAACCGAAACTTCGTAAGGACTTAGGCCTAGCCATTAAAATAAAATTTCCTTTTACTTGTTTTGGAAAAGATTTCCAAAACACCAATTTCTTTAGGCTCTTTTTGGTTCATTAAAAGATGTGCACATAGCGACATCTTCAAACCTCAAAATCTCGATAACCAACAGCTTCGAACTGGTCCTATAAGAATTTTAATTGAAGAGTGATTGATATTTATGCTTGGTTTTTGCAAAGATGAGGATCATTGTCCCTTAAAGAATTCTTCAGCAAATAAGGACGGATTTAATTTTTTCAGTAGGTAGAAAAGAAGAACGACCTGTAACGTGACAAGTGCTGAATTGCACGATTTCTCAAAAAACTTTTCGGTCCTTGAAAATTGCATTTCATTTTGCCCCAATTTTTTTCTGCTTTTCCCAGCAAGAGGGGAGGGGGGGGGGGGGGGAGAAAGGAGGGTCCACCATTTTCCTTCGATCCGCGTACGGTTCACAACCTTAATGCAAGTTTCGGCAAAAAGATATGAAATCTCCACAAAAACAGGACCTGTAAATCAGGCAGCCAAGTTTTCGCTCAACTCTCAAAAACCTTCCTCTTTCAAAAGCAATGAAATCAAAAAAAATAAGCCAAGTTTTAGGATGGTGTCTGTTAATCAAAAAATTCAATTTTATTTTCCAACTGCGGGCTCGTGGTTAATAAAAGTATTTTCTAGCAGGCCCGACCAGTTACAGGTTCCAGTTTTTCGGTAGAACCCGAATCTAATTTGGCCCGCACAAAATTTTGCCTTTATCTCTTTAACAATTGAATCGACGAGAAAATTTCAACAAAAAGGAATGAAATCCCCCCAAAAACAAACCCTGTAAAATGAACAGCCAAGTTTGTTTTTCCTCTCACTCTCAAAAACCTTTCGCCTTCAAAAGCAATGAAATCAAAATAAGCCAAGTTTTACAGTTGTGTGCATTTATGACTTTCCTATTTCCGAACAACATTAACAAAAACTTGGCCGCTTTTTTTAAACTAAGCTCTACAAAAAAAAAACGGACATTGCCTTTTTCTTCTGCAAAACTAAAAAAAGGCCTGCGTTTGAAGTAAATATTAGGATGAACCTTTCACACTGAAATGTGTTCCCCGATCAAAAACAATGTTTACTTGCCGACGAAGAAACACATATTTCAAAAGGGACTAAATGAACATCACCTCCCCCTAACTTTATTATTGCGCTATCAAAAACCCCATACCTCCGCTTTACACTTGAAAACAGAACCCAATTCCCAAAAACGTTTTCCTATGGAGATATTAGTTGAACCGAAATCAAATATGTATGGATGGCAATGTTCCACTTTCACCTTCACATTACCTAAACACCAGACAATCATATAATGCCAGTGAGATAAAGAAGCTTGCTAACAAAAAAAAACCCTGAACAAATTTTCTGTACAAAAAAAGCGGCCAAGTTTTTGTTAATGTTGTTCGGAAATAGGAAAGTCATAAATGCACACAACTGTAAAACTTGGCTTATTTTGATTTCATTGCTTTTGAAGGCGAAAGGTTTTTGAGAGTGAGAGGAAAAACAAACTTGGCTGTTCATTTTACAGGGTTTGTTTTTGGGGGGATAATATTAACGCGAAGAAGAATGTTCTGTCAGAGAATTATAATTACGGAATTAATATTATAGGCCTAATCTAACATCATGATAATTTTATATCTTTTTCTTATTTATTATCATAATTTTGACTTGTGGAATTGGAGAATTCAATTAGCTGAAACGTAGAGAATTTTCGACATTAGTAAAACTTAAACCCCTTTGGTCCATAACATGGAAGATCTCTCAACGACTTCACGAGTAGTGCAGCGACCAGCACTCGGTGTCTTAGGCTCCCCTACGAGCGAGCCTAATTCTTCCCGAATTCTTGATCTGTTACCAAAGACTGTAAGAAGAAGAGGCAACTGAATTTTGAGAAAAAAGTCTTGCGCCTGATATCCTGATCTAAGCTTGATTTGTTTATGCCTAAAGCTCTTGCGAATGCGGAAAATTAAAGGCTCACTGATCAATCTTTGATCCCTGATGTGATGAAATTGTCAGTGAAACTCTTCTCGCCAGGTCCTAGATCTGTAAGTTCTATTTTGGCCCAGATGACTGCAACCTTCGGCCAAATCTCTTCAGCTATATCTTAGTCCAGATTTCTTCTTTGCTATCCGAGCTTGAGTCTCGTATAATCCTTGGCCCAGACAGAAGTCCCCATTGCTACATTTTTCGTCCTAGATTTTCAATTGACATTCTTTCTCGATCCAGATATTCTTACGTCACAATATCTTACGCCTTCAACTACTTTTACGTCTACGTTTCGAATAATCACCTTATCAAGTTTCTTTATTGACTTTCTAATGGGATCCACTGATGTTATCTCATAAAGAAGCGCGTTAAAAAAATATTCGCACTGGAAAGATAAAAGATAATTTTATTCCTTAACAAGAAAGTAGAATATCAAGTCGTTTTATCTTTTTTTTTTTTCTCCTCTAAACTAATTTATCTGACAAGGCGAAATGGTTGGTTCATTCCCAGCTTAAAAAAGCATTATGTAAATTAAATTTGAACTAAAAACACCTTACAAGATACTTTTTTATTAATTTTTTAAAAAGCTGCGATGTCTTTCCTGGAATTTATACCGGGATGCAAAAAATTTTATTTTCAAACCAATCGCGTAGGGTAATGAATTTTTCATTACTTTTCCTGAAAACTTGTTTAGAAAACCAGATGTCGTGTGGGTGGCCGACTCGGTTTTTACGTAACGACCGAATCTCTTATCTAAGATTTCAGCAGACGGTTCTCAGGATTTCAAATTAAGTTCAGCCCAAAACTTTAAACAAGAAAGCTAAATAAATAAATAATCAATTTTTCTTAGAAAACAATTCTTCCCTTAAGGATTTTTTTTCCTCGTTTTCCATTCTACTAGGATAAATTTTATTATTTCCAAGTTTGTATAAAAGCGATACTTGGAAACAGCTGATGCCTTTCCTTGTCGGTAAAAGCAGCAATGCGACCGGATTATCGTTTCAACCGTATTTTTCAGAGAGAAAAAAAAAGGAAAAGAAAAATTCCCTTCGGTATCCGGGAAAACAGCAGTACACCTTTAACATCCACTTGATTAATGAGCTAAGGTTTTAACTTGAGCTTTTCCCCCGAAAAAAAAGGAGAAAAAAACTTGTCAAAATTCGACTCACGACTTCCTGTTGACTTCTGCAAAACGTCTATAACGTCTTTCTCTTTTCTCATGAATTTACTGGAAAATCCGTTTCCGATCAACAGTTCAAAGAAAATTCGTAAAAAAAATTTAAAAATTTATCAGGAGCGTGCTGTTTGATTTATTTTATTATTTATCGACTTTATTTTTGTTTTTTCCCCCCCTTTTTGATTCGAGTCTTCTGGAAAAACTCGACCCCTAACACCTTTTCCCTCCCTCTTGTAAACATATTTCAATAAGATAAGGAGGGATTTTCGTGAAAATCGATAAATTTATTTATATTGAAAACCACTTCGAAGAAAAACGAATTCATTTTCTTTCATTTTCGATTATGACGTTACGCTACCCAATTTTTAATAAATAATGCATCATCTTTTTTGACGTTTGAAATCTTTTTTAGATAAAACGGCTCGGAGTTTTTATACGGTTGTGACGAATGTTCGTCGCATTAAGTTTAAATTTTCATTTTTTATTTCCACTCGCTTTGTCTGGAAAATTTCCCGTGTGGGAAATCGTCGAGGAAGTTCAAAGACCCGTCTAGAAATAAAATTTTATGATTCGTGAGTTATTTATAAACTTGGATTTGAGATGATAAGACAAGAGTTATATCTGATCGAGGTTAAAGCTCGCTTTTTCTTTTAAAAAAAGGTTTTCAGTAAATGTAGCTGAGGCTAAAGTTTTAAGTCAGAGCACAGCTAATGGATCTGTCCATAGTTGTGGGCATCTGCGATATAGTTATTTACTCCATCTAACCAAAGTTCTTTTTTTGGCAAATTTTTTTGACAAAAAATATACAGTAGATTCCGCTTAATATAATCAAGTCGGGACATAACGGTTTTGATCACTATAAGCGAAATTTATAATATCCGAATTTCGCATTATATAATCAGGCGTGTTTTTTAAGGGTTTGATTATATTAACCGAAAAAAAATTGTTAAATAAAAGTTTAAATTTAATTTAATTTATTAAATAACTAAAAAATTTAAAAAAAATCCACAATTTGCTTTTGTTTTTTGGGTGGGTTTAAAAAATGATCCAAATCAGTAGTTATGTTGTAAAGGGATAAATAATTTCACAACAAAATTTTAAACAATGAACTATACTTATCGGAAAAACTTGACCGTACGTGCAATTAACCTACCAAATATCAATTCAAATGTACGAATTCCTTTAATATTTTGGGATAAAAAGGGTGTAAATGCAAAAATTTTTGATTATATTAACCGATTTCTTGATTTTTCCTTGATTATTTAAAGCGGCGAAATTAACATGGGGAAGTATAGGAAAAAAATCCGTCCCAGCGGTTTTGATTATATTAACCGAAAAATCATATTAAGCGAGATTATATTAAGCGGAATCTACTGTACCAGCAACAAGGAGGAGGGAGACCTGCCCAAACTTTCTCGCTGCTTTAAACAATTAAAGTCTGTTAAAAAATTTAAATAAAATGAAAAGGAATCTACTCGAACTATGTCATCACTAAATTTTTTAAACTCTAAGCTTTTGCAGTTCTGATCTTCGTTTTTCAAATTTTCACTCTTTCTCTTTTAAAAATCGACGCCTTATAATATGCAATCTCAAATTGTCGTCCATTTCAGAGCCATGACGCCGTATTGGTATCATGACGTCACCATGGGTTCATGACGTCATATTGGTGTCATGACGTCACCATGGGTTCATGACGTCATATTGTTGTCACGACGTCAACATGAGTTCATGACGTCATGTTGTCACGACGTCACCATGGGTTCATGACGTCATATTGTTGTCACGACGTCACCATGGGTTCATGACGTCATATTGTTGTCACGACGTCACCATGGGTTCATGACGTCATATTGTTGTCATGACGTCACCATGGGGGCATGATGTTACTTTGGATTGATGACGTCAGTTTCCCGCAAAAATTGAGAAATCGCGACGTTATTTTTTGATTCTCACAGCCTCGGCCTAAACTTTCTCGCGGGTTATGTGGTATCATTCGAAAGAGGATTAAAAGCTCTTATCAGAACTTCTCTTCGGAAACATTACCGCAAGATATATGGAATTAACAAAGTTCCGGTCGCCAGGAAGTTGCGGAATACTTTCTCATTGCGCTCGAAAGCAAAAAAAAGTCTTAAGTGGGATAGACTTAATCTTGACAACTTGCCTGTTTAAAATATCCATTCAAATCACATTAAGTGAGACTTCTACGTAATGAAAAGTAATTAATAACAAAAATGTCAACGGAAAAGGAAACGATCACCTTAATCCCCTTAAAAAACATCAATTAACCAAAGACCAAATGCGTAGTTAACTGTTGAAAGATGAAGACATTAACAAATGATATTTTTGTCAGATTGACGGTGAAAATATTCACACACAAGATATTTTCCCGCCATCTCGAATTTCAAAAATATTTCTGCTCCCATAGTGGAAACTACAAAGAAATGTTATTGATGAAGCTGCAGGCAGGCAGATAATGAATATGGTATATCATGTTAACATCCCTCCCCGCCGGTCACGTACTCTTTTTTTCCAATCTCGGTTAGCTCAAAGTTGTAGATAACCAAATGACGATGGGAGTGTTTTCTGTTTGATATGTAAACTCACCCCTCTCTTGGAAATACGTTCCGATTATAACGTCCCCCCTCATCGTTCTTTGTCGATGCTCATTGCCCATCCTCGACCTCGATATCGAATTTCGTATTTTATGATTGAATTACAAACTTTTGAAGCTTTGACTTTGGATTTGTGCCAAAGGCGATTCAATTTTCCCTTTTTTGAACTTTTTTCCTAAAAAAAGAAAGTTGTTAAGAATTTTGGCACGGAGATTTACAATTTCCGGATATTAACCCCATCGTAGCCAGATTTTTTTTCCCGGGGTGTTTTGAAAACGATGAAGATCTGAAAGTTTACTTTTGATTGTTAAAGCTATAAGATCGTTGATAGTTTGAAAATCGGTTAAAAAGTAATTGGATGCCTGAGCCAATACCAGTTTAAAAAAATAGTGTGAAGTCGCGTCGAGGATCCAAAGTGGTAGTCGTTATCTATTCTCGCTGAGCCATGTTTTCCGGAGTCGACTTTTGTTTCGCCCTGTTGTCACTTACAGCTTCGAAATCTGAAACCTGACCGTCCGTGCGCAGAGGAGGTTGCTGATTTTTGAAAACAAGATCTTACGTCGGATTCTCGGACCTAAGCGAGATACGATTGCGAATGTGATCGAATGAAGAAGTCCGAAGGCTCACTGGCCAGCCGTTGATCACAGGAGTCTAGGCTCAGGTGGGCGGGACATGTCGCTTCAGTATCGCCGACGTCAGGTCCTTGACAGAAGACCTAGACCGCGGCTTCGCTGGGAGTGTCGAAGGATGCGGACCGTCTTGGAGTTCCTGACTGGGAGTCCTGCCGGGACAGGACCGCCTGGCGGACTTCGTGCGATGCGGCAGTAGAGCTTTAAGCCCTGTAAAGGTTATGGGAGTAATAGTAGTCAGGAAAAAAGTAGCGAAGACGGAGGGGAAGCCGGTGGCTTTTATGGGAAATCTTGGATTGTTTGCTCCGCTTGATTTACTGCGGATACACCACCAGATATCATAGGTCGAGGTGGCAGGGGTTATCATAGCTTTCGAGGTACCTGAAATTTTTTATTTTGCAGCATTTCAGCTGATAAAATCTATGAAATACCCTGAAATAGCTGCACTCCTATTCGAGATCACCAACTTAGTTTTGGCCAAAACCCGACCACATCGAAATTACGGCTCGACCACAGCATCAATCAACCCTGGAGGTCTTTCCTTGCAAACCAGCGTGACTTCATTAAAATAAAGAATAAGCAGCCGTTAAGACAACTGGCATTTCACCTCTTAATCAATTCTTTATTAACTCATTCATCTCTCGGGATTAGGAGACTCCCTCATTCCCTTTTCTCTGGTTTGTCTTTACTTCCCTTTCTCGGTTTCAATAAGTCGCGACTTCCCTTTCATTCTTCAAACTCCGGGTTTACCACTATCATTGTAAGTTTCCTTACCTCCTTCATCTAATTTTATTTCTCATTCATTATTGTTAGGGAAAATTCCGAAATAAAAATTGAAAGTGAAGAAAACTACTAATATCAATTAATTATAATGACTTAATGATTGATATCAATTTTTTGGACCGGTTGCAACAATCTTATATCCGAAAGTAAACATGCAAATTCAGTCTAATTAAATCAAACCAATTTATTTCATCAAAACAATCTAAATATTTCCCCTTTAACCAAAATAAAATAATCAACAAAAAATAAATATCAGCGGTCAAACCGTTGATCGTGAAAAAGTATAAAAATTCAAGCGAATTATCGAAATCCCCTTCGCCGAAAGCGTTTTTTTTATATTTCATGATAAATCAATTTTATTAAATTTTAACGAAACAATAATTTTCCCGGTAAACGATCTTTTCTGGTTGAATCTTTTTTTCAGTCATGGCGACTGAAATTAATAAACGTTATAGGTTTGTTTACGAGTACTTTCTCCTGGTAAACTGTCTGCGCTTTTAAGTCACGCTATTAACCAGAAAACAAGCTTAAATTTTTTTCAAAAAAAAAAAAAAAAGACAATAAATGGTTTCAACGAAATCAATTAAACGCACAAGCACGACACAATGTTTAAGCAGCCATATCCGAGAAAAGCAGAGGAAACGATAGTTAAAATCATAATCCCATGGAGATAATAATGGAAAATTGCTAACGGTGAGGATGTTTACAATTAACACCAACAATTTGTGCCAATCTGGGTTTTCGTGTAATTCGTTTGGTGATCTTAATAAATGAAAGCAGAAAAGGGGAGTGTTGAATCAAAAGTTTGGTTATTCGTAGTTTTAGTTTGAAATTAGAGGTGGATGGTGATATTTCTTCTTCTGCTGAATTGTTGTCGATCCCGAATGTAGGTTTCTCTCAGATTGCCGTATTAATTTGGTTGTAAGATCGGATGTGGCCTCTTTGGACATTAAAGGAAGGAAATTCAAGAAGGGGTGTGATCCATCGTCACCAGCGACAAGAACATCGATACGGAAGTCGCTGCACGAATCCAGAGTGGGGGGTGTCTCTTGGCTTTACGCCATATTCTCCTCGGTCGAGTCTTATATAATGCAGCTGTACGCCTAACGATCTTTGATGGCTGTGAGACGTGGAATCTGACCATCCTTGCACAGGAGAGTTTGTTAGTCTTCGAGAATAAAGCTTTGCGTAGGATTCTAAGGCGAAGGAGAGATCTGTTGACTGGGCGGGTTAGAATGTGCTCTAATGAGGAAATCCGAAGACTCACTGAGCAGCCGTGGTTTATTAGCATGATCAAGGCTTGTAGGCGTTAGTGGGAGGGACATGTAGCGTGAGCACTTCCAACACGGAGGATTCGATAGGTCCTGGATGGACGCCCGACTAGCCCTAGATCTCTAGGAAGGCTGCTGCTTCGTTGAGAGGATAATGTGTTGATGGATTCGACACGTTTGGGGATCCCTGATTGACCAGCCACTGCCAGGATAGAGCTTCGCGCCCTGTACAGCCTCTGTGTTTGGTTAGCGCATCAGTTAAATGGCATGTGGCCAAAGAAAATCACGGAAGGATCTTGAGCCTGATCTGTCTGCTCCTTCTTTTAATCTTGTTCGCCACCAGTTGCACAGTTTCATAAGCTTCTAAACACGACAGGCCCACGAAATCCGCAATATGCTTCATTAGCCGCAATTCAAACGCCTCCAACTTTCTGGAACATGTTCTTGCTTATAAATTGCGCGCTGGAATCCTTGAAAATCGTGAAATTTACTAATCTCATTTTCCTTGAACTTAATTTCTTCAACGCCATTTCCTTAAATCAATTTTCGACGTCAGCGATTAATCGCCTACGAACAGACGTTATTTCGCAAAATAAATTTTCACCAAACATCACATCCATTACATCCTTTGATATTATATTAACGAAGGAAATACACATCACGTCGAAAGCTCTTTTGAAAGCGTGAAACACATCAATCCGCCTTAGCCTACCCCCATCATCTAATTCTGAGAAAGATTACAGGAAAATCTCGCTAATGTAGAAATATTAAATGAAACATGAGATCACTTATTATGTCCCAAACTTAAAACCTTTAGGGTTAAAGCATTTATTTTGGGAAAATACTTGAAATTCTAAATATAAAACACTCAGACATTTTCATCTTTCCGCCCCCATCTTACTTGAATTTTCATCAGGAACGGAAATCCTTGCACGTTCCATTCATAAATTCCCTCTTGAAAATAACATCTTTTCAGAGTACACGTCAGCAGTGATTTCCCAAGCTGAAACTTCACAATCAGAACATATGCGTTATGTTCGAGCGTAGGATTATATTTAATCTCCTGCTCTTTAAAGGATTTTTAACTTCTCGAATTTTTTTTTTCCGGACTAATGCATCAAGTCATTAACAGTAATGTCATTAAAAACTTTATAATGAGCACAAAATTGATAGTTAATTTGTAGAAATTACGAATCATTTCTTCCAGAAGGGTTAAAATGTTATTTCCTGACCTCTATGCACTAGGAATACTTAAGTATTAATGTTTGCATTGCTTTCTCTTTGAGTTTTCAGTAGCGGATTGGAAGCTTTAGTTGACAGGCGGGCTGAAGTGAAGCCAAGGGAGTTGTATACGATTGCACCCCCTCACTTTTGAGCCACTCTTCGACCAGCTACTATCAATGTTTTTTTCCTGCACTCTACTGAGGAATTCAGCCTTTAGTAATCATTGCCAATCCGCCACTGTAAATTTTCCTTTCCTCGAAAACGATTTTAAAAAGCGCCCTTCCTTCTAAATATTCATAATTATTTTTTGCAATGCTTAAAAATGAAAGGTATCGTATGTTCGACTCAGCAGTACACAAATTAATAATTACAAAGTCTAATCGACCCATTGGTTTCTTAGAAAATAACATTTATAATCTTTGTAATTAGCTTATAAAGGTCTGATATGAAGTTTTAATGATCGATATACCCAGAATTGGAAAAGTTTGCGGGTTTGTTATCGACTTTTAATTAAATAAAATCGCGTATAAAGTTAACATTGCTCCAGAGCAAATTGCATTGTAAATCAATATTTGAATATTTTAATAATAACATTACTTATTTTAGCAACGGATTCCATTTGCTTTGTGCCTTGTTTATTTATCATAACTTCAGTAAACTAAGTGATGTAATTTCACTGGTAATCCCATTCAGTGATTTGTCAAATAAAAACGAACTAAGCTTATTTGAGAAAAGTTATAATTCTATAGGGGTAGTTTAGAATAAACCTCAGGAAGCCACATATTGAGAAATCTCATGCTCATTTCTCTTACTGCATGAGCATGCTTCCCTCGTGCGAGGAACAAGGCGCTGATTGATTTTGCACGATCGTTCAAAATACGCAGTAATCGAATCCAGTAGTGGCCGCCTGGAGATTGAAAGATGACGGCCAAGGATAAAATTGCATGATAAACTTTGGTGGCAGCGGCGGCAAATTGTCATACTTTCTGTTTTAACTTTTCCTTATATTGCTATAAATATACGACCAGTACACCATTAAAAGCAGTTGTTGGTATAGCTCGAGCGTTAAACGAAAATTCTAAGAGAAAATTTGTTGATTTTCAGTGAGGTTCACCCGCACGAATAATTGATCTTATTTCCCAAAAACCACGACTCGCGGTTTTCCTCAACTTTGTGTCGTATTGCATTGCCCAGAAAATAGATTAAACCGGATAATTATGTTTTAGATAAAGCCTCTCTTATCAATAGCTTTTCAAAATTGAATCTCATTTTTTATATACAGCCGAAGGGTAAAAATTGGAAATGAATTTTAAAAAAATCCGCCGCTATTGAAAATGTAAGAAGATTCAAAAATTGATCGAGTTTCAATTAAAAAGTAAAACGCCTTGAGGGCATAAAATCAATCAGATTGTTTTTCTCGGAATTAGAAGAGACAGCAGCCTGAAATTGCCCTAAAGTCTTTTTCACGTGCGAGATACTTGGGAGCTTTTATCTTTGGTTTGGACTTGAAGTTCTACCGTGAAACTCGCTAACTAAATGTATTTTAGCTTGCTTCCCTCTAATGCGAAACACTCTTGAAGACTTGATTCATTATTGAGCTGCAATGTGGAGTATTTAGAGGCTTATGAATTTGCGTCACCCCAACGAAGGTTGGCCATTGAGCCTTCGGACAATCCATTTAATCGAATTTGCCACCAACATTTCTGCTTCTTTAAGTGCCCTGCTCGCACACGAGCTTAGGCGATCGATCCGACTAGCTCCTGAATCTTTTACGATCTGCGGCCATGCGGAATAACTCCTCGACGGGTTAACTTGGTCCGATTGCGGATATTCCCCAACCAGGAGAGATTCTTCTACCAGAGAACGACCAAGTCTTCTTTTATCTAGACCATACCCTGCATGATGGTCTGCAGCAGCCTCCGCAACATATGCCTAAGGTCCAACTTCCTGCGTTTTATGGTCGCGAGTAGCTCACGGTCCTTGTGCAACCGACGCAAGACCTCCTCGTTTGTCATATGTTGGGTCCAGGATATTCGAAGGATTTTTCTGTAAACACATTTCGAAAGCTTCCAAATGATTCATCATGGCAACTTTGAGTGTCCAAGTTTAAGAAGTCTTCACCAGATATAACACCCCAAGACATTTGCCAAAGCATTGACAAAGAGGACTTCAGCGAGAGCTGCTTACCAAAATAAAACGCAGTTTTACTGCCGAGGTCTTCAACTGTTTAGTCGACTGAGGGTTCTGCAATGTTATATGATCTGTTCTCCATGGAGAAATATGGACGCTTAGTGCCTCTAATAAATTGCTTAAAAGTTTTTGAGATGTGATGCAGATTTTGCGCATCAGTTGGACTAATCCCATTACAAGACAGTGTTCTCCTATTGCTCCACAAAGTTCACGAATTTTTGGTACTTGTTAGTCGTCGTAAGGTTCGAAGAAATTGTACGTCGGTCAAAAGACCCGCATGCTGCGGACTACTGCTGCAGATCCTCTGCTGCGAACCATCATCCTGGTTGCGACTTAACCGTCTGCAAAGTTGCTCCGAGCTATCTTTAAACAGTAGCGTTTGTAAGAGAACTTATGAGTACAGCAACCGAAAGAAGCAATAAAAAATTCCACGTGGCCCAAACATTTCAAGTTCACGACCATTCCACCAAACATCTTAAAAAACACTCAAATGGCCCCGCCTCCCAATAATTTTATTAGCACAAAAACAACCGTTGTAAACCTCAACCTTGAAAGTAGAAACAAAAAAAAAAAAGTAAATACCCCTTCTTTCAAATTAAATGCTCGAAAAACGTGAATCTCATCTTCCTCCTCCAACCAAAACAAGATTCACCGAGTGAATAACTGTCCAGTAAGGCGGTCATTAATGTAAATTGCGGCCAAACACTTGGAGATGCATCATCAGATACTTTCTCTTTCCGATCTGTACACGCATAAAGAAGAATCGCGCAATTTCTCACAAGACTTTCATTCAGTTTCGACATTTCCGCGAGTTAAAGTGCGAGTTATTAACATGACAACTAAGAAAACGTGGTGCGATACCGAAATTAGATTATTGATTGCCAAGTATGAAGAACATAGTTTGTTGTGGGACGTTAATTCATTCGATTATAGGAACAGAATGAAGAAGCAGCAGATACTGCAGGATATAGCTATCATATTTAACACGGATCCGAGTGAGATATTAAGGAAGATACATAATTTAAGGAGCCAGTTTTTGCAGGAATTGAAAAAAATTAAAGCGAGGAAGAATAGCACTGGTTCGGATGAATTTTCTTATAGTACTTGGCCGTATTTTACTGCTTTGAAGTTTATTCAATCGTCGATGAATAACACGTTGAACGGGGATCACACGGTAAGTGATTTAAGGGCGCCATATCAGATTTTTGGTGTGGGTATCCAGTGTGGTAATTAAAAGGAAGTGGGTGAAGTGGTTATGTGGACGCAAAGGGATCTGTAGAGTGTTAGAAGAACTGGTAGGATGGTGTGCACAGTTTGATCAATCTGAACGAATTAGAAGTGATTTTTTTAATGGCAGTTGAATTTGGGGATGCAAATGTCCTGCAATGGCTATCGGTTGCAGAAGCATTACTGGTAAAATCGGAAAAGTTTTTAGAAGGGTGTCCTAGTGTCTTTTGTACAGAGCAACTAGTAGCAAGTTGTGCGGAAGAGCGCAGATTGGCCATAAACGGGATGAAGAAAAATCCGATTTTTTTTTTTTTAAATATGGCGCCCTTTATGATAATGATATAACTTCAATCTGGAAAATTTAACCTCTTTACTATTTCAGGATTCAAACATGGAGAACGAAGATAGAGATAACAAATTAGACGATGATCATTACGAGCCCAGCAGGAAGAGAAAACGTGGGAAGGAAGAAGATGTAGCTAAAGATATTATTCAAAAAGCGTTGAAACTCGTTAGGCAACCCGTCGACGACGAACAAATTTTCGGGGATTACGTCGCGTGTGAACTTAGGTTATTAAAATTTCCAGCTAATAAACGAAAACTTAAAAGAGTGATTAGTGAAGCAATCGTTCAAGCGGCTGATTCTGACGCTGTCGAATGGGACGCACAATCCGCCATGATGAATCAAAGATATGATCATTCTTTGAGTAGTTGCGGGATACCTGTGCCGACAGTGCCCCCTGACAGAGTGTTTACCGATTTAGATGATTTTTAATGTGATATTATTTTTTAACGTGAATATATTTATGGTTTTATTTTTTGGTTGTTTGTTTGATTTATTAGCATCTTGACCTTAACGTTTTGGGTTAGGGTCACAAGGTTCACAGTAGAAGTCATTTGTAAAATTTTGACGAATTCTTTTATGCGGTTGATAACTGGGTTTGAAGGACATGAACCTTAATAACTCTAACGGAGTAAATTAGGGAATCGTGCAATCACTTGACTAATGAAGATATTGTTTTTTTGAGTGTTTACATAGTCATGACAGGATTACTGAATGACTCAAGCAGAAATTGTACATGAAGTTCTTGAATATTTAAAGAAGGTATTTAAGTAGGTTAGATAAAAATTTCCAATTAGGGAAAGTTTTAGTTGAATTTTTTTGAAGTTTAATAGAAATTTGATTCACTGGCAAAGGCGATCATTTTTGGTAATGAAAAATTGTGTCATAAAATGATATTCCTGGGGCCTGGGCCTCTTTTATGCGGAGGGAGATCCAACAATAGAGAATTGCCACAAGGCAGGCCCCGAAATAAGGATTAGATAATCTCTCTGTCTTAGTATTTCAGCGAAACAGTTTTTTTTCTGTTTCTGTTTTTCTGTTTCGAGATCGGATCAGAATTGAAGCAATCCGTAGGCAGACGCGGGTGATGGATGTGGTAAGACGTTTTGCAGAGCTGAAGTGGCTGTGGGTAGGAGATGTGGCCAGGCAGGATCGCGAGCAGTGTGCAGGAACATTAATCTAGAAGTAGGGGAGGCCTCAAAAAAGGTGCCTCGATGACATCATTCAAACTGCAGGAAGGGGTTGGTTCCAGAAAGCGGAGAAAGGAAAATTTGAAAGAGGCATCCACAAGTGGATGCGTACAGGCTGAACAGGCTCCAGCGAATTCATTATCCCCAAAAAACGAAACCCAGAGCTCTGAAATATTTATCATCGCTGAAAATTTCAACCTACGTCCCTAGATATACCTATTCTTCTACTGTCTTTAAGGCGTAATCATATTTGATTAAAAATTACGCCGGTGGGGCTACATAGCCCGCATGGACTACCCTTATCAAATTAAATTGCTTTTCCTTTTAATTCCAAAGGTAGAATATTTAAAAATCCCACTAATATACTTTAACAACATTTTTTAAAAAAAAAGGTTAAATCAACTTTGAAAAAACGTTCATTCTAAGAAAAAAAGATCATGAAAAAGGTTCTTTTGAGCATATCGTTTTTCCGGTTCACCATTGATCTTCAATATCCAATACTCCTTTCGGCAGTCATTTTTTACTGAATTACAGAAGATATAAAGTGTAGGTAGATTTCAAACCGTAGGCGTTTGTCTTTCATTCGATTTCCTGGTTTTCCCAATTCATCCCATCACATTAAATCAAAGGAACAAAAATCATCATTTTATTTTCGTTCCCTTTTTTCCGAATGAATGGGGAAATCGTATCCCCATGTGTTTAATATCCACGACAAAAAAAATAGAAAAATTTTCCTGCTTATGAAGAAAATAATAAAATTGATTTTTGTCGCTTTTCCTCGATAACAGTGATTTTGAAGTCCCGTATTGCAACTGCATTAAATAAAAGAAAAGCAACGGGGAGAGAGCGAGAGAAAAAAAAAGTCAACTTAGACAAAGGATTATGAATATTTTAGATCCCCTTTCTTCATTCAAAATTGAAGGGATTCTCTACTCTGTAATGAAAA
Source organism: Liposcelis brunnea (assembly GCA_023512825.1). Taxonomy (NCBI): domain Eukaryota; kingdom Metazoa; phylum Arthropoda; class Insecta; order Psocodea; family Liposcelididae; genus Liposcelis; species Liposcelis brunnea. The sequence continues at coordinate 5,678,619 of CM042071.1, forward strand.
CGAATGTTGTAGCCAAAGCTATAAGGTTTTGTGAATTATTAAATTTGCGATTCTTCGATAAGTCGTCTCTCTATAACAATTCCTTTTAGGCGTAAAACTATCGCAAAAGTCGTCGTGTTTCATGATTTTGAATATTTTAAAAGACATGCACTTTATCTATTGCATTTTGTATGTTTTCAAAAAAAAGGTATCTTTTTGTTTCCCCGATGACTTCCACTGAAAAACCAACCCACACACCATTCCTGCTTTCCCAACGCAGCCAATTTTGCTTGTGCTAACCTGGTGTCTAAAATGAACTGTGTGTGCCTCGAGAGAACGGGAATAAAGTAAACAATGGACTATGTCCACAGAAAGATATTGCTTATTTTTATCCTGGAAGCAATATACAGCTGCTACTACAACTGAAAAATGGCAAGATTTCGATGAGTGAAGACAGCCCAAGTCAAAGGGTCAATGGTCAGAAAATCTCTCATATAGTAGTAATAAGGAGAAGAAACACTAAAGCACTAAAGCTAATAATCAAATTACACAAAAACATCCTCAAGCATACTCAACATCCATAATTTTTAGTTGCATAAACCAAGGTCACAGCTTTCTCTGCAACATTTCGAATTATTTAAATTCCAGTAAAAAAAAATCAATGAGTTACAACTAAGCCTGGATTATTCCTCACGTATGATCACATAATAAGTACAAAAATCAGTGATTAGGCTAATTATGTTTTAAAGCAATTAAAAACCGAAATCATGAAACCAATCTTAAGACATACAGAAACGCGATCTCATCCGTAATGACTATAATAGGTACTTTTCAATTGGGTTTTCGTAGAATCGCTGTAAAAAATAAGACCCATATTTTTTTAAATACTGTTCATTTTCGACCAAATTAAGATTTTATTTCATGTCATAATGACACAAGGCTTATAATTATATACAGGGTGTAACAGAAGTCGACGTATTTTTTTTTTTTGGAGGTACCCGAGGACTAAAGAAGTCCGAATTAAGTTTTTTTTTTTCCCCCCATATGATAAGTACTACCAAAAAGCTCATTAAATGATGGTCTTACGATTAGACTCGGAAACCCGCTCAGTCTGACTTTAAAAGAGAACACTGAGCGTCTTGAGCCTCGTAATACGAACCTACCATCGCTGGAGGATCGTTTGATATCGCTATTGCATGTTTTACCTCATTCGTAAGACTGCAATAGCAAAATTTAAATTTCAAACGGTCAATGTTTACAAAAAATGTAAACATTGCCATTTTGTGAAACAAATGGAAAGGGGCCTTAAGATAGTTTGCTTGAATTAAAGCAAAACAGTAGGATTTTTTTTTTTCAAATGTTGACAGACTAAAAAAATAAACAAAAATTTTAAAAATAAAAAACTTTGTGAATTTAGGTAAGTTTTTTCAATTATTGTATATCTGTGATCGTTTGAAAACGTCCTTGAAATGAAAATCGAATGGGGTTGTCTAAGTGCATATGACACCGCACCGAAAATGCATATAAAAAATTATTATGAAACCGGGGAAATATGTGTTTGGTTGAGGGCGATCGAGAGCCTTTGGCAGACTCAAAGGCTGCCTCTAGCCTGGGCAGTCTGATGAATGGGGTTTGGGATCCGGGTTGGGCTATAGACCTTAAATTAAAAGAGACTGGCAAACTCTCGGCCATTAAAAAATTTGAACGCCATTTAGAGCAGCATGGCGAACTACACAGGAGAAAATTTGGTAGCCATGACAGCGTACGTGGCCATCTGGATTCAGGAAATAGTGACAAAGTCCTCTGCTAGTGACAATGTCCTCTGCTTCTTCTACCTTCGCATTTTTCCAAGTAGAAGCAAAACAAACATGTTGCTCAAAATGGCGTTCAAATTTTTTTTAATGGCCGACAGTTTGCCAGTCTTTTTTAATTTAGGACCTCTATAGTTTAAGTGCTCCACGACTTCCAGACCAAACTTGATATGCTCAATACCAATTCTCTAATTCTTACATAACAATGATCTCTACTTCTTTAAATTCACTTACTTCAAAACCAAAGCCTCGAAAGAAGATTAATACGATTTCCTTAACTAGAAACTTTAATCGCCTTTCACTTTAAAAGTTTATATAATATTCATCGCACCGCAGGAACAAAACTTTCAGAATCGTCTCGTCTTTTCCTCATAAATGTTCTTAGTTCTTATGATTACAATTTAAAATGATAAACTTTGAAAAGTTCTGGAGTCGACATGAAATGACGTCAACAGAAGCCTTCCCCCCTCTCTTATTTTTTAATATATACGGAGATCATAATATATTTTTTAATAAAATAAACCGTTTTTCTTTTGACAATAAAAAGGAATATTAGTAAACCGAATGAAATCTTAGAATTAATCAAATCTTTTTTCCTTCATACCATACCGAAATTTTTTACGTTAATATTTAACAATAATTATAATATTCCCTTTTTTACGTCATAACCGAGGCAAAATTAATATTCCAGGAAAAAAAGCTTTATCGCAACAATATTGTGGCACAAAAGCTTTTTCCCTGATTTGAAAGAAGATATTAAACAACGAAAGGCATTTATTTCGCTTTTATGATATGAACTTCAAAATGGGAGCCATTTTTATTTCTCATTAATTTCGCGCCCCAAGCAGGAAGTTCAGGAGTTGATGGCCCGGGAGTAGTTTTCAAGAATTCACAAATACAAGAAAATTATTTCGCCGCGAGAAAATATTAAATATTAAATTTCAAACTTGAACCCTTCTTGAAAGCTCTGGAGAATGTTGTAAGAAACGAAATTAACGCAAGCGAAATTATCAACGGTTTGTTTTTTTTCGGGAAATGCGAAACAAAAGGAAATATAGGAATAATATTCATAAATATGAATTTATTTTTTCTCTCTCCCCTCTTTTGTTTACAATTCCAAGAAATACTTCGCAATTTTTTTTTGTTATTTACCTGTATAATTTATAAAACGATCCCTTTTTCCTTGTGTCGCTTTTTCCAATTGCAGCTTCGAAGCTTTTTCCCTCTGACAAAAACTAATAATTTGAGTTTTTAGCTTTGTTTAAGGAAGCGCCTTAAACAAAAATATTATACTACCATTTTGCATGCGTATTATTTTTTAGCGCGGCGTACTGAGCAATGAAGTGTATTAAAATTCATGAATAGATTTTTAAGTTAAGTAATTGTCATTATTTAATTATCAAAGCCTGAAGCTTTTAGCATCCCACGTGCTGAAAATCCCGCCCTTCTGATTTGCCCGCACGACCTACATTTATCGGGTTGTCTTCCCACTTCAACGGCGGCCTCCTCAAGGGCTTTAGCCGTTATATGCAATACCGATGACTGTTTTAGAAAATTTTAACTCATCACGGTTAGGATATGATTATTCGACTCTTCAGTGATAAAAATTGTTGGCTTCCGAGAAATATTTGATAAGTTTTCGGAAGACCTTGTTATTTACTAACGTCAGAGTGACAACGAGTTGATAATCGGGAAGAATTTTTAAATAATACATATTAAGTTATTCGTTTTTTTTTTTTGTATGTAAGTTGGAATCGTGATTGAAGGTTATGGAAACTAGAAGGAAGGAATTTTCAATTGAAATGTCATATTATAATATGGTAATAAACCACACTTCGCCACGTTTATCGCGCCTGAGCTACATGGCTTTACACCTGGGCGTTCAACGGTGACCAATCTTGTAGGCTTGGCCTGTTCTTGTCGCAAGGAGTGAACTAGTTGAGAACCTGCCCTTCTAAAAGCTATTTCCTTAAGGTTTGTTAGCTCTAGTAAACCAGCCATTTCAATTTTCAAGATTCAGCTTCATTGTTTTCTTTTTATTTCTACATTGCCTAGCCAAGAGTCGTTGATTTTCACCTTAATTTTTCCTACACAGTCCATTTGCCTAACACCACCTAACCTACCTAACCTAACCTAACCACCGCTAATCTAACACACGAAAGGTTGATTGACCCTATCTTTCTCCTCTCCCACAGAAAAAACACTAATTAGAAAAAGGAAGACACTTCTTAATTAAATATTAGCAAGCATTTCACCAATTTTCCGGGTTGTCATAAAAAATTTCACTATTCCAAGAATTTTATTAAAGATTTCAATTTAAGGAATAAGAGGCTTTGATGCACCCTTTACTCCTTCGCCAATTTTCTAATATTCAAGCCCGATATTTTCCATATGAGCTACTCTTTGCTTATTCGACTGTAAAGAAACCTCGTCAGTGTCTTTTGCTTGAATAAGAGTCGGGCAGTTTGCCGGATATTATACCCGGAATCACACATCCCACAATAATTAATAAAACGACCGTTAATATTACACGGGTATACGATGAAAACTTTATCAACGTTGATAGTTAGTTAAAAGCTCTCCTACAAGAGAATTTTTAATCTCGACTTTCTTTGAGCCTTTTAGAAAACGGATAAGGTACAAAACAAATAGCTTTTAGCTGTTTTAATAAATTACTCCTTCCTGGAAGGATCATTCCCGGAGTGCTGATAGGATTCCTTTGCTTTTAGGAACTAAAGCAATTACAAAACCGACCTTCTTGTTTCTTTCAACTCCGAAAAGTAAAAATTGGTAAGCCCATTTACAATTCAAATTGAAATCCGAAATTTTTTCGTTCTTCGGGCTTCATCGGAAATTTTTTCGTTCTTCGATTCACTGCGATCTTTGGGCTCATCTCTTTAGGATGAAAAAGGCCGAAACGGAAATTTGACGGCTGTGTAAAGGAGCTAGGGAGACGGCGGAACACATACTCGGTCTCTGCGAAGCTTCATGCATCCATACGTCGGCTGAGAATATTTGGGGAAGCCTTTCCCACACCAATGGTGATCAGGGCCCTGGCCCCTGCTAAAGTCCTGGAGTTCTTCAGAGGACTCCGACTCAAGCAGCCCACATAAAGCAAGGGAACTGTACAATAGGTCACAGGTTGGCCGCAGTGCCTAGGAGGATCCCCAACCCTTGGAAAAAAAAAAATTCTCGAAGACTAACAACCTCTTCTGTCCACGGACGGAACCACGTCTCACAGCCTTAAAGTGGCCGTTAGGCGTACGACTGCGATGAGTTTGGCTCGCCTGGATAAGTCTCGACTGCGGAGAATATGGCCTAAAGCATAAAGACACGAGGAAATTAACTGCTTTGTAAAATCAAGAAAAAAAGATTGGTACAAGCTCGTGGACAGGATGGAAGACCACAGGTTGTTGAAAAGAGCATGTCTGTCAAAGCCAGCGATTAGAAAATCTCAAGGTAGACCTTCTCAGAGATGAAAAGATTGCTGGACATCCACGTCTAGGGAAGGAGCCGAATAGAAATAAAACATGCGAAAGCCTTTAGAACGTGAAGCTTGCTGTATGAATTCAAGAAGAAATTTTTTGCCTACTCAAATATTTGATTTGCTTCCCCAACAAAAATCTGGCCAAGGTCCTGCCTAGCTCGGCCTCCGCCTTAAGCCTCACTTTCAAAGCATAAAACAGGACAACCTATCCAAGCACCTGCCTTCATCTTTACAGCATTGCAGATCCTCTAGCCACACTTTTCCCTACCTTTCACAAGCATCAATCAACGATAACCGATATAGCTAGAACGGAACCAAGACGTCTATCAATTTTCTTAAAATAATGTTAACATGCAAAGGAGCGAACGTTAATTATAAAGCATTACCTAAGGTAATCTTGTAATTAAACTTTTAACATGACCTTAAGTTCGTACTGCTCTTACCCTTAGCGATATTCTAAAATTTCTCAATTGTTGAACTTGTATCTCACAAGCTTTGCCTTCTAGAACTAATCCAATCACATGACAGTTTTGCCGAAAACCTAATCACTAATTTACCTTGTTCCTGTTCAATATTCTCCTCCAGTACGAATGCCTCGTTTGAAAACTTAAACGTAAATTCCCTCGCATCTCTTTATATAAACAAAGAGCAGGGATCTTATTCTTAATTACTTATTTAATGAGAAAATATTTCCAGGAAATCCTTTCCTAACTAACTTAGTAAAACTTTTAGCCGATCGAAATAGTATTGTCGATATTTTCTTAAAGCCTGTTTGATGATATTTTCTTCTCTTATATACGTAACTGAAGTTATGAGTAATATTTACAGGAAAATATTTCTTTTGTGTAAAGAGGAAAAGGAATGGCTTTTGCCTTTTCGTTCCATTTCTCGTAAAAATTAAATTTTATCTTCGTCCAATTGATCAAATTATACAAGCACTTCTGCTTCAATGAAAAACCTCTTACACGTCTTTCTGTAATTAATATACCGTGACAATTTTCTTTGAATTGAAAATAAAACTTCCGAGTTTGGGAGGAGATTGAATTAGACCTTGAATGAACATTGGCGATGTGTGAAGAGTGGATTCGGGGGGGCTCCGAGGTCTAGAGGAGACTTAAAGTAAGGTGGAAAATTTTTTCTCGGCTTTTACGTAGAAGATTTAAAAGTCTTAGAACTTAGCGGGCCGCGGCTTCGTTAAGAAGGTAAATGTTTCGAAGATTGCAGGTCGGCTTAGAGTCTTTGAAGGAAGCAAGCCAGAATACAGCCGCCTGGCTATAATGTATATGATGTAGCAATAGAAGTTCAAGTTCCACAAAAGCCATAGAATGGAATAAAATTATGGATGATTGATAGTGGTTGCGATCAAGGCACACCGGCTTTAATGGGCGTGTAGAGCTGCAGCCCAGCCGCGAATGATAAGGCAGATGTACGATTCCTGCAATATGGTCGGTTTATATTAGCCAAGCTTTGGGATCCTAAAGAAAACCGAGTTCCTGGAGGCTATTTTGGAAATTCGAAGTGAAGCTAGATCTTTAAGTTCGGTCTGTGGGAGGCTTGCAAATGAGCTCATTGATCTGGGTAGGAAACCCAAAAGTCATAAGATGGCAAAGATCAATTCTGGAGATTGGAACCCCCCCCCCCCCCCCCCCCCCCCGACTCTTTCTCTTTGGCCTAATAAACTGAAGCCGCCAATTTTTAATAAAAGTTTAGACTTTTGCTCTTATAATTTTTTATTGCTTTTCCACGGACTCCAAATGACTTTATATTAGTCAATTTAAATTAATTCCCGATACTTAGAAACAAGTATACATGACAATGAAGCTTTTATAATCAATTCTTTTCGTTTCTTTTTTTTTTCCTATTAATTATAACTTCATCATTCGATTGACTGTCTATATAACTTGCGATGTCATCATTCTTATTACCGATTTCAAGGTTATCGATTAATAATGATTTAGAAACGTCCTCCGTAGATTTTTCTTAAGATTGTAAAAGTTGAATGATCATTTATATCTTAAAATTATGACTCATGTAAGCAGAGGCGGATTTGGATATGCCAAAAAATTAAGACAGTCGGGGAAAAATAATTTAGGATGAGGTCAGGTCGAAAAAGTTCTTTATGGTCCAAGAATCTGGTATGGGACGTTTCCAAATCGCGATCACAGAATCTCCTCATGGAACTTCCCAGCAGCCGCATACTTTACTTGTGGTAATTTTATCCAAATCTTTTGTTAAAACTAGGAAACTTAAATTTTTTAATTCTAATTTATTTTTTATGGTGGCAGTGGCAATCGATCAGAAAAAAAAACACACCAGGAAAAATTACTTGCTGTAACCGAATTCCCGCCTAAAAGAAACCTCTAAGATCTGGCAAAGTAATCACTTTTTAGGTCATTAAGATGACTCCGTAGGAGGTTACAGGCGGTCAATGAGCTCGGAAAACAAGGCTTTACAATTTCCTCTAAAGGTTTTTCCTTTTTTCCTTTTACTCTCCGCATTCCGCTCTCTTTAATCTTCCACTTTTTTTTTCTTTTCAGGATAAGCTCAACTTACGGAAATAATATTTCCAATGAATGGGACTTTATCATCTTTCAGGAAAACAAGATTCGATTAATCCATATGACGGCAAACGGTAAGCATCACATAAAATTCATTCATTCGCCTAAACCGAACATTAATTCGGGAAAAATGATAACAAAATGGCGTGATTATGATTTCTAGTTAAACGACAAAAGTCTAAATTCCAAATCGGAATGTTTAGCTATTTGTAAGAGATAACACAATACATCGTTAGATGCTCTTGAAAATCTGATAATAACCGATTTGAACATTTGACCCTCAAAACTTCCAAGTAAAAAAAAACATCAAGGAATTCCATGAAAAATTTTCAACATCCAACTTCGGTTCATTTTTATTTTTTTCTTTAAAAAAATTTTTCCTGTATTTTGTAAAAGGCATTCTTTGAATGTCATTCTTATAATACCTTCGTCCCGTTTCCCAAGAGGAGGATTCCTGGGTTAAAACCCTCGCGGCTATAATTTCAATTTAAAAAAAAAAAAAAAACAGTTTCGAGTTTTTATTTCCGACTACTACTTTATGAGAAAGCTATTAGCAAAATCATGAAATCCTTGGTTTGACAATAGATAATAATAATGATGGTTTAATAAGTTTCCAGAAATAGTTTGTCAATATACGTGCAGCTAGTGCATTTGTCACGGCATTATGCCTCGGTTGATTGTCGCAATCTAACCGCTTTGTAACGTCTTAATCGGTTTCCTAGAAATCCCTTAACTATAAAAAAAATGATTTTAAGGGTCGTTTGTCAAGTGATTCCGGTCTTTATCTCCCGGTTCAGGCGTTTTGATTAATCTTAATAAAACGCCAAGTTTGTGTTTGGCCCGTTATTACAATAGATTGGGGGGGAACTGATTTTTCAAGGAATTTCGCTTATGAGGACTTTAAACCGTTAAAATGAAGGTGGCACAAACTCAACCCATCTGGCACCAAGTTCCCTTCAGTTTTCAAGTGTTTTGGTATCGCATTACATTGGTTTCTGTTTCGGAGAAAACGAGGGAAAAGGCAACGTGCGTAGATTGAAATTTAAGTAAATTAGAATTTTTTTTCTCTCTTCCCCCTGCCTCGATAATTTTCCAGGGAAAAGGAAATATCGCGTGGATTTTTCTTTTTCATCAGAATAAAGGAAAAATATCTTGGAATTTTAATTTAATTTGATAAAATGGATTGATTTTTATTATTGGATCGTTTTTTTAATTATTGTAAAAATGATTATAATGGGCGGAAGTGATTCAGTTAGAAAATTGAGAGGAGTCGATCAGTGGCGTTGGATTTTGTCCAGTAGTGGCGATGAACGAGCGTCAGCTTCTGAGACCGTGGGCAATAACTGGAGGGTTTGTGTGCTGGATGACAACGGGGAAGTGTCTATCCTGCTCATTGGAAGCTATCAAAGCGCCCCCGGTTTATTCTTTCTCATAAAAAAATTCAAGCAATTCGTTAGCGATATGTTCATTTTGACGGCGATATGAAGACAATTGGGACCAAGTCCCTCAGAATAGCTGAATACAAGGTGAAGTAAGATGTTCGTGGACTAAACTAACTAACTATGGCATTTACAGGGCCTGAAGCCCTATTGCCGCATCCGAAATCGTTCGCCAGGCGGACCTGTCCTGGCTTGAATTTCTCCAATCAGGAACTCCGAGGCGACCCGCATCCATTGAAACGTTATCCTCCCATTGAAGCCGTGGTCTGCCTTGAGGCCTGGGACTTGTAGGTCTCCGGTTCGTGGACCCTCGTTTTAAACCCTGCTTGTGGCATACGAGGCACTCTCGAATGTTCTCCTGCAACTTGCAGCCACTGGTGAATGACATTCTACCAGTGAAGCGCCAACGAGACATCTGAACACCACTTTATTTTAGGCCAAAAGCGCCTAACCAGTGATTTAGCCCTGAACGCATTAAAATCCGGATTCAGCCGCGACAACTTTCCGCTCTGATTTCTACTAATATCTCGGCACTAAAAAGACTTTATTTGCCGTCTAAAAATAGCTCGCTAAGACCTCCGTAAATTTCATTTGAAGTTCCTAGTGCGTTATCAAGACTCTTTTTATCACTTACAACGAAGTGAATGATTTATGTTATCGCTTACGAAATTATTATTCGGAAAAGTTCTTATCAGGAAAGTCAATAATGTTTTTTTATGTTACCGAGAATTTCACGGATGGAATGGTTGTCACCTGTGTTAAAACGCAACGTTTCCGTACTAAAATGTTGAAATTTTCTGATTCATTCAATAAGTAGATCATTTCAGAGAACGTAAAATTATTGGAACGAATGCGGTAATAAATTTCATGCAAATATTGTTGGTTAAACACAATTGGCACAAATTATAATCTTTTGCGTTTTTCTTCGGAAAGCCGAAGAATGAGGAATCAGCGGATATTGGGTAACTTGTTCATGGGAGGTAAGGCCTTGTGCGTCTCCTCCAATTAAAAATGGAGGGAAAAATTGAAGGCAGTCGGAGATTAGGTCGGAGGAGAAGACCTTATGGTTCTCATGACTTTTAGGTTTACTGTGCACGGCAAACAAGACATCCGGACGGTTTTTGGTCAATGGTGAAAGACCTTCTTGGTGACTACCAGTGGAGCACCATCGACCAAATTTTTACTCTTTGGCGGATTATCGAGAAAAGCGTGAATGTAACAGAGACGCGCACAATTTGTTTATCAAATTGAAGAAGGGCTACGATTGCATGCACAGACTTGTACAACATCATAATCAAATTTCATATCCCAGGGATTTTAAGGATGACTAAGAATTGTCTCGATACGATTAAGAATCAGTTGTCGTGAATAGCAGAGGCATTCGTTTTTAATACCAGTTTGCAGCAAGGAGACAACAACGGTATAATAATTAGCACAAAGTCGTGAATATTTTCAAAATAGAGTATGCTAATTGAAAAATTGTTTATGGCTATTTTTATTTAGCTGACGATTCAGTCTGCATTACCTTTGTGGCATGGATGAGGTTGATACTGTACCTTAGGAAATAAGGAGACCTTTTTCCTGGCTCTTTCTTCGATTGTCTCTCCTATAGAGACCCGGCGATCGCCTGAGCAATCTTTTCTGCTAATAAAAAATTACTGCTGTATCTGAAGGAAAATTTTAAAGATTTGATATGAAATTATTGTTTGTCTCTAAAGTATTCACTAACTCACGCGCTTTTAATTCTGCTAATGGGAAATATTTCACTGTGAAACGAAAATTTACCTCCATATTTACTCTGCACTGTGTCTACAAATTCATTATTGACAATCGGTCAATGTCACTATGCTTATGTCATGTGAATGCAATCCTACTTTTACTTCTTAACTAGAATATCGAGACAAGAGGCAAGTGAATTTCCACTAAACCTTTAAAATTAAAAAAGGAGGTAAAAAATAACAAGAGTAATATTTTTGAATTATTACCTCTGCATATTCTCTTTTTCTCCCTTATGACACCGCAAAAAAAAATATGTTTACACGAAGAATGAAATTTTTTATCCTCGAATTTAAAAATCTCTCTTTCTCTTTCATACGATAAAAGCACGTTTTTTCCATTTAGTTGAAGCTATTTGATATTTTCCGGCTTTTTCGCAAAAAAAAGAAAAAAAATAATGAACCGATTCATTTCATTTCGAAATTCTAAGATTTTTCCTTCCCTCTTTTATTTTATTCTCAGAAAATTCATTGCATTAACTTTTTTTGTGTATATATTTATTCACAAGGAAAAAAAAGTAAAACAAATTTTCTTTCCTCGAGTCAATGTTTTTCCGAAAAGTGAAAAGTTTGTTGCTTCTAGACTGGGAAACAATCGGTAACCCGCAGTGATCCCCAGCCTCAGAGTTTCATTTTCAGATTCAAAGCTTACGATCATATTGCGAACATAAAAAGCATTCAGTTCATTCTAGGAATTTTACTTTAGAGATCATGTGCCTGGCCCTTTTAATTCTGAAATTTCGCTTTTACTCATATCCGAGACCTTGTTCGTATTTTCTAGTTATTAAACCGACGACTTAAAGGATTATAAACTTTTCTCTTATCGTTTTTTGAGAGTAAATTTCGGGTGAATTTTATAAAATGTTTCGTCGGAAAGTTAAGAATCGGGATTATCAGTTTCGTTGCAAAAGTTTGGGCTTTGTTTTTTTTTTTGAATTTCAAGTTTTTGGTAAAGGTAATCCTGCGTGAAGCGGAAAAGAGGATAAAGCAAAAGAAAATCGATAAAATGTTTCATTCAAAATTTAATTTTTTTATTTTCTTTCAATTTTTAAAAAAAAATATTTTTTTTTCTTCGTCAATTTTTTTTTTTAATATAAAAAAAATAAAATAGCAGGTTGTTTTATCAAGCACATGTTGCTTTAAACCAACAGCTCTGTTGTTACATGCTCTATACAAATAAATTATATTGTTTATCCAAAATAATTAATTAAAAAATATGAAAAATAAGGAACAGTTAGCGATTTTTTTCATACGGTAGTTTAATAAAACCAAATAATACTATAAACTAACATTCATTACAAAATTCAAAAAATTTTATTTCTTCCATCAGCTTTTCACAGATGAAGAGCAAAATATTCAAAAATGACTAGTAACTCTTTCTTCTCCTTCAAAAAATTTTTTTAAGAATATATTACTCTTCAATTGCACTGTTCATTTACTATTGAACACCATTGTTTAAAAAAAAAGAATAATAAATAAATAAAGAAGGCGCTTGTAATTCGATTAAATCATTGTCATCAGTCCTCGTGAATTATTTCTTCATTCAAAAATATATTATTTGATAATAAATCACGGTCATAAAATTTTAGATATGCATTCTGTTATCAAAGTTCTGTTATCAAAGTGTTCGGGAAAATAATAAACCCTGTTTTACCCATACTCAGGAATTTTTTCATTAATAAATAATTAGGCACGTTATTTAACAAAGGATTTGAAATGATAAAAGCGAACACTTATATAATTTTATGGCCGTTTACATGAAATCAGAAAATTTTAAAAAAATGCAATCAATATTTTTTTTTACAAATCGTGGTAAAAGACTTGAGGCGCGCGTTCGATGTTTAAATATTTTAAGCCCCGCCTGTTATATTTCTCCGAACAGAATGAAATTTAAACCTGTTGCACGAAAACGCCCTTAAATGTAGACAAGCCACATCAATAACTTTAAACCAGGCTGGACTTGCACAGTACGTTTCTTTTGAAGCACTTTCGAATCCCTAATTCCACGAATTTTAACGATCATTAGTGTTGCGAATGGTCATCAAAAATCGAGCAAGAGGAAAATTTATACAGATAAGGTTCAAGCTTGATTATTCGTGGAAGTTTTAATATTACAGGAAAATTCAAACAAGGAGGATTTTCAGTCAGTTCCAGGAGTTTGACATTGATATTGAAAATCGAACGCGGACATCAATTTGATTTGACAAAAGCAAATTACTGGGTCCCTTTAAATTAAACAAGAGTTATTTCTAGTTAAGTCGGAAAATGATGGCAGGTTGCCATATTTCTTTTTTATGACTTTATTGTTTAAAAGAAAATTTATCTTGAATTGAAACTTTCATTTTTTTAAAAATATTCAAATTGCTTCTCTGCCACCAGTTTTTCGACTTGACCTGAAATGACTCATCAATTTAAACAACAAATACTACTAATGACAATAAGGGTAGTCTTTTAAATATTCTAACAACGTCACGGGTAACGGTAAGGTATCTATGCTTAAAATAGGGCAAAAATTATCAAAATTACTAGGAAAGGAACAATCTTGGAAGGGTGAGGATTCATAAACCGGCGTGACTCTAAAATCCGGCTTAACTTTATCATCATTCATTTTCAATTTAATACACCTATTAATAGTTAACCTAGCTAAATGTTGCAACGACGAGAAATGTTCTTTTTTATACAACGGCTTAACTAATAATATATTGGAATAAATGTTACCCTGGGAATCGATCCAAACTTGTTCCTTTGACTTTTGCAATTTATTTTTCCCGTTCTTTTTCGTGGCTTTTTTAAATTTATTATTAAATTTATTTTTAACCGTGTTCTCGATGTAATAATCTATGAGCTCTACCACCGAATTAAACGACGGCATGTGAGGTACTAATTTCTCCTCCGCGTCTAAACGGAATTGGCCGTTGACGTAATGCAATCTAACGCTTGTGGGCCCTCGAGATGTCTGAACGCTTAGCGAAAACAAAAAATTAGGATCGCTCGAATCTCTAATTAGGAAAGTTCCTGGCTCCGTGTTTTTTAATAGGACTATGCTTTCCTGCCAGCTTACGTTTTCGTAATACCAACCGGAATTACGTAAATCTTTAACAGTCGTTTTAAGACATTGGAGATCATACTCCGAATGATCATTCCTCTGTATGAATTTTTTTAACTGATTCGAAATGTTTTGATAAACGGGCTCGACAGTCTTAACCTCTTCTACTTCGTTATTCGTTTGAGTGCTGGAATTCGTGATATTATGCTGGAAAATAGGGAAAACCGGGACTGCGAAAATAAAGGAACTCGATGATTTTTGTTGGAAATCATTTATAAAAAATTGGGGAATGATAGAACGGGGCTCGGGACTAGCTCGATTGATTAAAAATGGATTCGATATGGAAGAATCGTCCGATGAGGATTTCGATACTGGACTAGCCGGACGAGTGGAACACTGCGAGAATGATTTTTGAGGTAACGTGACGTTTTCGTATGACGCTTTCGAACAATTTTCCCCAGGACTAGACGAGTTGAAATCGTTGAACGGATTTGTTGATGGGAATATATTTTCGCTGTCCAAAACGTTTTTCATGAAATTTTTAAACGGATTTGTACTTTCGGAATCTGAGATTACATCGGTAACATTTTTGACTTCGTTCGATGTTAAATCGAACGTCAACGGAGACGACGGCGATACCGGATTTAAAAAATTTGATATCCGAAAATCGGGATCGAGCTGGTTGAAATTGAAAACGTTTTCGTTTGATAAAACTCCACCTCCTGATAATTTACAAAATCTACTTTTTTCAACGTCTTTATTTTCCGGGATTTCACTTTGTGATGCGTCGGTTAATAATCCACCTCCTGATAAATGATGTGATGCTCGAACTAATCCATCCATCGGTTTAATTGAGTCACTCAACGTCCGATCATGATTCGAAAAATTTGAAAAATCTAATTTAAATACGTTCGGGTCGATTTTTAAAGGTTTAGACGGATCGTAGGTAATATCATCTAGTTCCATGTGATCTAGTAAATCAGTTAAATCGTTTTCTGTAACTTCCGGCGTCACTACACCACCCCCACTAACACTTATCGAATTACAAATAATACCGGGAGATAATTCGAATTCACTGAAAGTTTCTTCGTTAAAATTTTGCTCATTCTTTATTCCTCTGTTGAATTGTTGATAGTCTTTTGAGAATGTACGTAAAAGGCTGTCGTCGATTGATTGATTCCGTCGCATGGAAGATGACGAGGATACGTAAGACGATTGAATAATGCTCTTGTACGGCGACGTGCCACATCTTGATTGGTTGCTCAAAGGAAAGTTTTCAGATGTAGTCATAGTAGAAATCATTTTCCCTCATTATTTCCTTCCCGACATCTGTAAATAAAAAAAAAAGAAAGAAAGAGATGAGTTTGATGGCAAATTTTATTCTTGGAAAAGTAATCATCACAAACTGTGTAAAGGCGTTATAACTTTTATTCTGTTCCGCGTTTCTTCCCTCTTTATTATTATTATTTTTTCGTTGGAATTGTAAAATGCGAAAGTATGAGTTTTATTGAAGGAAAAAAAGCTTCTTTTTTCCGAATAATAAAAAAAAGTTTGACATTTTTATTTTTGATAAGAGATACGACGAAAGAAAGCTTTTAAAAGTTTGAAATTAATCTTTGTAACTTCTTTTATTGGAGGATACTACAAGAAAATTTCAACGTTTCTTGACAGTCTGGGAAATGTATCATTTTCAGAATTTTATCTTCTTTTTCGTTGTTTTTTAAAAGAAATATGTTTTCATTTACTGTGAATAATTCGATTAAATTTTTTTTGTTGTTTTTACTTTTTGTTAGATAAAAAGAATTTTATGCTTTGTCGTGTTTTTGTCTGTAATTTACACTCAAGCTTAGGCAACTTACAATAAGTTCTTGAAGGTGTATTGAAATAGGTTTTGCTCGGTCTCACGAGCATTACTAAAATTACTCAGACAAGCTTTCGACCCCACCTTGGGCGCCATTTTAGGATTTCAGGAATTCCCGCGTTAATTACTGGCGACGGACTAAAAACAAAACCAAAAGAAATATTCTCGAATCCGTCGCATCCCGGTAACCAGAAACTTCTTTCAGAAAAGTGAAAATTGAAATTTCAATAATGTTTGCACTCTCACGATCTTCACTTCCTTTAAATAAAACCTTTCGCCTAAAATAATTGCCAATCTTCAAATGGCAGGAAGTAAAACTAAACGAAACCACGTAGCCACCGCTATTCACCAACCAATGACTTTCGAGAAAAGAAAACCACAAGAATGATATGCGCACAACCGTATAATATTTTTTAAAAAAAGTTTCCTCTACTAATTATAATTTTTAATTTCCTTCCTCCCTTTAGCGTGAAAAGGGACAAAAGGTGAAGGGAAAAAAATTCCTTCTGTAAACTTTATCGATATTGAATTTTTACAATATAAATGAAAAACGAATAGTAATAATAACTGGGTCTAAAATTTTTATAATTACACGTCATATTCGTTTATACAAGAAGACCCTTAACAGCTTACGTTGAAAAGTTCAACCATCCATATTTAATTATAGCTCGCTTCTTTTTTTCTCTCTCTCTCTCTTTCTTTCTTGTCCCCTCTTAATATTTATGACAAATTGCAATTTAATATCTTAGGTTGTACTACAGGGTTTTATTAACCACGCTTCAACTCCCATCGAAAACTTTCAGGCACAAAAAAAAGAATACAAGGAGAATAAAAAAGAAGAGGAAGTAACTAAAAAGTAATTTCAGAAACTTTTTTTCTTTTTATGACAAGTTATAAGATCCGAAGCTTTCAGATTTGCGTGTTATGTAGGACGAAGAAAAAAAAAACTTCAAAAGACGGTTCCGTCGCTTTTTAAAGCTAAGATTAAACATTTACTAGGAAATGTTTTCCCTTCGAAGAAAGTGTTATCTTTCTCGTAAGTGCGTAGATAAGAAATTTTGTATGAATCAAAATAAGGTAAATCCTTGTTGATAAATATCGATTTTTTGTGAAGAAAGATTTGCCTCTAGGATATTTTTTAAGGCGAACACGTATAGCCAAACTAAAACGGGAGAACGTAGTTCTTTTTTTGTCATTTAAGAATGAAAAAGTTTAAATAATTTTCGGTTTCCGGTTTTAAACCGTTAATTATATTTATGGTAACAATGTAGGTTTTTTTTAAGCTCTCGTGTTCGTCCTAAAGAGGTTATCTCGAGCGTAGAAAAACGAGGGGGAAATTTTTCGATGAGAAATGGAAAGATTCATTTAATGAATCTTTAAAAATTATAGCGATGGTTAATTTTCTTTGCAGGGTGAATTTCAAAAAGGAAGGAGCGACATCGAAACATGATGGACCCGAACGATTGATTTTTTGGTGTAAGTAATTTTAAATTAATTTAGTTATCAGCACTTCTTTACCCGGTTGTGAAAATGACTCAGAGTTTTTATGATGAACCGTCTTAGATGTTTGAGATTTAGTGTCAGTCTCCATATTTCCCGGAAGAGCCGAGTGACCAATAAAAGCTTTTTGAGTGGGTTGTATAAGGTCGGATAGCTCCTGGTAACTGTATTGGATTATTTTGTTCAAAGTTCAGAGTGGAATCAAGTGTGAGCATTTGCAGAAAACTTGGGGAAAGAGAAGATTAGGCTGGGAGCTTGGATGATGCAACTATGCTTGGCCAATGGGACGAAAAAGTAAACATGGCACGAGAAAAATAAAAATGATACGTAAAATACAAATTTCCAACGGGTAGTTTCGATTTAAATCCGAATTGTATCCAATCTGTTTTTTCTCGGAAGCACAATATTCATTTTGGTTTGTTTTCGGAAAGGTAAAAACCGAAAATCCAGGAATTAACATGGTTTTGAACGCTTGCAGCGTAGGTAGGATCGTGCGACGTAGTTATATGGTGGTGATAACATTGATGTGCGATTTGCGGGAAAAGAATGCGAACAAAAAGTTTAAAAAATCCCCTAGAGAAATACAAATAAACGCTGCTTTTTCTGACCTTCAGCAATCTTTTCGACAGCGTGAAAGCTTTTCGTGCACAACCGGAATAAATAAAAATTTGAAGAGTTGCGATTGCAAAGTTGTACCGGATTCTTCCAACTTCTCAGTAAATGGGAGCAAGTTTTCGAGATTTCCGTGGGTGCGAAACAAATAGGAATCATCATTTTTCTCTATGTCAATCACAGACACTTAAA
The DNA here is from genome assembly GCA_023512825.1 of Liposcelis brunnea. Lineage (NCBI taxonomy): Eukaryota > Metazoa > Arthropoda > Insecta > Psocodea > Liposcelididae > Liposcelis > Liposcelis brunnea. The sequence continues at coordinate 5,696,879 of CM042071.1, forward strand.
AAGTGGCTGCTAAAGAAATCTACTTTCTCGGCATGTCAAAAATTAAGCACTGTAATTACTGTTTTGCATACAACCTTTTTGGCGTTTTAAATTCCATAATTCATTCCACAGAAATTCTGAACAATTACACTATTAAGGAGAATAAGCCATAAAATTAGCAAGTAAGGGACAAAATTTTGTTGCTAAAAGACATTCCACTGGTTTCATTTCGAATTTCAGTTGGGTAAAAATTAATTTTGACCATTTACAACTACTTCTAGCTTCAAGCATTTTGCATTTCACAATAATTCTTTCGAAATAAATATTAAATTTCAAACTTTCCATTTATCTTTTTTAAAGTCCGCAAAAGATTTTTTATTTCTTATTTAAAAAAAATAATAACGGTGACGATATCACTTATAATAACTGGGAAAAGCCCACGTGGTGTGATCATGTTAATTTCGCTAACATTCCAATACTTACATAAAATAAAATAAATTTAGCAAATATCCAAAATTTGTTTAAAGATTTATTAGCCAGTGCACACGCATTTGATATAATCCGACAAAAATTTTTTTTATTGAACTTTATTAACGAGCACGTAAAAATTTACGTACAAATCACCGTATAAAACTTATAGCAAGTGCACGCTCCGACCACTATGTCGAATCGATATAAACTAAACTCTTAACTCAATCAAGTAGCATAGTGAAACCACAAGACAGGTGACGTCACAGTGACGTAACTATGACATCTACCTCTAACAGGGTTATACACATTTAAAACGGCACATTCATTATAATCCTTGTTTTTTTGTGTTGTTTTATTTTTATAATCCCGCGTTACGGTTAATTTCGGAGAAAACTCCGATTTTCCTTCCAACTTTTTAATTTTTTTTTGTTTTCCGCCCTCTGCCAAACCGTTTCTCGATGGTCCGTGATTATGAATATCATTTTAAAAATATCCTAATGAGTTTTGGCACCGCCTTTTAAAGTTAATAATCAATCAAACTTCCCATCATTGTCTGACGTCGTTGCGGGGAAAAATTAAAAACCGGAAGTTCGAAATTATACGAAAAAAAAAAAAATTATTTACTCAATGAAACAAAGGTCTTATGACGATCCCTATTTAATTCTTAGAAGTGTTAAAAAAAAATCGGTTACATTTTTTTTATTCGAAAATAGAATTGAATTTCGAGGAATTACGTACATGAGCGAACTTTCACAGAATCACTCAAGTGAATGGAATATGTGGAAAAATTAAGTCCTGGATTTTTTAAAGCTCTTTTTTTTCGAGTTCACATCCGCGCGTGTTATTTTATTTTTAACACCCTGACACTTTCATTATAAAAAAAAATCTTAACAACCTTTTAGGAGATATTTTTAAGACAAAAAAAATTTAAGGGAAGAATTTCGTGTCTTTTTTAAATGAACATTGAAGAAAAGCGCTTGCGTGTCATCCTTGTTCGAACCCCGAACTCTTATCTCCAGACCGAAAAAAAAAACCCCCCGGAGCAATAGTTTCCCGTCACCGTTTCTCGTAATTTTATAAACCCACCCACTTTCAACGAAATAAAAAGAGAAGAAAAAAAAGATTCTAAAAAATTTAGTTGACTTGAATAAAAATACACTGCGGAAAAAAATTTTAACGATCGCGACAGTTTTCGAAGAATTTCATCTAGGCCCCCGAATAAATCAATGATTAACTTGTTTATTTTGACAAATATAAATATTTACGGTTAAATCTTTGAGAATTTTAAAAATAATAGCGATTTTGTTTTCGCAAAAGAAATGTAAAATGCTTGAAGTTCGAATCGCTAAAATAAAATTATATTTTTCTTTTGAGTTTTCTTTTGTATATGAGACCTGGTTTCAGAATTTTTTCTTCTAGGGTGCCGCACTTGAATTCAAGCTTAAGGACCATCAATTTATCAAAGGCTGTTTGAAGTTCCGTTTGCATGCTATAAGGCTGCGCAGCTAGGACAAACTTTCAAGCCCAATTCCTATTTTCCCTTCAATCATCCTTTGTATTGTCGTCTGGAGAAATCAGGCCCTGGAGTGCCTAGTTTCAGGCTTAGCCACAGCAAATCTAAGAGTGAGAACAGATTGTCGAAAAATAGACACAGGAATTTTTCTGTATTCTTCCTTATCTTTCTAAAATTGAACAATCGTTTGAGTTCTTATCTTTCAACACCTACTTCCTCCAGGATTGCGGCATTCTTGCGACCATAGTTCTCGCCGTATCGATAGCCAGGCTACATCAACACTTTAAGCTTAATGCCTTCTTTATTGACTCAACCACTGCAAAAAATTCTGCTAACTATACTTTTGCCCTCAAGGGATTTAATCTGATATTTCCTCCTCTCAAATTCATGGCGATTTGGCTCAATTCACCCTTTTGCCCCCTTTCTCACGCGTACTTGTCACCATGGTAAAAGTATGAAACATCCTGAGTGATTTCAGCTTAAGCTCATAGCACAGCTACTCCTGGAAATTCCAAAGTGGAATTGAAAAGAAAGAAGTGCAACCTCCCGGAAAATGTAAATTTCAGTACATAAGAAATACCTCGAAAAATGTGCGAACTCCCTCCTAGTTCTTGAAATTTCAAAAATATACAACCTAGCGGAAAAAATTGTTTTTCGGAGTGTCAAGTAGATTCCGTCTTGAAAGAAAAATGAAAAAAAAAAGATGAAAAATATTTTCCACGACCACCCAAACCGACTGAAATATGTCTAGCACAAAATATTCTACGACAGAGTCGTTATGATTAATGGTTTTTGTAGGAAAGTGCTAAACTGCCTGCTTGCTGTAAATGATCATGATCATGAACTTGAAAAGATTAATGCTTTCTATCCCTCCCTTTTATAAATCAAACTGTAAACAAGAAGTGTATGTTACATCACGTTCGAAATTCACTCCCTAAACTTTTCCCAAATTTTTTTTAGATCAGACAAGAATCACTGAAAGTTTTTTCCAGAAAAAAAATCATCAAATAACTTTACACGGGTGCATTTCCTAGAAAAAGAAATATCTCGTATCGATTGATCACTAGAAGCCCGTCCCAAACATGATTCTCCATTTCTTCAACATGGATTCAAAATTAAGAAACCTTTTTATCCGAAATTCAATCCCAAAGGCAATTTCTTTTCACATCTTTTGTTGAAATATATCCGATGGAGGAAAAAAGGCTAAAGGAGGATTTCGAACTTATGAACTTTTTTCCTTAACATGAAAGGAGCTTAATCCTCGTTCGGATTCGTGGCTGGAATGATCAAAAAAAATTTTCGGAATCGGATTTCCTTTGTGTTCACGTTTTCCGCGTAAATATTTTGTTTCGTCAACCTAATTTGGAGGCAAAACAAAGCAAATTCTTTGAAATCCGTTTCAATAACTGAAAGAGTTAATTATCTCTAAGTAATGACAAAGGAAATGCAATCACGGGGAAAAAAATCCAGTTCGCTAAATTTAGATTTTTAGTAATCTCCGTAATGGGAAGGGGAAAATTAATCAAATGGAATAAAAAATCTCTGAAACGGGGTTTAGCCTTTTGATTGAAAAAAAAATTTCAAATCAGTTTTGACCACGGTTAAAAGGTCAAACGGGGAGAAGTCGAGATTATTTCGTGTGTTAATTTGAAAGCTGAAATAGAATTAATTTCTTGGAAATGGAAAGAAAATTCATTTTCAAAGAATCGAGTTCCAACGAGGTTCGAATTTAGCGCCCGTAACAAATACCTTTAATTAAAAAAAGATTATTTTTATCTGACAAGATTCAAACCTGTCAAGAGAGAATCGTTATTAATTTTCTAGGAATGGAAATGCTTTTAGAAGGTGTAGAAAGCCCTATAATTACGCCTAGTCAAAATGCAATCAATCACGCGGGAATTTAAATATGTAACATGGGCCGGATTCCGCCTTTTTCCGGTAAATTAGTTTAGGGTTTCGCCGAAAATGTTTTGAAACTTGAGGGCTTAGCTGTAGAGAATACTTTTCGGCCATCACAAATTAGTAAAAATTCCTTTACACGGGCTTAGGTCCGATCTGAAGTCCATACGGCCAGGTGCGGACTGGAACTAACTACTGGCTGGTTAGGCAGGAATAAAACTGGCGCCTAGAAAGTCTGGCAAGGTTGAAACTGGCTTAAGCCGGGCCAGGCAGGGCTAAAATTGGCGATATGATCGGTCAGGAAGGCCAGGAACTGAATCTATCCAGGTGCTGACCCTCTATCTCAAATACTTGACAAATTTTTTTCTTTCTGATACACAATAATATTGTGAAACATTATAACCGTTATCTAAACATGTCAACTTTTCTCTAATCTTTATCAATTTTCGAGGAATTCATGCGCCTTAAATATAAATCTTGTTGTTTCATTTTTAATGAATCAATAATGTCTTAATTGAAAGTTTTCCATATGTAAGTGACTGAACATTCCCGGAAAATGTATAAGCGAATGACCTTGACTCCTGTTGAAAGATGGAGAAATGGGTTTCCTGGAAAATTATTTGTTTATGTAAATGCGAAATTCGAAGCACGAGTCAATGTTATTTTCTGTGATAAGATTTGTTTTTTTGTGTTTGCAATTTTGTTTAAAGGGAAACAACACCCGCGACCTCCAACAATGATAAAATGGAAACTGTTATGATCTATTAATGGCGGTGTTTATGTGTCAGGTCTCTCGAGAGTAAAGTTACGGTGTAACTTTGTCTGAAATTTCAGCCATGGGAGTTTACATTTAAACAAGGATGTAATTTTGGAATTGGAATGGATGAAGTGGTTGTTAAATAAGAGCGTTACAACAGGTTGTTGGCAAAGTTGGTGCTTGTCAATTTTAAGCCGATAAAAAACTGAACTTTTGAATCACTTGGGGCACGAAATCATCGGGAATGGATTTTTGAAATGAGATTTTCAAAACGTTCTTGCTTTGTTTCTAATTTGGGTAATTTTCTTCATCGCGCTTTCCAAGAATTTTCGTCTCTTGCTTTAATGATGTTGTTTTTAATTTGAAAAGGGAACTTTCATGCTTTTCAAATTTACTTTTTACGTCTGGGAAGTGAAGGTTTAAAATTCCTAGAGGGCGGAAGGAAATAAGTTGATGGCGTTTCAGCAGTGGCGGATTGGTTAAGTCTAAAGAAGTCTGAGGGCTGTAATGACCAACCTTTAATCACTGGTGCGTGATCAAATCGTAGCTCAGGCACTATCGGTGTCCAGAAGCCTAAAATCTCCAGACCTCTATGTGGGAGGATAAGGGTCGGTTTGAGGTGCGGTTGAGAAGGTGAGGTGAGGTGAGGTGAGGTTTGAGGTGAGGTTGGAAATAAGCACTCCTGAGGTAGGACAACCTGGCGAGCTGTATGCGATGCGACAGCAGAACTGAAGTTCATGTAAAAGTAATAGTAGAAGAAGGTTTGACGTCTTTCAGTTTAGGAAACTTGGACTAAACCAGGGAATATTTAGCACTCTTTGCCAAACTCGCCAAGCATCAATTTGTCTACGATCACCGAAGCGAATGACCCAGGCTTCTGACCCTTAAAAAAATACTAAGAAAATGAGATCACTAACGAGGCGGATCTTAATGTTTGATTTAATATTTTGCTAATAACCCACCATATACTTATTTAAAAATGCTTAATAAGCGCCCATCGAAACTTAAAACAAAACATATCAAAACTAAATTAACTGATAAGATCATTTAAGTCATGGCCATTTTCAAGTGACAAAGTATACAGTCATTATACTAAGAAAAAAAAATCAATATACCAATATGTGAAGTATGTTCGTAACGGCATTTAATACTAAAAGACTCACTATATGTTGTAATCGAATTTCGCAACAAACAAACAAAAAAAGAACAGTATATTAGTTTTGGTGAATAGAAACTTTTATGTGTTAAGAGTGGGGGATTCTTTCATAAAAGATCAAAGGGTTTAACAAAAGGGCGTTAATATAAAATAGAATCCTTTCTTTTCCTGGGACAAGTTTAAAAACTTCTACTTACGACTTTCATTAATGTTCATATGGTTTAACTATTTATTTATTTATTTTCTCTTTCTCCGTATATATGCGGTTTTCAAATTATTAATGACTGTTTTTTACTTCTTTTGCAAGACGTTAAATATTAATTAGCAACATAATTTATTGTATTTCGCTTTTCACATTAATATCATGAAAAATTTACGATGTTAAAGCTTTGTCAATCTTGATTATAATGTAATTAATTGACTCGCATGATTTTAGTTAAACAAATTTTCGAACCATATGCTCAATTCCATTTATGGCTTCAAAAAAATTACAATAATTATTTTTCGTAAAATATTTACTCCCACAAAATTTTTAGATTTTTTTTTTCTTTTAAAAAAGGACAAGTCGATAAAATGACTTTGTCATGCGCCTTTGTATTAGGTCACTGACGTAATTTAAGGATAATAATCGTCTTTTTTTTCGTAAGATCATGTTATCTTCTTTTCCTTGAGAGGAAATTACGGTCCGGGCGTTTTAAAGTGAGATTAGATATTTCTTTTAAAAAGCTCTTTTTTTCACATTATCATAATTACAACTCTTCACAGAGGAAGAAGGAAAACAATTTACAAGTATGCTGTAAAGTTTTTACAGGAAAAAGGTAATTCAGCGAAAACCCTTAAAGGTAAAATCGACTGAGTTTTTTTTTTAATTTTTGCTAAAGATGTCCCAAGAAAATTAATACTTTGATGAAAATTGGAACTAAGATATTTGAAATAACCTCCTTTTGGTTTCTGACGGGCGGAAAATATTTTTCTTTTGATAAGTTGGAAAGTTACAAATCTGATTCGGAAATAAAAAGAAAAACTTGCGACGGTTCTGGTTTCAGTTGTTGGGGAAATGTTGAGATTATGTTTCGGATTGTTTGAGAGAAAGGATTCAACTTCATATCTTTCGAATTATCGTTTGGTCTTTGAGTCTTCTCTAACTGAAAACTGCTTTTGATGTTATTTTGAGATATCGGATTATACAGGAAACTCTGATTCCTATGCGATAGGAATGAAACTTTCTCTTATAGGAAAGCTAAGATTCCTTGTACGGTTAAAAGCTAGTAGAGTAACATTTTGAGTTCTACATAAACACAAATTAAAATTATGAATAAAACGATGAACTTATTTTCCCTTTCTTTCTGGGTGGTTTCATGCTAAATGCGAAAACTTTCATAACAGGCAAAGATCCTGTATTTCTGTTTCCTTCAGCAGTCTGTAAAATCAAAATTGATATTATGATCGCCATTCTTCTTTGCGGAGCTGCCATTTAAAGGAAAAGAAAAATCTATCAACCAATCAACCCAGTTCCAGTGCCATTAAACATAAGTTCCTAATTTAATTCTTAAAATTTCCTTCAACCCTAGAATTTTCTAAAGTTATTAGAACTCATTAGTTAACAATATTCCTTTTCCTCAATTCTCAAAACTTCAATTTTCCTTTTTTCAGATGAAAAACCGTTTACAACGAAATCCCAAACACGCGCTCATACGATAATTAACTCTACGAAATTCCTCAACTACTAACCTTGCACACTTAATTCGTTCTCCTTTCAATTTCACAAATGTCATAATTGCACCATTGCCAATTTCAAATTGCATCACGCCCATAAAATTCATCACTCAAACATTTTCAACATCACTTCCAATATACACAGAATATTTTTCTGACGAAAGGAAAAAAATTTGCTAAGACAAACAAAGAAGAAAAGAAACAATCGCTTGTAAAAATAATGAGCTGACTCGATCGTGGAAAAGCTAGCAATATATGAAAAGCTTCTAAGAAATGTTTACGCCTTGTTTCCAGTTTCCCTGAACCAAAAATGGAATGAGAATCCCAGGAAGTTTCTTAATCATCTTCTTTACTTTCCCGACTTCGGAAACTTCAATAAAAGCTCTGTATAACCACCCTGTATAAACACAAGTATTGTATTCTAGGAAGTGTCTAGATCATATCCCGTCGTAAAACGAGATACGCTTTTGTGTAAAAAGTATTCTGCACCTTTATAGTAATAATAATAAAAAAGTAAACGGAAACGTCTAAGAGTTATATTTCTCAAAAGTTAGAATAGTATCAAAAAAAAACCTGAAGATCACGTTCGGTTTCTTTTTTTCATTCAAAACCTGAAATAACTCAGGTTTCCTGTGTATGAATGGCTAAACTTGTTTTTTTCTTCTTTTTGCGGAAATAAGCATCATCAACTTTTTTACTACTACTCGCATAATCAATTAAATCTGCTTTTGAATGAATTTTGACCGGAACCGAAAAATTATTTAATCAACTTTTTTAATATTACAAACCGTAGGAGTCATACGCTTCCGGAAATCGTTTAGCTACTTATGAAAATAATACACTAAAAGCGACAGAATAAGATCATTATTATTTTTATTGCATGATGACTTCAGCTACAAGGTGGGTTGACATTTCCGAGAATAGATTACATGGAAGAAAAGAATAAATTCGCCAGACATATGGACGGCAAAATCCGCCACACAATACGATCGTATTGAATTTCATTTGTTTACATTTTTAAATCCATGAAAAATTTTCGTAAGATTTTTCCAGAATGTGTCATGATAAAAAATAACCGCTACTTTTCCCGCTGAGTCATGTTACTCGTACCTAATTTTTAAATATAAATACGTGAATCAGACGGTTTCGCACAGGCGCGGACTGGCCACAAGGAACTAGAGGCCTGCTCGAGCCAAGCCGGGCCGCTTATTTGTTACCGGTCTTGGGCCGAGCTTACGATCTAAAATTACGAGACCGGCAGAAGGAAAACCTCAAAGAGATTCACCCAGGTTGAAAGAGCTTAACAGGAAGTGGACACTTGAATGAGCTACAAACTAGATTGCCATTTGCAATTCTGGAACCTGCCTGTTCTTGAACTGGGAAAGCTATGATTTTGAAATGAGAGTCGCCATGATGGCTAATACTTAGCTTATAAAGCAAACATGGCGACTCTTCTTTGGAGTACAACAATATGGCATTTTCCAGAATTGCAGACGACTAATTGAAGTGTCCACTTTCTATTAGGCTCTCCCTACGTTAGTCTACAACTCCCGTATAAAAATTAGCCCTTAAAAATATTTTCCTTGCCCTTTTAAAGATCTAATCCGTGGCTGAATTTTCGCGTCACGAAATTTAAATTCGATATCAATCGACTTATTTTTCGTTATTCGCTCTTTTCACACGTCAGATTATAAAAACGTACCCTATTAGAAGGTGTGAAAAAGGTGACAGAAATAATTGAAGGAGAAGAAAAAAAAAATATTCTGAAAAGATAAAATTCGCAAAAACATCTGTGCCTCGCTCCGTTTTTTTTTTTTCCTTTTCGTTAAGAATGAAAATGACGTTTGCATAACAATGTAATTCTAAGAAAGCGAGTTGCCTATTATTCCCATTCGATTCCTCTTTACTTTCCGTTTTGGGACATTGAAATACGTACAAACCGGATTTCGCAAAAGGTTAGAAATAAAGAGAGCGTTGAAATCTGTTCAATAATTCGGAGAAAAGTAAAATGAGGGCTATTGAAAGAATCGAGCAGGAAGAACCCTTGACAACTCAGGTATAAATTGAAAGGTATGTCTCGTCCACAAACGCGTATCGATATTCGTTTTTAATCGAATTCAAAATCGTTGCTGGTTGAATAGTTTATCCGATTAGTTCAAAAAATTTATGGAAATTCTTTGAGGAGGAATCAGGAATTTGAGATAAGGGTTGATAAGGGCCATGCTAGTCTAACTTAGCATATTTCGTAGAACATCTAGCTATAGACACGTTAACCCCCTTACGGCAAGTCTACACTCCGAGCAAATTTTTGATAACAATCAAAACAAAAGTTAACGTAAAAAAAATGTATTCGTATTTTTTGAGTCATGGAACAAAAGCCAAACTGATCTGTTTCTCAAAATGATTTTTATCATTCTTATACTGACTTTTCTTAATTTTTAAAAGCTGTTTCTTGTCCTCAAAATATTTAAGGTCTTATTTTAAGGTTGCGGTAGCTGTCCAGTAGCAATGCGGCTCGCCGCATTCAATATAAACAAACCCTAGCTTCTTTACATTTAATGCGGCGAGCCGCACGGCTACCGGACAGATCCCCAGCCTGAATGCATAGGAGTGAGCACCTTTTATCAAAGTCATTAACAGTTTTGTCTTCTTAATCACAATATTTTCTTCACCCTTACAAGTAAAAGATATTCTACGACAAACATAGTTCTCACAGTAAAAACCATCATTTTTCTGATTATGGAAAATCGCTTTCCTAGGTTCCATACTCACATCACTTCCCCGATTTCATATCAACGCCGGGTTCACTGCAATATTCAATAACCCGAAAACCCTTTGCCCTTTTCTCAAACATTCCTCTAAAATTCTACGAAAATCCATTTTCCCTCCTACTTGAAAAGTTTGCCCATAGCAACGGAAAGTAAACATATATCAATCTGGGTCATGGACCTCCTTTTCTCTATTGAATTCGATAAAGATCATATTGTGCTACAAGTAATTATTTTTTTTCCTCCGCATACAAATAAACACGTAGAGGAAATAATAAAATATGCGGCTGAAATTCGCGCTCGACATTACGACCTCAGATTGTAGCCGCGAGTCTTATGTAATTAAAAATGGCTTCCTGAAATTGATGCTTACACAGGATTAACCTGAAAATGATTTCACGTTTTTAAAACTTTCTCTTCTCGGAAGATGATATTATACAAAGTCGTAGTAATTCTTTCGGTTTTATAACAAATTAAAAGGATTCAATATTTATATTTAAAAAAAATTAATTCTTTTTTTAAATATAAAATATTAGTCTCCCGCACGTTGTTCAACAATTTCCTTATAAATTTTTAATAAACCTGGGTGCAACGTTTTTTAATTGAAACTTACCTAGGTGTGATGTATTATCCTTTAGGGGGTAATTAGTTTTCCGCTTTCCCGGCAAAGTTTTTAAAATATCTGTAACGAAAAAAAAAAATAAGATTAACATTATTTTTCTTTTGATTAGGGATGTGGAATATCTTTTGTTGATATCAATATAAACGACGCCGACGCGACAGAAGCGAAATGTAATAATAAAGCAATCAAACTTTGTATATAGGATTCACAAACGTCGAAAAAAAAGGAGGAAAATGTTATTCGTTTTTATTATAAAAATCTGAAAATAGCTTTTCCAATTATTCCCATTATAGACAAATTATTACTTTGAATTCATTTTTCCATGTTTTCATCAGAATCGACATACACGATTCAATCAGATGCTTAATCGTTAACTTGTTTGTAAACAATGTGATGCTATACAGTGTTTTGTTAAGTGCCTGTGTGGGGAGAGCAGGGATTATTGAGAAAGGTTGATGAGGGGAATATTAATATAGGTTGAGATTTTTTTTTGATCTTCCAGGAAATTTAACCAGGAAAAGTAAAAATTTATGCGCAGTGGAAAATATGAGAAATTATTGGAAAGTTAAGGGGGGGAAATGCTATGAAATTTCATAATATAAACTCAATTTACAAGCTTCTTTATATCTTGAAAATATTTTTTGCTATCGTTAAAAAGTTTTTATTGCTGGAAATTCGCTCATGTTTTTGGAGTCGAGAATGCATAATATTTTTGTGCTGGGGAAAAGTGTCTTCTGTAATTTGGAATATGGCTTTACCGCAGCAGATGATCTTTATAAGATGAAAAATAAGCAATGTTTAGGTCTTGAATAGCATGGGCTACGGGATCAAGCGTCGGAGGTTTGAATATTTCAGCCATATTATACACGACGGGAAGTGCCGCCTGCGGTGGAAGGGAAGACAGGACAGACGCAAACCAGGTTGAAGGAAACCATCTTAGGCCAAAATTTAAAAGACTGGCACGGTAAGGATTCAATATCTCTCTTTCGTTCGGTGGTCTCTGAAGTCCGAATCGCCAATCTCCATCGAGGAGCTGGCATTTAAAGAAGAATAAGATAAGATTAAGCGTTGGAGGCTTCAGAATTTCGACCATGTGTTAAGCAATGAGAATTACCGCCATTATTGTGCCTAGCCTAGTTAGGAAACCAGGCAGAAGGAAACACTCAGAAAAAACCTATGCCTCTTTACTCGTGTCACCAAACCTGTCTAACCTAAGACCACCCCTCTTCTTTCCTCCAATATGTACTACATCAGCAATCCGCCGCTTTTGCGGTTACCCGTATAATTGCTTTGATGTTCGGTTCATGGACTCTGACTCAATTTTCTAACTAAATCAAGTGTATTCATTTTATTTAATAATGCACGTGTCACTTACTATGCATTCCTCCTACACCCATTAGAGCTCATAAACACGCCATGAATGTTCTTCCTTCTTTCAATAAGTGCCTCAACATCCCGACTTCACACACCTTTCATTTTTTTGCCCAAAAAGTGTTAGAATTCACTCTTTTTCCCAATTGCGATTTCAAACTATTTCATTAAAACGTCCATCTTAAACCCAATAAATGTTCATCAACTGTACAATTTTCCCCTCTTAGCCATAAAATTACTGACATCATTAATAGTATTTAATTATACCATGTCAAAAAAACAACCATTTTTAAAAAAAAATGTAATTACACCATATGTGCCATACGAAACATCCCAAAACGTGTTTATTTCTTTACCTATTAAAAACCCCTTCAATACATTTAGCAAATGCGTATAAATACGTACAGACAAACAAATAAGGTGAAAAAAGATGTTTTTTCTCTCGTATCATTAGCCGAGGCTAATATCGTCAACTGTATATAGTCACTCATCGCGAATGTGAAATTCCTGGTAAGACGGGTATATCAGTGCACACGGGATTATAATGTTTAACACCGATTCAGAGAAAAATTTCTTTTGATACGTTTCTCGGAAGCACTCCGGGTCTAATAGCCAGGCTCGCCTATAAACTACACAAAAGGTATAAAGAAAAAATGATGAGCCGTGAATAGGACTCGTGTGTAGCACATAATGCTAAAAAAAACAGCATGAGAAAGTAGATTTAATTTACAAATGATTATGAAGTAGGTATACGTAATCCTTGATCCGAAAGATGTAGGTCGCGTAATTATTATTCGATTCACTTATTAGATATCACGCGGGATCTCATGTCAGGATTTTATTTCATACCCATCTTTAATTATCTTTACACCTTCCAATTTTTAATGCATTTATATTAATTATGAGAGCGGGGAAATCAAAAAGCGATAAAATGTAAAACGCATGCCATTTTCATGCTATTGACTTTAATTTGGCTTGTACCGGAAATACTAGATGCCTGAAATGATATGTACGTCAAGCAGTGTGTAATAAAATACTTTTAAAAAAAGACTGAGCCAAGCATTTTTCATATATAACTTTCTCAGAAAATTTCATAAAAATGAGTAAACAAAAAGAAAAAGGATATGCCGAACAATGGGTTAAAAAACAAGAGAGGCCTGACTTTGTAAAAATTAAAAAGAAAAAATCTATGGGTAATGTTGAAATTAGATAAAGATCAATTCTTAGAATCGGTCGGTCGTAGTTATTATATAGGTTCTCTGTGTTTCCTGGAAATATGTCACAATATAGCCTACATGAGAGGATATGGTCGGTTGTCACCTTCGTATAGCTCTACCGGAACATCTGTTGATTGCATCAGTCACTCAGCCTTCAATATTATTCACTATCTTGTATTTCTCGAAACAATGTATTATAATCCCCGTGACTTTGGGATTACGTTTCTTTTATGACTGAAACAGATGGTGAATATGAGAAGGGTATGGTATATACAGACAGGCAGATATTTTAAGCTTTTTCATCCCTTCTGCTTGGGTTTTGAAAGACAACGATTTTTAAACTTTTAAATTAAGTTTTAAAGTTATAAAAAAGTTCAACGTGTAAATCGAAATCCCATTTTTGTTTGGAAAATTAGTTTTCGAAGTGAAGTATATTGTCTTCCGCATTGGTTGAACTTGAATTCGATTTCATGGCATTATGAATTCTTTTCGCGAGAGTGTTTTGTTACAAATACATGAATAGCGTATGATCCGTGTTTTCTATGAAAAAATCTTCTTGAAGATGTTTTTTTCTTTCTCTAGGTGCCACCCGATATTATTTTCAAAAAAAGACATATATATTATATTGACTAGAATCGGATCAAAACAAAGATATTCATTTGTTCACTTTTTCGACTTCTGCTCGTTCCAAATCCTGATGTCTGTCTGACTCAGCATTTCCTGACATCCATTGAAATTGCCTGTCTGTCTCTTCCCCATCGTGGCTCGCTGTCTGCCCGAATCTCGGTGGAGGTATCCCTTTGTTTTTGCGTTCTGATTTTCGTGGAGCACTCATCATCATAGGTGATTATCTAATTCTTTGCGTCGAGGCTCGAAGGACCATGGAGGATCGGACGCCGATCAGGAGATGGCACCAGATAAAAGATGTGCAGATTGCAATATTTGATGCTGAGATATCGTTTGGGTACTCAATTGTCTGGCACGATTTACATCTGAAAGAGGGTACGCCCAAGTACGGATTATCTTTTTCTTTCGCTACTATGATATTATACGCGTCAACGTATTTATCGCGCACAACAATTCCCACGCAGTTGGGTTTATTCGGGATGTTGATTGTTGAGTGTGTGAGAGATCAGAGTAGCGCCTAAAAGTGTCATTATGAGTAATTCGGTAGCCGTTAAGGCAAATTTTAATAAGCTCTTGGCTCTCAAAAGAAGATGATCTATCTGACTTTAGTCTCCTAAACCTAAAGGCACTAAAGTTTTGAATTTCCCTATTGATGACAGGCTGGGAGAGCATTTGTGGTGGCCAACAGTCGCAGTCTCCATTCTGTAGTTTTTACGGTCCAGCGCTCCTAATTTTGCCTGGCCACATAGCCAACCCATCACTCGAGCATGTCTGCGGATTTCCTCATTAAGTTTGCTTATTCGATTTATTCCCGCTGAATATTTCGTTTATCAATAAAAACCTTTAATTACTAATAATTAAGGCTGCATATTAATTCTAAATTTATAAATCAAAATACATTAGGTTGTTCTTTCCTATTCGCCGACAAAACCCCACAGATATTTTATTTCTATCTCATTCGTAATCATCATGTTTCCTCGACTTTCTCGAAAGCTTGCCTTAAATCTAGGAAATATGATACCTTAGCTTTGAAAATACCATTTGCATCATCAATTCCCAGCGCATTTCACAAACAAAATATCTTCGGGACTTAATAAATATTCATGTTGCTAAATTTTAGCGTCGTCCTTTTGAAAATTACCTTTGAAAATCATACATATTTAAGTAAAACATTTCAATTTTCAAAACTAATCAACCCAAAATCCGGCTTAAAAACCAATATAAGGGATTATTTCTTTAATCCCTTTAATTAATTTCTCCCAACTTGATTTGCCAAACTTTTAGCAAACTACTATCTCTTTTTTTTCCCACGTCTACAACTCGCTTCCTTCATTTCGGTAGCTCAGAGGTAAACAGTACGTATGACGTCAGATCTGAATTCTAAGAAGGCGATTCAATGTTTATTATTTTTATGGAGTCGATCGTCTTTTTAATCGAGGGCTGTGACGTCATAGTTACTGTTTACCTCTGAGCTACCGATTTACAAGTTGCCTTTGCCAAAACGGGTGCAGCACTTATGTAATTTATTTTCACTTCAAGCGCATATGTTACGTTATTCAGACGCGAATTTCCTGAGAAGCTCTCTCACTTCCGTGAAAATTAAATCTAAAAAGAACCAAAATCCGAAAAAGAAATTCAAGGTTATCACTTCAAAATCTTTCCTATTCAATTTCCATAAACCTTTTCAAATTTCCCTTTAAAACCACCCTTTTTTTAACCGAAATCACCATGCGTAATTCTGTATGTACAATGACGTCATTGTGAGATCACGAACGGTTAGGCATCGATTTATTCGCGTTTACGTGCGTCATTAAGGGAATTTCAGCGTAAATCGATTCATTTTTCATCGGAACCACCACTTTGAAATGTATTGGACAAAAAAGGGAAGGGGGGGGGGGCACCCTCCCTATATTCGTCTCCCCCGTCTATAAAACCCTCTCGTCGTAATAAAATCTTATTGCTTTTTTACTTTCCTTTTTCCGGGAAATTGACGCGATTTAAATATAATAGCGAAACTTTTTTTTTGTATGTTATTGACATGCACGGCAGTCGATGCAGCCAAGTTTAGAGGAAGTTAAGAAAAAGTCACATGTGCTAAAAACCGCGGGACATCGCAGCACTGCCAAGAAATGAACATTACAGCCAGGGCGAAAAATTGTAAAAAAAAAGAATTTTTTAGGAGCGGTAATTTTATCAGGAAAAAAGATGATTCTTTAGAACTTGAAGGCTGCAAACGGTAAAAGTTGGCTGGGCTTAAGCCCAGAAAGCAGGAGGCTGAGTCTAGGACTGACGGTATGGCTCCTGTGCTGCGATGCGGAAGGTGTTGGGAAGCCACCACATTAAGCGCTCTACCATAGCCATCATAACCTAACGCTTGCAGTGCAAGACCCAAGGCACTCGATTCAACTAAAATATCTTGCACGCCGCAATAAGCTCTTTAACATTCTGGGAAGTATTTTGTAAATAAGTCAAATACAAAAACAAGCCTGAGAAATCAGGCATACACTGAAGACAAACATCGCGCTAAAACTAAAATGTTGATATCGTGTATTTACAGGTGTAACTCATGCACTTTCGTATAATTATCTCTCATTAGAATGTTAAAGAAAGTTAGCATGTATCCTTAAGAAAGTAGATCTTAAAAATTAGCGTTATTTAAATTAAGGTGCTTTCAATATTTTTTCCTTTTTCATAATGACAACGTTTCCTTCCTGGAAATCCCAAAGAAAATATATCTCGAGCTTTTTTACTCTCTTTCGAAAAACTAACTTATCATGTTATTATCACAAAGAATACCGTCTATGCAAATGTATTTGAATAGTAAAAAAATTCCATATTTATTTTATAAAATTATAAAAGAGATTTTTTTAGAAAAAAATAAATTATTCATCGATTGCGATCGCTTTGATGTAAAATTCACGGAAATCCTGGCCGTATCGATCTTTTAAAGAGTAATTTTAATTTTGCATGGAGCGAAATTAAGGGTTGGGCAAACTCGGGGGGGTAAAATTCAAAATTCTGAGGAGTGAAGTTTAGCATAGACGCTTGGGGGGTGAGACGTTACGCATGAAATGGCGTATTGCATCGTGATTCGCACGAGTTGCTTTTCACAGGGGATCAGAACATGAATAACAAGTTGTTACTGATGTAACATTCTCCTGGAATATCGAGAATAAATAAAAAGCTTTTCCCATTCATTCGTATGTCGTTTTAACTGGAAATAGCTGTTACATTATAACTTATGTCAGTTCCATATGGCTCGATATAGCTTCTATGAGTTTTTCTTTGGCTTAGCTGAAGCCACAATGGATATTTGCCATTAAGGGCCCATCTGCTTCAGCTTCTAACCGGCTTTCTAAATAAATACCCAATCAGGATAAATTTTGCCCTCCAAAAATTTGTAATCCGCCATTGAACGCTCCAGTCATTAAACTGAAGTACAAATTAATAATATTTCATATTTGTAGGAAATTGCCAAATTAATTCATCGAAACGCACATCGATTCATCAATTGAATCCGTTTCCACTCAATCGGAAAATCAAAAAGTTCAATCCGCTCATCAATCCGTTTCATTAGGTAAGTGCGAATTTTAAAAATATTAATTCCGTCATCGGTTTAGCTAAAAGAAATTGTGAACTAAAAATATTTATCTGTCCAATCATTGCTACCGGGAACACTTCAGGATACAGAAATGAAACAGAATTTCTAAGAAAAAAGAAATAGTAATAAAAAATTTAGCCTCCTTATTGTTAAGTTATTAAATTCGATTTTATTCTTCAAATTTCTACGAATCCCTCCTTTTTTTTTAAAAGCCCTGCGAAAAGAGTTTTCTGACAAAACAATAAATACCCATAATAAACTGTTTTAAGGTCCTTCATGCCATGACTAATTTTTTTTCGACACCGATTTATCATTTATAAAGAATTCCAGCGGCAATCCAATAATGTCGCACATCCCGTGATTAAATAAACAAGTTTTCGACAAATTTACATCTTTATTAAAAGAGAATGATGATTGATAAGATTTCATTTTCAATATGCCAATTATAACGAAAGCAAATAATTCACTCTAATCGGAAAAGAAATGAAAATTCCAAATGGCAATATAAATCCAATCACTGACCTTTTTTTCCATATAGGAAAAAAAGATTCAGTGAACTTGAATTAAACTGTAAAGAGATAAAACTAAAAGGGCATTAAGGGACACGACCGATTGGAATTTTATTTGATTTACGACCGATAAAGTCGCGCTCTCAATCAACTCAAAAAAAAAAAAAAAAATAAAGAGAAGGGACGAAATTCAAAGAATTGAAAATGATCAAGAATTCTTGGAATACTTATTTAAAACATAAATAGATTGGCCCAGATGGCTAAATGGCCAAGTAGAACCAAGGTTGGATGGAACGTTGTTACCATCTGCAAAATTAACAGTAGCGTAATTATGATTTCCATTTTGCGATTTTTTTTATCTGTCGCAAAAAGTTTACTTCCGGAATCCTTTTATCGCGGAAAAAATTCCCCAAGTCCATGACCTTCAAGGTCATTAACCATAATTGCAAAGATAGGATACTCCGCAAGCGTAAATGGTTCAAGGTTAAGAATATCACAACAGGCACGTGGGACGTGCCGATAGCTTCTTTCACGTTCATCAGTAATTTATTTTTCAA
The DNA here is from genome assembly GCA_023512825.1 of Liposcelis brunnea. Taxonomy (NCBI): domain Eukaryota; kingdom Metazoa; phylum Arthropoda; class Insecta; order Psocodea; family Liposcelididae; genus Liposcelis; species Liposcelis brunnea. The sequence goes on from CM042071.1 coordinate 5,715,642, forward strand.
TGGGTTCACTGACTTTTATTAAATTATCTATGATTAAGTGAAATTAAATTGTTTTTGGAGGTGTATTTAAATAATCATTTTCCAGCACTCGAGTAAAGATTTTTTAATTGTTTCCATTCATTCTACAAGAATGTTAGCATTCTCTTGGAAACGCAGTACATGTAATCATTACTATTCACCGAGGATTAATTTTGTTTATTTTTAACCTCAAACTCGATAAAAATTTGATTCTTGAAATGATTTAAAAGCATATTTCTTTGATGATAAGATTAGGTTATACGGAATTGTAGATATTAGATAACAGGGGGTTTGAATATTTTAATCCCTGTATTTAATATAATTAGTGAACCATCCCCCTTATGCAAATAATGATACATAATAAACCCTATTACAGTTTCATAATAAAATTTCATCTTAGAGGTATAATATCTGATGAAACAGACAATTATAATTAATAATTTATACGAATGCTTGTACAAGGTTGTAATTTTGAAAGGCCTTTTCAGTTTTTTCCCATCTTTTTGAAAAAAAAACATACCTCATTGGTTGCATGTGGTTGTTTTAGAAGCATGATGCTATTTTTTTCCCTTTAAATGATCAAAATTCCTTTGGGATTTCACTTTAAATCACACACTTATTTAAATAGTAATGAAGAATGAGTAATACAACACTTTTAAAGCAATAAACTACGGAAATATTCTATTTTTTATTACGTAAAAATATTTTAAAATGCGAAATGTATAAAAAAGCACACGCACAAAATCTAATTCTCTCCTTCCGAAAAATGCCGAATTGTGACTGAGCCGAGAACTGCCGAGCAACGCAATCAAGATTTCTGTATAACCAATACACTGGCTTGATTCTAAATCGTGATAAGTGACGATTTGCATGGACTAGGTTAGGTTATATAAATGTGCTTAAAAAAATTTTAAGAGCTTTCTGTTTGATTTTTGGCATCCATTTTGTTTAAACAAAATTAAACATGTCTATCGGGCAACAAAACGCGGCGACTGCTGAACATTTTTATCCGCCAAGTTTTTTCTTCTGCTTTGGCTTCAGAAAATTTTCATAATAATCTATAATCGTTTTTTTTTTGGATGGAATCGATGTTTTTATTCAAAACGATTGATCGGTTCCAGGCCCGTCCCGTCCATAAGGGCCACCCGGGCAATGCACAGGGGCGCCGAAATCCTAGGGGCGCAAAATTGATGTTGAGTTTTTAAAAAAATTAAATTTTTTAAATTTAAAAAAAAATTTTTTTCAACATAAAGGACGCCCGGATTAAGTTTTGCACAGGGGCGCTAGAAGGGCTTGGGACGGGCCTGATCGGTTCGTTTTCTGTAATCAAAAGCAGTATAAATGAATCGCCATACAGATTTTTGTTTCCTCTTGCTCTGAAAACCAAAAAGTCGCATATACGGTTCCTCCATTGAACATACCCACCAACCGAGTGAAGTAAACAAAGCTAAAATTATTCTAAGAAGAACTCTTATATGTAATACTACAATTCCCTTTAAGTTTCCCTGTTTAGCTTATGTACTTTATACAAAAAAAATATCATTTTTCTCAGAAAATTAATGAAAACGCCTCTAACTCTTTCGCACACACTTAACTTAAGCGAACCCATGAAAAACTAAGATATTACCGAAGAGAAACTTTTTTTTTCTTCTTTAAAAATTTTATTTTTCCTTTTTTTTCTATTTTTTTTTTTACGGGACAAAACGAAGTTCGTATTAATGTCTGTCTGGATTTTCATTTTTATGATTTTTCTTCGAAGTGAAAATTTTTTCCTAGGCTATCCTTAAAATTTCGGACACGCCCAAAATGTCATTATTGTAAATAACAATAAACCGTACTGTCCTATTATTTTTTTAATTTCGTGTTTGTAAACACTATTCAAGGTTGCAGTATTTTTAGAAAATTTTTTTTTGAACTTGCTCAATTTTTTTGAATTCTTGAAATGATTCATATGGTTGTTGTAGACGAAAACATGTTACAAATGAATCTTTAATCCTTTCAAATTGATTATTTCCCTCTAATTATAGTCAATGACTTATTCGCAGAAATGAGAAATGAAATAATTAGTCGTAGTGTGCAAAAGCAGATTTCAAAATTGGCGGTAATCGCTATAAAAAGGGATTTTTTTCCCGTCTGTTGGCCAACTTGTTTTATCGAAATTCAATATGGCGGAGTAAACATTTCGCGAGTGCACGTGTTTTCATTAATGCCATGTTTTCGTGTTAAAAACTTTATCGTTTCTTATTGGCAACAGCTTGTAAGTAATGTATAATTTTATTATAAATATTTCCGGCTCATTATATCCGAATTTAACATATTTACTCCTGATTTATTTCGTAGATGCGAGAGAAAAAATGGAAATCGAAAACGGTTCTGATACCGGTTTTGGCACCGAAGATTCTGAAGATGAAGTAGTCGAGGAATGGGAAATGGGTCAATTAAAGAGGAAACACAACAAAGATGACAGTGATGATGAAAATGAAGGGGAAGAAACCCAACCTCGTGATAAAAAAAAGAAAAAAAGAAAACAGGAAAAAAATGATCGTCCACCAACAGCTGAAGAATTAAATCGTTTACGAGAAACTGAAAATTTATTTCATTCTAATTTATTCCGACTGCAAGTCGAAGAGATGCTTAAGGAAGTTAAATTTAAAGAAAAAAATAAGAAGGAATTTAAAAAATGGTTTGAGAAGTTTCGAGAATGGATTTTAAAAATAGAAGATGGTGCAACAACTTACAATGTCAATGATCAAAATTGGTTAAAAAAACTGAAGTTAAAAATTCCAATTCCTCAGTTACCTCAACACACAAAAGGAAATTACATATTTAAAAAACCTAATAGGGTTGATATTTTTGGCTCTTATGCATTAGGACTTACAATTGGATCAAAAGTAACGATTGATGTTTTAGTGGAAATGCCTCAGTCATTTTTTTACAAGGATGATTTTTTAAATTCTCTGTATCATAGAAAGAGGGCACTGTATTTATGTGAATTAGTTCATCATATTCAAAGCTTACCAGAGTTGATAGAGGATATTCATTTTGTGGTGGATGAAGTTGATTCATTAAGACCGAACGTTGAAATTATTCCAGCTGGGAAAATTGGGAAGTGTGTTACTGTAAAATTGCATTTAGTGCCTGAAAGTAATACATTTAAACTAAGCAGATTTTCACCTCTTCAGAGTAATGTTAGGAGTAAATGGTTTTTTAATGATGAGTGTTCCGTGAAAGGTAAAATTAGAAGAGCAAAATTTTATTTGAGATAGTATTTAATGTTGGCATTTTTTTTCAGATACATGTCCAACGCCTTTTTATAATTGTAGTCTTCTCTCGGATTTGACAGCGTGTGCTAATCATACTTATTTATCAAAAGCTTTGTATTCAACCAATAATATAAAAGATGGAATTAGATTGTTGAAAATTTGGTTGCATCAACGTGAGCTAGATCAAGGTTTAAGCAATTTAAATGGATTTTTAGTAACAATGTTAGTTGCATATTTGCTAAAAATCAAGAAATTAAACATATTTATGAGTAGTTATCAGGTTTTTCGCATTGTGTGCAATTATTTAAGTAAGTATGTGAGAGCAACTTTTCATTGAATTAAAACTAAAATTAATGATGTATTTTTTGATTTTAGGTACTGCTGAATGGGATAAGAATGGTATTATTGTTTCTGAGGAAAGTAGGGATCAAAATTTACCAACCATGGAGCATTTTCACAATCATCATAATGTTGTGTTTGTTGATGTTACTGGTTATCATAATCTATCTTATGGGATGTGTTCTACTGTTTTTCAGCGTGTTAAGCATGAGGCTCAGCTTGCTATTCGTGCATTAGATGATGCAAGTGCTAACAGCTTTCAAGTTCTTTTTATGACTCCAGTGCCTTTTTACAGACATTACGATCATGTAATTTTGTAAGTAGCAATGACCTTTTAGAGAGTTGAGTTGGCAGTAAATTTAATTTTTTGTTTGCAGATTTCATAACGAAGAAGCATTAGAAAACATTTCACTTCTCCACTCATCAAAACCGAAACAATTAAGCCATTGCGCTGTTTCGTATCCTCAAATCCGTCAGTTGATTTCTGAATTACTCATCCGTGGACTTGGAAAACGAGTCTCTCAAATTCATGTTAAACAATCGAACATGATTCGCTGGAAAATTACTAAAAAGCCCCAATTCGTCACATCGTTAATTCTTGGTTTAAATCTCAACCCTGAAGAATATTTCAGCGTATTAGAAAAAGCAAACGAAAACGAAATGAAAGAATTTCAGGAATTTTGGGGAGATAAATCTGAATTGCGTCGTTTTCAAGACGGAACTATTACAGAAGCTGTTGTTTGGAACTCTAGCATGTTTTCAGAAAAGCGTTTAATCTGCAGGGAAATAGTTACTTATTTAATGAAGTTAAAATTCGGATATGCGGATACCGATCTTCATTATTACGCTGATCAATTAGATAATTACATTTCGACGAATTTAGAGGAGCAGAGTTTGAAAATTATTAGCACTTACGATAAATTAGCTAAAGAATTAAGGGAATTGAAGGATTTGCCGTTAGATATCATAAACGTGCAAGGAACATCGCCTGTTAATCGTTATACTGACGTATATCCGCCTAAGCCTTTCAAAGAAAAATCAAAAAATAGTAAAAGACCGCACAATCAAGGAAATTTGCTTATTTGCGTCCCGTTGAAAAAAGGGAAAATCCTCCCGAAATATATCAGCCCGGTTGATGTAACGATTCAAATGGGAGCGAGTAGCAAATGGCCTCAAACTTTGGAAGGAATTAAAAGAATAAAAGCTGCATTTAATATCAAGCTCGCTGAATCGCTCAGGGCTCAGTTTAATTTAGCAGCGCAAGCTTTTCCAGTAGGTTTTTTTCTTTCTGGAAATTTTTTTTCTTTGCAAGTTAATTTTTTGTTTTCTAATTTTAGAATCGTGTTGATGTAAATAAAGACGGATTCGTATTTCGGATAAAGATAGCGTGTCCGTTTGAAATTCCTTTACTGCAAAAATCGGTTGATTCGTATGGATTAGTGAAGTTCAGGGACACGGACGAAAGTTTGAAAGTGGAGAAAGAATCCGTGCATTTACCAAGATTAGCAAGCGCATTACATGGGTAAGTCAATGTAATTGGCAGGAGCTTAAAAAGCACTTTCCACAGTTTTTTTAATTTAAAAAGGGCAAAAAAAATTTTTTTTAGGAAAGAATATAAAATTAATTGAGCTTTTTTTTAGGGTTCATCAAGAGCATAATTCATTTGGATCGGCGTGCTGCTTAGTTAAACGTTGGGTGAATTCCCATTTAATAGATTTTTCTCACATATCAGAAGAAGCTTTAGAATTATTGGTTGCGTCGTTGTATTTGAATCCTGGTCCTCACGAAGTTCCTCAACAGCCTCAAGTAGCGTTTTTTAGATTTCATTATTTAATGGCATCTACTAATTGGAATACGGATTGTATAATTTTGAATATTAATAACGAATTTACACGTAAGTGTGGAAACTTGGGCTCGAATCGATTTTAGTCCAAAATTTTTATGAAAAAAAAGCTGGGATCGAACTCTACCGTCTTTTTTATTTAAGTCCCAAAAAAAAACCTAAACAATTTTTCAATAGCTATTAAATGAATATTGAATTCCGTGCAAGACTAAATCTATTTTATTTGTAGGTGAAGACATAACAGAAATCGAATCACATTTCAACACGAATAGAGCTGAATTACCGCCAGTGTTTATATCAACTCCACACGATTCAAAAAAATCAATCTGGACCCAAAATTCGCCATCTCCCTTGATTTTACTTCGACTGGTGCAACTCTCCGGGAACGTTCTGCGCCATGTTGAAACCCAAATTTATTCCAAACAATTATTCGATCATAAAATTCTTTTCGAGCCATCGTATGACGTCTTCGACGTTTTAATTCATTTAAGCAATCAATTTAATCCCAGGCTGCGAGCGATTACGAAAAAACCAGATGATGATTCAGCTACATGTGTATCAAAAATTCCAGTGAACGGATTTGATCCTGTCCAATGCTTCTTGAAAGAATTACGGGTAAATATAATTTTAACTTTAAAATAAATTTGATGTTAATAGTCACAAAATAAATCGTATTTTCTTTTAGGAAACTTTTGAAGATTTCGCCTTATTCTTTTATGATTCATACGGAGGTTCCGTCATCGGGGTCGTGTGGAAACCCGATGCGTTTCAGCTACGTGATTTTAAAGTCACCGATCTCGCCTGTAGAAAATACAACAGCAATTTTAAAAAATTGGAATTTAATAAGGGTATGGTTATTGAAGATTTTGGTCATATCGGAGAAGGCTTAGTTCAGGAAATCGTTTTAAATAAAAGATAATGAAATTTAATGGAATTATTATTTCTGAAAAATTTTTAATATTCTAATTAAAAGAACAGATGAATTTTGTTCGTAATCATGCAATTTTTTTGTAAGTTTTGTACTTTTTTAAAATATTGAACACGGAAATCCTGCTGTTCTTTTAAAATTTACCAAACAGGGTCTTCCTTAAATACCACAACTTTTATAAAATATTTTTTTTATAAGAAATTAATATGAATAATTTTTTTGTTATAATAAATAGTATAAATTTTATTAGTTCAATATTTTAACAATTCAGGCAATTTTAGACGAATTTGTTATAATAATTTAAACAAAGCCTAATTCAATGAAACAAGCGGAATAGAATTTGAAAATCTAAAGAAATTAAATGGACAACGACTCGCGCCGCCCAAAGGAACTGATTAATAATATTATGTACAAAATTATTTTTCTATATTTTTATAATACTAAAGGTAAAAGAGAATACTGTTGCTATTTGGCATTCGCACTTTGGTATATTTTTACGAAAGAAAAATATTATTAATAAAAAAAGATTACTTTTTTTTGCCAAGTAGCTGCAGATTTTATTTTTTTTCTTTTGAATGAAATTTTAATGAATCTAACTGGGTTAATTAACGCATGAGATAATGAATTATTAGCGCAGACGTGGTTGTTGTGAAAGACTTGAAGAATTTTATCTCGATGACTAAGAATGGTTTAGATATTTGGCTGATATGAAATTTAGTGTAGAGTTTAGAATTTTTTTTTGATGCTTTTTTAAAAATGTCAGCAATGAGTCTTTGTTATTATAGATTCTGTTCGATTCTGTATCCAAGTTGCAAGTATTCACAGTTTGAGGCGAATTATAATCGATTTTTTTTTCATCTTAAGGAAGTTTGAAAAAACTGGGATGAAAATGTAAAATCAATTTCTTTGGCCACCGGTACTATTTAATTTCGAATTTTTAAAATGTAATCAAGAAAAACAGGCTCCAGTTTAATTTTAAAAAAAATTTAAAGAAAAATTTAAAAAAAAATAATTAAATTTCATATTAGCCAAATCCTCCAAAATCCTGCATCAACAATCCAATACTGAACCACGCCCGCATTATCCACAAAATAAATAAAAATAAATCACGATAACAATAAAAAAAAGTACAATATTATCACAGTCAAACATAAAATCTCAAAGTCAGTCCAAATTCTCTTTTTTCAGCCACAGCCCAATAGGGGGTGGCGGCACAGGAAGTTGGACGTCATCAGATTTCGAATTAGAAAAATGAAAATTCTGCAAACGGGGAAGACTTTTGATAATTTCATTAACAGCAACCGACGATACCTGATCACAATGCCTTATATCTAAATACGTTAATTCCTTCGCATATTTCGCGATCAACTTAGCAACCCTGTCAGTTATTTGATTACTCCCAACAATGAAAGTTTTCAAACGCTTTAAATTCTCAACAACATGACAAACCCCTTCATTATTAACATTATGACAAAAATCTAAATTCAACGATTCGATCGATTTATTATTTTTAGATATAAAAACTAAACCTTCTTCCGTTATTTGTTGACAATAACTCAAATCTAAATTTTTTAATTCGTTTAAATGAAAAGCGTGTTTCAAACTCACATCACTAACCCGATTACAACCCGACAAATTTAATTCTTGCAGCCCTTTTAAATTTTTTAAGGAAAACCCAGAAAAGTCCGAGCCTAAATAATCGTTTTCGCACATTTCCATCACGCCCTGTTTTAATTTAGCATCTCGAATTATTTCAATCTCGGCTTTGCTGCCCAAAGGAAGTTTTAAGGAAACTTCCGGTTGTTTTATTTTCGAAGGGATTAATTTTAATCCCATCCCGGTTAATCCGCTATCAGTAACTTTCTCGCACATCATTAAATTTAAACTTCTAAGATAGCGAATGTTGGAGAGGATAGATTGAACTGATCTATCCGTAACCGCATTATAACAAAATCCTAAATCCAAAACGATTAAATTCGGCAATGATTCCGCTAAACGAATAACAATATCATCGGAAATATTGCCCAAATGACTTAAGCGTAATTCTTTAAATTTAAAATTCGGTTTTTGGCAAAGACCTTTTAATATCCCTTGACCCTGAATTAATTCGCATTCGGATATGTTAAGGTTGATTAATTTAGTTAATTTCCAAAGGTCGGATATACCCAAATCCGTGACCGCTCTACATCGTTGAACTGATAAATTTTTTAAATTAGACAAACCCGAGCAGATCGCTAATAAAGAAGCGTCCGTTACTCTCGGGCATAATCCCACGTCTAATTCCGTTAAAGATTTTTGATAACTCGATAATTTAACTATTCCTTCGTTGGATAATTGTTGGCAAGCTCGTAGATGTAAAGATTTTAATTTCAATTCTCGAATTTCGGAGAGATAGCAAACGGCAGCGCTGTCTATGAACGTATCCGTGAATGATAAATATTTTAATTGATTTGAATTTTTTCTAACATAATCTAAAATCGTCGGGAAGGTGATCACGCTCTCAGATGGAGTGTATTGTCCCTGGGGATAATATTTTTTATATAATCCGGAATGGAATGAAATTTGACAACCTGCTAATAATAATTTCGTCACGTTTTGACATATCGTTATGAATTTTATAAATATAGCGTCTGATAAATATCGATTATAACTTAAATTCAAACTTTTCAACGAAAATAATTTTTCTTGTAACAATTTCCGAATTTTTTCGTCTTCGAATAAACGACCTGACATTAATAGTTCTCTGCAGTTTTGTATGGTTAGCGATTCGAGAGATACGCATCGTAATATCACGTTTATGAATGTTTTCTCTCTGATATCGCAATTTAAAATTGATAAAGTTCGGATGTGAGGGCCATATCTCTGCCAGAAACGACTGCTGTTTTCTGTTATATCAATTTCTTTTATGACTAAGTGTAAATATTTCCGGTCGAGGTTTTTGATATCTAGAAGAGTGTGAAAACGATCATCGGCTGTGACGTGAAGTATTTCATGGTTTCGGAATGCTGGATTCTGATAAGCTTCATACCAAAGTCGACAAACCAAGCTTGCTGCTTTTCGATCTCCCAATGATTGTAGGAACTTGAGGATGTGAGAAATCACTTCGACTGGTAAATTATCCATTTAGCATTTTACATTTTATCTGAAAAATAAATTTATTCTCTTAGTAACATCAGTTAAAAATGAGGAATTCTGCTTGGACAATCCCTAAACCTTGAAATTATGCAAGACATATTTAAAATTCTAACTCATCACTTTGCTTGAATTTATTTTTCTAATAATGTAACTATCTCTACAACGACATTAATAAATTCACATTTAACCCTCAACCTGTTCAGTTACTTCACTGACATTCTCAATAAAAAATCAATTTTGCCACGATTCTAACCCTTTAAAATAAAAATCGTAATACTAACCAAAACCAGACAAAGAGAAACACTTCAAAAAATTCCTTTAAAACAAAAGCTCTATATAACCATTATCATCCTGTCAGTTTAGCTAATTAAACACCAAGTGTCAATTATTACACACATATAACAAAAAATTATTGTTTACACGAAAAACAAAACTCCTAACCGAAAATCCAAACCCATTTATTAATTAACTCATAAAACCCAATCAAACTGTCAATTGCTATTTTTAAAACAAAACTGACTTTGAGATTTTGCATACCTTCAGGCTACGGCCTACGTCCTTGAATCCACCTGGACCATTACTGGGCAAGGCCAAATTAAGTCTCTTTATCTTTTTTTTTCCTTCGCGAATACGAATCAATGATCAGACTGTAAAAAACCAATGTCACCCATGGAAAAAAATCGTAGCTCGTATGTCACCACAGCCTTTATCGTTTCACAACAGCGTCTGGTTGATTAGAGTCATTGTTTCTATTATAAATAACTTGCAATTACATCATTGAATATAATCAATGGCAGCATCCGTTGGTGTAAGAATCATATGATTCAAGGGTATTGTTCCCAATTGTATTCATTGACAGCTGCGTTCAAATATAGAAAAATTTACGAATTTAATCCTGTTATTATAATACGTTGTCAGTTTTTAAACATTATGATAAATACTAATTGGATTATGAGCTCAACCGGTATCCATAATTTTGAAAAACACGAAAAAGGAGAATATATTTAAGGGCCCTGTTCGGCCATTTTTCGGGGCCTCATTTTTTTAATTCACGTCGCCAGTCGCCACATGTCGTGCACGTTTGCGACATTTTTTTTTTATTTGAATTCGTTAAATCACTCGCTTGTAATGACACATATGTTGCACGTTTAAATTTGTTATAAAATATTAAATATTGTTGTGTAGTTGAGTAATATTAGGATAGTTATTTAACGAAATGCCGCCGAAAAAGGGAAAAGGGAAGAAAGGCGATGTTGAGGATGATACGAGTTCAACTGTCACGGGAGGAGGTGACGAAGACCTAACCTCAAAAGGTTCGCAGAAAGCTAAGAAGAAGGGTAAGGGAAAACGGGGAGATGATTCCGATAATGAAGATGTCCCGGTGAAAGGAAAGAAAAATGATTCAGATGAAGATGTACCGAAACCAGTGAAAGGAGGTCAAAAGAAAAAAGGTAATTTTTCATTTTAGGTTTGAAACATGTTTTTACACAATAATTTGTAATCTGTTATTTTATTAATAGGTAAAAAAAAGGATGATAGCGATGATGATGAACCTAGTGCTAAACCTCAGGGAAAAGAAGCAGGTGATAATTCTGCTAAAGCTCAACCAAAAACACAAAAAAAAGGGAAAGCTAAAGGCAAAAAAAAGGATGATTGGAGTGATGGAGATGATGACAAAGTCACAATAGATTTGAACAAAGGTGGAAGTGATGAAGAAGTTGAGGTAGCTAAACCTGTTAAAAAAGATCAGAAGAAAGGAAAAGGGAAAAAGAAAGATGATTGGAGTGATGGAGATGATGATAAGGCAATGTTAGATTTAAATAAGGGCGGAAGTGATGAAGAGATGGAAATAGCAAAACCTGTTAAAAAAGACCAGAAAAAAGGAAAAGGTAAAAAGAAAGATGTTGTTGAAGATGATGAAGATCTAGTAGAGGAGAAACCGAAGGATGTGAAAAAAAATAGCATAGATGAGGGAAGTGAACAAAGAATGGTTTTACGATCACAAACTAGGAAAAATGTTAAAGTAAGTTACGATCAAAGTGAGGATGAAGATAAATCATCTGGAAGTGATCCTCAGACTAAAAAAGGAAATAAAAAAGAAGCATCAAAGAGCAAAAAAGCTGAAAAGGAGGACTCCCCTGAGGAAGAAATGGACGTAGTTGAAAAGAAAAATCTTAAAAATGTTAAGGATTCAGTTGGTGAAGCAGCTGAGTCAAAACAAAAGAAAAAAACTAAAAAAGCAATTGATGACCTAGCTGATAATTTGCAAGAATTAACTGTCGATAGTAAAAAGCCTAAAAATAAAAATAAAGTAAAAATTGAGGATGAAGATATGGAAATAAATGAAGATAATCAGGAAAAAGATGAAGAGGAAAGGGATCAAGAAGATGAAGCAGGTTCAAAAGCTGATTTGAAAAAACTAACTCATAAAGAGAAGAAAAAATTAAAAAAGCAACAAGAGTATGAAAAACAAGTAGAAATGATGACAAAGAAAGGTGGCCAAGGTCATAGTTCATTAGGTGAAAATTTCACAGTTTCTCAAGCTCAGAGATCTGCTGGTCAGTTACTAGCTTTAGAAAACGCTGTGGATATTAAAGTAGAAAATTTTAGCATATCCGCTAAGGGGAAAGATTTATTTGTAAATGCTAATTTATTAATAGCCCAGGGAAGGAGATACGGTTTAGTTGGGCCAAATGGTTATGGCAAAACTACATTATTAAGACATATAGCCAATAGGGCGTTTGCTATCCCTCCGAATATCGATGTATTATACTGCGAGCAAGAGGTAGTTGCTGATGATACTTCAGCTGTCGATACTGTACTAAAAGCAGATGTTAGGCGCACTGAATTATTAGCAGAATGTAAAAAATTAGAAACTGAGCAGGAGAAAGGGAATGTCAGTGAAGATGTTCAAACGAGGTTGAATGAAATTTATGAAGAGCTAAAAGCGATCGGGGCTGATTCAGCTGAACCAAGAGCTAGAAGAATTTTAGCTGGTTTAGGATTTTCAAAAGCAATGCAAGATAGAGCTACTAAAAATTTTTCAGGAGGATGGAGGATGAGAGTTTCTTTAGCCAGAGCTTTGTTTATCGAACCGACGTTATTACTCTTGGACGAACCTACGAATCACTTAGATTTAAACGCCGTTATTTGGCTTGATAATTATTTACAAGGATGGAAGAAAACCTTATTGGTCGTATCTCACGATCAAAGTTTCTTAGATAATGTTTGTAATGAAATCATTCATTTGGATCAGCAGAAATTGTTTTATTATAAAGGAAATTATAGTTCGTTTAAAAAAATGTTCGTTCAGAAGAGAAAAGAAATGATGAAGGAGTATGAGAAACAGGAAAAGAAGTTGAAAGAATTGAAAGCTCATGGACAATCAAAGAAAGCTGCGGTGAGTATTTTTTTGGAGGGCGAAAAAAAGTTGAAATTCGACTTTAATGGTGATCGTTTTCGTTTTTTAGGAAAAGAAACAAAAGGAAGCTCTTACGAGGAAGCAAGAGAAAAATAGAAGTAAAATGCAGAAGAATGAAGACGATGAAGCACCGATTGAACTTTTGCAAAAACCTAAGGATTATATCGTAAAATTTTCATTCCCGGATCCGCCGCCTTTACAACCGCCAATTTTAGGGCTTTATAGTTAGTATTCGTCATAAATTTAAATGTAAATTTTTATGTAATCTAAAATCTAAAACGAAAATTCTTTTTTTATCCAGATGTAACTTTTGCGTACCAAGGTCAAAAACCTCTTTTTGTAAATACCGATTTCGGAATTGATTTATCATCAAGGATAGCTATAGTAGGACCTAACGGTGTAGGAAAATCCACGTTCTTAAAACTTCTCATGGGAGATTTAGAACCGCTAAAGGGCGAAGTTAAGAAAAATCATCGTCTTGTAAGTTTAAATTTCTCAAATTCATTCTTAAATTCATAATCGAAATCACATCACGCTTTTTATTTCTTTCAGAAAATTGGTAGATTCGATCAACACTCTGGAGAGCATTTAACAGCTGAAGAAACTCCGTCAGAATATTTAATGCGATTATTCGACCTTCCTTATGAAAAAGCTAGGAAACAATTAGGTACATTCGGTTTAGCTAGCCATGCGCATACTATAAAAATGAAAGATTTATCCGGCGGCCAAAAAGCTCGTGTTGCTCTTGCGGAACTTTGCATGAACGCACCAGACGTTGTAATTCTTGTAAGTTAATTTTTTAGTTTTTTTAAACCCGTTTCGCTTTTTATTAAAAAAAGAAATTTTTCTTCCAGGATGAACCTACTAACAATTTAGATATCGAATCAATCGATGCTTTAGCCGATGCAATTAATGATTATAAAGGTGGCGTGATAATTGTCTCTCACGACGAACGACTTATACGAGAAACGGAATGTATTCTTTGGGTTATAGAAGATCAAACTATTAACGAAGTAGAAGGATCATTTGATGATTATAGAAAGGAATTACTCGACAGCTTAGGAGAAGTTATAAACAGCCCAAGCATAGCAGCGACCGCAGCTGTTCAGCAATGAGACTAATTAATTTGCCAATTAGGATTTTTTTTTACAATATTCAGATCAACGTTATTTAATTTGAATTGAAGTTACTCATATTTATTTTTCCTCTTTTTTTTAATTTGTATTCTTATTTATATGTTACAGCATTTTTTGCTGCTCTTCCAATTCCGGTGAATATTTTTAATTTTAAAGTTGAGTCAACCAGACAAATGTTTGCAATAAAAGTTTGTTGAGGTCAATAAAAATATTATGTTTTTTATGAGAAATAACTGATTTTTTATTAAAAATTAATTATAATATCTAAATTCCTAATTAAACTGCTACTCCATTAAATGGACTTAACCATTTCAGTCGAAGCGTCTTTTTCAGTGTTCCCCCTTCCAACCTCTTTGCATCCTTAAAAAATTTTTCTGTTGCTTCTAATGTTCCTTCATCAACTTTAAGTTTATGCGCAACAATAAATTCCCCATTATCTTTCAATAATGTTCCTGTATAGTCTCCGTCCTCTGGTAACCCATTCACCAATTTTATAGGTACTATTTTTATTAAATGCTTTATTTTATAAAGATCCTTATTGACTTGTGGAGTATTTTTTACAATATTAAAATGTGCATTAAATCTTGTCTGTAAGAAGAAAAAAGAAAAGTAGAGGAACATATCCTGAATCAGGATTATTTCCATTTAAAATTAACTTACCGGTCCGTTGATGTCATATTTTTTCATTATGTCTTTCTCTATGTAAGTTGTCCCTGGATAAGGTTTTACCCTTTCAATATAAAAAAGTTTAGTAGGTGTATAAGGCGGGTCTTTCTGATCTGGAAACCTTCAATTCAAGAATACATTAATTAATATCTAATGCAGATCCTTCTTTGGTAGTTTTTAAATAAAAAAAAATACCTTGGATAGTAGGTAAATCCATGATAGTCGATGCCTCCTTCTGGTTTAGGGATGTCTTCATCCTTAACAATCGTTCTCGATTGATTAAATAAAACCCTCTTTACATTGTTGAAGAGTGTGTGCGTCCTGCTAATGCAAAGACTGCTCATTTTTTAATCGTTTAAATCGAAATTTTGTGTGCATAAATAAATATTCCTTTTTATTTATCAAAAAGCAGACGCCATGTTGATTTAAATTGCATAAGGCCCTAAAAAGGCCCTGTAAATGTGACGTCATTCGCGACTTCGCGTCTAGATTCAAGATTCAATATTCGGGTTGGTCTGGGTGCGAACTGCGACTTTGATTAAATTTATGTGAAATAGACGAATTAAAATTTTAAAGGTAAGATTAATTAAAGAATATCGATTTGAAAGCTTTGTACATCTTTTCAATCCAATCAAATATACGTAGAATTACACAAAATGAAGCAACACGACATCAATTCTCGGAATTGTTGATACATTTGGTTCATTGTTCCTTTACTTTTCAAGTATAGACATGTTTAATGAATGCAAGGCGTCATAGGCTTAACGGTCTTTCTGTGTCCATCAACGTGCATCATTCCTCCCCCAGTCGAGCGATTGAAAACATAGTACTAGAATATTTTTTATATTAATAGGTAAAATTAATTGCTGTGAATTTTTAAGTTTTAACTAGTGTAAAATAAAATGTTGATTAAGTGATACGAAAATACAATGAACAGTGCTTGGCAAGTAATGTTTACTGTTTGTGCCAAACAATTTTAATTTTTTTTTCTTTTTTAGATAATGATGAAAAGGAAGAGGAGTTTTATAGGAAATCTTAAGGCCATTAAAAAGGCTAAAGTTGAGGCTGAGAGTGAAAGTAAAAGTAAAGATGAAAGCAGCGATACAGAGAGCATTTTAAGCATTCAAAATCAAAGCACTGATTTTGCAAATGACACGGAGGATACTTCCGCTTCATATGCCTCTGAAAGTGAGATTCAGAGAAATCGATGCCAGCTGGAATCTATTTTAAACACATCAGAGGAATCCGAAATTCAGGTATTTATTTATTTATTAAACTTGAAAATAAATTTGTGATGTAACATCAGTTTTATCTGGGTCAGGATTGAAATCTGTCCTGACTTGTTATTAAACAACTGGAACAAGGGATGAATCACCCTTTAGGGAAATCTACTTGTCTTTACAGGGTTTTGCATTGTAGGATTTGTTGATTGTGATGATTTTTTTCGTAAAGAATGTGACAACATGAAGGTCTTCCGAGGTTTGGGTGGTATTCAAATTTTTTGTTTACATTTTATACATCAGTTGGTTCATAATTTTGATAAAATTGCAGTTTTGTCAATGAAGCATTTTAAAAAAATATTGAGCAAAATGACAAAATGTAAATAAAAAATTTTGATTCAGCTAAGGAGGCTTTTCCTGCTTTTGCTCATTTTTTTTTTTGTTTTGATAATTTAAACACCACATTATGCAAAATTTCAGGAAATAGCAGACCTTGGCGCTGCTGTTGCCAATGCAGTCCTCGAAAATAATTTTGACTTCGGCCTGGCCGACAGTTCAGAAGAATGCTCAACATCGCCGACGTCTAACTCAGACATCGACCCAGGGCTTCCAAGATTAGATTTTTTAGATTTCGAAAAATGTGCTCTCTGTAGGACTGATAAGAAAGATATAAGCTATCCTTATTGTATTAAATGCTATAAATTAAAAAAAACATTTTTCCCACCGAGGCCTTCACGAAGGAGAAAGAAGGGAAGTATTAAGGTTAAATCTGCAAGTGAAGTGACTATCAGTGTTAGTGATTCAGTTGCAAGTAGTCAAGACTCAGGGTGCTGTTCGGCCTCACTAGGGTCAGTGGAAGCAGATAATGAAACTGAAAGTCAGTTAACACCTAAATCTTCAACTTCCAAATCAAATGATAATTTATGTGAAATCTGTTTTGAAAAAACAAGGAATGGTTTGTTTGTCCATGGAAATAGTTGCCATTTATACGGTTGTTATCAATGTGCTAAGAAAACTTGGGTGTCTATTAAAGCCTGCCCACTTTGCAGAAAAAAAGTGAAGACAGTCCTTCGATTCCTCCAACCAGAAATTAATAATCAACTCTAATAAAAATTTTTTTTGTTCTTAATAATTAATAATTATTAGTTTATAGAAATTATTTGCAGTAAGAATATTTTTATAATTAATTCAACTCTGTTTTTGTTAAAATCTTTAAAAAAGTTTTTTCTCCTGCAGGCCTAAGATTATGATTTCCAAAAAAAAAATGTAGAACAATAATTATTATTCATTGTATATTGTAATTTGCGTGTATATTTGTAGGCCTTATACACCTTTAATTGTTTTGTTAATTATTTAAAAGAATTTAATTCCATGATTTAGGTAGGAGTTTGTATAGAGGATCTCAAAAATGCGAAAACAAGTAATCGCCACGCTTATAATTTTTTTTTTTTATCTTGGAAAAAAAAAGCAAAAAAATTTAGGTTACCTACGTTCAAAATTCTTTTGTAACATTTCATGTTTTTTATTTATGTAACATTTCTTTCTCTTTTTCAGTTTTATGTTTATTTATAATTTTTTTTTCAATGTTCATTTAATTTTTTTTTATTTTCTAGACTACCTCTTATTAAAAAGAAAAAAAAATGGGGTTTAATTTTCACTGAATACAGTTATTTTTGGTTATTAATTTTTTTCCCTTGCTAAAATTCTTAAATAGTTAAGTAAGTATTTTCAGGCAAAATTTGGATAGTAAAGGGATTTTTCTAAATTTTTTTTTTGAAAAATTTCCCTGTTAGATCGAGAAGGGCGGTAAGGGTCTCACAAATTTTTGTTACTGTAAGTACGATAGTAACACTCCTGAATTTTTGTTTTTCCAGTGCGGATTCAAATGGTCAGCCAGACTTCGGTAGCATTTTGGATTTATAGAATTCTGGATAGTGTGAGATGAATGAGCTACTTTTTGGTAAGATCTTAGAAAAATAAAGTTTTGAGTGCTTGCTCTTCAATTTTTACATTTTAGTCCTAAAACAAAGGCTAGGTAAGGGTTGCGAATTTCGATCAAGGAGTTATTTCGCTTCAGAACCCGGTTCAGGTTCAATTTAAGACTTAAAAATTAAAATGGTGAATAGAAGATTTTGGCCTCAGAAAATTTTTAAATTCGGGTTTGACAATTACACCGGTTTTGGTTTCTTAATTTCAAGGGAAAATCTGATTTGCAGTCCGATCATTTGCCAGCTACTTTCAGTTCTTTAGAAAAACTTGACAGCGAAGCCCTATTTAAATTTAGGCTTTTTGTAGAAAACTGGTCTTGCTATATTGAAATTGGGTTTAAGAACTATCCGGCTGCTAGCACAGTATAAAATCCAAAATTTCCAAACAGGCCTCGAAGGCGAGCAGTAGAAATCAAAAATTGAGGGAAATGCAAACTCAGGCCTTGGTCATCAAAGTCACTGCCTTCTCAGACCTCTCTGAATGACCAATTTTGAGCAAACATTATAAAAGACTTAATTAGTAATTAAATTTCAAACTACAATTTACAAATTAATTATCTTATATTTTATCACAGTATAAAATGACAATCGCATAAGCCTAGTTTCAAAAAACTCATGGCCCATTTTTTTAAAATTTTATTTTTTCTGCACTTCAGTCACATATTGTGAACCTAAAAATTAAAATTTAACTGACTAAATGCTTCCTCAACTAATTACTAAAAAAATACAAAATTTGCCTGTTTAAAAACAAATAAATATTGAAAATTCCAATCCTTTTATTTATATTCAGGTAAAGGGTCAACAAAATAATTTAAAATAATAAATTTTTTAAATAAATTTTGCTGTTCACTAATGAACTAGCAAAAAATTGAGTTCTTGCATTGCTGGTTTCATTTGATAAATAATTGAGAAAAAAAATCATGATCTAAATCAGGGAAACAATAATAATTTAACTACTACTATTTGCCTCAGAACTATTTTCCTTAGCGTCTTTTTCCTTTTTCAGAGAGCTCTGTTTGATTTTATAATCAGACAGTGCAGCCTTGATTGCGTCCTCAGCCAACATGGAGCAATGGAGCTTCACTGGAGGTAATGAAAGTTCTTTGGCAATGTCAGTGTTCTTCAGTTTCAAAGCTTCGTCAATCTAGAAAGGTAATAAAATTTAGACTTAAAAGATAATTTGGAAAGATTTAAATTCTGGATATTTTACTTACGGTCTTTCCTTTCACCCATTCAGTTGCTAAGGAACTAGACGCTATAGCAGATCCACAACCAAACGTTTTAAATTTTGCATCAATTATTTTTCCATTCTCATCCACTTTGATTTGTAATTTCATGACATCACCGCAAGCCGGTGCACCGACTAATCCCGTACCAACATCTTTCGCATTTTTGTCTAAAGATCCTACATTTCTTGGGTTTTCATAATGATCTATCACCTAGAAAAAAAAAGGTTTTTTTTGAGAACTAAGCCCAACATTGAACCGAAGGTTACGCAAGAAATTGATAAAATAAAACTTACATTTGGATGATAATAAACAGCAGGTACGCTAACCGAACGACACTTTAACAAATTTCCAGCAACTCTGCTTGTGACAGTTTGTAATAACGACATTTTTTTAAATTTTTTTACTTTTTTTTTCAACGATAGAAAATCGTGTTGATTATCACTGCGAATTTGTTTTGACGTGTCATTAACGCGACGCCATATTTGTCGCCGCTCATTTTGTGTACATATTTTATAACCAAGTTAGGTTAATAATGTAATTTATTTTTTGATTATTTTATACGTGAAACAATCATTGATTATTTACAATATTTATTATAATATGGATGCGAAAGAGATTAAGACTGCTCTTAAAGGGATTAAGGAAAGTTTAGACGCCAAAGATTATAAATCCGCCATCAAACAATGTAAAAATATATTGAAAGCTGATAGGAATAATTATTTAGCACTGGTGTTTTTCGGGGCTGCTTTACAGGAAACAGAACAAAAGGATGAAGCTCCGAAAGCATTTAAAAAAGCGATTGAAGTTTCGCCTGAACAACTTTTAGCTTGGAGAGGCTTGGCTTCTTTTTACGAGAAAGATGAAAAATATCAGAAGGAACTTTTGAATGTATACTCAAAATTAATTATTTTAGAAAGTGATGTTAGTAAATACTCTGAATTAGTAAAGAAATATGAAAAGTTGGCACTGAGTATCAGTAGTGGAAACAATTATAGTGAAATGTTTGATATTTTGAATCAAATGTCAGATGGAAGTAAAAAGTTGATGATGGAGCAATGTTTGGTGTCTGTTTTATCAAATGCTCCTTCGATTTCAGATGGAGTATCATCAAAGGTAAACAAATAGATTTCTTTTTTGTTGCAATTTTTGATTAATAATTATTTCTTGTTTCAGTATCTGACTTTGCTATCAAATCTATTATCTATAAAACCAGTGTTAGATAATCATTTGGATTTAAGCAAAAAATATTTCAAGGCATTATATAAGGAACAGAAACTGAAGGAATTATTAAGTGAAGCTAGTTCATTATTAACAACTTACCCTAAGGAAATTTTTTTGTTGGAATGGATATGCAAAGCTTATACAGAAACTCCATATGACAATGCATTGAGTCAATTTTCACCAAAAGAAGCATATTCATCACTTTTGGAAAGTATTCCAGATTCATACTTAGGAGTTTTATGTAAAGGGATTTATGAACTGCATGTTATGGATTTACTAAATGCAATGGAAACACTGAAACAAGCAGTTAATTTAAAACCGACAGCAGGACTGTCTTGGTTTTTACTATGTCAATGTCAAATATTACTTTATCAATTTTCAGAAGCTGAAGTCAGTGCCAGAAAGGCTTTGGGATGTTTCGAAAATAATAAAAAAAATGAGGGGAACATTTTAAAATGTGAATTATGGCTTGTACAATCATTATCAGAAGATGATTTTGAAGATAAATTATCAGAAGCGATAAAATTAGGAAAACAGTTTTATGAAAAAAATTCTGGCTGTGATGTCTTGCCATTTTTAATAAAGGCTCTTATCAAAGTTGAAGATTATGAGGAAGTAGATAAATATTTAAAAATATTACAAGAAAGTGAAAAATTTTTAAGCATATCTAAATATTTGAATTGTATAAGCATAAGAAGCAGAGGAGACCTCACTGAATGCCAGAAAGGATTAGAAGAACTAACAAAAGAGAACCCTGATTTTTTTGAAGGCTGGCTAGAATTAGGAAAAATTTACTATGAGAGTAAAAATAATTCTTGTTTGCAATGTCTGCTTAAATCGACTAAACTGAATCAATGGTGCTATTCAAATTTCTTGTATTTGGGTCATTGCTATAGGTATATGGTTCAAGATTTGGATAAAGCAAGGAGGTGTTATCAGAAGGCTTTTCTCTTAAATCCAAAAAATTCAGAAGCTGGGATGTGTTTAAGTGATATTTATAGGAACTTGAAAAAAGAGGTAAAGAATGAGTGAGTTGTGTTTGATTAAAGAAATTTATGGGAGTAATGTTAAATAAAATTTACAGGATCTTAATTTACAACTATTATCAGTAGCTACTTCACAGTCTTGTGGATCTAAATGGGCCTGGCTGAGACTAGGACTTCATTATCTATCTATTAATAAGCAACAAGAAGCTGTTAATAGTTTACGTGCGGCTGTACGTTTAGATCCAAATGATAAGTACGTTGGGTTGTGGATTTGATTTTTTGGCAGTTGCACGAGTGTAAAGATTTTTCAGCTCCCTCATTTTGAAAAACAATATCCAGTATGAAAAATGGAAATTTAAAAAGAAAAAAATTTAAAACTTATAATTTTTTTTACAGAAATTTATGGGAAAGTTTAGGAGATGCTTATTTAGTATCAGGAGCGTACACGTCAGCTTTAAAATCATACCAAAGAGTTATAGAACTGGACGAGGAAGCTTTTTATCCGCTGCTGCAAATCGCTACAGTCAAGCATGTTATCGGAGACTTCGAAGAATCAGTTGCTGAGTTCCGAATCGTTTTGGAAAAAAATCCGGATTATTTACCGGCTTTAAAGGGTCACGCAGAAGCTTGTTTATCTTTAGTAAAGCATTATTTAAGTCAGAATTTAAATGGGCGCGCTGGGGATTTGTGCCAGGAAGCAGTAAATAGCCTAGTCAAGTAAGTTTAATTCTTTTAAGGATTTCAAAATATTAAAACTTGGTATTTGGCCTCAGCTTGAATTAAGCAAATCAGCTACGTTCCCTTAAATTAGATAGAATGTTTAATTATTAAAATTAAATTTTTCAGATGTCTGCTTAAGCGTAAAGATCTCATCTGCATTTGGAAATTATTAGGCGACGCTTGTGTTCTCCTCTCCGGGCTTCGAGATAAATACTGCAGGCTTAAAATCGCTGCATGGTTATCCAGCGACTCAACTCAGAGTAACGGCAACTCCGTAAATTTAACCAGGGAGGATATTTTAAAATTAGCCGCGAGATCATATTGCCAGGCAATAACATTATCGCCTAAAACCAGTTGTTTTTGGTATGATCTATCCGTCACTTACAATTCTCTAGCTAAAATAAATCAAACCCCAGAAAACCAAAAACAAATCCGAGAACTCGCGCTCTCCGCCGTAAAAAAAAGCATTCAGCTAGACGATCAAAACTGGGAATCTTGGAATTTATTAGGAATCATTTCCGCTTCCGATGATATAAAAAATTATCAACTAGGTCAACACGCATTTATTAAAGCCATTACTAATAATGACACAAGTGCTCAAGCTTGGACAAATTTAGGAACTTTATATCTATGTCTCGGGGATTTGCAATTAGCTAACCAGTCATTTGGAGAAGCGCAGAGATGCGATCATGATTACGTGGAATGTTGGGTTGGCCAAGCGTTAATCGCTGAGAAATTAGCGCACCACGACGCTATGGATTTGTTCAGGCATTCGACCCAACTCGGTTTCCACGAAGAGGGAAGTTTAGGCTACTCAAATTCAGTTTGCAAAACTCTGCTAGAAACCAAAAACAAAACGGATAGGAATTATATTTATAGCATTAAAAATATGAATGCGATTTCAGTAGCTTGCGACGCTATGACGTGGTATACTGATCGAAAAATCGACAATCCATGCGCTTGGAATATGTTAGGATTGTTACAAGAACGGGAAATGTTGTACAGTTTATCTTCTGATTCGTTTTCTAAAGCTTTGCATTTATTAGAATCTAAAAAAGAAGAAAATATTAAAGACTTGATTGATATGGTGCTTTTAAACAAAGGGAGAATGATGGTGAATTTGAAAAAATACGAAGAAGCTTTGAATTATTTGAAACGAATTAAAAAAGCAACGTTTGTTAATCAATGCGGTTTAGCTGCTGCTTATTTCAAAGCTGGATTATATGAAGAAGCGTATGCGTCGTATGAAACGACGTTAGAGTGGCTGGCGCCTGATTGCGGTTTTAAGTCTCATATTTTAGTGGCTATGGCTACTGTTGTTTATATGCATCAAGGTCAGGAGGATGCTAAGATACTTTTAATGCAAGCGTGAGTATTATTTTTTATAAATGATTTTAAAATTTTTTGGGATTTATGATTAATGATATTTTTTTTTTTAAATTTTTAGGGCTCAGTTAAAGCCACCGTCAGTTGAAGGATTGTTTGCTTTGTGCGCTTTAGGAATGCTTCATTCGAATTTGTCATTGTCGGAATTGTCGTTAAAGGAACTTTCGCAGCATGAAGATGATCCTCGATATCTTGCTCATATTGCTGTGTTCAGAGCTTATATTTTTTTATTTAAGGTGAGTTTTTTTAAAATTGGGGAGTAATGGTATTGTAGTTTCGGGGAAATTAATTTTTTCTTGTCGGGCAAAATTTGCCTGGAAATCAAAATCATTTGTAGAAAAAATTTTGCAAGATCTGAATTCAACATTTCTTTTTGCATTTACAGGGTAAAAAAGAAGACGCTATTAGAACTTTCTGCAAAGCCATTCACAGACATCCAAACCAACCATCTCTCTGGCTTAGTTTATGCTTACTCCTCCTTCACCTCTACCCTAATTCCGACAGTAGAGTTGCTGCTCGATGCGCTGAAGTCACAATGCGAACAGGCCGTTCAGCCATTGACGTTTCCAAGGTAAAGAAAACTTCTTTTTTCCCTTCAACTTCACAACACACTCTTAATTTTCTTTTTTCCAACTTTCAGGTTATGTCATTAGTAAGTTTAAGCAACTTGCTCTCCGGCGAAGGTTTAATGAGCTTACGTTCAGCTCAAAAAGCAGTTCACATGTTCCCATACGTCACTGAAAACTGGATAGTTTTAATAGCATCCGTATTATCAAAATGCCTTGCCCAAGAAAACATAACCGAAGTTTTATGGCTGAAGAAAATAATAACATACGTTAGGAGGAAATTGGAAGCTTCGAAAGCGATGACCCAATGGTTGAGTAATAACGACAGAAAAGTTTGCTTGATGGCGGATAAACTGGTAAGTTAATTTAATTTTTTTTTTCAACTATTTAAAAAATATTTAATCCACAAAATTCTTAGGGTTACGGTTGCCCTGTTATTGAAGTCGAGCCCAGTTATTTTAATATAGAGCATGAAAATATTTAAAGAAAGGAAAACAATTTTATAATAATTTAATTAATATTTAATTAATTTAATCATTGGTAATCTTTTTTCTTTTTATAATAACGTTTAATTTTTTTGAATTGAACTGAAATCATCGATTCCCGTTTTTTTCTGTTTCTAAAAAATAATTTATATCTCTATTTATTTATTTCCAACTATGTTAATGTTAATATTTAAACATAAAAAGGAAAAAAAAATTATAATTTGAGAATAATATAAGAAAAAAAAATTTACTAACTCCATTTTTGTATTTTGAATTAAAAAATTTTATTTAAATAAAAAAAGGAGAAAAAAATTTATTCATTTATAATTTTTCTACAAGAAAACTAATCAAATTTTCGACTACATGATTTTAAATTTTTAATAGTAATCGGCCCCTCTCAACTATCCATTAATTAAGTAACTGCGCTGTATTAAAAAAAATATAAAGAAAAAATTAACTGCAAAACGGACGAAAAATAAATTCGGTAACTTGATAACATAAAATTGAAGTTTTATGGAAGCATATCGATATCTAAACACTGATTAGCGTGTCGTTCGCAGTCTCCTAAATCGGCGAAGCGGAAATAACATTTTGGGCACGCATATGGACGTGTGACATCAATGCTTGTCTAAAACAAAATATTTAAAAAAATTTAGTATTAAAGCCCAATCGCAAAATCGAAAACAAAAGACATGCGTTTTAGTATTTCAAGTTTTGCTTCGAAATCAAATATTAAAAATCAAAACATTTACTTGGCAAAATCAAAAATAAAAGTAGGAAATGGCGTTAGTTATGATTCAATTATTGATCGCCAGTGTGAAATCAACATGGAGAAATTGGGGTTGCTACATGAACTGTATTGCCTTCTAGTAATCATTTCTTCAACAAATAGCGCCATTATACTATCTTATTAAAAAAAAAATGTTTTTCGGTTTGGGTCATTTTCTGATTTTTTACAATTGTTAAAAAATAAAAATCCAAACCACACGGTTAAGAAAACCCAGACAAAATCTTAATTACAATTTACCGCCGAGACTAAAAACGTCAGTTAGTCAATTCAAGACATTCTTCAACGTGTTCTTGAAGCTGACGAAGTTCTCGGAAGCTTTTTTCGCATTTGAAGCAAGAAAACGGCTTCAGAGGAGTATCCTCATCTTCATTAGCCTTTATTCGTAAAAAAAAAATATTTTTAGCCAAAAAAAAAGTGGAAACGAAGAAACTTTGTTAGTTAGGTTTAATTTCCCACACGTTTAGCACTCTAAAGACTTACAGGAAGCGTAGAAGCGTCAGGTGCTGACGCTGTTTGTTCTTCGGGAGGATTTTTAACTTCTTCTTTTTGATTTTCTTTATTCGGTTCAGAAGCAACACTTGGCTTTACTTCTTCTTTTTGCTGAGTCGGCTTAGTAGCCTTTAAATGAAGAACAAAGATTTTAACCTCACGGGACAATCACAGGGACGAAACAAGCTTTTAGCAACGTTCAAAAAAAAAGCGGAAGCTGACAAATTTTAAAATATTAAAAAAAAATTAACCTTTTGTTTAGAATTAGGAGGTGGTTTTATGTCCTTTGTCAATCTGTTTTTAATCATAAGATTGGCCAAACCTGCGGCAATTTCCTGTGGGAAAATAATTTGAGCAATTCTAAGAATACTTAGCACGTTGCTGACTGAGGGGTATATTAAATTGGAATGTGAGAATGACGATGTTTTAAATTCAATATTTTACCTTAGGCGCAGCATTTTGAGTACTTTGCTCCACATTTAAACTTGACCCCCTTGCCCCTCCACTTTCCAATTCTTGAACCCTTCTCTGTAAAAGTCTTAATCGTTCTGCTATTTCTTCTTTCTCTCCTACTAATTTTTCTCTAGCCTCACGCTCTGCATTAAAATCAGTCTGATAGAGCTCGACCTAAAAAAAAAAAAAAAAAAATACAAATTAACAAATCCACCAACTCAACTTCAAAATCACTCTTTACAAACCTGAGCTCTTAAAATGCCAACTTCCTCGCACTCCAACTCCAACTTTTTCTGATAATCCTTCATCTTTTCCAACTCCTTTTCCTTTTTATTCATCACTTCATCTTTTTCCTTCACTTCCACTTTCAATTTCTCTAATTCCTCTTCGTATTTCCTCAACTTGGGTTCTTCCTTCTCGAATTTTTTCCATTGCTCCTGCAATTCTTCATAATCCCTCAGCAACTTCTCAAACTGAACCTGCATTTTCTGCAAACTTTCCTTCTTCTCCATAGAACTTGCTTGTTCTTGAATTAAATGTTTTTTCAAAAACGAAATCTCAGATTTCAAACGATTTTCAGTTTCCTCAGGACGATTTAAATGACTCTGAATCATTGATTCTTCTGCAAGGCATAACCAACTACTCATACTACTAAATCTTTCATTCTGCTTATTATAAGAAAGGCTCATGTCGTCCAGTCTGCTAATACAATCATTTAACTGACTCGAAGCAGTCTCTTTAGTATTTATGGCCGCATTAGAATTTGCTGCATTTAATTCTTCCTTCAACATTGAAACTTTCATCCGTTCTTCTTCTAACTGTTTAAATAAATTACTAATCTGTGCACGAGCCTCACTATTTGGTAATAAACTCGGAAGTGAATCAGTCCTTCCTTTTTGGCACTCTTTTAATTTCAGTTCTAACTCCTCGTTCTCCTTCTTTAAATTTTCATTTAACTTCATAAACGTATCTAAATCCTTCTTAACTCTCAATAATTCCTCTTCTGAATTTTCCTTCTGCTTCAAAATCTGTTCGACAGTCTGTAATTTAACCCTTAAAGTCTCGACTAATGAATTTAATTCCTCTTCACGCTTTGTAGGAGCACCATCATATTTCGACTGAAGTAATAATTTTTCTTGAAGTTCATCTACTTTTTGCCTTAGTAAAAAATTTGCTTGTTCCAAGTCTAAATTATCACTTTTAACACTATTTTGTGACTTCATCATACCTGATTCCAATTGCTTTTTCAAACTTGAATTTTCAGCTCTCAATTTCAAAACCAAATCACGAGTTTCTGAAAATTTTTGTTTATGGCTTTGATGTGTTTTAAAAACTTCCTGCTGCCACATAACCAAAGTTTCAAACTGAGTTTTCATTGCTAAATTATTCTGGTTTAACGTTTCCTTAAGTTGATAATTTTCCTTCAGCAACTGATCTAATTTAACTTGAATATCCTGCGAACCAGATTCGCATCCCCAGGAAACGTTTGAATTTTTATTCATGTCACTTGTTGATGGTTCATTTCCATTAACACTTGCATTATTTTTAGCTGTGTTTATCGAATCAATTTTCGACATGTATCCATTTTGTGTGATGTTTAATTCTGATGGTAGTGAACCTTGACCGAGGATAACAAATGAACTATCACTCAGGAAAGAATTTAATTGCTCCTCTGTATTCTCGTTCATTTTGATTATCTACAATGAAACAAAAACAAATATTTTGAGGAAGTCCTTGGCAGATTTACGAATTCAGAATGGTGTCAAATATTTCAAAAATGATCTCATGCTCCTGTGACATTTATAATGCATGTCACATGTTAAAAATGCATTTCCCTAAACTAGGTCCTTCAAAAAAACTCGTTTAAAATCCACGTGATTCAGAACAAGTTTTTAATTATTATTCAATCCGGATATTTCTTCGAAAGCATATCAAGAAAATCTAATCTATGGAAAAAATGTTTATCAATTCAGCAACAAAGCCAAAAGGCTTAATTCTTAGAAATCCGACAGCTAAAGTTCCAACATTACGCAATTGACGAAATTACGGGAAAAACGAAATGGCATACTTACCGGCGTTGAAATAATAACTGAGCTAATACGAAATAATGTTATTCATAACCAGGTACAGTATAATTCACATCAAAATGTGTAATAATTAAAATCATATGATCCTATTTTTAGATATCAACACAAAAACATAAAAAATCTGTAGTTTTATTATTACAGTGTTGCCAACGTTCAGTTAGAAAACGTGGCAGAAGAACGGGGGAAAGTGTCGACGTTTGGTAAAGAAAATGGCGGGAGTCACATATTTTCTCCGTGAAAATGCTGTGGTTCTGTGGGGTTTGTTGGGTGATGTTTCGTAATGAAAATTTAAGTTTCGGGGGGCTATTACAAAATCCACTGGGCTTAGTGCGATGTAGTGCTTACGTGCTTGTGTCAGTGAAGTTAGGGTTGTGATATTTTCTGGTGGGATTGCGGGGAAAAAATGGGTTTTCGGTAAGTGCTAATAATACCTCATGATTTTCGATTTTTTATGCTATATGGCTTTGTGTGATATGCTCAATACTCCGGGATTGATATTTGCGTTATTTTTCCTTGTTTTCGTCATCGTGCTCCGTTATTACATAAATACAAATGAGACAATGAAATGTAAACAGGTTATAAAAATGCCTCAACCAGATGCTGTAGTAGATCCATTGAAATCAATTGTTTGCTTTGATTGTCCGTTTGAAATTGCTCAGTTTGTAACATAACAAAGCAAGCATTAGGTAAAAAATTCAGATTGAATTTAAGAAATTGTTCTTGGTAATCTGGAGAGCCTTTTTTTTTTTTTGGATGTTTTCATTTACTTGTGATTTGAAGAACATGTTAAGTGCCATTCGATTTGCAGTTGATTTTTATTTTGAGTTAATTGATCTGTCGTGTCACCATTAAGTCAGATGGTCTAATTGCATTGTACATGATTAGTTTTGTGAATGAATTCGTAGGATTTCAAAATATTTTTGACTTGTCGCAGTGGTTTTTGATTAGAACTCATAGCATTTATTTTAGCATCAAAAAAATCATTTATGAGAGGCTGCCCTTAATAATTTGTTAGTATCGATTATTTTTATACAGTGAGGTTGATCGTTTGTTTGAGCAAGATAAAAAATTATTAGATGCTCGGTTTGAACGTTGGTAACAAATGGTCATGAATTTTTTTCAGTTGATTCAGAAAATTTTTTCAACCATCTTGTTGTGCATTTTGTCTTCCAGCTAATTTTTTTTTTTGCTAACATCAGCATTTGATTTTCCTTTTTTTTTCTGAAAAAATTGTTTTGGCTGCTTGATTGTGCAGAATCGAATGATTCTCATGAAGCACTTAATTTTTGTTTTTGAAGCATTTAGGTTGCTCCTATTTTTTGAAGACTCGGTGAAGACCAAAGTAACTGGTTGGTAAATTATTTAAGTAAAAATTTAGCAGTTTCAGATTTTGTATGTAGTTGAAACTTGTTAGAACTTGTTCAAACCCAATTTCCTTTTAACTTTTTTTCAGAGAGGTTGAAGTATTAAAAAAAACAAATATAACAAAAATCACATTTTTATTGAAAAATTTTTCAATTTGGCGAAAGACCGAAATGCTTTAAGAAAAAAAAAAAATTTTATAACACTCAGAGATCACAATTTAAAAAAAAACTGTTTATGTACAATCTACGTATCAGTCAATGTACAATGGTCGTTTTTTTCTCCATCAATTACCTCAGCGGCATTCGACGGATATCGTCCTGGGGTCGGATGAGAAGAACTTTTAAAGCTGAATTTTTTTTGAAAAGACTAGTTGAAGAGTTTAGATGTAGCCGAATGGGATGGCGCCAATTCCAATGAGATCTCTCCTTGGAGCGTCAACTCGGGCTTGAGAACTGATAGCGAAAGGATTGTGTGCTCCATAAGCTCCAGCGGCAGCGTAAGCTGGTCCGTAGGTAAGGATTTGGGCTGAAGCGACAGCGACGACCACGAGGAAAACGAAAACGACCTAAATAAAAAATTCACTGATTAGCCCAACGAAAATTAAGGCGGTCGAAAATTATTTTAACAAAATCACCGAAAAACACTTTACTTGAAACACAAAAATATTTTTGAAACTTACCAATTTCATCATTTTGAATGATTTTTTTTTAATAACTGCTACTCTGTATCGACAGCTAGCAACTGATGACAATACCGCTACGTAACCCTTTTAAATACTTATGAAATAGGCCACGGGTACGTGTTTACAGGGACTCGAGGAAGTGTGAGTCCGAAAAGAACGATACTGCAATCTATCACGGCTATACCTCCTTGATATCAATGACTTTTCCTAATTTGGCCACACCCTCACTCCTCTTAAACTTCTTCCTATTCCACCTCGTGCGTTGTACTCAAAAAAGTCTGGAGGTTATTCGCTTCATTCATGAGATGCGTATCTTTTCACGAAATTTCGTCTCTTCTGGTTTTTAGGCTCGTTCCATTTTCTTGGCCACAATCAAACTGAATAAATTTATCGTTTGTTTTTTTTATTTATTTATAGGCTTTTGGCGTGGGTGCAATAATTTAGCATATAAGGCTGATTTTTTATTGTTGTTGAGTTGTTTTTATGATTATGGGGAAATCTTGCAAAAATTTGAACTGGGCCAAATAATAATAAAATTTTTTTGTTTTGTGGTTTCTCACTTTTCAGGAAAATAAATCGCGCCTAAAATGTTAATCACCGTTTAAGGCTCTTCCAGATTATCAAGAGATAAATTTTAATCCATTTTTCTCGAATTAATAGCTTCAAGCTATGAATTGAATATCAGGTTCGATGTCGGTTTAACAAGGACAAGGTCGTCCAGCTTTTGGTTTTTTTTTTTTACTTCTCTGTAACGTATCTTTTATTTGTATGAGAGAAGTCGGGAAAAAGGGTCGCTCATGACGTGGTTTGTTTAATTTTCACGTTTTCGCAAAAAAAAGTTTTTGTCAGATTTATATAAACTGGGAAATGAGTAGATTTTTTTGCATGGTATTGACGATTATATTGTAGGGGAAAAAATTGCTTTGTTTGAGGTTATTGCCGTTTTTAATTAGCATTTAACTTTCTTTGTGTTTTTTTGTTTGGCCTTAAGAAATAATTTCTTTTTGTTTTAAAAGGAGACAATGAAAATTTAAAGTTTAAGCTTTAAGTGTTTAGTCTTGGCTACGTTAAGGTTTGATGAGATTTTTTTGTCGGGCTTAGGACTATAGTTGACCTAATGACATTTCCGCTCTGAAAAAACAATCGTTTTTAAAAAAAAAATTATTTCCTGCTATCCGAAAAAATTTGAACCTAACCTAACTTTTTTCAAATTTGGTCTTAAAGGTATTTTGTGAAATACAATTTTTTCCCCTATGGGTTTGACTTTCCAATCCCAGAAAAAATTACTCTGCTCCATTTGTGGCTCTGTCTTAATAGGCTTATGAAAGCTAGGATTTCACAGCTCGAGCAAAAATAAGCTTAGCAAGATTTTGCAGGATTATTATTAAATTTTCTCTGAGCTCGGAAAAAGCATCTACAGGATTCAGCCCTGACGGATTATTGTTCAAACTGCTTTTATAGGCCATAACTAGATGTTTCTTCTTTTTTCAGAAAAAGTCTTTCGGTTTTTTGTCGCAAAAATGTTTTGAAAAATTTTTTTCTTAAATTTTATTTTTATGACCAGAAATTATTTCCGGAATTCTACTTTTTTCTTAGGAATTTTCGATAAATTTTCCTTGCTCAAGATTTTTTGAAATTTTTTTCCCGGGTTGAAAACAAAAAAAAACTTTTAGTTGCTAAAAATTGGGGAAAGTTGAGTGGTCGAGATTTTTCTCGAAAACGGCTTTGACGATTTTTCTTTTTTTTTCTGTGAAGATGCCTGACCCTGTTAACTTTTCCCTTTGGCATTTTTTTGTGAAAAATCTCCCTCCCCGGAAAATCTGGAAAAAACTGAAAATTATCATAACGGACAACATCGACATGGGGCTCGACTATGACCAAAAATTGGTCGAGGATTTCAAATTTCCGGTTCATTTTGTGATTTTAAGGCCACCTTGCTGAGTTCACGGCTTTGGCAGGGGCCAAAAAAGGTTGAATAGTGATTTTTTAAAGATTTTCTCGAAAACGGCTTTAACGATTTTTCTTATTTCTTGTGGACAGATTCCTGAACCTATTAGGAACAACTTTTCCCTGTGTCAAAATTCGCCCTCCCCGAAAAATCCGGAAAACCGAAAATTTGGTAGTTTTACGAACAGCGCTGATATTGAACTCGATTTCGACTAATTAATAGTCGGGGATATAAAATTTTCGATCCATTTCCCCCCCCCCCCCCCCCCTGTAATGGAAATCGTACTTACGCAAATAATCCGAAGATAAATCAAACATTAATCAAACATAAACATAACCTCATCTTGATTCAAGATAAATAAACATCGCCATTTTTATCAAGAATTCGAACTCGCTGCCAACCTAAGAAATCTCAAGAACGCTAAAACCACGAAAGAGCAAAGTAGCAACGGAACATCTGAAGATCAAACAAAAGAAGAGCTAAAGATAAACGCCATGAACAAATGAAGAACAATGAAGATAAATGAATAACAATGGAGACATGCGCAGTCCGCAAATGAAGATCAAAGCTCAGGTATAAATTAAGAAGCACAGAAGCGAAGATATCTCATTCTAGTAACCGCGGTCAACGAAGAAGAACCAAATAAGTGATAAAGAGAAATAAAAGCCTAATGCTCAAACAACATCATACAATATCATACGAACAAGTTATAATAGTGAATATTGAGAATCAATTAAATAAAAAGAATAGTTAAAACGTTATAAAAGCCGTCTCGTTACATATTTTGGCGTCCCGAACAAAAGGACTTTTAGCGCGCCATATTTTTGCGCTCTGAACAAACGGATATTTCTTCGCGAAGCGAATTTTGGATTAAAATTTTGGATTTGGATTTTTGGAAGTGAATTTTGATTTTATCTTACTTATTTTTAATACGAATTTTGGATTTTGGATTTGATACGAATTTAATACGGATTTAATACGCTTTTACGAATTTAAATATGGATGCTGAACCTAGTGAGTTAACGAAAAAGAATACTAAAGCAACAAAAGGAAAAAAAGGAAGACCACCGAAGAAGAAAGCTGATGATTATGATGATATTGAGGAAATGGAATTACAAAAAGATGATGGAGGTGCAGGTGATGGTCGAGATGATATGGAGGAGAACCTGGAAGTAGAAACGGTAACCCTAGATGATAATGCTGAAGATTTTGAAAGGAATGAACCTACAACTAGCATGACTGAGGCGTTTACGGAAGAACAACGCCGGGATTTAACTGAAATATTGGAAGGAGATAATCTGAACATCATCGAGGAAGTGGAACCAGAGAAAATAATCAACGAAGAATTGCCAGCAGGTAAGCTGGATACGTTTAATTTAGATGTAGTTCAGCAACTCATGAACAACATGAAAATGGGTTTTGAATCATTAACAAAGAAAATAGACAGTAACAATGTGATGCTAAGACAAGGACAGGAGAACCTCGATGCATTAACAAGAAAAATGGACGATAGTAATATGGCACTTAAAAACGATATTATGATGCTTAAAAGTGATAATATGATGTTAAATCAAGAAATAAGAGTAGGAATAAATCAAATCGATGAAAAACTAACAAAGGTTGATGAT
This sequence comes from Liposcelis brunnea, assembly GCA_023512825.1. NCBI lineage: Eukaryota > Metazoa > Arthropoda > Insecta > Psocodea > Liposcelididae > Liposcelis > Liposcelis brunnea. Next base: position 5,749,634 of record CM042071.1, read on the forward strand.
AAACTGACAAAAGAAATAAATGGATTGAAAAGGAACCTTATTGAAGTTAGGGGAGAATTAAAAATGGACATATTAAAGCTAGAGAATAATATTAAAGAAACCAAAAACGAATTTAGAACTGAAATTAATGCTGTTGAAAAGAAAATGGGAGAAGAAATTAAGGGACTCCAAACAGATATTTATGAGGAGCTAAGGATAGCACGCGACAACATGAGAAAAGAATTCGAAAAGGATGTAAAAGAGAAACTAGTAGACACGGTAGTAGAATTAAAGGAAGCAGTCTCTGAAGAAATTGGTGATATTAAGGCAAACCAAATCATATTAAAAGATGAAATTAATTGGATGAGAGACCAAACTCAAAAGCAAACGTCCAATTTGGAACAACAACTAGGTCAAGAAAGAGAAGAAAGAGAGTTTATTGGAAAAAAGATTGAAGATATGCAACAAATATTAGTCAGCAGACAAACGATCACACCGACGCCGATACACCCAGTCACAAGCGGTGCAGTCCTTATGCCATCGGCAGGAATGATGAGCGGAAATCTTGAACGCTTACATTTCTATGGTTATGAGAAAAATCCTATGCAATCCCTAGCTGATATTGAAAAAGTGGTAGAAGGATGGAATGAGAATGATAAACTAAAATTCGTTGAATCCATTATGAGAGGACATGCAAGTCAGTGGTTCAGAGTAGAATGTGCTGAAGTAAAAACATGGCAAGAATTCCATCATAAATTTAAAGATACATTCTGGAACTATTATGTACAGAGCAGTATTAGAAATAGGATAGAGAAAGGAAAATTCAACCCTGATTGGGAAAAAACCTCAGCAGTGTCGTACGCCTACGACATATTAGCAAAATCGAGATATTTGGAACCACCAATAGAGGAAAGAGAACTCGTTTTGAAAATATCGAGGCACTATGATCACAAGATTGTTGACGCCGTGTTAACACAAAACATAGAGACTACAGTCGGCCTAGTCAAGCTCTTACAAAAAATTGAAGCAAGCAATGAATGGCTTAAGCCCAAAGAAGCGAGAACATACGAAAGAAACTCCCGAGAGAGATACAATAATGCAGATCCAAAGAGCAAGGAAGAAAATGAAACGAAGGGAACACGAGAAAACCCAAATCGTAACAGATACCGGACCAGTAGAGATGATCACCAAGAAAATAAAAGAAGAAAATATGACTACGAGGATAAAGATGATTGGAAGAACAGGAAGAAAACTAATATTAACGCCATAGCAACACTGTCAGATTTATTTGATGAAGAAAAGGATAAAGAAAATGGTACATAACAATAAGATTTACATGAAGATGACTAATAAGCTGATGACTTAAGCAATGAAAAGGATAACGATTGGAAAAAACTGTAACTGAACAAACAAAAAACGAAAAAATCAAATTAATGAGCAAGCGGACCGAACAACGAACTCAAGTAGAGGCAATCACTCAGAATAGTGGCGGACGAAAAAAAAAAAAATGGCAATACAACGAATTAAGGAGAACCACATACATCAAGTAAAAAAAAAAAAAAAAAAAAAAAAAATGGAAGAATCTTAAAGTAAAGGAACATGGAGAAAAGATGAATTCAACTGAACGCAGATTACCGAAGCCGAGGAACCGAAAGTACGGGTTGAAGAATGAAAATATCAATTATAATAGAAAATTTTAAATTTTATTTGACATACGACCCAGCAATGAAGACTGAGGCAACGTATGAACAAACCCCTTCCGCAGCCGTTGATAACCCACAACTAGGGCAACGGTGAGCTATTTAAAAAAAAATAAAAGAAGAAGAAAGAAAATACTATAACTGTTGTTAACCCATGGATGGTCCAACAGTGAGAATTTGAAAAATAATATTATAATAATACGAAACTTGAATTGATATCTACTTTGGAAAATCAAGGAAACCGACTCTGAAGCCGAAGATGATTTGTCAGTAATTGAAATAGTCCGACCGAAATGTTCTGAAGTTAAGAAACTACCTACAACAAACCGGCAAACGACCACAAGACAAGAAATTTCAACTATAATAAACGAAAAAATATAATAAATTAAGGAAGATTTAGTCACATACGACGAAACGATGAAAAAAATAAAATAAGAAAAAAAAAAGAAAAATACTGAAACTGTTGTTAACCCATGGTCGGTCCAACAGTGAAAATTTAATTTAAAAAAGAAGATATAATAATAATGAAAAATTTTCGAAATTTCTTCGAAAACTATTCCGAAAATTTTTTCTTTTCGCCGGGATAGTGGTCCACTGTGAAACACTGCAAGAAGAAAGGGAACCTAATTAATTTTTCGCCGGGATAATGTAATGGAAATCGTACTTACGCAAATAATCCGAAGATAAATCAAACATTAATCAAACATAAACATAACCTCATCTTGATTCAAGATAAATAAACATCGCCATTTTTATCAAGAATTCGAACTCGCTGCCAACCTAAGAAATCTCAAGAACGCTAAAACCACGAAAGAGCAAAGTAGCAACGGAACATCTGAAGATCAAACAAAAGAAGAGCTAAAGATAAACGCCATGAACAAATGAAGAACAATGAAGATAAATGAATAACAATGGAGACATGCGCAGTCCGCAAATGAAGATCAAAGCTCAGGTATAAATTAAGAAGCACAGAAGCGAAGATATCTCATTCTAGTAACCGCGGTCAACGAAGAAGAACCAAATAAGTGATAAAGAGAAATAAAAGCCTAATGCTCAAACAACATCATACAATATCATACGAACAAGTTATAATAGTGAATATTGAGAATCAATTAAATAAAAAGAATAGTTAAAACGTTATAAAAGCCGTCTCGTTACACCCCCCCCCCCCCAATTTTGTTTGCAATGATGCCCCAGCTAATACCCCGACAGAGCGAGAAAGTGAATGGTCCTTTCGGGACTTCAATTCCCCTAGTTCTTTACTGTCAAGATCAACAGCCCCATCACTAACCTCCAACCCCATTCCCGCACACCTAACACGATCTATAAAAAATCCCAAAAATAAATTTCCCAATCGAGAAGTTATTTCCCAACGGGACCATACGTTAAAGACTAAAATTTCCCACGCAGTTTCTTGAAATCAAACCGATCAAAAAAACAAACAAATTCTTCTTTTCATTCATCATCATCCTTCCACCATTCTCGAAATCTTACTTCGTCCGAAATCCCATCATTTCCCGCTTGATTAACCCCCCAAAAAAAAAATTTTACACCGTCCAATACATATCCGGAAATCAATATGGGGAAGGCGCGAAAGGTTACCGTTGTTAACTCTGTCATCTGGTGTTAATTTAAAGAAACATTGAGATCCGTCACCATGGCTACGACATGGCCTGGGTAAATTTCCCACCCCTTCCTTATTCCCTACCGTTAGTTTCGTATACCATATAACCTTTACGTACTTGAAAAGTTTAAAACCAGTCTAACTGTACTACTCAATTTAACAATCCTCCCCGATTTTTAGTGAACATTTTTTTTTTTTTTTTTAAATTTGGATTCGTGAAGATTTTTATACGGGTTATTTTAAAAAATCGGGAGTGATTATGAAGAGAACATTTAAAATCATTCTGCGACGTGATTTTTTTTCGGATTTCCCACTCTCGTTGGATCCGCGTTTGTAGTTACCGTTATAAAAATTTTTCCTTTTTTTTTTCTTTTTTTTTAAATTCCCGAAGATTTTCCCTCCCGGTAATAAAATGTGTTGAGTGCGTGACATACGAACTACGGCAAAATCTCGTCCATTCGGGATTATTTAAATTAAAGTGAGTAAAAAAATCCTTGTTTTATTTTTTTTGTGTGTGATAAGGTTACGCCTACGCCGTTTATTTTGTAAATATGTTTTTTGATAAATTAATGAGGTGACACATGGAAATCAATTACCCTGTTGAATGATCATTTTCCTCTCTTTTGTTTTTTTCCCCGTTTTGTTGTTTTCCATACGTCATTTTTATTTTTTTTTTTAGAAAAATATATATAAAGAGGCGGTAACGATGGGAAAGGTTATGAATTCCCCCGTGGGGGGATGAAGGAGGGGGGGTGTAAATAAAAATGGGGGGGTATTATACGGTTTTCTTGCTAGATAAAGTGTCAGTCAAATCCCCGTCAACACATTGTCTTGAAAGTGGGAAATGTGGGTTAATTTGTTGACGCCTTAAATGAAAAGCTGCCTCAGTTTTAGTTGATGAAATGGTATTTATGGAATTTATCGTCTTGTTTATTGGGGAATAAAATTGTTGGGATGCGTGTTGTTTGAGCATACGGAGGAAAAATTTATCGTAACGCAATGCTGTTAAAGTGACGGCCGAACACCATAGGAAAAAAGAATAATAGTTTGTTATAGTCGTTAGTTAATATTTCATTTTTTTATCATAAGCATCGAAAGCTTTAATTTGCTTAATGTAATTGTTCGGTTGTCGTGCTTTAGTGACACTAAAGGGTGACCGGTGAGGCATGTTGTGTCTTGCTCAAGGAATGGCGTCCTTGCCCTGTGGTGAGCTCCCTTCTCAGGGTTATGAGTTAGTGGAGGGCAGCAGCTTCGCTAATACTGACCTAGGGCTGAAGATGGTAGTAATCGGCAAGGCCTAGGGTCAGATACCGGGAGACAGAGTTGGATCAATGGTATGACTCCTGAAGATTATGGAAAGTCACCACATTATTTGATATTCCTAGTAAAATCATCAATGGTTGGCCATGATGATCGCCAATCTCCGACGAGGAGCGGGCATTTAAAGAAGAAGAAGAATGTAATTGTTCTTTTGTCATGCTTTAGTGACACTAAAGGGTGCCAGAAAAAAAGGTGGACTAAGGAAAAAGGTCAATTTTTTTCGTGAAACCTGAGTTTGTAATCACCTCTACCTGTTTAAAGTGACGGACCAGTCTTACTTACTTATCCGGCGTTGCAAGGCTTGAAGTGTTATTCCCGCATCACAGAGTTCTCCGCCATGCAGACCTATCCTGGGCTGCCGCTCCTACACTACCTGCATCCCGTGCGACTGTATCCTCCCACCTCAGCCGCGGCCTTCCCAATGGCCTAGGGCTCGTTGGACGACCATTCAGCACCTTCCTGATAGTCCTCGTTGGCGGCGCGCGTTCTACATGTCCCACCCACCGTAGCCTTCGTGATTTTATCACGCTTGTAATAAAAGACTGGTCGATAAGCCTCCGGATAAGTCTTAACACTCACGCGTCCGGTAGTAGGACCTACATTGGGTCCAAGAATCCTCCTCAGCATCTTATTCTCGAAGGACCGCAGCCGCTCCTGGGCTCGGACCGTTAAAGTTCAGGTCTCGCAACTGGGACGCAGGACAGAGTTTTAAATAATTAATAGACGGACCTAACTAATTTGACCAAAAATAAATGCAACGAAGATTTTCGCCAGAATTCGTCAGCAGAATAAAATATGTTTGTTGTTTGTGAGTGTATTTTTTGATGTATTATGTCGATGTAAATGAAATAATTGATTTACTCGAAGGAAAATCATCTTTCTTTAAATCAAAATAAATCAAGACACAACAGGTGATTCGTGTGTCCTGCCAGTTCTAACCACAGGCAGATGCCCGCTCTGCAGGTAAGGCGTGCTGCAGAGGGTCAGGCAGGACCAGGCATTACCCAGTGGAGGCCGCGTTTAACATCGAGAACTAGGGGAAGACCTCAAAAACAGTGGCTCGACGATCTCATTCAGACTGCAAAAAGGGGTTGATTCCGAAGAGCGAAGAATTCTACGACATTGAGAAATTTGAGAGGAACCGATATCAGGAGCGGACTGGGAAAATTTCTTGGCCCGGACAAGACTAAAGAAACCGGCCCACTGAAGGATGCAACTTTTATCATTTTTCTGTTCCAATCTTAGCAGCTCCTGCAAGAGGCTGCTAAATTTAAACCTTGGTATCATAAACTAATCTGTACAGCGATTCTGTTTAACTTTGTTCAGATCTACTTGAAACATTTATGGGAAGATGGTTTCGATCCGAATTAGTACCGAAGCCTGATATCGTAACACTTTATCACGATTACTTTACCACGCGACATAATATCACGTAGTCACATTAACACATGATTACTTAAACGCGCGTGCAATTATCACGCATCGCGATGAATATTGAATAAAAATCGCAATCTGTAAAAAATTCAACTTTACTGTTAGCCCCGTAGACCACACTTTGTCTCAGAGACGTTTCAGGAACTTATAAATTTTGGGAGGTCTCAAAAACATTTTAAGACGTTCTGTGCTAAGTGTCATTTTGCTTGAGAGAAGCTCTTCAAGCATTCATTTTTTTCATTTTACGAATTTACTTTTCCTGGAAACTGTCACAAAAACCTTTGTGGGCGTAGTGCTCCTCTATAAAAATACCTGATGTTACTAAACTAAGGTCACCCAACTCATATTTCCCTCATCCCACCTTGGGGAGAAAAAGAATAATAGCCAAAGGGAATTTCGGAAACGGATAAAATTTCTCATGTGAATTCGCACGAGAGGACTTGCTTATTTTGGCGTTGGCATGTTGTCAGCATACACGCTTGAAAATCATAAAGCGACCACTATAAAATAGAGAAACGTCCAAATTCACGAAAAAAAAAAAAAAACGTCTGCCTGCGACGTTATTAAATGATTCCGGCTAATTTCAAAACTTGTCATCAAAATTAAAAACGATAAAACGTGAGAAAAAGGATCGTGTTTTAGAAAAGCCAAAGGAAAAAGATTAATAGCGACTAATAAAATTATCGATGACATTGAACTGGCCGAGAACGAGTAGCAAGTGGAACTGACATAAAAAAATATTAAAAGGAAAAGTTTTAGTCCTGCGCAAAAAAATGATGTAAGAAAGTAAAAAGCTTTTTAATCACGTCAATTATCCGATATCGAGAAACTCTTTTTTTTTTTTTTAACAAGAAAATACTGGTTTCGCTAACGTCTAAATTCGAATCTCACGTCGAATTTATTCCTTAAATCCAAGACCTAACAGAAGTTGAGCGATAATTTATTCGAAGTCTTAAACCGCTGAAAGCTCAGATGCTGCTTCGAGATTACCAAAGCCTTCTGCTGTTTCTCGTGAATTATTTTTAAGACGGTGTTTACAGAAACCTGCCTCCCTAACATTTTCCAACCCTTCAAATCGTAATTCAACAACTGTTTTCACTTAAATCTAACAAACGGGGATAAAATGGCGGAAATGTTGGTTTTCAGCTGCTTGGGCATGTATTATATGCGCACATCGCATACCATGTGCTAATTGTTGTGGTGTGGTGATTAATGGCGGATTTAGGAATTTTTCCCATTATGAAAAGTGGAGTTTTTAATAGAAAAACTTTTGTCTCTTTTTCTTTGCGCTTCTGAAAAGCTGTATTTTAATAAAAGCTTGGTGGCTGGTGCTTGTATTCAACGTGAAAGTATGTTGCTGGTATAAAAATAATATTTCAGCTTTCTGATAGAGGCTTAGTAGCTAGGAGCATCAAAAATTGACTTTCATTTGGCTTTGTCGTAATTATTTAAGCTAGGGATGTTAACGCCTCAACATAATCGCCGATTGTCGATTAATCGATTAATCGCCTAAAAATTAATCGGTTTGCTGATTAATCGACAAAAAAACAATCGATTAATCGGCGTTCGATTAATCGGATGAATACTATAAATTTTCATATTTGTTTGACATAATTTATAAGTTTTTCATATTTTTCAAACTCCAACGCGGCCGAGGAGTTCTGATTTGTTTTTAGGTTCGTAAAATTTTAAAATTAGACAATTAAACTAGTTTTTTTCGCAAGTTTTGCCACTTTTTCTATCCATTTAAATAGCTAGATATAAGTAAGAAAAAAACAATCGATGCATCGATTAATCGGGAAAAAAATAATCGGGAAAATAATCGATTAATCGGCGCAAAAAACATCGATTAATCGACTTCCGATTAATCGGTTAACATCCCTAAATTTTAAGCCGGCTCCGGACTCTATAGAGAGTGGTCAACGCTTTTGCAGTTGACCAGTTTTCAGAGTTTTACCAAAAATATTGGACGCTGGTCAACTTTTTAATATACAATGATAGAGAGAAAAAATATGGAGATTAGTTGAAGCTCTAGCGCCAGAGGGAGGGAGCGGTCCTTGTGGATGGATTATCTAAAAATATTACTGGGACACTGTACGTTGAAAATAAGGTTTTTTTTTTGAAAGAAAAAGGCAATACCTCTTTATGAAAAAAAATGGGGGGCTTTGAAAAATTATTAACGGCTGTTTCTTTGTCGGTCCATACTCACAAAAACTTAAAAACCAAGTCCAATATTCTGAAATATCCGTATAAAATAGTATATAAATCCCTCAAAGTGATTTTTTTTTGCTGACAGAACTTTCGAACAGACTGAAAAAATTGAAAAGTTGACTAATTTCCACTATTGTCGAAATAATCGTCAAAAAAACGTTGATCAGTTTCCATGTCGACCACTTCCAAGATTCTTCTTCTTCCTCCACGCAAGTTTATGGACTGCTATGGTGTGTCGAACGACGAGGACACCCAACCATGAACCCATCGTTTCTGTGGTCTGCCCAGAGGACGTTTAGTTGTAGACTTTGCATTTCTAACGGCTTTTATGAGGCGCTGGTCGTCAGCTCTTTCTACATGTGAGTTCCAAACTTTCCTCCGCGCTTTTACCGATTCGCAGACTATTTGCTTTCCATATTTTCCGTAACCTTAGCCGTGTCCTGTTTCTGTGCCGGGTTGTCATCGGGTTAATCTGTCCATTTCCGAGGATTAGCGTGGTTCTTTGAGCGATTGAAACAAGTTTCTTTGAGGTATCTTGCTTGGCTGGCCTCTAGACGGTTGGTTATCTTTTAGTCTGGCTTCTTCCCTTTGACCTTGCTGGCATGGGTGGCATACCAGGAGCTTAAACTCCCGCCAGCATCGCTCTCCGGATCGTCAAAGCATGCAAGCCATTCCACCGCGAACCATCAGAAGGGGTTCAAGATTCTCCGCTGTATTTGAAGTACTGTAGTTTTAGGTTGCTGCCAAAATGTCGAAATTTCCTCAAATCTGGTTTTTACTGTTACACATACAACCTACTTGAAACGATGACCGAACACATTGCTAGATTCCTTCCTTTTCCTCCTAAAACAAAATCTTGCAAGTTTTAACAAGTCTCAACATGTTTAAAAGTACGTTTTTATTCCAATTTAAAAATTTATTCCTATTCCTCCGACAAACTTTGACAAGTTTCAACGTGTTCAAACATGCGTTTACAAAAAATCCTCTCAGGCGGTTTTACCAAAAGTACTCACTCAATTATCCTCACATCTTTCTCAACCCGCCAATGTTACTTACCCAAAAACTTATTCGGACTTTGAAAAAAAAAAAAAAAAGTAGCCCTACATCTAAAAATATCTTTTATTCAAAGAAAGTTTTTTCCCTTATCAGGGAAATTTTTTTTTTTTTTCGAAGAGCTCTTTTGAAAACCGGATATGATTGATTTTCTTCAGTATTACTCTTTAACATGCAAAATTGGGGGGAAAAATAAGGAAAAGAAATTCGACTTCCCCGCCCCATCCCATTAAACACATGATATGAACTTTCAAAAAAAAATTTTATACAAGTCGATAAGTTTTTCCGATTCCACTTCAAAGACAATTAACTTTTAAAGTTTGCTGTACCCGATCGAAGTTAATCCTAATCCATTTTTTTTTGCAGGAGGAAGTTCGGAGGTGTTCTGACGAATGCTCAAACGTAGACCTGGAAATCTTCTTCAATACATCTTCTCAGGCGGCACTGTTCGTTCTCGCAGTAAGTCTCAATTCTTTTCCAATTAAGAAAGTTTAGTATTTAAAAAGAGAAAAAGATTTTTTTTTACAAACGAACATTCCTTTCGGTCGGAAAGTAAAATGAAATAAGAAAAGTTTCGGTTTTGAAGTGTTTTATTGTTTAGGTGGAAAACTTAAGAGGTAAGTGAACGTTTTATCGTGTGTTTTTTTCCTTATCCGACCTTTTCAAGTGGAATTTTTATTTAAAAAACACGGCTATTGGTTTCTAAAGTGAAACGCACGTATGATTTTTCATTAAGAATTTAAATTTAGCTGTAAACGGAGGTTTTCTTTTGTTTTAAATAGCGTGTGTTATTTTAGAAACGTGGGAGGAATTTTATAGGGTGGTTCAAATTTTTTAATTTTGAGGAATACGCTTTTAATTTTACTGTACGAGAAACGTGAACGACTTTCGAACGCCAAAAGTAAAAAAGGCGGAACAGGGCGTGTGTTATGCTGGATGTATCACTATTTAATAAGCTTCTGGGGGATCTTCAAGCTAAAAGGGCTAGCAGGGGGTTTGGCAAACACCTGAGGGAATTTTTGGATGTGTACTCATTGGCGGACGGTTAATTTTTATCACCTTGACACCTTCGATGTGCAATTATTGTAAGCATAGTTGTCACCGCTTTGTTGTCTCATTGCCAATGGGCTCCTGACAGATTCGAGACTTTAGGAAAATAGTGGACCCTTGCATAAATTGCAACTGGTGCCTCATGGAGTCGCCTTAAAAAATATATTACAATAAAATTTTGAGAGACATATTCAGGCAACATTCAGCAAGGATTCAGCCTGATAATTTCATATTATTCAGATGGTTCAGTTAGGTTTCAGTCTGAATTCAGTTTTAAATTCAGAAGATTCAGTCAACATTAAGACACGGCATTCAGCCACGATTCAGACGTATTCAGCCTTTTTTTTTTTGTCTCGGGGTAGCATAATTTTGCCACTCACATTGTAGACTAGCTGACTAATTCACTGAGTTTGTTTCTAGACTATGCTGGACTAAACCTGTTTAATTCGTCTCCTTAAAATGCTGAAAACCTTTCCCAGATGACAAAACTTAAGAATAAAATTAGGGATGACTTTTGCAAGCAAGAGTGCAGCTTGATGAACATTTCCCGACGCATATAATCTGTATCAATTAACGTGAGACATCGCGTGAGTAGGTTCTAATGTAGTTCGGTTTTTTTTGCAGGGCTGCTGCTATGTACTGAATAACGAGTACAGAATTAATAATGCAAGATGTGTGAGTGATATGTCCAGGGATGTGAACTGCTGTTTGTATTTTCAAATATCACTTCCTTATTTAAGTTATATCATCTTAAATAATGGATTTTCCATCTCATCTGATTTTCTTTTCGGTGAGATTCTGTTGAGTTTATTCGCAGAGCACCCCTGAGGCCCCACCTACATCTTCTATGAATACAAAACTGGAAAACGGGAAATTTTCAAAGAGCAAAGTATCATAGCAGAAAGAAAGTTCAAATGTTATCGTGTTACGTATCGTTAAATGTTTCTCAAACATGAGCATGCGGCCGTGAAGCTTTTTATTTTATCCGACCATGAAAATCATTTTAACCAAAAAAAAATTTCGCTTCATTTTTTCTTTATGCGATGGCGATTAATTCGTTTCCGTCGATTATTTAAAGCAGGTTTGAATTTTATTGAGATATTGAAAAAAATCTGTCGATAAATGAAAAATGTGTTGTGGCTCTCAGAAAACGCGAGAAGCAATCAGCTCAAACTTTGGTCAGCTACATTCTTCTTCTTCATTAAATGCCCGCTCTTCGTCGGAGATTGGCGATCATCATGGCCAACCATTGATGATTTTACTAGGAATATCAAATAATGTGGTGACTTTCCATAATCTTCCGCAGTACGGGAGCCACACCATTGATCCAACTCTGCCTCCCGGTATCTGAGCCTAGGCCTTGCCGATTACTACCATCTTCAGCCCTAGGTCAGTATTAGCGAAGCTGCTGCCCTCCACCAACTCATAACCCTGAGAAGGGAGCTCACCACAGGGTAAGGACGCCATTCCTTGAGCAAGACAAAACATGCCTCACCGGTTACCCTAAGTCAGCTGCATTAATCAGCCCTAACTGACTTGACAAGCTTTCCTTTGTCAAGATTTTGGCACATCGAGGGTTTAGCCGCCATCTTTAATTATTTTTCCACGAGGCCAAATCGAAAATCAGACTCTAATTTGAAAATTTCGAGAACCCGGAAACCGAAACGTAACAAACTGAACCCTGAACCCTTTGTGTGATAACCTTTGTAAAAGGAGCGTGATAAAACTGTTTTCTTCTTTTTTTCTGATGTAATGAATCATTAAAAAGGTCTAACGGAAACCGGTGGCAGAAGAAACGTTTTCCTGTAGCAATAAAGCATATCCTGAAGTTGAGATTTTGCTTTTCCTTTTTTTTTAAAAAAAAAAAAATTCACAAAAGAATTTTACGTAACGGCTGTTTTTGCTCTTTATTTAAATTTTAGAAATATTTCAAAGGGAAAATTGTTTAGTTTCTTGGTTTGTTTTTACTTTAACATAGTCCGCGCGTGTGAAAAAATTATGTAACCGTTTTCTCTTCTAAAGCTATTACTTATAGAATCCCGACAGGGGATTTTCCAGAAGTTAATATGAGTTTGTTATCGTTGCGGCGCCTTCCCTCAAGCTTTTTTTAAAAATTTTTTGACCCCACTTCTGCATGCTTAAGTGTCTCTGACATGACTTTGGTCCCTGTGGCAAACAATTGACCCAAACCTTATGAGAACTTGAATCATTCCTTATTCGAATAAACTTGTTCTTTCTACTCTTTTCATCTTACTATCCCTAAATTCTTTTCTCTACGAAAATTTTAAGCTTAATTATTCCCTCCATTCTTCCCAAATCAAATATTTCAAGCTCCAAATTTAAGAAAACAGACTCACGAATAAAAATTTTTCCAAGTTAAAACTTGAACAGCACAGACAAACGAGCTATGCGAATTATTGAATTAAGTAATTTTATTATTCTTGAAATAAATGATTTTAGAATATTTTAAACGAACCTCTTTACGTGAGCATTTATATAGAACATTCCTTTAAAGTTATATAAATTTTTATCGCCGGGTTCTCCCGGAGTCGTTTATCAATATAACAGTCAAACTGCTCTCGTATACTAACCTACTGGCACATTCATAAGATTGCCAATTGAATCACATAGTCAACCTATAAAACAATTAAGCACTAATTTGAATGCAAGCCACACGACTGAAATACATGGAATACCAATATATGAAACGATCGACCTTAATTATCTCATCGGCTTTAAACAAGATTTAGACGAGAGGAAATACCCATAGGAACGGGATCGATCGATTCTTATTAACAATGCTTAAAGCTTTGAGTTGATTTTTTTGAAGTGCTACGAAGTGAACTTGGAAATCTCGGCTTGTAGTCTTGCATCGAGTCGGGCTCGGGTTTGGCTTCAATCTTCTCGGGTTCGGGTCGGGTTCGGGCTCAAACTTCCTTCTGGGTTTCGAGTTCGGGTCGGGGTTGGAAATCTGGTTTGGAAACTTGGAAATTTCGACTTATAGTTTTGCATCGGGTCGGGCTCCGGTTTGGGTTCAATCTTCTCGGGTTCGGGCTCAAACTTCCTTCTGGGTTTCGGGTTCGGGTCGGGTTTGGAAATTTGGTTTGGAAACTTGGAAATCTCGGCTTATAGTCTTGCATCAAGTCGGGCTCGGGTTTGGGTTCAATCTTCTCGGGTTCGGGCTTAAACTTCCTTCTGGGTTTCGGGTTCGGGTCGGGGTTGGAAATCTGGTTTGGAAACTTGGAAATCTCGGCTTATAGTGTTGATCGGGTCGGGCTCGGGTTTGGGTTCAATCTTCTCGGGTTCGGGCTCAAACTTCCTTCTGGGTTTCGGGTTCGGGTCGGGTTTGGAAATCTGGTTTGGAAACTTGGAAATCTCGATTATAGTCTTGCATCGGGTTGGGCTCGGGTTTGGGTTCAATGTTCTCGGGTACGGGTCGGGTTCGGGCTCAAACTTCCTTCTGGGTTTCGGGTTCGGGTCGGGCTGGGGTTTAAAATTTGAAATAGGGTCGGGTTCGGGCCTAAATTTCCAACCCAATGCAGGACTATATCTCGACTTCAGGCTAAAACTTTAAGTTGACTCGGTTCGATTCTGACCCTGAGCTAAACTTGGTTCAGCTTTTCGTTCAAGCCTAAAATCGGCTGAAACAAGGCCTAGTTTGGGGATTTCGTTTCAATTCAGGATTTTACGGTTGCTTTAGCGTTCATATTTTAGCTTGAGCGCCCTTTTCTCTTTTGCTTTAGCGTCCAAATTCTAGCTTGTTGAGCGTCCATTTCCTCTTGGCTTAAGCGTCTGTATTTCAGCTTGAGGGTCCATTTCACTTTTTCTTAAGCTTGAGCGTTCATTTTTAAGAAAGAATCTTCCCTGTAAGAAAATTGTCGGTCAACCTCAAAAATAATAAAGAAATCGTACAAATGAGAAAAAGAATGCCAAAGGAATAGTCAAAATACCTTTGTTATTTTATTTTTCCCCGTCTTCTTTTTTTCTCCGTCCTCATTTTCTCTTTAACCTCTTTTGCCTTTTTGCAAGAAGGAGGAAGACATATTTTCGATTTTATTAGTTTAAAAGTTATTCGGGTTATTTTCTTCGTCAGTGAGCTCAGACTTTTTTAATCTTCTCCCTGTTAAATTGTTAATTCGATTATAAAAGTTTTTTTTTTTTGATAAAAAAGATGGTTCGGTTTGAACTTGAGATTGTTAACCTTTGCCCTTTTTAAAAGATCAATATGAGGGTAGTCGCGGTGCTGACAATAATAAGTAATTAATTATGTGAAAATTTTTTCCGAGAAGCTACGAGTTTTTGATAAAGTGTAAGAGTTAAGAGATAATATCGATTTGGGTAATGTTTGCGAAAATTTCAACCCCGTATAGCGTGCTATTTTCAACCAAGAGCTATCAAAGGTCGTCTATTTTGAATTTAAATTCAAAATCTTGATAAAATGGTAATCCAGAATGGTAAAGAGCAGAGGCTATACATAATTTTTCCCTGTTGGAAAATATTAACTTTCGGTGATGGGTTTGTCTTTAAAATTCGACATCATGTAGTATCGTTGCTGCAACTTCTCTTTTTTTTGTCTATGATAAAGGCCACTTTCAGCTTCAGGCAGTAGCTCTAGGTCGAGATCGGTTAGTGGTTCAGGTGCTTGGCCCAACCTACCAGAAGGTGCTGAGAAGAAGGTGCTGGATGGTCTTCCAACGAGCCCTAGGCCATTGGGATGGGGAAGACCGCGGCTGAGGTGGGAGGATACAGTCGCACGTGATGCAGGTCGTGTGGGGGGCGGCGGTTCAGGAAAGGTCTGAATGGCGGAAACTCTGTGATGCGGCCATAAGGCTTCAAGCCTTGTAACGCCGGATAAGCAAGTAAGTAAATGAGCCTATGGTAATTTCTCATAAGGTTTGGGTTAATTTTATGAAATTTTTTAAATAAAATTTTAACCTTTTCATAATTTAAAAAAAAAAGGAAATTTCAAAAAACAAATCACGACTTACTTTCAAGCCTCAGCAAATATGCATGTTCTTGACCTAGCGATGAACTGATAAAATTTATAAACCACTTCCGGAATTACTAGAAAACTAATTTATCATGCTGAAGAGAAAATTCTAAAGTTCATAAAAAACTTTTTTTTTCACTTAATCCTAAATGCAAAATTTTTCCAATTTACCGTAAATAAAAGACAAACACAAAAAAAAGCAACCTTAATTCCCTTGAATAAAATATCCGGGCACATTATCCCTTTTTATTAAAAAAAAAAAAAAATAAAAATAATTGCGACCAAGAGTTTAATATACATTTTAACTCAATCTAAATTTTCATGCTTCGAATTTAGTAAACAACCCGTATTTAAAGAACAACATTTATGTTTGCATTGCATTTTATTCCAAAAAGCATTCCCCGTTTTATGTAAAGTTGAAAATATCATCGAACACATTTTACACGCCTGAAAACCAAAAATATCAAATTACTCGATCGACTTTTCAACTGATTTTGTCTATCAAATATGTGTTAGGGGGAGAAAAAAAACAACGAAAAAGATAAAATTTTCTTTCCCTTAAGGGCGAATCCTTTAAATGGTTTCCGCCAAGTGAAAAGCTCTTGAGTTGAAGAAGACTTCAAACTAATTTCGAAGTCAGTGTATTATGATACTGATGGATTTTCCTTTAGCATTTGAATATTTCTCATGGATGCTTTTGTTTATTCAAAACGTGTAAATCCGGCCTCCACTTTCTTTTTCTTCTCGTATCGTGTAAATATTTACGCTCGAGGGGGGGAATCTTCCGAGTGTCGAGTGTTTTCGATGAGGATAATCCGTAAGGGAACGGACGAAATGGATGTGGAATTGCTGGGAGAATTGTTGAAAAATTACAGTGACAAGATAAAATATTTCAGGCCCCCGTTGTCGCTTTTTCCCAAAGAAACTGGATTTTGAAAAGGAAAACTTTTTTAACTGTTGAGTCGACTCGAATGATTGATAATAATTTTTTTTTTCATTATGAATTTAATTTTGGGGAAAATGAATTTTCGAAACATGGATTGGATAGTTTTTTTTGATTAATATTAAAATTCAAGGTTAAAATTTTCATTTGAATGACTTTTAGAGCTTTATTCATCTAAGCATTTTTATAAAAAAAAAGAAAAACATTTTTTCTAGCAAGGTTTCACTAAATGAAGATGTTTTTCAAAGCCATGTAAATGCTGTTAGGGATGAAAGTTCAGTGGAGACAAAGAGGCAGATATTTGCACGAAAATAGATTAATTAATTATTAGAGTTTAATTAATGGTTCTTCGTTTGATTGAGCAAACGATCCTATAAAAATATTTCATAAGTGTTGGTCAATTTATAAAAATCCCAATCGTTGTCTAATTGAGATTCGCATAGATTGACTCTAACCTTATAAGAAATTACCATGAATCTAAATTGAGATTTAATAAATTGACCCAAATCTTATGAGAAATTACCATAGGTTCGAATTGGAATTTAATAAATCGATACCAACCTTGTGAGAAATTATCATAGGTTCAAATTGAGATTTAATAAATTAACCCAAATCTTATGAGAAATTACCATAGGTTGGAATTGGGATTTAATAAATCGACCCAAATCTTATGAGAAATTACCATAAGTTGGAATTGGGATTTAATAAATCGACCCAAATCTTATGAGAAATTACCATAGGTTCAAATTGGGATTTAATAAATCGACCCAAATCTTATGAGAAATTACCATAGGTTGAAATTGGGATTTAATAAATCGACCCAAACCTTATGAGAAATTACCATAGGTTCAAATTGGGATTTAATAAATCGACCCAAATCTTATGAGAAATTACCATAGGTTGAAATTGGGATTTAATAAATCGACCCAAACCTTATGAGAAATTACCATAGGTTCAAATTGGGATTTAATAAATCGACCCAAATCTTTTGAGAAATTACCATAGGTTCAAATTGGGATTTAATAAATTGACCCAAATCTTATGAGAAATTACCATAGGTTTATTTCCTCAATCAAAATAAGAATTGGCGCCGCAGCAGAGACATTACAGACTCGTAGTAAGCCACAAGTAAAAAGGCCTTAAAAGTTTTTCTGGCTTTGTCCCTGGATTTATTCTCCATTCAAACCGGAAACAGAGAAACGCTATCAAGGATTAAAAATTGCAAACAATAAGTAGTTCCCGATATTGCTTATCGTTTTCAAAAAATTTTAGAGATTATTTTCGAATTATAAGCTTTCGATTTAATTATGCATATTAAAGCTCTTGTTTTTTCATTATTTATCCCATTCATTGTTATTATTTCACATTCGCGAAATTTGAAAACCGAAAATATGTTTTGTGTTTTATGAGATTTTGAAATTATTTAATAATGAACGATGAAATAGCCGTTCCCGTACCGAAACTGTCAGAATTGGTAGACCGTCATTAGTGAATGTGATGGATTAACAGATACTGTTCACTATATCGATTTAATCATTAGATTCCTCGAGTACATAATGTTTTCATCGGGACGGGGTTTTTTAAAACATATTATCCTGTCTTATTTCTTTCAGAAATAATTATTCTTACAAATTGATAAGATGAATCAGTCACGTTTTGAAAAAAAAAAACCGAAGGTCTCGTGTCTCGCGTAACAACTGGAATTTTTTTCAAGGATTTTATTCAATTGCGTAAAAAAAAAAAATCTTTCTTCGAGATGATATGAAACATTTTTGTAATGATGAACACGTGCTAAAGATTAAGGAAGAAGCTTCGGGGTCAAGGAATTCTTTTTTTTTTTTTTTTTTTTTAAAGCCTTGGGGAGGTTGTACGGCTTTTTCATCCGATTTTTATTGTTTTTTAGGTTGTTAGCTGTAGGCCTGATAATTTGATATGTTTTTTAAGTTATCTAAGAATTTTTTTTTGATTATGAAACGGGAAATAAGGGTAAATAGGTTAGGTCGAGCAACGCCCATTAAAGGTTAGTAAATAGGGAGACACATTAAAACACCGCTTAGAACACACGCATTTAATTTTCTTATAATGGGATCGTGTCATGAGACGTGCTTTCCGTTAATTAAAGTATGGAACATGGGATAACTTGATCTGCATTGCTTAACGGGATGACCCACTTAAGTGATCGGAGCTGAGTTTTGGGATAGTGAGGAGTAGCAGGATTAAGGTTTGATAAAGTCTTTCAGCATGAGTTAGAGTTTCATGAAGGGCTCAATCGGCGCGAGTAGCGCATGCGTTTGATGGCAAGAACTTGGAGGCTTACCCTGTTTCAAGTATACTAGAGGGCTTGCTGACCAAAGCCATAGGCTTAGACGCTTAAAATGGCGAGAGCTGCTTTCATAAAGATGGAGTCTATCTTTTACTGCCGTAATCCAAAACATTTGCTTTGGCAGAGACAAGTTAGGGTAAATAGCGAGTTTTTGATTATTTCCTAAAATACGGCTCGAGCAATTTTTTTCATTTTTTGTAAAAAGATGCTTGATGCTATTTGGAACAACTTTTTCCTTTGACATTTTTTCATCAGAATTTGCCCTTCCCGAAAAATTGGGATAAATCGAAATTTTTTTAATTTTTCGAACAGCGTCGATATGGTACTCGATTTCGACTGAATAATGGTCGAGGATTCTGAATCACCGGTCAGTTATTCGATTTCATACCATCTGCTCCCCTTTCTCAAATTTCGACTTCACCGGGAAACGCGATATAATATTCGAAAACGGCTCAAAGGATTGTTATAGTTTTTTGTATAGAGATACTTAGTTATTCAAAACAACTTTTTCCTTTGACATTTTTTCGTCAAAATTTGTTTTTCCCCGGAAAATTCGGAAAACTCAAAATTTCTAATTTTTACGATACCGATATGGGGCTCGATTTCGAATGATTAAAAGTCGGAAATTTCGAATTTTTGGTCCTTTTTTGGCAAAAACCCCGTACCCCTGAGAAAATTTTTTTCGGAAAAATTCGAAAAACGCAAAATTTTTAATTTTTACGGTACCAATATGGGGCTCGATTTCGACTAATTAAAAGTCGGAAATTTCGAATTTTCGGTCCTTTTCTGACAAAGACCCCGTACCCCTGAGAAAATTTTTTTCGGTCTTTAATGCACTAAAAAACCGGCCCCAATTGTGCCCAATTGCATTAATTCTGTGTCCTAGCAAAGCCGATTTTTTGTTGCTCTTTAAATCCCATTAAAAAATTCAGCCAAACAGAAACAACTTTCACGTTTTTCAACTTTAAAAAAATCAAACCTCAGCCGATTATTTTTTTGTAAAAAAAAAAAAATCTAAAATTCACACAGAAGGAGATAATACTGTATACGAACGGAGAAAATCAAATCATAATCATTTTTGGTTTCTTAAAAAAAAAAAAATTTACGTCTGATTCGCGTTTTTTTCCTCCTTTTCCCATTCGACCTTACACTTAATGTAATATGACAGAATGATTTTTTCTCGTCTTCAAAATTTACTTTCTGCTAAAAGATGTTTTTTTTAAAGCAGAGACATTTGAGTCGAGGGAAAAGAAAAGTGAAATCTCGGGGAAAGAAATATTTAAATGAGAAAAGATTAGGTTGGAATTTTTATAAATATTTTAGTTTTGAAACTTTCCTGTTGGCAAAAAATCAAGGCGGATTGCTTTATTTTAAAGGAGTTTCCATAGGGTTAGCCTACAGGGTGAAAACAAAAAAAATTTAATAAACAGGCTTTGCGTGCGTGTTATTATACATAAATCGTTTTTCATGTTTTCATCAATAAAGAATACGATACTTATGAGTGATTACCTCACTCCTAAATGTTAATAAGAAATAAAGATTATTTATTAAAAAAAAATTTTACAACTTTTTTTCCGGGTAAATGCTTTCAGCTAAAGTTTTATTACATCCTTTATTTCGCCATAAAGGATCTAAAAATATTTCCAAGGTGGATGACCCAAATCTTTCGAGTTTTAGTTTCGTTAAATTCTCGAATTTCGTCTTAAATATATTTAATTACGCTGGAAGAACGAGGCGCTAATCCCCTCTAAAGCTTCTAAGAAGGAAACAAAATTCAACTTTTCGAAAACTCTGAAGAGCCCATACAAAGGGTTTTATTCCATCTAGGATGCGTACTTGTAAGAGAAAGCTTATTCCAAAGATTTTGTCAGAAAGCGGAAATTGCTCAACCTCGTATAATAAGTCAACTCTCTTAATGAGTTAAAGTTGAAGTGGACCCGTCAATACTTATTAATCTTGAATTTAAAGCTAAAAACAGGAGAATGATTAACGCTTGATCATTATGATTTCCGGCTTGAGCACATGAATATTTGATTTAAACCGTCACTATCGTGTTTGTTTCAGCGAGTGAATAATTTAGAAGGTCTTAAGATTGATTTTTCTCCCGTTTAAATGGTAAAGCTCACGTTAGAAGTAAAGCAAGAGTTTATAGCGCCTTGCAAGCGAAAGCTAGGCAGCTCCTTTTGCAACATTTTTTAATTGGAAAAAAAGTTGTTGATGTTGAAGATATCTAATTTCGAAATTTGTATTGATTGAAAAATGAAAATAAGCGATATAAATATGGCTTCCTACGATAGGGACTTTAAAATGAAATGATATTAGTTTGAAAAAAGAAAATATATTTAGGATCGTAAGGTTTTTTTTTTATTATTGGATTAGTATATTGATTTTTTATAGCTCTTATTCAATTTCAGTGACGTAAAGTAGATAGATACCGTTGCGATCATGAATATCAGAGTTTTTCGTAAGGAGTAAGGTCTATAAATTTTTTAAGAGATAAAAATTTTGGTGGGATGAGCCATAAACAATATTTCAAGTTCGGTAAATTTTCATTAATAATGCAAAGCATGATCGAAAAATGATGAGAGAGCCTTTCCACAAATAGAATTTTAGAAATTGCCTTGGTTGAGGAATTTTGATGGTTGCTGAGAAATTGGGTGACTCCGAATTTTTGATTCAGGCTTGGCCCGGTTCGTCCTACTTTTTGTTCAGAAAGAAACAGTTGAGCATTACTTTGCAAAGCGTGATTGAATTCAAGCAGTTTTCTTTAACATAACTTTAATCCGCTTTACTTATTTGCGATTTAAAATTTTTTATCAAGATCGAAGATATCGTTTTCTTTATTACGTTCCTTAACATCTTTAATTTTGAAAATTAGCGGAAAGTTAATAACCGATTCCCTTGAAAGAAAGCCCATGGGAAAAAACCCCCTGAGTTAAAAAGTAAAAAGTTATCAGTCAAGTTGACTGTAGCAAAGTAAATGGGTAAGGCAAAGTTTACATTGTCGATTCCGGCTTTGTAAACATCGTCGTTTTAATTTATCGATAATAACTGCTAAAAATAGGAAAAACCCATTTTATACTTTCCAGCAGTTAACAAAAGGCTGCTGCCATGCATAGTTGAAACAAAACGATTTTAACCGCTGCTTTTATCCTATGAACTTTCATTTCGTTTATCAGTAGCAGTTCCAGGAAATGAAATGAAGGGAGTGAGAAGTAGAGCTTTTTGAAGAGTAGAAAAAAATTGGGCGAGGATTTGCCAGGAGCGGCTGTAGGGTTTGAGAGGCCAAAGGTGAGAAGAAACATGAAAGGCTAATTTCCATTGACCTTGGCACTAGAAGCTGCCGATGAAGGTCGATGATGACTCTAACCATCAGAAGTGCCAACCAGCTCTAGATGGAGAGGTCCATTTTGGACATAAGCCTGCGAGATGGTATCAGAAATGAATTGATCATCAGGCAGACGAGGGTGATGGACGTGGTAAAGCGTGCTGCAGAGCTGAAGTGGTAGGGGTAGCACATGTGGCCAGGCAGGACCAGGAGCGATGGGCAGTAACATTACCCCAATGGAGGCCGCGTTTAACATCGAGAAGTAGGGGAAGATCTCAAAAGCGGTGGCTCAACGATATCATTCAAACTGCAGGAAGGAGTTGGTTCCGGAGAGCGGAGAACCGTAAGACATGAAAACATTTGGGAGAGACCTATATCCAGGAGTGGATGCAGAAAGGCTGAAGAAGAAGAATAACTTCAATAAGGAAGAAGATGGAAATGGTCTTTGAGGCCAAGCGACGGAAGCTCCAATATTTCGACCATGTGTTGCGCAATGAAAAATTCCGCCTCGTGCATCTAATTAGTAGGGCAGATCTAGGGACCATGTAAACCAGGCAGAAGAAAAAGCGTGGTTCAGAAATTGGAGGAACTGTTATGGACTAGATTCCACGTCTCTGCTCCGGCCAGCGGCATCCAAGGTCCAAATAGCGATAATGATGGCCAATCTCCGACGCGGAGACGGCATGGGAAGAAGAAGAAGAAGGCTATTTTCCGTTTTTCCCCTTAGCAAGAGCAAAGCCCTTTGCTAGGTCAAGGGTTTTCTAGTCCTCTTGCGAGGTCCCTTGTTAATGTCCGAGTATTTTCTTTCTTCGACTCAAAACCCTTACTGGTGTGCGTGTATGTTCTTTCTGGCGAGTGAGGCTCTTAGCTTGTTTGCGTTTGTATTCTTTCCGGAGCGCAAGGTCCATACTTGCTGTCAGCTTCTTTCCTTTCTGGAACACGAGGCTCCTTACTAGTGTGTTTCCTTTCTTGGACGCGGTGCCCCTTGCTGGTGTGCGCTAGAGAGGCTGAAAGGAGAGAATAGCCAACTCTGTATATTGAAATTCTGGCTTCTGATTGGCTGCGACAAAATTTGTTGTCAGTCAAATTTGTGATGATGTCAGACGTCTTCTGCTGCTCCGTACTTGACTTACGTTTGGTCACGGCCAATCAAAAAACAGTTAATCGAGTTGGCGACTCTCTCCTTTCAGGCTCTCTAGTGTGGGCTGGTTACCTTTCTGGCGTGGTGGTCGTTGCTGGTGGTTCCTATCTGTGGCACGTTGCCCATTCTTGCTCTGCGCGTCTTTCTTTTCTTGAACACGGTGCCCCTTGCTGATGTGTGCATATGTTTCCTGTTTGGCGACGACTTAGTTTGCCTCCTTTTAAAACCGCTACTGACTTTGTAGAGTATCAGGAAGCTAACAAAAAGAGCTAGAAAGGCATTTGCTAAGGAAGTACCATATTCTTAGAAATTCGGGCTCCCGCTGCTACTGTTTACCAAATTCCACCTTTTTTTCTTTTCAAACGTAAAAGACAAAACAAATACAATGAAAACTGAAAGCCACTTTAAATCTTTTCGTCATCTCTTTTCATCCAGTTACGGTTGAATTGATATATTAAAAGCGCTACCTGTTGAACGTTGTCAATAAGAAGGGGAGTTAACACCTCGTGTTCGTGCCGATTCGCGAGCTTGTATGAAAATCCAGGAGGATTTTAAAAGTTGGAAAGGGGTGTGAGAAGGAAGGGAGAGGGGGGAAAAAACCATCTTCCAAAAATAATCTCAGCAGTCCTCTTTTCCCCCGCGATCTATTTTTAACGGTTCATTACCGAGGCGTCATTCTCAACAGATATTCCGTATTAGCATAACCGCATAAATAAACATTCTGTTATATCCAGTAGATAAAATTTTATTTTACCAGGCTCATTTGTTTATATGGAATAAATGACAAAATGCTCTCTTGCTCTATCTACATTATACCAGCTTCGGCCCTTCATTTCCGTTCCGGAAAATCCATATTGGCAGCGAGTGAATGAAGGAATGGGAATCTTTTTTTTTTTTTTCCTTTTATGTATGATGTGAATCCGGAAAAGTTTGCTTTTTACTAAAACTCGAGTTATTTTTCAGTGGAATTTATATATCTTTTAAAGTTGGAAAGAGGAGAAGAAAAAATATTTTCTTTTTTCATATGTGTGGATAACTTTTTTTACTTCCGGTATGATGTCTAAAGATCATTCAAGGGTAGTCGTGTTTAAGTTTCTTCAAGACCTTCAATCCGTCAAACTATAATTCTATAATCGCTACTTTTAGAATTTTCCCACCAATATCCAACCGCATTGAATAAAATATACCCGCCCTTTCTTAAGGTTCAGGGTCTTTATTAACAGCTGCCGACTTCTCACGTTGCGAAAAAAATTTTATACATACGTTTTCTTTTAAAAAATGAAATAAAAATAAAAATAAATGATAAAACTCAAGGTTAGCGTGGAGAAAATATCGGCTAAGAGCTTTTTACAGAATCCTTACCTTTCCTCTAAAGTCTAAAGAAATGAGAGAGTTTTTGCTTTTGCATCAATTATGCAGATTTCTATCTTTTCGTTTTTTTTTTCTAAAAAGGAAGGAATCCTCCTTAAAAAGCAGCTTTACAAAAGAAGCAGAAAAAAAATTGAACGTGGAAAAGAAATAAGGATTAAGGAATTATATCGTGATTTCATTTTATTTCACTTATCTTTTTTCTCCTAGTTTTTTTTCCTTTCCTTATTATGCAAGCTGAAAAGAAGATACTATCTGGAAAAATATAAAGAATGTTGAGGATAACTTTTTTTTTTCGAAAAATATTAATTTAGCTGGAGAGTTTGATTAAGGAATGTGTTGAAATTTTGTCGCCGTGATTGCTTTTCAAACGGAGCTGGGAGTTTGTCTCATCTGGTATTAATCACTCCTTTTCATGTAAATATAAGCTATTGAAGTAATTTGTTTTAGGCGGAAAGGTCTGAATCAATTTTCTAAGGTTGCTACTACTGTCAGAGACGCTTCTTTCGATTAAAATCTTGGTATTAATATTTATGATTACAGGCCCGTCCCGTCCATAAGGGCCACCCGGGCAATGCACAGGGGCGCCGAAATCCTAGGGGCGCAAAATTGATGTTGAGTTTTTAAAAAAATTAAATTTTTTAAATTTAAATAAAATTTTCACAACATAAAGGGCGCCCGGATTAAGTTTTGCACAGGGGCGCTAGAAGGGCTTGGGACGGGCCTGTATGATTAAAATGTTAGTAAAATATTCAACTGGTCTCGACAAGATGGACGCTATTCATTTTTTTTAGGTTTCAAACGAAAGTTAAGGATCTGGAAGCAGTGAAAGCTCTAGCCGGAGCCTAGCCCGATAGAATTTTGATATGCAAATCAAAATTAATGCACAAAGCAAATCCAGATGGACGCTGAAGATAAAGCAGTCACAGAATGTCAACAGTTGGCAGAAAACAGTCGAAAATAGCCAGAAAATGTCAAAAATGAGCAACAAATAGTAGAAAATGGCCAGAAAATGTCAAAATCGGGAACAAACAGTCAAAAATGGGCAACAAATAGTCAAAAATAGTCATAAATAGCCGGAAAATGTCAAAAATGGGCAACAAATAGTAGAAAATGGCCAGAAAATGTCAAAATCGAAAACAAACAGTTTGGGAAAGTACATCTAACTAACGAAGTACATCTAACGGAAGTACTTTGGGGAAGTACATCTCAATCTAACTTATTGGAGGTCTTCAGGCTGCAGAAATGTGCTCTTAGAACTATTTTATTTTTAAAAAATCATGCGCACTGTAAATCACACTTTCAAAAGCATAATATACTTACTTTATACGCAGAATACGTTTTGCAATTGCTTTTGTATATTCATAAGCATAAATCATCCATCGCTACTGTTGGAAGCAAGCATACTTATTTAACGAGACATGGTCATTTACTAGCGTCTGGCAACACTTCTAAATCGCAAAAAATTCTTTCTAATGATGCAATATCTGTTGGTATTACTTTCTACAATCTCATACCAAAAGCTGTCTCTGATCTGGATTTTAAATCTTTTAAAATTCAAATCAAAGCTTCACTTGCATGCCTTGCGCCATACAGTATTGATGAAATTAAAGCACACCTTCCCAGTCTGAAGACTTCTCAATCATAATTTCTTTTATCTATGAATTTGTTTTGTCTCTGTACTTCGATTTTTTTTGTATCCATTTTTTCTTAACTTTATTTGATCAAATTATTGTAACTTGTCAAATTGTTTTTTATAACGTCGTCTAATGACATTGTCCTTTTAGCAATGTTTTATGGCGAAATAAAAAATAAATAAATAAATAAATAAACAGTCAAAAATGGGCAACAAATAGTCAAAAGTAGTCAAAAATAACCAGAAAATGTCAAAATGTCTGGACAACAAATAGTAGAAAATGGCCAAAAAATGTCAAAATCGGGAACAAACAGTCAAAAATGGGCAACAAATAGTCAAACATAGCCAAAAAAATGTCAAAAATGGGCAAAAAATAGTCAAAAATAGCCAGAAACTGTCAAAATCGGGAACAAACAGTCAAAAATAGCCAGAAAATGTCAAAAATGGGCAAAAAATAGTAGAAAATGGCCAGAAAATGTCAAAATCGGGAACAAACAGTCAAAAATGGGCAACAAATAGTCAAAAATAGTCGAAAATAGCAAGAAAATGTCAAAAACAGTCAAAAATAGCAGTAAAAGATTGTCAAAACCTGACAGAGAACAGTTAAAATTAGTCATGGAATGCCAAAACTAGCCAGAATTCATCCAATTTTGGCAAAAAACTGTCAAAAATTGTCACAATAGTTGAAAATTAGTTAGAAACAGTTGAAACCAGCGAAAATAGCAAGGCAAAGTTTGTCTTTTGGACACTTTTTCCTCTTTACCTAACCAAACCTAACCTAGTTCGAGTTACAGGTTACGGCACACAGCTTCATATCCCGCCATAAGAAGTTTCACTTTAAGAATTCTGGAAAAAATTAGTCCACAAGAAAACTAAGTTACCATGGAGTGTTTAACGAAACAAAAAAAATCGATTTTTTAATCCAGCCTAACTGAGTGGAGAATTATTCTTAAAACCAAAGCTGCTTTTGTTAATTAGAGCTGCCCTCTCCCAAATATAAATGAGTTAACTTTTAGAAAACGTCTTGTATTTAGAGTTGCCAAAGTTTTTTCGCGCGTAAATTTATCTTTGTTAAGTAAAAACAAACAAAAACAGTCAAAACTTTAAAACCCTAGATTCTGTAAACCTCCCAACTAATTTACTCTCGAAACTTAAAAAAAAAAACTCTTATCATCCTCCAAAAAAAAAAAAAATCCATTCCCTTTTAAAAATTTTTTTAATTTAACTTTTTGACCATAAGAGGCAATAAAGCGTTTATTAAAAATTTAAAACACCAAAAAACTCAAGAATCATTTCCGTCATAAAATCACTCTTCCCCCGAAAAAAAAAAAACTTTTTTGACTTTCTTCATCTCCCTTTTCCTGCGATGATGCTTTTTAACTTGATTAATATCTCGGATATCCGAAGGCGATTGCCCCCATTTAAAAAAGATTTTCATCATCATCTCGTAAACATCCGCCCGATTTCTTAGATTTATTTTTGTTAAAATCGAATTATAAACACGGGGAAAAAAAATTATCAGGTAATAATTACTTCGGAAAAAAACCTTCGTTTAACCTTCTTACAATTTTAATTCGTTTTCTTAGAAATAAGAAAATTCGTATTAATCTTCTTCTTTTTCCAAACGGGAAAATGTATATAAGGACACTTTAAATCCGAATCGTCTTTTCGCTCTTTTAACATTGCAAAAACATTATCGAAAGATGTTTGTGCAAGTCGGAAAAACCATTCGAGGAAAAGTTTTCTAAGGTGAGCTAACTTTTCCCCAATCATGAAAAATCGTGAAAACCGTTGGGATGACGTAACTCGGGATAAGTCTTTTCCAGCGTTTCCCGGGTTTTTTTCATCATAAGAAGACGGTTTTCTTATTGCGTTTTTGTTTGAACGATGGGATCCTCTTAAAACGGGGGGAGATCCCGTTCGGACTGGTTCGGGTCGATATCGACGCCGTTCGGATTGCGCTCTTGTTCTACACCAGTTACCCTGACGTGTTGTCAAAACAAGAAGTGGGGGATTTTTGTACCCAGACAAAAAAAATTTATACAAAAATTAGCGAATTTTTTAAAAGTAAAACAACCATAAATTTATTCATTTCTAAAACTAGTTGTGAAAAATCCTTTTTTATTTAATCGTCAAAGTGTTTAAGTGTCGTTTTTACTTCGTATTCGGAGTTTAGAAAAAAATATTCGTAGAAGAGAATCGCGAAATCAGTCGGGAAAAAGCGTTTTCCTTAGAAAACGATTGCGCAACGTATGTTTTGAAATTTTTGGTGCAAAATAAACGCATGATAGTTGCAATTACGTTTGTTGTTTATATTTTTAACTCGAAAAAAAAAATAATTGTGATGTAAGGGTCGATTCGAATCGTATAAGCGTCCTGGGGAAATTTATCAATATTTATATTTTTTCTTATGCTGTGGGGAGATGCTTTCCTCGTTGACCTCGTTCTCTTAATATTCATATCGACTAGGGTCATGCCTCGGCTGGTACAAAAATTTCGAAATTACGCCTAAAAAAATTCCCCATAAATAATTTTTTTTCCCAGGGTAATAATTAAAGAGCTGTGCGGTGAAAGCTTAAGAGTGAGAATTTTTTAATATATAATGTTTCTCGTTATCGAATTTCGATCAAAATGCGTGTATAAGTTCAATGCATGTCTTTTGCAATTTTGATACGTTTTCATAAAGTTGAGTTATAGAACTTTTGTTAGACTTTCTATACAAAGTTGCCCTTTTGCATCATATGGTGCGAAAGGAAAACAAGGCGTTTCGGGTTTGTTTAATATTACAAACCCGGAGCTTGTAATCCTTTTGCTGAATTTGTAATTAAAACGTGTTCGTGTGGTTCGGCTATTATTTTAAAGAAAATTCAGAAAAATTTTGTAGGGAAAAAAACATTAGATAAAATCAAACCCTTTTGTTAGATGTGATGACTCATACTTGGAATATTTTTGTCACTTTGCCAAAACGTTGAACAAAAAAAAAAATCCTGGAATAATGATGATTAATCGCGCGGAGTGTCTTCATTGTGTTTTTTTTTAATTAAATTAAAGTTTGGGTTCGATTTTGATTATTGCGTGAGATTATTTTTGCAATTTTTTTTGTTGCTTTTTGATGTTGGTATGCTGTTTAGTCGGCCATTTTGCATCATCTCAGTCTGTGATGTAATCTTTGTTCGATATTATGAAACAAATGAAGCGATGTGTTCATAAAATTCAATTTGTTTACCGATTCTCTTTTGAGAGTAACCTCGTGAAAGGGTCATTTAACGAATAAATTATCCCTTTTAGTGAAATAATGGTTTTATGATTCCCACCTGAAGCTTGTCCGACAATGAATTGCGTATTATTCACCTCGTTTGGCGCAACATTATACCCTTCTTGTTTAGTTTTAAACAGCGGATTTTTGGTGGATTTGCGAGGATAGGTGAAAGGAGTAAGGGTCAAATTTAATGTGATAGTGGAAAGTTTATTTTGATGCTGGTTGTACTTGGTAAAATTCTGTGGCTAAAGAGTAGGAGAATGGGATGTCAGCCACGAGTCTGAATTGGTGTTTTACGTTCTTTTTTAAAAAGTTGCTCTGGGGTCGAAATCGGCGATTGGCACCTTCAAAGCCGAAGAACAAAATAGGGGTACTATGTTTTTGCCTTGCAGATTCTTGAGCGTGAGGTCTTTTTTCGATCTGGTCTTTGCCTAACTCGAGTTGGGATCGGACCCATCTTATTGATTCCCGGTTATGACTCTTGGTGCACTGATTAGCACTTCTTCTTTCAACCTAGTTCCATCCACTCCTGAACGAAAATCTCCCTCAACCTTTGATACACTTTCTTATCTTTGGCTCTTTGCGACCACTTAGATTCCGCCACCTTCCTTTTGTCGTCATACCATTTCTTTTATGTCCTAATTAACACTTGGAAGCCTAATAGGGTTTGGAAAGTTCAATCAGTCATCTGCAACATGCGAGGTCGCCATTTACAATTCTGAAAGGTGCTGGGAGGGAGCCGTGTTTGCCTCATAAGTAATAATCATCATGGTGACTCCCTTCTTTAGATCATGGTGTCTTTTGCAAGTTCACTTATACAGCTTTAATTAGAGAAGCTAGAAAGAGAGGGAGGGAGCACTCTGGTTGCAGCAGACGGTCATGGGCTGCGCCATAATAGAGATTTGCCGTATTGCAAGTTGGTTTATCGTTCAGGCTGTGCAATTATGTATAAGCGAAATATTGGAGCTCACATCCAGATTGATTTTTAAACATGCAACATGGCGGCAGAATCTTAATTAATCCATAAGGCGGCGCACGAGCGCTTACTCCCTCCGTATCTAGTCTCTCTAGTTTTAATTATGTCCTGGAGCCGAATCTTGTGAATTATTTTCACCCCCTCATTCTCCAGGCCCGTAGCCAGCGGGGTGGCAGTAGAAGGCTGCAGTTGTTTTAAAGGTAGCAATTTTTTATTACTAATTATAGCATTCAATTTTATGAACAGAAATTTTTGTGTTAAGTTTCTTAAATTTTTTTTATTGTAAAAAGTTATAGCTTCAATTATGAGAGGCAATTTTAGACTTGAGAAATATATATGTTCGAGCATATATTGAAAAAAAAGTGACAAGAAATGTTGCCCCCCCCCTAAAATTTCAATTGCCCCCCCTGCGAAAAATTTCTGGCTACAGGCCTGTCATTCGATACCTCTGCAGAGTTTGTGTAATTACTACAACCATCAACTAATTCCTCCAGTCTTATCTGCGGCCACTTCATCCTGCTGGTGCCTTATCCACTGACGACTTGCACATTGCTTTAAGCAAGGAAAACTGAATTTTGCGATGTTGCTCTTCCCATACTAAGTTCAGATACACAATAAATCCAAAAAATGTCAAAAGGGCTTGTCCGCGGATCTTCGTGTCACAAGAGTAACGAGATTTAATGTTTAGCTTTACAAACTTACAAATTCCACAGCCAATGTCAGCATCCGTTTTTTTGTGAGCTAAATGCAATATTTTTTCAAATTAAGATAAATCTAAAAAAAAAAAAATACAATAACTGGAAAATCTACAACTCTGGACCTTATTTATAATTTCATGCCCAGTCGAATATGCAGAGTTGGATTCCATCCAATTTCAAGAGCATTCACCATCAAACCCTTCGAGATCAGCCACTTTTACTCCCCCTCTGAACTATTTTCCTCGTAAACTTTTTTTAAAAACAAACACTCAGCAAAAAAAAATGTCTACCAAATAAATTCGCTACCCACAACCACGATTTACCTAACCTTTAAAAAACCAGCTGGAAGATCCCATCGAAAATCTTTCAAGATCAAATAGAAAATAGATGAGGAGGAGAGAAAAAAACACGAGAGAAAACCATTTTAGTCTTAAACTAAAATGATCCATCATAAACAAAAGTGTACGGTGAAGAAACTATTAGGGCTTTTCGTTAAAATTTTCAATAAAGCTATTCTCAGATTCCCATTTTCTTCTTTCAGGAAATTTTCCATTAGACTATCAATTACCGTGCGATCTGGCTCTTTCTCTATCTAAAAACCACTTTGTTTAGAAATTCCGAAAATTAGCCGGAAAACCGTACCTTCCATCAAGTCGTAAATTTCCTTTCCGTTTTTTTTTTGTTCTTAAACTATCGTGAATCCTTTTCCAATTCCTTTTAACCTCCAACATAAGATTTGTGAAGTATCATTGACATTAAGATTGCAATTTTCACGACTCAACAAATTCTTAAGTGCCTGGTAGTAGCGTTGCCAAGTGGAATGTTAAATGCATTTCTGAAAGTGTAAGTTACAATTGCGGGTATAGTGGATTTTCCCAGGAAAAATAATGTGTGAAGTGTCGATTTATCTGATGATTAGTAAAGCACTTATGTTATAAAACTGCCTCTGATAAGATATTATCGGTTTTCAATTAAACCCCTCATGTCGTTATGATCCTTTTGGATGAATGTTGAAGGGGATAATTGTGGTTAATTTGAATAATTAAGTTTTTCAAAAGATGGGAATGAGAGGTAGAAGACGGAAGAAGGTAGTACGGGGGCGTTATTTGTTACGAGCACGTGGTTAATTGTGTTTAACACAAAAGGAAAGTTTGAATGGATGGAACGGACAGTGTATTTCGTATTATTGGCATGTTTCGAGTCAAATAAATTTCAGAAGTGTGGGTTGAATTATAGAAGTGGAGTATTCGGATCGAACTGTCAATTCGGAAATTCCTCCTAAATTTGTGGACTAGCAGACTTCATCTTTTAGTGCTGTACACTTCCCGGAGCGGCAGCATTCTTAGTATCAATTTGCCAGTATATGGCTTTTCAGGGCCTGAAGCTCTATCGCTTTAGTTACAGATTCCAGACGGTTATATCTAGTGAGAGTAGGAAGTGGACACTTCAATGAGTGTGATCCTGGCATGCAGAATTCAGTGGACGGGGAGTGGAGCACTTACGCCTTTCATAAAATTGGGTCTGAATGGACAAGTCCAAGGTTTCATGGTAGATCGCGGCTGAACTGCGCTAGGGAGACAATGTACTCTGGGATGCGGATCGATTAGGAATTTCGAACTAGTAGGCCATATGACAGGATGAACAAGGGAGCCTAATAGAGAGTAGACACTTCGATCAGTCTCCTAAATATAGGACCGCCATTTAACAACCTGGAAGCTGCCTTGATCTCGAAAAGGGAGTGTCATGTTTTCTTCATAAGCTAAATATTAGCCAACATGGCGACTCTTGTTTCGAGATCTTGACAGCCCTCCCAGTTTGAAAACATGGCAACTTCCTGCAAATGACGATTCCGTATGTGGCAAGCGACCCATTGAAGTGTCCATTCCCTATGAGACTTCCTAGTTTCATCCTGGCAGGTGGTCCGCCCGTCACATCCGCGATTTACTCTGAGGCCTTAGATTTATTGAAGACATACGTGCTGCATGCATGCCCTGTCCACTTGAAATCTGCATGCCAGAATCACTATAGTGATCAGCAACTGTCTTAGAAGCCTTAAATCTCTTCATTCGAGCGCATCCCCAAGAACCCAGTCACCGATTTACTCTTCAGCCCCAAAATTCGACAAGACGCCTTATTTTCAAAATCCAAAACCTTCTCCTGGGCTGGGCGGTCAAATTTTGTGTTTTGCAGACATAAGTGACCGTTGGGCAAATGACTGCATGATATACTGTGAGCTTGGCTCGCATCCAGAGGATTCTATTGCAGAGAATAATACTTACTTATCCGGCGTTATAAGGCTTGAAGCCTTATTGTCGCATCACAGTTTCCGCCATCCAGATCCTGGGCCGCCGCCCTCTAGTACAGCGCCCCCACACGACCTGCTCTCGTGCGACCTCAGCCGCGGCCTTCCCAATAGGCAATGTGCTCGTGACGTATCTCGTGACGTCACGAATCTAAAACCTATATTTAGCTTATATATTCGAGTCCCGTATTGATTCTGCATAACTTGCGCCATAATTCGCTTCTGCATAAGCTAAGAATAGGAGATTGTCCCCGAATTGATTTTGCCTGTCGAGTCGGAGGAAGGAGCACGACATAGCCTATGGCCTAGGGCTCGTTGGACGACCATCCAGCACTTTCCTGATAGTCCTCGTCGACGGCTAGCTTGCTACATGTCCCGCCCACCGTAGCCTTCGTGATTTTATCACGTTTGTGCAGAAAATAATAACTCTGTCAAATATTCAGCATTCCTACTGGCGACTATAAACTTAACTTTGATTATATTTAGCACAGTATTAATCAGAGCTTGAATATTTTCTCTGCCAAATCTTCTAACACGTTTCGATTCCTCCTGTTGATTCGTTCAACTTCCCAACTCCAAATTATAATAAAAAAAAGCAAAGTCAGATAAAAAAAGAAGAAAAAAACTCAAAAAAAGAAAACTTTTTTTAGATTCACCGTTGTTCGATATTCGTGGGAAGAGTTTTGAAATATACAAATCCTTTTTCTCTGTAATCAAGTCAGTTACTTCTTATTTAGTACTTAATAATTTCGAATTTATTTTTTTCCCCTCACATCAATGAGATAAAAGCATTTTTTTCTCTTTCTTTACTAATATTTCGTATTAAAAATAATTTGAGTAATGGATAAAATTTTATACTCGAGAACCTCGCCAATAAAGATTCACTTTAAATATTTTTTTTTTTTTGAAAATTATTAACTAAATTAAAAGCTAGCGAGTCGTTTGAGATGGGGAGATAGGAGGGAAAAGGGAAAAATGAATTAATATATGAACGTTTTCTTTTTTAACAAAGGAAAAATCAGGTGCAGACGTGATAAAAGTCAAGAATCGCGAAATGGTTTTTCTTTCGCTATTTTATATTTCAAAGAAATGCCTATAATATCGTTACCAGGATAGATTCTAAATTTTTGATAAGTTAGTCTGGTGTGAAACTTTTTTTAAAGTAGCTTCTGCCAGGTTTTTAGTTATCGGTTTCCTAGCTGAAAAAAAATCAGGCTTGCAAGTAATCGGCTTGAGGATCTGAGGAAATTGTAAATTTCAAAAGCCATCCTGTTTCAAGCAAGTCTAGACAGGTCTTTACTGGAATCTTACGAGGCATAACGAATCATTGTAGATTATCTTTCGAATTGAAACAAGTCTTGACATGTTTGAAATTGCTGAACATGAGAATCACTCTTTGATTATTCATTCTGTCGGGATCAGTTTCACTATTTCAAGTCGTGGCGAAATGTTTTTGGCAATCGCGAACAATTTAATTAAGAAAGGGGATCAAGATTTGAAATTCGGAGGTGCTCCCTTCTTCTGGGCCACAAACTCCATTTTCTAGAATCGAACCATTTTTTTAAAAACAATTGCGAAAGAAAAATTCATCTAAGCAAAAAAGAGGAAAAATCCCACGAATCCCGCTTTTTTTTAGCTTAAAAAAAAATCTTTCCTATAATCTAATTGCAATCTTTTCTCAATTAAGGATTGATTTGATTTACGTTGACCTCTTGTTTTCAAGTTGAAACAAACAATTTAACGAACTCCTTTTTACTTTTTCAACGAAATTATTTAAAGATCGGGATCGGCAAATAAGAAAAAATAAAAGAAACCTCGAGTTTTTTTTATATCCCAGAAATTTTCTGGGGATCGGACGATCAGGAGCCTTCGATAATAGTAACGAAAGACAGAAAATAATGATCTCATTTGTCAGCAACATAACAAAATTCATCGTTCCTTCGAAAGGGTATATAGTTATAGCTTTAAAGGCGTATTCTATCCACCGAAGCATGACACTCTAGCTGGAAAAAAATCCTCTCAATGTTTCCAGCCCCGTAGCCAGAATTTTTGAAGAGGAGTTTTTTTTATGGGGCCAAAATAATTGAAATCAATTTGTGGTCTCGAGTTTGCTGGTCTGGGCCTCTTTAAGAGGCAAAAGGGGCCAATTGTTGGCCAATCGCTCTTTAAAAATTCTGGCTACAAGGCTTTACATTTTTTTTTATTAATGTCCTAATTTTTTCTTTCAAGATGGACAATCAATGACAAATAAAAACATTAAATTTTTTTAGAAAGTTATTTAGTTAATTTAAAAAAACTAGACTTCAGTGCAAAAAAAAATCCACACCAAGGATTTCTGGAAAAAGAAGAAGAGGCTATTCTTAACTTAAACTAATATTCACATAAAAGGTAAGAAAATCTTAACTATCACTGTATATCTTTGCATGAAACTTCACCCTCGGGTTTTGTCCTAAAGCTAATGGCTGGAAAACCTGGCATTAAGCCAATAAAATAAATGAAGCTTGACAAAGCGTACTGAGAGGATAAAAAATGTCCCTTTAAATTTTGTGGATTCTGAAAAAACAACAACAATACAGAAGATTGTGATAAGGGTTTTTCTGCCATTTACTACGATTGTTATTTCTCCCCTTTTTCGCTTTTTTAATGTCTTGTTCCTACAGTCTTTAAATACATGATCTAGTTGTTAATGAGGCTATATTCGTGCAAGTTTTATGTGTTTTCATAATCCGATTAGCATAAATGCGGCATTAAATTTTTAGAAAATCAACGGCGCCCGTTTGGGATTTTTAAAAATTGAAATTCCAAACAGGGTGAGGCGATTTTAACGTCTCGAAGTAAGTTTAATTTACTCTTAATGATGTGTAAACGGATGCCGTGAGACTAATATTGATTAATCTAAGGGGGTCATCGAGGGAGGGGAGGGGGAAGGTGTTGCAATATCAAAGCGTGTTAATTGTCCAACGAGTCGGAAAACAATGTTCGGTTTTTTACTTGGGTAACTCTTCTTTGCTAACCCGGATGTGTATTAATGTTTCCCTTGGAATTGGCTGAAAGCAACATCTGGGTAGGAAGTTTTTTTTTGTGGTAAAGTTAGAGGAAGGCTTAATAATGTCCTATCGGTTTTTTTTCCCTTCTCAGTTTTAATTTGAATAACCTATAATTAAAACTTTTAGAAGTCTCGGAGATATTAAAAAATTTTTCGAAAAAAAAAATTGAGGGTTAGGAATTGATTTTGGAGAAGGAATGGAGATGGGATTTATTAAACAATGATTTAATTAAAAGATGTTTGTAAGGTCGGGCTCGAGAGATGAGAAATGGTTTTTGCAGATTTTGTGAATAATGTTTAAAGAGGGGTTTTGGGGTTTTGGCCAAGCGGATTGCATATTTAAGAAAATGTTTTCAAAAATTGTGAAAGGGAATGACATGAGGGATCTTTAGCATGTCTTTTGTCATACGGAATCTACACAGGTAAAAATTTCGTGTAAAAAGTAACACTTTTTAGGAGTAAAAAACGGTCTACACCGTCAATATGTCAATATGCCAACATGTTTCAGTTAAATTGACACAGCACAGAGTTGTTTTTTAACATAAAAATCTTAACACATTTTTTGTGTAGACTGTTTTCTACACAATTACACAAAATTTTCACCTGCGTATCGCCATATGCAATTCTGGAAGCTGCCACTACTTCCAAAATCTGTGACAAATTTACCCCGTCTGGCAACTAATTACCCATCCCCCCCAACAATAAAACATGACACAAAACCCTACAGGAAGGAAGATTTTGTTTGACCTTTTCTGCATCTCTTAGGTGTTTCCGGTGATCCGAGTGTTTGCTATCAACTCACAAAACCGTAACGTAAAAGTAATTTCCTGAAATTTCGAAAAAAAAAAACCTCTACTACACTTTTTTTTTGTAATTATTTATAGCCCCTCCTCATTCTATTCATAATGCACATCCGCAATCCTGCATCAATCTTTTTTTAAAAAAAAATCTTTCTCTTTCGCTTTATAAAACAGAAGTTATGTTTAATAATGTTTTTCACAAACCCGAATAAGTTTGTCGAGATATCCAGATTGAGACGTGTCTAGAATAATTCAGCATGCTATTAAATTGCTCCTTGTGTCATTGATATTTATTATCTACATCTCGAGCAACAAATTTGCAAAGTTCAAAGGTCACTCTTACCGAAGTCTCTAATGGTGTATCATTTCTTCGACATTTTATTTCCCTTTTTGTGTTTTCTTTTTTTCCCCTCCCGGTTTGATTAATGACGAGACGTGTCGTTAGAAATGTCATCGGAGGGGAGAAGAAAACCTAAAAACCGGGCTCCCCACCTTTCGACAGCCATTAGATAAACGTTTAAGCAAAAAAGATTCTCTTTTTTTACCTAGACATGTGAAATTGGAAAATAGTTTTGGGGGGAAGGGTTTCCTCTCAACTTTGAAAAACCTTTTCCTTTCATTGTCCGTCAAGAATAATAAATGAAAGTTTTGGATAGTCGTTGAATGTGGGGGAACTTTCGAAAACTTTCCTTACACGTGTTCTTTTTATTACGTCTCAAAACTTGACTTACGAGAAACTTTTCATTTGGTAAAGGATAATTATAAAATGCCCCGTGGGTTTTTAGGTGCTATAGCGAACGATTTCACATCCGTCTTGATGCTTATAAACGATCCCCACAAATAATCATTGAGTCGGAAAACTTAATAAAAGCGGAGGAATCGATTCGAGAAGTTTCTCAGATGACTAGAGATTGGGGAGCTTTGTGTAAAATACTATCATATGTCGATTTGCAGAGATATTCTTTTAAGTTAAAAGAGATATTAAATCTCTTGTCATTGATACTTTTCCCCCCAAAGGAGGTATTTTTCTCCACCAACTTTTCTTCCACTTCACAGGGGTTATCAAGCTAATAGATCACAGATTTGAAGAAGTGAACGGCCTTGAAGATAAAGAGGTATCGTATTACAAATATTTGAGCAAGGCTTTTGATAGTATTTTTTATCCAAAAAGATTCAAAGTCTCATTGGCCGGCTTCTCACCTCGTTAAGTTACGGATGGTGGTCGGGACAAGTTGCACGTGGACTATTAAGAGGGTTGTATACGGACTTCTTCTTCTTCTTCTTTAAATGCCCGCTCCTCGTCGGAGATTGGCGATCCTAACTTTGGAGGCTGCCGAACGAAAAAGGGATACTGAATTTTGGCCGTACCAGTCTCTTAGATTCTTGAGCCAGGATGTTTTCCTCCGACCCGGTCTACACCTGCCTTCTTAGACAACAGGTTTCGCATGAAAGCACTCCTGGTGAAGGAAGTGGTGCCTGGGAATGATGGTCGAGTGAGACAGATAGTGGTACAAACTGTCAGAGGAATATTCAAGCGCCCAGTTTCGAAAATCGTGATTCTGAAGCGAGGGGGGGAATGTTAGGAACAACGTTCCAGAACGACCAGCAGCAAGCCAGGGCTTGCTCCATTCGAGCCTTGACTTCCTAGCTGTAATACGCTGTCAATCTCTGGCCATTCAAGGCCTGCCCGGAACTGAGGGCGTGCGCTTTTTTCTTTTCAACCATTGACGATTTTACTAGGAATATCAAATAATGCGGTGACTTTCCATAATCTTCCACATCGCAGTACGGGAGCCATACCATTGATCCAACCGGACTAACAAACCGTAAGCCCACAGGAAGGATTTCCCATTGGGTTGAGGTGGAAAGGCAACGTCTCGATGCAGTGGTTATTGCCACTCGGTGCCGAGCCAACTTATTCAAATAGAGGAATCGAGCTAATTTCAAATGGGATTTTTTTTCCGCTCAACTTCCATTGGACACCCAGGTCTCAAGCCTTTTGATCTATAAACTGTATTTTATTCTCGCAACAAACCTAAAACGACACTGAACGAAATGGTAGAAGGTCAAGTCGTTCCCAAAGGCGAAAGGAAAATTTGATTCCATAAATGCTTAGCAACTCGTCTCCCATCAATTTCCGATCAATTTGTTAACATTTTCTTTTTCCTCCCCGTTTCACAAGTTTGAATGTAGATTATATTTTTCTTGATGGGTGATGTTTTCGTTAAAATACGATTTCCCCCTTGCCCCTCTTCTTTCCTTAATAACGTTTGATTCACCAAATTTTATAAAATCAACCCCTCTCCGCTTTTTTTTTAAATGTATAAAAGTTTAAAAAAACATGGGGGTTGGGGTTAAAATCAAATAATAACTGGAGAATCTTTTGATGAAAAGGGTTATAAATTCAGCTGTGAAAATGCGGGGAAAAGTTAAAAGTTTCGGAGAGTTTGAGTAATCACGGCTTTCGGGTTTCCTACAAAGATGAGGATTTTGGAATTCATGCCAAGTTATAGAAAAATGATGGTTTCGATGTTTTTTATTCTCCTCTTAAAAGAATCAATCGAGAGACTTATAGTCTGATGTATTTTTTTTTTTTGTGTGCGGCAAGAAATCCCCCAGCACAATGCATACGGCTTGAATAAGATGAGACATCCATAGCACAAGAGTATTGAATTCGATTTTTTATTAGTTTCGAGTGAATGCTCTTGCTTCTTTTGGAAGTTGATATGCAAAGGAATTTGCTTCGGCTTAATGCATTGTATGGGAAGATTTGGTTTGATAGATATGATATGGATGAACAATTTTTTGGGATATTTTTTCGTCAATTGTTGTGGATTGGGGATATAGCAGACTCATATGGCAAGGAGATAGAGGATTTCTAGTATATCAGGTGTCGAAGTAGAGAGCTAACAAATGATGTTTTCCCCAAAGAAAGTACCGTCTGCTGCAACTGATGATGCAGCAGGGGAAAATTCAAAGTAGATGCAGACCATGTTCAAAAGAAGGCTTCGAGACCTGAATCTGCAATACTAATATGGCTTGGATTCTGTGTCCTTATTGCATTCCTATTCTTCTGTACACCTGGCCAACCTTCTTGCCCGTTAGAGAGACTAGAAGACTAGAAGAGAGACGACAACGATTAGCTGTCAAAGTTAAAAATATGTTGCGCATGTATAAGATAGTGGATATACTGTGCTGTTTTTCATTTGTTTTCGTTCTATGTATTTCGCTTACGAGAGATTCCATCGATCTGACCCTGTGCTTTTCAAGTTGTTTTCAACCTTTCTTCTATCTAGTCTTCGTGCGAAAGATGTGGGATAGTAAAGGGTTGGTTCAATCTTCTTTTTCTTTAAATACCTACTCCTCAACGAATATTGGCGACTGATTTTGAAGGCCGCTGGAAGAAAGAGGGGCTCTGGATCCTGGCCGTACCAATCTTTCAAATTCTTCAGCCAAGATGTTTTCCTCCTACCTGGTCTGCACCTGCTTTTCAATCTTCTCCACCACAAGCTGCTGGAGGCGATTAACCAATCGGAAGATTAACCTGAGTGACGATTTTTAGTAAACCGAACGGATAAAAAATTTTTGAGATTCAAGATTAGTACGATATTTTTAATTGGAAACTCTGTGAGCCATATAGTGCGAATAATTTGATTCTTTATCGATAACCAATTTTCCACTTCTGTTTCCAATTCTGTACTTTGCGTCCCAACTTGCTTTACTACTATTCATTCCCTTTCCACTTTCTCTTCTACATCTTATATTAAGGCTCGTTCAAAAATTTTTCTGGTCAAAGCAGCAGCCAATAATAGTAATTTTGTGTCTTTCTTTTTAAAAAAATAACGGTAGAGGTGTTAAAATTTTGTATCGAGGTGTTCGATTTAACAACCAAGAGATTTCATATTGAAAAGATCAAAGTTTAAATCTAATGATCTATGACTTCAAAATTAACTAACCAGAAAACAGGATTTCGATCAAAGTAACTTCGAGTGGAAATTTCAGCGGCAGGAATCATAGTTGCTCACATTTCGATGTCTCACCTTTTTATAATAAGTTGTTTGACTTTGTAAAATATTTGAAATTATAGTTTTTGATAGTTGGCCTGAGTGAGGGTCTTTTCGATCTGGCCAAACGTACCCAAGACCAGTCTTAGCTTTTTGCACTAAAAAAAATTGGGCAAAAATTTTTTAAAACGACTTGCTATGGGGGCTCTACAGGACCTGAACTACTATTAGTAGCTGCTTGTGTCTAGAAAACTTTCAAACTTGATGTTTGTCGATATGCTGCCGAGCGCTACACACAGAGCTATACACGCTACACACGAGGTTGCCATCTTCTCGAATTGGCATCCGCCACGATCTCGAGGTGGAAGTCGCCATATTGCCCCATAAGCTTTCTATTAGGCCATTATGGCGACTTCCAGCTCGAGATTGTGGCGGATGCCGATTCGAGAACATGGCAGCTCCATGTGCAGAAGACGACTCGTCGAAGTGACCGCTCCCTACTAGGCTCCCTAGCACCCCAATGGACTACGCGGACTACGTCTTCGCGACAATCCGATACTACTAGAGAGACTAGATGGAAGAGAGGTGACAGATCAGGACG
Organism: Liposcelis brunnea; assembly: GCA_023512825.1. Classification (NCBI taxonomy): domain Eukaryota; kingdom Metazoa; phylum Arthropoda; class Insecta; order Psocodea; family Liposcelididae; genus Liposcelis; species Liposcelis brunnea. Next base: position 5,791,420 of record CM042071.1, read on the forward strand.
CCTGCTTATTGGCTGTCAGAGTTAAATGGGTTGCGCCTATGTATAAGGACTTCCCATTGAATCTTATGGAAGTGGAACCAAGATGGCCGGATTTTTCGCCTCTCTTCCATCTAGTCTCTCTCGATACTACTAGAGCTGCTGCCCTGTAGGATTGTATTCATTAAGAGGCGTCACTACTAAGCGCTTCACGACAATCTCAATGGACTTGTAGCCTTTTTTAAACCAATTGACCACTACAACCTCTGTCTTATAGAGCGACTACCTGTGAAAATATCAAGCGACGACACGCGCTTTTAATATTCAAATTCTTAGAAAATAGTGTCCTTTCTCCTAATTAAAACTCAATACAACTTTCTCTTAACTTTTGCGGATTAACTTAGACCTTGCAAGTTCAGCACTATTGAAAGTTCCCCTTAAGTCATTCCTTCTCTCATACACATCAAAGCCTAATCGAATATCGTATAATCCCAAAGAACCCAGACAGAAAACCTTTCAAAAAATTGCAAATAATTTACAAAGGGTAAGAAAACTCATCCTCCATTAACAGCTAGATCAAGTGTACTTAATTCATTTCAAATGCTTGCGAACAATCCCGAACCTTTCTTTCTTCCTTTATTTTTTTCAAAGATTCATTTATTTAATTCCTTTCAGCCGTTTCGTGTCTAGCATAGTAAAGTTTTTCGTTTTTTTTTATAAAGCCGTTATTCTATACTTGTTAATCTACTGAAACACGTAAGAGGTTTCGTGCAATTAATGACGTTTCGTTTTTTTATTTACAGTTCAAAATGCATTCAATGGGATTACATTCTGCTTTAGCTATTAAAAGGCAAAGGAAAAGGCGAGCGGAACAGAAAAAAGCGAAAGAAAGACGATACAGCGTTCAAAGCACGGAATCGGGTCTCGGAGGATCCAGAAGTTCATGCGGTAGCCCTGTCGATGGGGCCGAACATGGCCCCCACGGCGAACATGGCCCATGGCGAACATGGCATCACAAGAAAAAACCTAAAAAAGGTCAAAACGCTGATTTTGAAAGTAAAGTCGGTATCGGCATGCTCCAAATTGGAGTCGTATTCGTAGTTATAGGAGTTTTTCTACTTGGATCTAGTATGATTCCTAACGATTTCGATAATTGGAAGTGGCAAAACATATTCACGGCGGCAGCATGGTGGAACGAATTAGTTATAACGGGCGCGTTTTCAATGCTGCTAGGAATATTTTTGATAATATTAGATAAATTTATATCGAAGAAAGAAGAAGATGATTTAACTAAATATGTAGAAGGACAGCTGACCAGATCCCGTTCCGGTCACCGGTTAGTAAGAGACGTCGAAACGGGTAATTTAGTAACGAAGAGATCGAAGGCATTAACCACAATCAATGAAGATTATTGTAAGGATGTTAATAACGAAGAACTTCCGGTTGTTCATTCTCCGAAAATCAAAACCCCGCCGGCGAATTCCCAAACGGGGAATCATACATTCATGAACAGTGAGACTGGGGCTGCGATGCTGAGCCCGCAGCTTGAAAAAATATTAGAAGAGGATGGTTCTGTTTCGGTCGATGATTACAGGCACGTAGGTTCGAGTGTTACGTTCGAGGAATATGACAGTACGACTGCTAGCATTAGTCCTGGATCGCCTTCCGAAACTCAAGAATTACTCGTCGGTACTTCTAATCATACGCCTGTTAGTGTTCCGAGCAAGTATCATCAAGTTCGGATGTCGAAGATATAGGGAAGGGAGTATTTGGAGGGTAGAAGCGATTGGATCGAAAGATAAATGCATTTGATCCAACGTAGAGGATGTTAATTCCAATACTCCGCACCTTCCACGGTTAAAGGGATGATTATTTATGCCTGGATAAAGGTATAATTCCATTTTTAAAAACGAATCTTTTCGCTCATAGTGTCTAATTTCTAGTCGTAATGTGATTTTATCTTATAACATAAGGGAAATGTGAAGTCTTGGATTTTGTGTTGGATGGTACCTGCGCAGAATATGATTTAGTGGTTCAAGCTTATGCGGTTTTAGGAGCTTTTTTTGTCAATAGGGTCATTCCAAATATTTAGCAAGAACTTTGAAATATAGAAAAAGTTAGAGATCAAAATTTAAAGAGACTAGCAAACTGTTTGTCGTATTAAGTGTCATGGCGACTTCCACAAGAAAAATATTCGGCAGCCATGATGGTAAACTTGCCCATCCCAGTTCGTCGAAATGGGACTTTTACAGCAATGCGGAGGCTTTGTTGACATAGTGCAAAACAAAATTCTGGCACCGCTTTCTATTAAAGAAAATTTTTGGACAAAGCCTCCGCTGTAAAAGTTCTTAGTTTCATGAATCTGGATGGGCAAGTTCATCATCATGGCTGCCGAATTATTTTTCTTGTGGAAGTCGCCATAATACTCAATACGGCATTTCAATTTCTCTTAATTTTGGGTCTCTAGAAAAAGTGCCAGAAAAATATAAATAGCATTTAAGCGGAGCGCTAATTTTAAGATCAGAGTAGAGACTATATAGAAAGATTCTGGCGAACTCGCAGCCAGAAATTTAACGCCATTTTTATTCGTCTGGTGTTCTCATTTTTTAACAATAGCTTCTGTAATCAGCAGAAGACAGAAATTTTTTGGGTTTTGTTTGGAAAGGAAACTGAATATTTATACGTTGTCACATTTGATTTTCTCCAATTTTTCTTTCAATTTCCAATATGGCGACCTGTCATGGCGTTCCAGATCATTCGACCAATCATTCTCGGTAGCCATTCGTCAGTCTCTTTCTATATAGGGTCTCTAGATCAGAGTAAATAGCTTGAAAACAGAGTAACCAAATTTTTTCTTTTTATTGTAATTTGCTAGATGTGTTGTAATTTAACCTCAACTTGTTAGAATTTGGGTAATAACCGCGGTGGTTCTCTGTTTACTGTATTTCTAAATTGGAGGAAAGCATTGATAAAGATGAGTAATTTTTTTTAGAAAACGATTTATGTATTTTGAAATTTCTATAGTTAAAAAATGTTATTAAGAGAGGTTAAGGAAGTCAACTGAAACACTTTCTGTATTTTTATTGATCAGCGAATAAGTTTAGAAGAATAGGCAACTTGCATAAATTTTAAAATCGCAAAGTTATTATTAACATTAATTCTTCAATCAATAACTAAGATTAGGCAAAAAAATTTAGCCAGACCTTAGCCTGAATCTCCACCTTTAGTTAAAGGTTTGAAAGACCTTTTAACCGAGAAAGAATTCTTTTGCACTGCTAAAGGCAATTTTTCTGCCATCATGTTTGGCAAAGCCTGGCAGTTACCCAGCATCCAGAACAATATTTTATTAGTGTTCTACACCAAGCGCATTATCAATTCAAACGTTCTGGTCTAGAACCATTGTACCTTCACTACTAGCTGCTGTCAAGCATAAAAATTTATCAATCAGTTCCTATTTCACTCAAGCACAAAGATTTTTTTATTGCTACGAAAAGATAATCTTGTCAGAAAATTTCCTCAAAGTTATTTCAGTTAAACTTTTCTTCAAGAGCAATGACCTAAAATCGCTTGAGTAGATACCCATCTTAATCTCCATTTCCTAAAATTTTACGTCCTTTGAATAATTTAAATTCGGATGAACAAACCTTTTTCAACATCATCAAAAAAAAATTTTCATACTTCAGCGACACTAACTCTCCGGCAGGATAATCTATCTATCATGAACATTCTCACTCTCAATCCCAAATCCTTTTTCTTATAAGGCACAAAAAAATTTCATTCTGACAAAACTATTTTATTTCCTTTTCTTTTTATCTAAAAAAAAAAAGGACGCAGATGTCTGGAAAGTCACATATTTCAAAAAGCCATTTCCAGAAAGACTGATGATAAGATATTATTTTTTAAGAGGAAAAACGTTCGAAAAGAATAAATTTAAATATTCAAACAATTTGAAAGAATTAACTACAAAATGGTAATTTAATTACTAATCTTTTTATATTAATCAGCGGAAAGAAATTTTTATTTTTTAACTTTTCAGCACTACATTTATAATTCAGTAAATATTTTAAAAAAAATTTCTTCAGTAGGCGAAATCATTTATCATATACTTCTCGCTTTTATAAATCTCTACATCATAAGACACCAAAAAAAAAAATTAATTAAATTTATTCGCAGACTGCCAAAGTAGTGCGTATAGTCATTTTAGCGCAGGTAATTAAAAGATTTTTTTTGTAGCACAAAACAAAGACCGATATGGGTTCGTAATTTAATCCTCTAAACATTTTTTTAAAATTAATGTTTTAAAAAAATTATATTATGTAAATATCAGGCTTTTAATGATCGCATATTTAAAAAGAGCAAAAAAATTAAAGGTCGTGTTAGAAAAATCTTGAGTTTCTGTATTTATTCATTTTAAATATTAATATTCTTAATGAACCAAAAATATTATTCTTGTAATATTTCTCGATATATATTAATACTGTTTATTAAAAGAATTTTTATTACCAAAAAAAGCGTAATTTTCTAACGCGTTATTCATTATTAAAAAAGGTACAGCGTACCTTAACCTTTTTTTAATTTCATATAATATTCCTGCCTCTTTCTATTTAAAAAAAAATGACAATTTATCCGTCTTTGCGTTGTCGTTGTTTCATGTACATATTAAACAATTATATTATTATTAAAAGAAATGTTATGTACATTAATTAATTTAAAACATTTATTAATCATTTTTTAAATTTAAAATTAACTCGCACATTTATATTAATAACTGAAAGAAATAATGTGCAAAGTAAAAAAAAATTCGAAAGAAGGAAAAGTAAGATAAAAATGATTAAAAAACCGAAATTTTTTCTTAAAAGTTTTTCCCTTACTTTTCCTTCATACTGAGTTCCTTTCACCGTTTATTCGAATTTTTTACACAGCTTATACCTGAATCGCAGCTTTCGAGCTTTTTTAAAAACAATTGCGATCAAAAAATATAATGAATGGTCTTGTTTTTTTTTTAAAATGGAGTTTTGCTGTTGAAAAATTTTAAATCTCCTTTAGTGCCTATGAAAACATTTTTTTTTTTTAAAAAAATTGAATCATCCAACCGACCGTTTTCTGTGTAAATAAACAAAAGGATATAAGTGATTAATCGTTTTTTGAAATTCGGACCAAAAAAAGTACCCTTTGATCATTCAAAATTTCTTTTAAAAGAAAAAAGTATGAAAAGGTGCTTATATTATTTTTTTATTATTCGGATCAGTGAAGTGGTAATTTGAAAATTTTCTTAGGCTGGCTTAATAATTTAATAACAGGACAAAACGTATTATCGCTCACAAAAATGCTTTTTTCAATCATGTATGTCGATATCAGTCTAAAAATTTAAATAGCACAATTTAAATGTTATCATCGATAAATTAGAAAAATGGAATAGACCAAATTGATAATAATGATAACAAAAGGGGTTGTATTATAAAATATTATTGCACACGCTATTTGTTTATTTAATTTTGGAATGTGAGGAATTTTTTGGAGAATAAACGGTTTTGCAATTTAAATATATTTAATCAATTTACTAATTTAGTTCTGCTGATTTGCTGTTTTAAAAAAAACATATCCGAGTTTTTAGTTTATTCAGAAAGCCGGATAGTTATGTTAGAGCATGTAAAAAGTATTTGTAAAAAATTCGCAGGTTTGCGAATTAAAAATGAATGGCCAAAATTTTTTGTTGAAATAAAATATTCAATAATTGAAAATATAGGAAAACTGCTCATTTCTTTGTTGTTTTATAAATTTTCTTATTGTATACTTTATTAATAATATGTTGTATTTCTGCCTTTTTTTGAAAAATGTTTACTATTAATGTTTTAATCGGATGTTTTTTTATTTAGTTGTCCATAATATTATTACTGGATGTAATTTTTTTTTAAAGAAATCTTTTTTGATTGACAATCCTGATTTAAGAATTTCTTATAGTTTTGGGATATGTATATCGATATGATTTCAAAAGAAATTTTTGATACTTTTGTTGTTTTTTTTTTTCAAAATTTTATTTTATTTTAAGTGTAGCCCACGTGGAAAAATGACAAGATTTTTTTATCATGTCTATAATAAACTTTTTTTAATCGAAAATTGAAAACTTAAAATATTTTTTAAATAACAATCTTATTTTAGGAAATTCATTTAATTCTTTTTATTTCGGAAATACTAATTTCAAATATTATTATTAGGCACTCTATTCCATTGTCGCATCTTTTCAAAGTTTACATTTTAAATGTTTGTTTTAAAAAAATTATTACCTATGTTTACAATAAAAGTAAGTTTTTAATTGATAAGAGACATATTTTGGTTCAATGAGAAGGTCGAATTACGAGCTTTCGTCAGGTGTGCACAACTTTAAAAAAAATTATTTCATGTTTTCCCATTTCCAGATTAAATGATGAAATACAGGATGAAATATGGCGACCGTCATTTCGGTTGTGATACAATAAAATAGTCCCATTTTTTTCCACATGGGCACCGAGATGTAAATTTTAAAAATTATAAATATTTACTGACCAAGGCTTTTCATAGATTGAGGATGGTTGACACCTGACATCATTTGTTTTGTCGTCGTGACGTCATTGAAGTCAAGATCAGTATTATTTGAGTGTAAAACAAATTACTATGAAGCTTAAAAAATGACGTCATTATGGTCTCTCAAGGGATTTTCTTGGACAGTTGTGAGCTATTCTCTTTACAAAATCCTTGTGCAGTTGGCAACATTTTTTTTTAAAGTTAACAATTCATTTTTTCGTTTGTAATAAAAACGATCAAAATCACAAAAACTATGCTATCAAAAAATAATAATAAAGCGTCCCGTATGTGTCCCGCTTTGAGCATACTTATAAAATTTTATGTATTTTTTAATAATATGCATAAATGTTATTTCAAATATGAAATAAACTTTAAAAAATATTTGAACTTTGCATAAAATATATTAACGAACGAACAATCGCGCATTTTTTAAAAGTATTCAAGAAGAAAAGAAAAATAATTCACCAAAAACGAGATCACCTTTTTTTTTTATTTCCACCTTAGCTTTTAAAATTTTATATGAAAAAGAAAGAGTTAAGTGCAAGCTTCATTTGCTAACTCGATTAAAATTACGACAATTTGAAAAGTTTCAAAAAGAAAATAAATCACCTCGCGGTGTACGAAAATACAACCGAATAAACTAATAAAATTAAATGAAAAAATTAACGGAAAGAATTACAATTATGCGTGATGCGAGAGCCTCTGTCGAGTGCTTTTGGCAGATGTTTGTTTAATTAAATAAAAATCGTCTTTTTTCTTGTTTGAAGTGTTTTCAACTTTTGGCTTGCATTAAGTAGAAGATATATCAGAAACAAAATTTTTTTTAAAGAATAGAAAACAAAAAAAATTTTTCTAAATCCAGTAAGTTATTTTAGGGAGGTTTTAAAATTAGCTTTGTATTGCAATGCAATATCATTTGTATAAGAAAAAAAAAATTGTAAATAAATTCGATTTAGCGATTTCTATTTTCTATAATTGTAAATTTTGTTTGTTAAAAAAAAAGATTTTGATAATTTTATTTTTTATTATTTTTTTTTAAAAAATCTCTTTCTCTATTTATTATTGATGAAACTATGATGTAAAAGACTTTGAATAATGAAAGAAATATTATTTCTAATTATGTAATTTTCTTTTTTACTTTCTATGTTTTTCATAAATTAAAGTTTTAAATAGCGTCTATCATGTTTGATATTTCATTTTCCTGTTTTTTTTTTAAATTTCCATTTCAACTGGGGATATCGGATAAAATAGGAAAAGAATAAGAAGATAATAAAAAGTCATAAATCATGAGGGTAGGGAATAAGACACTTGACAACTTAAAAACATCCCGAAAGTTTTTATTCCCGTCTTCAACATGACGTCTCATGTCGGCTCATCTATTTTAATTCTAAAAGATATTCGCTTTTTATGTATGTATTGTTGATAATGAGCTGAAAAGTCGATGTGCTTCAGTCGTAGCTAAATGTCAGGATAATAAAGAAATTTTATTATTAGTGAGAAATCAGGTAAGGATTTTTTCCTGGTAGAGAACTTGGGTATATTTTTATGGGTTGAAAAAATTTTTGGATTTGTTTATTTATTTTTGTTGTTCTTGTTAATTTCAGGAGCTGAAGCAACCGTCAACATGATGGGGGCTATGCCTGCCGTTGCGGTCCGCTTAGAGCGCCGCAAGGCAGAGAAAAGGCTGAAACGTCCAAGTCAGCTTTACCTGGGAGGATATCCAAATCTTAGGCAACAAACTACTTCCCCTAGTAGAGCAAATTCACCGACTCCAAGTCCTTTGTTGTCTCCCCCTAGAACAGATGAAGAACATTATTTACCAGAAATTTATGTCTGTGGAAAAGTAAGTAGAATTAATTTATTAGTTTTTGTTAATTTTCGTTAATTTTTTAAATCGTAATTCTTCAATCTAAAACTAAGATTGAGCCAAAGAAATCCATCAAAAAAATTTTTAAACCGCGGAAAATTCGCTTTGAAATTCGAATTCTAGAAAGCCCGCCGAAAACGAACCATGAATTATGACGTCACAACTCAGTCAGATCCTTTGTTTCTATTGGTGGGATTTTCGCGCCAAAAAAATTAACCAATGAAATGAAAGAATTTAACTCAGTTATGACGTCATGAGCCCAAACATGGCATTTGGTGGTTTTCGACGGGTTTTTTAGAATTTGAATTTTAAATTGAATTTTTTTGCTAAGCCTTAGTTAAAAATTTTAGTATAATTTTTTCAAAATTCGTGTTCAAAAAAAAATTTGTAATGATAAGACCTTTGCCAAACTGCTCTTGGCCAAAAATGATTAGGAGTTTGTCAAGAGGAGGTTCGCTAACTTAGAGAGCCTGAAAGGAGAGAGTCGCCAACTAAATTGCTGCTTTTTGATTGGCAGCAGAAGACGTATGACGTCACCACCAATCAACGGTTGAAAACGACTTTGGTCACAGCCAATGAGAAGCCAGGATTCGATTACAAAGATGGCGACTCTCTCCTTTTAAACTTTCTAGCTATGCCTGAAGCAAGACTGTCCTAAACACGGAAATTCCTGCAAGTAAACCCGACGAAGTTCAAAAATTACAATCTAGTCCCAATGTTCACTCTCATTTTTATCTTCTTTTTTTTTAGAAACGCACCGTAGATTTTTTTTGCAATCCTCACTCTTTTTTTCTAGGTATCAGCATTACACTTAGCAGTAGTGTCATTATTATTAGGAGCCGTCATCCTCATAGTAGGTCTAGTACAATTGAAACCAGGAGCAGACGCACCTGGTCACAGATATTACCTAATCGGTATAGGTTGTTTTTTGAAAATAATGGGCCTTATAATCACTGCTGCCAGGTGTGTGATGCTTCATTGGAGAATGAAAAAACGGAGATGCAGTAATAGTAGTAGTAGAAAATGCGAAAGGACTATCGAAAAAAGAGCTAGTCACGGAGGAGGTAACAACATTTTCATCATGACAATGTTAAAAAAATCAAAATCAAAATTAATCCTTATTTTTTGTTTCCAGGTAATGAATCAATTAGTTTAGCGAATGAAAACAACAAAAACATGCAAACCGAGCAAAATATGGCACATTCGGACGGAGAACACAAACACGTTAACCTAAAACATCTTTACAATTCCTCAGACGTTATGTATATAGATGAAGTAGATTCCTCGACGGGGAGAAGATCAAAAAGTCCAGTAGAATCTATCAGTACTATCGAAGTGCTAATGGGTGGCTCGAAACCGGAGCCTCCTACACGTTTCACCGATACGTGTAGCCTTGCTATGGTATCTCCGGCGGAGTTGGATGCCCTTCTTAGTCAGGCACCGGAGAAAAAAGGCAACACATAAATCTTTTGGGGATGTGTCCTTTCTTTAAATTTAAGATATTTTAACAAAATAACCTCCAAATTATCTTCTTTAAGCTTTTTGTGAACTTTCACAAATTTAAAAAAAAAACATATGTTAATTAGTCATGTCTTTAAGAGAAATTTAAAAATTTTTAAGTTTTATGAAATTGGGCTTTTGAAAGATTTTGTATGGATGATGTTACTGCCAATGATGTGCTTTTGATGTTGAGTTATGGAAAAAATTTGTTTATGGATAAGAGAAGTATTGGGAATCAGGAATCAGGTTCGGTTGAAATCGTATGTTTAAGAATATTTCAGGTACAGAAAAAATAGGAAACTAGGAAACTGGACTACAGATTTTTAGGTTAGTTTCAGTAGAACAGCTTCACTGTAGTCCAATTTCCAAAAACTTACTATAAAATGGAGATACTGTCCTAATGATTAGACCAGTTTTCGATTTAATTTTTTTTTAAAATCAAAATCATAAATTAAAATTGTGACTACTTAATACTTGTCAATGCTTGCATGATTAAAGAAAATGAATGACAGCGCCTTCGAAGAAGCAACAGAAAAAGATGATGACAAAGAAAGTGAAACCAGGGTGTACGAAATTGTCTATTTAGATATTAGTGTAGGCTTAAAAATAAAATGAAAAATCATATCTCCGGACGGAAGAGAAGAAAATTGAAATGACAAATTGATGAAAATTACTGAAAAATTTTTATTGTGATGAAAAATTCGGTATATCCGAATTGCTGTCGTTCCGGTAGATTGCATTGGAAAAAGATTCTAAGATGGCAACTGTCTCTTTTGTGTAAACAATGTCAACCACCTTGAATGTGATATGTCGATTCTTCCCGTGGACTCTTCATATATATTTAAAAACTGGCCTAATTTTTAGAACAATATCTCCGATTTTTAGTAAGTTTTTGGAAATTGGACTACAATGAAACTGTTTTAAATCCTGAAAATCTGTGGTCCGGTTTCACTGTAGTCCAATTTCTTCGAATCCAAAAAATTATACAGCAAAAATGTAAAAAAATTTCATTTATTGTTAAACCACCCTAACTTTCAATCACAATTAAACGGAATGGTCGAATTCACGGAAAGTACAAACTTTATAAATCGCCCTGATCTATTTTTGGCACTCATTTATTTTATACGAAAGCTCTATTACAATCACATATTACCTCTTCCTTCTTTTTAGCGTTTTCGCGTGCCAAATAATTTTTTTAAAACCAAAATGATATATATCCATGATATTAATTACGATAATCATCTCATTCGCGGATTACAAAACCATTTTACGCTTATTTCTAGTCGATAAGCCATTTTTTGCAACAGGGACGCCGGCTTAAAAAAAGTAAGAGAAATGCTTTTGCAACGTCAAGAAAAGAAAATTATAATAAACTTTCTCGTCTTTCGCCCATTTTAAAATTTTCAAAGTCAACGCCCCTGTTTTTTTTAAAATTACCAAAAATATTCTCCAAATTTCTTCTCCCTAAAATGTTAAAATAATCTACTTTATATTAAGTTGAATAATGAAAAAAAGAAAAATCTTTTTAAAATGCAAAATATTTTAATATCGGTGTTTACATTTTCCATCATTTTCTATAATATATATTTATTTTAAAAACAAAAAAAAAAAAGAATAGTTGTCTGTTGTTAGCTTAAATATTATTATTAAATTATGGAAATTCTGACTCATCGTGTAAATAAATCCATGTTTTCAAATTTCTGAGAATTATAAAAAAAAAATGAAAGCATTTGTCAGATTTCGAAAAAAAGAAAAAAAAACAAACGTCCTTTTGATGTAGCATAATTTTTTTTTTAAGGAAAAAAGTCCGAAAATGTGCATCCTCGTATTTTATTGATAAAATAAGAATTTTTAAAAGAAATAGACTGCACCTACGATTCTCCTTTAGTTATGATTATTATTAACATAAAAAAATCTTGATCGATTTTCATATTTAAGGAGAATTTTTTTTACAGAATTTTTATATTTCTACATAATTAGTTTTTATTATTACTATTAACTTCCTGTATATTTAGATTTTGGAACACGTATATTGGGTTCAAAATTGATCAATGTAAAAATTTTTTTTAAAAAAAGTACTTTATGCCTAAACTTAATGAAAAAATAATTATTAGAGAGTTTAAATTAAAAAAGATTGACAAACAGTCCGCCATTAAAAATTGGACTACCATATTGATCATCGTCATAACTCATAGATTTCTTCATTACAAGCCGGTTCATTCTGGCAACAAGGCGTCAGAGGAATCCAAAATGGCTGCTAAGATGAAGAATTGTTATATGTAATAGGATTGGCTGCTACTTGCTTGTGGATCATAAGATAAACAAAATTCGCATTCATTTTGGATTTTTCTGACGTCTTGTTGCCAGACTGAACTGTCCGACTTCTTATGAAGAAGGCTATGGTTGATCTCTATGAAACTCAATATGGCGTTCAATTTTTTCTACGGCTAAAAATATTCATTTTCTTTTAATTTAATGTCTCTATAAGACTTTCATTAACTTTTAAGTATAAAGTATTTCAATATTGCTTCGTATCGGGGTTTTCCTACTCAAAATTTACATTTAAAAAAATTTGATAAGTTATAAATAGGATTGTAATTAAAATTAAAAAGTGAAACAAAGAGCTTAAATTTAGAACACTTGCGGAATTTAAATTAATTATGTTAAAATTTTTATGTTTTGTTAAAGAAATAGTTTTACTATAAAATTGGAGCCTAATTGGGTGTGGACACTTTGATGAATCGTCTGCTATATAGGGGTACGCCATTTTGAAAAATGGAAGCTGCCATGATCTCGACTTTGGTGGCCGCCATTCTCAAATTGAAAAAGCTGCCAATCTCGATGTTTGCTTTTCAATTCGAGGATGGCGACCGTCAAATCTGAGATCATGGCAGCTTCATTTTTCAAAATGGCGTACCCCTATATTTAGCAGACGACTCATCGAAGTGTCCACTCCCTGCTAGGCTTCTTAACTCTAAAATAATCAGTTGCGATGCTTGAGGATGGTGCAGACCTTTAAACAAGTCTGGTACTTTGAAACGTCTGCAAACTGTAAATCACTGAGGTTTAGCCAAAAGCCACACCATTAATTTTAAGGCGAATTTTTAATTTCCTCAATATTTCCCCCGCGGGTGTTCTTGCTTTCGTTTCCAAAAAAAAAAAAAACTATTGTCAATGCTGTGATTTAATTCCATGCCAAATATTTTTTAATTTTAGAATTTATTTTAATTTTATCAATTGTTTTTTAGCACAGATTTGATGTTGTGGTCACGTGATAAATTTAATGGAATGTCTATTAGGGAAATTCACGGTGGCAGTTTTTGAAAATAATTTCATTTTTCTACATTTATTAAAAACTCGCTTACAAGCATATCTCACGAAAAAAAAAAAACGAAAAGAAAATATTTTGCTCAATAAGTTGTTTGTTTACTAAAAAACCCGTTTTAAAAAAATTAAAATATCAGAAATGCGGAATCGCATCTTTAATAAATCGGAATGAATATGCATGAAGCAAGGCGTTTTTTTAACACCCAAGAAATATCATTTTAAAAAAATAAAATTTTTGTAATGTGTTCGATCATACGCGACCACTTTCAATTAATAAATGAAATAATTAGCATTTCATTTATCGCAAACTGTATCAAGAAATCTGAATTAATGAAAAAAAAAAAAATTATCTAAATAGCTAAAAAAATTTTCTCTCTTTATTTCCTGTCATCCGGATGTTTCCAGTTAATAGGGAGATTTATGAACGTAAATAAAATTATTATTGCGGACGTTTTGCCGAAAGTTGTTTTCACGACAGATAAGGGGGCGTGCAATTTGTATAAAGAAATAAACTGCTTTTCTATACAAGAAAAATGGGGAATAAATATTTTAATTGAGTAATCAGTTCACTAACATCACGTTATTTTATTAAACATTCGCTTCCTCGCTCTTATGAGGAAAGATTAGCAATGTGTTTAGCAAATTAATATGTCCGTAATGATTTTGAACTTAGGGTCGCCGGCTTCATTAATCATTCCACGCATTATTTTTTTCATATTGGAATCGATTGCCTTAAAGACGAATTTAAATTCAGATTTTGAAAAATTTTTTACAACTAATATACATTCCATGCCCTTGCGCATTGTTACTCAGAATAAAATAAATAAAAAATGAACGAGACATGATTTATTTTTTTCTTAATTATCCCAGCTCATTTTTTTAATTTGGGAGAATGCGATATAGTCGTTATTACACGATTTTTTCGGTCCCGATCGTTTTTTAATAGTCAAGACGATCATGCCCTAATACGCAATGCTAAATCCTTGTTTAATTCATTGATCTATTATAAAATAAAATGATCAACTTATGTTTCTTATGATATCGAGTGACCGATTTCATAACTGCTTTCTCCAAGTACCCATATACCAATGTAAAATGAACAAAGAAAGCATTATAATCCATTAAGGAATGGTTCTTTTCAGGTGACATTTTGGAATCTCTCTTGAAGACATATTATATGCATATGGCTTCATGCGAAGATTGTGCCATTTTTGAATTATGGCAATCGCAACTCGTCTAAGTGCTTATTTAACGTGAAATGATTTATTCAAACGATTCGAATTCAAGCTTTAATTCCGCCTTTTTCGTATAAATTATTTAAAAATTTAGGATGTGATACGCATAGAAGGTTTGCAAAGGTATTTAGTTAAATAATAATTTTATTAATAAAGATTAATCTCAGTTTATAAAATAATCATAATTGTCAATAATTTTTATCTTTCTACTGGGTGGTAATTTTACTCCCATAAAATGAACAAATTTATTAAAGGTAAAATCTCGAAGCATTGAAATATTTTAGGATTTTGATTCGTGACGTCATTTTTATAAACGATGTAGCGATGACATCATCTTTGATTGATTAGTCACCCATGTTGCTTACAATTAAAGATTACACAGCTTAATCCAGCCATAAATGAAAGCCCAAATAAATTTTCAAATATTGATAAAAGGTTTAAGTCAGGGAAAAAACACAGGCCGTATGAAAATTTTATTTAAAATCGGTTTTTATGCTATGGCAAGGTGGCCGCCGTTGTTTTCCGCTGCATTCTAAAGCCACGACTTTTTCTGTGTGTTTACTTTTTTGCCTTAGAGTGGAGTAAATATCAAAAGGCAGGTAATGAAGCGGCTGGAAAATGTGTTTTTATTTGTCAAACATTAAACGTTTTCAGTTTGTCATTCGTCTTACATTGCAACGTCATTCTCCGTTTTGAATTTTACAAAAAAAAACTCTGTGTTTGAGCCGCCATTACAAGCAGAAGACGCACTTCCATCAGACTCATCATTTAATTAGTGTCTCATGTCTCTAGAGTTTAACGTTTTTATTTTTTGTGTGCATTCACTCAAATCTACATCTGGGAGTCTACATTTCTTTTTAAATTAGGTAAGTCATTTAAAATCTAAGTCCACCCATCTCGTTTCCTCGAAGATTAAACTTAAAAAACCACTAATCGATTATTAAATAAGAATGTCAAGGTAAAAGAAAGAGTTACATAAAAATGTAATCGGCCACCCGGAATAATGAACGTTGTTTCCCATGAACGGAGAAGCAAGTTAGACACTTTTTGATGAAATTATTGCAACGAAATTGAAATGCATCAGTGCACCCGGACAAAATCCACTTCCTATTATTTAATAAAAAAAAATAAATAACGAATTCATAATATTCAAATATTCAATCTTCGTTTCTGACTTGTCAAACTTCTACGTCGAATCTTCTTCCATTCACTTTTAAATGCGTGTAAAAATTTCAATGTTTAATCTTCGGGAAAAGGTTTCAAGGTAAACGAATTCCAATGCATATAGCAATTAAGTTATCTCGAAAGATCCGGTAGGGATCATAAAATCGTGTATCTTATTCGAAAATGTATAAATTGAATGACTGCTTGCGTGATGCCGCACGAAGTATTTATTCTTATCGGCGAAAACAATAAAATGCGATCGAAATCTTTAAGATATGAAAAAAAAAAAGAGTTTAGAATTTGCAACATGATTTTTTCTTACTCCAGGCTTGATGTTTTTATAGTATCGCGTTCATTAAAAGAAAATCCGTAATTTGAGGCTAGGTTGTTAAGAATCGAGAAAAGGGCTTTTTGTTGCTGGAATAGTGGGGATTTTTCCGGATATCTAGACTAGACAGGAAAGGAATTTTAAGATTTTTAATAGACGGTTTGAGTGAGGACAATTGTAGAATTCCAGAATCTGCATGGAGCTCAGTGAGAAAAAGTAAAATAATAAGTTAATGTCCTGTTATGAAATAATTGTGTGAAAATAATTAAAATTTGATGGAATGCATGTCTTTTTCTTCCTTATTCATTCAATCTTAAAAGACTGTTTACAATTTTGGGATAATTAATTTTTTCAGTTATATAATTCCTTTAATAAAAGTTTGGGCTTATAAAATTTCTTTTATAAATATTCCATCGGGAGTTCCTGTTACTCAAAACTTTTATTCTGCGAAATTTTCGTAGGCCTAAACGCCAAAAAATACTTCATTCATTCCACGCATAGACCTCAATCAAAGCAGGATGGAATTTTTTCTCGCTCTAATGCTAAATCTATAAAACCGAAACCCGTATCAAAAACAAATAACGTTATACAATATGCTATCAACATATTTTAAGTCTAAGAATCGTATTATTTTATCTTTTCAGCGACTTTATTATCTCCGTAAATTATAAATAGGTGTTACAATATCTTACTACCTTAAGGCATAATTAAATACTCCAGCATCCTAAAAAATTTTCTGCCAAATTTCTATATTCTCGATTTGGTTATGAATCCTCATGCATGAAGTACTCTCGATTTCTTTCCTAAAAATACTAAATTAGGCCTACTACGGCCCATTAAATTTTATCTTAAAATTGAACAGGGAAATAAAATAACATAATCCTAAAAATATATTCACCCAGGGAAAACCTGCACGACTTGATTGCAAGACATTATTCCGTTTAAATCACATTTGCCACTAATTCAAAGTAACACCCAATTATGCTTGCCAAAAACCATCAACATTTTTTCGCCTATTCAATTGATTACCTAACTTCATATAATGCCAAAAATAAAGTATCAAAAGAAATGGATCTGCGACTTGAAATCGATTCTTTATTCAAATGTTATGGCATTGTTGCTTATTATAATTTTTCTCCTCATAACATTCCAACAATAATTGCCAATTTTTAAATAGCTTTTGAACATCCCCAATAAAGAAGAGGACTCGTAACCGCTTCAGCCAATCACGTGCAGCACCCCAATGAATGACGTCAAACGTTCATTTGTTTACACCTTCATTCGTCCAAATTCAAGCTCTTGTTTGTCCCCCGCATGTGCAAGGACGTCATTTTCCCGAAATATGACATAAACATCTTGCGCAAGCGGTCCGGACCCCAATGACGTCACGAGGGAGATATTCTGAGCCCTTTTTTTATGTTTGATGTTGGGATGCCTTAGTTTCGAACGGTTACACCATGAAATATCGCTTCTGTTGCCACGACATTTATGGTTCCAGCCATTAAATAAGCCCAGACCATCCATTACATCACAAAACCAATGAATAGAAAGGAAAAAGCTTTAAATCAAAATTTTATTTAATCCACTTTATCTTGTAAAGGAAATTGAAGATCGACCATCTTTATCTACATGTAAATACGCGATACGCATTATTCAAATAAAATAGTAAATACTGAAAGTAAAATTACTATTATTTGATACCGTACATTAAGTGTTAGATACATACGTGTAGTAGTGTTAAAAGATGCATTTCATTTTATAAGCTAAACATTAGCAAGATACTTTGCGATGAGGAGGATTGAATGGAAAAAGGGATTTTAAAACCGTTCTCAAGACAAATTCCATCTTTTTTAATTAAATAAATTTTTTCTCGCAATTAAAAATCTTTTCCGTTGTATCCTTTTTCTTTTTATTCCACTAAATTTTTTTTGTTTTTTTTTATTAATAATTTCGTCTCTTACTTTCCTTTCTATGAAAAATGAACGCACTCTATAAAACCCATCTTAAATCATGATTGTGTTTTTTAATGATTCGATGATTAAAAAATTTTTTAATAGCGCCTATAGAAAAAGGGCGCTGTCCAAACAAAAGAAAGCAAAATTAGCTAAATCATGATAATAAGATAAAAGGATCTGTTGTGTTTTCATTTATACCGTTTTTGCATTGAAATTAGGTTTGTCTTTTCACTTTCATTTCCACACCCCGACCTGACTATGTGCCTGCTTGCCTAGCCGCTATCAGTTCTGTTACGGTCGCGGTCTTGTATAAAGTAAAAGTTTTGTAAATTACGTAATAAACCCGTCGCATGTTCTCTTGTAATATAAAAATTTTAATCACAATATTCATATATTTGGATTTATCGCCATGTTCATAGATACTATTAGCTGGTGAGTATTAATCCGAAAAATCTAATTTGGATACTTGGAAAAAGGAGAAAATTTTGGGGGAAAAAAAACAAAAACCGGTAAAAAATTCAAAATCTGCTACCACGTCATTTTGAGCACACGCGCGCGGGGAAATTTTTCCCCTGCGACAGGAATTCCAGTGACGCCATTTTGAAAAAAAACGGTTGTTGTTGAAAAATCCCGGCATTTCGCATTTTATGTGTTAATTTGATGAAAATCGTGAGATATTTAGAGGAAATGTATTATTTCAGTGGTGGTTCATGGTTATTAGCGGTTTCTGTAAAAACCGGCGTGAAATTTTTAGTAGTGAAGAGATCGTTACGGAAAAATGTAAGTTGAGGTTATGTTACATTTGGATAAGCTAAATCTCTTTATGTTAAAATTATATCACGGCAAGGCCGTCGAGAAGGTTGTTATTATTATTATTAGCTAAAAGCTTTTTACACGCGGTTAATTCTCGGTTTGACTTATATAACATGATGAAATAATTATCTGGGGATTCAGAGGGTGTTGAAAACCGGTGAGCCGATTGATTGCAAGCTACAACAACTAGGATGTTTTGTATCAGTTTTTGATGCAAAACTTGAGGTTATGCTGATAAGTAGAAAGACTTAAATCTAATGTTCCTAAATTTACTGATTTGATTTTTTTTTGAAGTTCAAATCAGAGGCAAAAGTGAAATTATCAGAAGATAGGCCTAATTAACATGGGGGACATTCAGTCAATATCATCATAATGATGGGGAAAACACTTACAGAATGTGTGAATGTTTTTAAGAATGAAATTTAGCTTTACGATCAATGTTTTAGAAAAGTAGCTTGCATAAAATTTTAGAATTGACTTCCACGTAGCTGATTTTAAAGTTTAGGCTTGAGGAAATTTTTAGGAAAAAATACGTAAGCTCTGGAATAATCTGAATACTGATTTGATGCTAATTTTATTAAGCTGAAGGGGAAAAACGTAGCCTTGAGTCATATTTTAAGGAAAAATGGTGATGATCCCCATTAGGGGTATGGTTATAAAAAATGAAGCCACCAGTCCAGTTTTTGTATGATGCGTCAAACTAAATTCCTAAGCTTGATTATGCTTATAAAAGGATGACTCAGTGCTGTAATTTAGCCAGCCTAACCTTTTCTTGGAATTTTGAGGAAAATATTAGTGTACCCACCTGCTATAGATTTCAAGGAATATTTGGGTGCAACCAGATTATTCTGTGGGCTTAAATAACTTAATAACATAATCATCATCATCATCATCATCATCATATTGATCTGAAAACTTGAATTTTTGGCAATTAACCTAGTGGACATGTTACATAAAAATTTTCCTTACGTCAAAGAACATATTCATTCTCTTTATTTGCAAATTTATAATTTTAAGTCGAAAACATGATTGATAATGGTTCAGGGTAACAGAAAGGGTATATTTGTCTTGTAAGCAGGCTACTTGTGTCAGTTTTTCTAACTTTAGAATTTTTCAAGTGTTTCTCACAGATAATTGTTTTTTTTAAATTTTTTTTCTGTAAACAATGTGAAATTTTGCATGAGTTTTGTCCTTGCAATCAAAAATATATCAATCATCAAGTAGCTGTGTTGCTATTCTTGTTAGTGTTATTGTTATTGTTGTTCTGCACTTGTAAATGCCTTTCTCGTTTTCATCTTATCATCTTTATTATTGTTGCACCCATTGACACCGAATATAATAGCAAATCAAACAACTGGGCCATCTTTTCAATCTTAAATCCCACCCACCTAGTGCATAGTTTAAATTATATAGATGCTTAGTTTTACTGCCTGCAGTTTTAACGCCATTTTTTTTATATAGTTTTGGGCAAGATGGTAATGTGGCCGTGGCATTTGCATTAACCAATCAAGACTTTAGATCTCCTTTTCTAATTAAGCAAAGAGTGCTAATCACGGAGTTTTTTTGATTGGAGCACATCTAATAATAATTTCTGGTCGCATTAAGTGAAGCCCTTGGCTTTGGCTTGCACAGTTAGCTTAGACTTGCACTGCCTATTGGTTCCTTAATTCTTCTAGGAATTTTTCTAAAGCCAAATCAATACATATCCACAATTTACACTCCCAGACAAATTAAGTTAGGTCAAGCAGATATTGGGAAACCCACTTTTATTAAATGAAACAGATTAATTACATCAGCCATAAAGGTTCGTTACAGTTTAATGAATGATATTGTTGAATCAACCTACATAAAAGAAAAAAAAACCGTCTTAGTGTATTCAGTCACGTTTTAATTTATTTTTTACCAATTTCTTCTAGTATGAGCTAAAACAATAAAAAAATAATCCAAAGATTTTATCTCAAAATCGACTAGTAGCAATTAATCAGCGGAAGAAATCATC
Source organism: Liposcelis brunnea (assembly GCA_023512825.1). Taxonomy (NCBI): domain Eukaryota; kingdom Metazoa; phylum Arthropoda; class Insecta; order Psocodea; family Liposcelididae; genus Liposcelis; species Liposcelis brunnea. Next base: position 5,812,145 of record CM042071.1, read on the forward strand.
ATGCTTTTTTTTACTTAATTCCTCGTAAATGCGTTTTAAAATCAACTTGATCCGTTATGAAAAATCAGAATTCAGGAAATGATTGATCATGTTTAAACATAAAACATGTAAATTACTAGAACTGGCCCTCCGAGAATCTTAAAAAAAAAGTATACGCTATTAAAAAGAGTGTATCAGAGGAGACCGTGAAAGTGAAAGTAGCAGACGACACGCGTCAAGTTAAAGGCCAATCATAAACACTTCCTAACATATCTGGACTGACCTTAGTCGATTATTAATATTTTTTGTTTTTTTTTTCTTTTAATTTTTTTATGGTGAGATTTTAATCGTTCATTTCTTTTTGAATGCGGTTTTAGGGGAAGGCTGTTCTATTATTTTTAATTGTTAGAAAATTTTTTAAGAAACCAGCGTATGACTTTTAGGGCCGAGTAATTTTTCTTTTATTGCTTCTTTGTCGCTCTTTTCAGGGACTTAATTATTAGGCCAAACCCCGATTTGTGATTCATAAAATTAGGTTTGGGATGCTTTACATTCTAAGAGCGTCTTCGTGAGTGTTTAAAGCTTCCTGTGGGTGTTTTTAACCTATGAACTTTGCTTGTTAGAGTTTTGCTCTCATTGAATTGATCTCTAAGCACTTTTGAACATTTTGTTGTCAATGTTTTATATTAATGGAATCTGCGTGTGGATTTACTGTAGCTGTAGAATATTGCTGATGGTGCTGTGGGGTTTGTTGAAGTGAAACTTCTTTTGTCCCGTTTGGGAGGTAAAAAGCTAAGAGTTACGCGTTACTGATTTGAAAAAAAAATTTAAAACATGGAAAATTAAAAATTTTAGAAACGAGAGGAGCAAACTGAGGGGAAAGATCCCGAAAGTTACGCGTGACTAAAAAAAATAAAAATTTTAAAAGGGCCGAAAAAAAATTAAAAAATTGGAAAGGGCCGAAAAGGAAAAGGGCCGAAAACGAAAAAAATGGGAAAGGACCGAAAATGAAAAGGGCCGAAAATGAAAAAAATTGGAAAGGACCGAAAATGAAAAGGGCCGAAAATGAAAAAAATTGGAAAGGGCCGAAAACAAAAAGGGCCGAAAATGAAAAAAAATGGAAAGGGCCGAAAATGAAAAAAAATGGAAAGGGCCGAAAATGAAAAGGGTCGAAAACGGAAAGAGCCGAAAACGAAAAGGGCCGAAACGGAAAAGGGTCGAAAACGAAAAGGGCCGAAAACGAAAAGGGCCGAAACGGAAAAGGGTCGAAAACGAAAAGGGCCGAAAATGAAAAAAATTGGAAAGGGCCGAAAATGAAAAAAATTGGAAAGGGCCGAAAATGAAAAGGGTCGAAAATAAAAAGGGTCGAAAACGAAAAGGACCGAAAATGAAAAAAGTTGGAAAGGGCCGAAAAAGAAAAGGGCCGAAAAGGAAAAGGGCCAAAAAGAAAAGAGCGGAAAATGAACAGGACCGAAAAGGAAAAGGACTGAAAATGAAAAGGGCCGTGCCCTACCTCTGCCACCAGCTACGTAACGATATTTTGCCCGCCCCACTTCTCCCTCAGATTTGCTATTATTATTTTGAGGCTTGAGACAAACCTAAGCAATATAATTAATTTTGATAGCCACGATGCTACAGAGTTAAAATTTTCTTTTTTCTGCTGGCTCCGTAGAAAAATTTTCTGCTAAATCTGCCATTGAATGCCTATATGAAGTGCTATATGTGTCTTAGGCAGATTTATGGCCTGGGCCTGGGTGTATTATGGTCTGGGTGTAAATCCTTACAGACCCTGAAGCACCTTGAAAGACTAATAATAGTCACCATCACCCATGGACATTTCCTTCTGTGCTTTTGTGCCATTCATTTTAAAAAATAATAACGCCTCCCTAAAGGTTATAGAACAAGCCTCCCCATAACCAAAAATTACACAAATAAGCCTATTAACCCATCATTTCATCACACAAAGATCATTTTGATAATTTTCCAGAAACTCCCCATTCATTAACCAAACTGAATGGGAGAGAAAAAAAAATTGCATGATTCGCGTTATCTCGATTATATCTTTATTAGCTATTAACAAATTTTCAAGTGATAACATCAATAATAAATCATGATTTCCTGTTTTTTTTTCTTCTTTTATTTCTTTGCATACTCGATGATCACGTTTAGAAAAGAATGGCTTCGACACATGCAAAGGCTTAATTATTCAAAAAAAAAAAAAAAAATTTAATATTGAAATCGACCTGTCAAAATTGCAAAATCAAACAAGGGAGATCATACAAACAGATCAACGGACCATTTAATCTCCCTGCGGTTTTTTTTTCTTCTTGAAAGCGTAGTTCCGCCCCTGAAATACCATCTTCATCATTAAATAAAAATTAATCGCAATGATTGAAATGCGTTGCATTTCCCATCTTTACATGTAAGAAAGTAAAGAATAGTTTACGTTTAATAACAATGGTAAATATTCATTAATAAGAATGATTGATCAATTCTTTTTCCTAGTCTTCGTATCCATTTAGAAAGTTTGATCTGTGGTATTTAAAAAATTTTTTTTAAATTAATCATCCGCGGATGGCAGAGGGCTTTAGGGGAACGATAAATTTCTTATTGTAAAATGACGAGCTTTTCCCCCCGATTTTTCTTTTTTAATGTAATCAAATTAAACGAGAACAATATGGCAAGTGCATTACGTTGCATCGAATTGTAAAAACAATAGATTATGCAATAGTAAACAGAGGAAAGGAAGGAACATGTGCTTGACTGTGTTTTACGGTGGTTGATTATCAAGGTTTATAGAGTGTCGTCCATTTACGTTGCTTCGGCTAAAAAGCGGAAGAACCGATATAGAATGATCAACTTTACTTTCTCTAGTAAATATTACAGAAGCTGTAGGCAGTGGCGTTTTGGACCATGCGGTTAGTCTGAATTTTGTTAATGATGCTTAAAGGGCAGATGGAGGCGTAGAAATAAGGCTGTAAAGAGGGAAGGATAGTCTGGTGAATTTATTCTTTGGCCCGAGGTGATCAAAAGCCTTAGAGGATATTTTTTAAAATATGTTTTAAGGATAGCGCGATTGAGGCACCAGCGCGAATTTATTCTGAGGCAGGATTTTTCGTGGGGTTTGAGGTCACTCGAGGCAAATTCTATTTGTATGGAAACAGAGTAAAGACTCTACAGTCAAATAGTAGCCGATCCCGCTGATTCCGTAGATGATTCCTAACATTGCTAATTCCACTGTAATTTAGTTACAATCAATAGTCATCAATCTACCTGCATACTCTTTTGGTATAGACCTCAATTCCTACTCTCCTTTTTCTTCTGTCTTTTAAAAGACCCTTTGGTCTGTTTATTAGGGCTGTCAGCCGGCTTCTTGTGATGACGACCGCCACGAGTCCTTCCATCTTTTACAGGCGGCCTTTGGGTTTCCTCCTCAGTGCTGCTCGTGCTTGACTGCTACCAGCGATTCTCTGTACGTGGTCCCGCGATTATCACCTCTTTCCCACTTAACTATGTCTTCTACTCCGCATTGTTCTCGGATGTTATTGTGGACACGGTCTAGCCCGATTTTTCCGACTATTCTCCTCAGGGTTCCCAGAGCTTGCTTTTTGTGACTGCCCGGGTTTTTAAGTTCCTACGCAATGTACCATAACTACAATTAATAATAGCAACCCTAAGTTAGAGAGCCTGAAAGGAAAGAGTCACCGACCCTATATATCAAAATCCTGGCTTCTCATTAGCCATGACCAAACCGTTGATTGGTGGTGACGTCCAACGTCTTCCGCTGCTCCGTTTTCAACTTCCGTTTGGTCACAGCCAATCAAAAAGCAGCAATTTAGTTTCGACTCTCCCCTTTCAAAGTCTCTACCTTAAACCATGGATAAAAAACCCAAAATCCTACAGTCCCAGATGAAGTCATCTATATTCGCTATTGGCGCGTTGAAAAACATACTTCGTCTTAATTCGACTTGACCATAAATCACAATAACGTTACATGATAAACCGCTGCTTTAATATTACCCTAAAGTCCTATTTTCTGGTTTACACACAATGAATAACAATATAAATGGATTGTATAAATTCATAATTAAAAATTTAGTTGTCGGAAGCAAGCACGAATGTATTTATTAATGTGTTACGTGGTGGCGTTCATATATAAAAATCAGTTTCACAATAATTTTTGACACAGATTACACGTACCTCACATGTATTATCATCGTCATTTTTTCAATTATTTAGGTTTAACCAGCCGAAATTATATCTCTTTTTCTTTATCGAAAAGGAAAAATGAAATTGCCCATGAACGCACGCGTATATAGGTTTATAATGTAATGGTAATTACGTTTAATAATAAATGGATCGCCTTTAGGGGATATAATACTCATTAGTGCGTATTTACTATTATGAACTGTGTCGTACCTTATTCCTTTAGGTTTGGCTTTGAGGAAGGCCATCAATTACATCCTTGAACTAGGGATTTCAGATGATTTCGTTTTCCCATATTAATTGAATTATTTTTTCAGTTATTTTAAAATTTAGGCCTGTAGTCTTAAGTAAGAGGTTAGAAATTAGGCAGCGTGCGAGTGGCTAGGCCTCAGCTCCTGGTTTGGTGAGTTTAGACCGCTCAGGCTTGTTTGGGGTTTTGTGGCCAGGGAAGAACCAAGCTGAAGAAGGGACCTAGTAGAGTGTGTTCTGCAGAACCTAGAAGCTTGAGTATCGGTGTCTAGAAAATTTATAGTGGTATTCTTTCCCAGTCCCTCCGATTACTGTCTGATGTTGCCGTCTCTGCCTGAGCACCAGACACCCAAATAGCTGCCTGGGCCCGGACTGGCTCTTCTAGAAAGCGCTAATAAAAATACCAGAAGCGTCACTCTACCCGACTTCTTCTTTGAGCTTAGGCGATCGATCCGATGAGCTCCTTGAATCTCTCACGATCGGCGGCTGTGCGCAATAACTCCTTTGTTGTTAACCCGGTCCGATTGCGGATATTTCTTAACCAGGAGAGATTCTTAAGCCCAAGTCTTCTTTTACCCTCGGCCTTGCTCTGCATGATGGTTTGCAGCAGCCTGTACTTGGGTCCCTGCAACATATGCCCAAGGTACTACAACTTTCTGCGCTTTATGGTCGCAAGTAGTTCACAGTCCTTGTGCGACCGACTAAGGTGACCACAGAATTCTAATTCTCGTAGAGCTGTTTTTATTTATTTAAAAAATTGTCTCACACTCTAAGAAGACGGGGTGATGCATTGACTAGACCATAAGGACCCTGTCTTCTTAAAATTCTGGCAAAATTTTTTTATTCAAAAACTGGAATTTCGGAAAGTTGCCGTATTTTTCTGTAAAAATATGCCAATTTCAATGTTGCCAATTCATATTTCTATTTTAAAAAAAATACAAAAATTTTGGGCTAAAAAATTACATTTGGTGAATCTTATGATTGTCGTCTGCTGTAGCCGTCAAATGGCGGCTACTTGGATTACTACAATGCAGCCGCCATGGGACCGCTGCAGCAGACGATATTCACTAGCGATCCTAGCGGAACTATTTGCTCTAGACCTCCCCTTTGCTATGACTGTGGCGACCTCTTGTTTCAAATCCTTAACAGTGTTTTTCAGAATCTTTTTACTTTTAAGGCATTGACTAATTTTTTTTTCTTTTTTATTTTCAGTTTCAGAGGATATTTATTATTCATCTATTGTGCCATATATTTACCAAGTACAAGACTTACTCAGGCTGCCTCATATAATATTACAGGTACGTAATTTTTTTTTTTTTTTAAATAAAAAAATGATTTTATAAATTTAATTACTTCTACAAAATGTGTTTAGGCTGTGTAATAATTTTTTTCCTTGTTGCACACGAGTTTTAAATATAGTTAATATAGTTAATTAGGCTTCCCATGAGATAAAAAGTAAAAAATTTCCTCTACTAATAGGGCATTGTGTAAATTAATATAAATATGTTGTGTAAAAAATTTGTGCTAGTCGCATGCTTGACGTGTCATGTCAGTCCGTTGGCCAAGCTAAGTTAATTCACAATGTAAAAACACATTTTAGGCTTTTTTTAATTAAAATCGTTTACCCAGATCATGAAAGAAAATAGCGTAAGAAGTGTAATATACTTGAGCAAGAGGTCTCTAGTAAAACAAAATGCCGGCGGAAGTATCAGATTTGGTGATTTCGGGCTGCAACTTTTTTAGCAACAGCAAAGTAATAATGGAGAGGCCGGAGGCCTTTTCCCACAAAAGATATGATATGATCAAGTCGAGTCAACGAGCCGGCTCGGTCGCTGGCTGAAGGATTTTCAAAATCCTTTCAAGTTGTGCAAGATGGCAACATCCATTGATAGCGTTTTGCAAGTTTCAGCGACCCAGGTCGGTCTTTGGCTCTGCTCGCTAAAGCTCACACAAAAATTCAGCAATCTCGGTTTTAACAGAAATTGCAAATAATTTATTCATAACTAAGCTCTCACTTTTTTACACATTTCTCCCTTTCTCCGTGGCCTTTTAATCCCATCATACTCATCCCTACATCATATAAAAGAAATCCGTTAAACCGCAAGACTATTCTGTCTTGGTCAATTCCTAAACGTGCGTAATTCTCTAAAGAAACCTACAACCTATCATTTTATAGCTAGACCCACCCGAATGAATCATGTGGTCAAAAAAATAATAACAAAATTAACGTAATCAATTCTTTTATTAAATCCCGGTTTACTACACTTTATTTCGACATTATCGTTCGGTAAAACACTGACCTGACTCAATAAGACATATTAATACAAAATGGAATGCATGCGATTGAATTATTGCACTGGTAAACCTACGAAAAATTTCCTCAGGCCACAACAATCACTTTGATAGTATTTTTAAAACAACTTTATAAAGTTCATACTCGTTTAACATTTTTATTTTTTTATTTAAAGATAACAAGCAATATTATTGCCTATCGGAAGTACTATTAGAAGGTGGTAACATTTTCATACTCTCTCCCTTAAGCAATCCCACGCAGTTAATTAAAAAAAAAATAATAAAAAGAGACCAAAATAAAAAAAATTTTTTTTTTGAAGTTGTTTATTAAAAAAATGCAAATAATTAGCCATACTGCATTTCATGCAGAAAGTAGTCGTTGGTATCTCTGTTTTGCAACGGTTAAAAATATATTTTACATGAATTAAAAACGAGATAGACCTCATTTTTACTTTTTTTTCTCGATATATCGGATATTCCGGAAACTAAATGAATCATGTCAATTATAAAATTTTTTCCCTTAGAGTGAAAATGATGTTAAAAAGTTGTTTTTATCTTTTATTATTATTATTTTTTTTATAGAATATGCAAGACGTGCTATATCAGGAGAATATAGTTCCTGGGCCGCGGCCGCTCTAAGTGCAGAAAAGGGTCTTCCAGGAGGGCTCTGTCCGGAGTCTCCAGGGATATGTCCGCCTGCGAAGTATAGAGACCCAATTGGGGTTTGCAACAATGTGAGGTATCCTTTAGCTGGAGCTAAGGGGATGCCTTTTCATCGATTTTTACCACCGACATACGATGATGGTAAGTTTTTTTAAGGTTATTGATGGATTAGGGAAAGTAGAGAGACTAATTGGAGAGGGAAGAAGCACGCAGCAGAAGGTTGTGGGCTGCGCCATTTTTAAAATTTGTCATGTTGCAGATTGGTTTATCGTTTAGTCCACGGTCTTCCAGGTCTTGCAACTTCGGGTTTTTGTTGTGACTCCTATTTTGAATACTCAAACCATGACTAGATGGCTTGAGTATTGTAGTGGCTAGCCAATACAAGCCGGAAGCGTCCCAAATTATGTAGGACATTACTAATGGGTCTCTAAAGCGATCAATTTTATTGGTCGGCGCTGGTGCACTAGTGTAATCTGCATGAACTAAAATCTTATTTAATTTCGGAGTCAGCGTTGCCATGGTAATCAACAAAAGTTTCAAGACCTGGAAGACCGTGATTTAGGCACTGGGATTATGCATAAGCTGAGTTTCGGAGACCACAGCCAGATTGATTTTTAAACATGCTACATGGCGGCAGAATCATAATTAATCCAAGGAAGTGCAAGAGCGCTCCCTCCCTCTCTATCTAGTCTCTCTAACGGAAAGCAGAGGCGAGATTTTTAGCGATGGTGACGCTGGTGTCGACGTGGTACATAATACTGTCGATGCCCAATTAAATTTGGCTGACCTTAATTTGGGTGTAGGACGCAGTACCGGTCAGGTTTCGCGTCTGCTTTCTTTGAATGAAGAAGATTGGCCGCTGCACGGCACTGATTGTTTTGGTGAACCACCGCAGCCAAAACATACCTGTTTCTAGAATCAGAATTTGGCCAGAGTTTTGGCGACAGTGGTTCACCAGCGCCGAGTAGCGGCCAGTCTTTCTCATTAAAAAGCTGACATCACTACTGACAGATTTTTTTTGACGCAGAAATTCCACCAATAGGAACAAAGATCCGACTCAGTTGTGACGTCATAATTGCATGGTTCGTTTTTAACGAGCTTTTTAGAATTCAAATTTCAATTCAAATTTTTTTACTTAATCCGTGACTTAATCTCAGTTTTTGATCAAAGAATTAATATTAACCATTTGTGATTTTGATGTTTATGCAAGTTGTCTATTCGAAAGTGGCGTATTTCGAATTCGAGATCATGACAGTTTCCAATTTGAAAATACCGAACCCCAATGCAGCAGACGATTTATCAAAGTGTATTCTCCCTATTCAAAGCGAAAGAGATTGATTTGAAGCAACTTACTAAAGTAAAATCGGCTTCACTCGGTCTAGGCCCCCAAAAGAGCCTGAAGACGCCATTTTTTTAAAGTTTTCTCACTATGGCTAAAAACTAAGGGTGAGGCTGATGGTGAAATCTCTGTTTTTGTGGGTAAGACTTCTTATACTAGAGTTTTAGTTTTGCAATTCCTTAGAACCTACCAGCTATTATTTTTAAAATAAAAAATAATGGTTGAATCATTGTGTGCGCCGCCCTCCCTCATATTACATAAAATCGCGTGAAAATACTCAGTGCTTGAATGTTACAAGTAATATAACTAAAATACTCATCTGGATCGTGATTATCTGCTAGGAGGAGTTCCATATTGTTGTTATTATTATTATGATGAAAAAAAAGAAGCGGTCTGATAACAAAAAAAATTATAAGTTTGAAAAGTAGGGTACTGCAGATCATGATATTTTATTATTATTGCTTATTGAGATATTACAGTATTTTATATTAATTATTAAGAATAATGGGAGCATATCCGCCATTTTTAAATCGATTAATTGAATTAATATCGATTTGCAAAATGATTTATTGAATAATTTGAATGAATAATTTTTTGTTTCTATGAAGTGAGTTATGGATGCCGTAAGTGAAGAAGAAGAGTAGTTCATGAAAACTCAAAGAGCAATCGAATCAGCCGGTGCTGAACAGCAAGGTGCTTTGCACATTATAGAAAAAGCATCTGCAGACCCCTGAAGCATTGCCATCAAGATAGTTGAGACTCGGATGGTACATAAGAAATTTGGTAAAGCTTGAGAGCAAGAGAGGGAAAAAGAAGAAGAAACTGAGCACGGTTTTTTTAGATAGAAAGGGACAAGAAAGTGGAAGACCACTAGAGTGGTCCAATAGATACTCAAGCAGGAGCAAAATTTTAACCACATCAAGAAAGTTGCGAGACACTTATGAATACAGAAAGCCCAAGATAAAAAAATTTGGCAAAGGTTGAGGGAAGTGAACGATCCTTTTACTTCCTAGAGTGGACGGACGTTAGTTGAAAGAAGAAGAAAACAACTGGTCTGCTGATATACAGTACTTCAGGTCTCACATTGTAGATTTACAAGTCCACGGCTCCCTCGACAGACCACAGCACCGATGAGAGGGTAGCGCGATGAAGGATGTGGATCAGCTGATATATCTTGATCGGTGGAAAGCCAGGCAGGATAGCACCTTCTGGAGAGTTATATTCGTTGCGGCCATAGGACTTCAAATCCTAAATGCTATAGTTAGTTATTCCATGTCTTCGTTGTGGTGGTTTTATTTAAGTTGATTTCAAATCTAAGAAAATTGATTTACTGAATCGAGGAACGAATCGCTAATCAGTCAATCAGAAAAGAGACATTTATTTGGTGACTCAGATTTAAAAATCAACTTATGGCAATTCGTCTGGAAAATAATAGCGATTCATTGTTAAGCTCAAAGTGTTTTTCTTAACTCGCTTCTGCCCATCGAGTTTCAGCTGGACTCAGCTTCTGTAGCTTTGCTCAGCTGCCCCCATTGCAGGCGCTGCTCTTCTTAGTTGTTCCCCTTTATTACAGTAGGTGGACTCCGGTGACTACATAGCTTCTATAGCTCAGCTAATCTGCTCAATTTTTCCTCTTTGTTACAATAGCTGGACTCAGCTGCCCCCATTGCAGGTGGAGCTCTGCTCAGTCGTTCCTCTTTTATTACAGTATCTCGTTTCTGGTGTCCCCGTCGCTAATTCCAATCTTCTCATTCCCACAAGAAGCACTAAAAAAGAAATCGCATTAACACGAAGAGTGTACATTCCGTAATGGAAAACAAAAAAAAATCGTTACGTACTTTTATTTGACTTACGTTGTCATTATATAGAAAGGAAAGCAGCAAAAAAAAAACAAATTTAATGTACAAAAATATCCAACTCATCACACTCACTCATAATAAATTACAACTGTCCCAGGAAAAATGATAGATTAAAAATTAAAAAATCCAAACCACTGACCAAGTGATTTATCAGGATTTTAACAACCTGTCAGTGTTAAATGATATCAACTCGAATTAGCGCAATTTGACCGATCGCAAACTCGTGACTAAATTAGAGAGAAAACAGATTGTTACAATAAAAGTATGGAGCGATGAGACTCTTGCGTCCTTGCACTCGTGTGGAGGTCATCTACTTCATTACATCGAAGTGAGAGTTCAACCTTGCACACACAAAATACACCTAACCCATCTATTATTCCTTTCTTCTTTCTTTTTCATGGACCTCCGATGGCAGATGAAACCATGCTCCATCTCCGTGTCTAATCTTTTTTGATAATTAACAGCCGCATCCGGATCCGTTCTCCGACGAAGGTCACCCAAATAATTTTTATTTTTTCTGACCCGACCTATAAAATCGCAGAAATTATGTTTTCTCGGCGCCAAGAAGTTGAGCAATAAATACAACTAATTTCGCGATCCGTTTTTCCTTTAGCCGAGGGGAAACCCCGGATTGAAATACAAGTTCTCTCGGGGATAGCCTAGGATAGCTGAGTCACATCAATTCATAAAAGAAATATTACGAAATAGGTTTCACTTTTTTTCATCATACGGCTAAGCAGAGTGACTTCCGCTCGCCCCGGAGGGTAAATATTTAAAAAAAAAAAAATCTCTAACGTTTTATTGGTCCAAACTGATCGATTTCTGCTCCATGCGGAAACCGAATCATCTTTTGTTTCCTGCTTGTTTCACAGAAATAAAAATGAAGTCACGTATATTATAAAATTTTCTTCGTCACATTATTTTTCTTTATTTTGAATTTTTATCGCTTAATTTGAAACGCAATCTGCGCGAATTTTTTTTTTTTTATGTATTGAACATATGCATGAAGTGGATCTTGTCTTTTTAATAGACTCACCGATAAAAATTTCTCGGAAAATGTTAATTACATATCGTGAATCATGGCTTTTCATTATTTATTTCATAATGTTGTATATACCGCCTTTAAATTCTTTTTCAGGATTGTGTAATGTTATTAGGTCATATTCACTTCACTGACCGTGCTCACTATCCGAAAGAGACGAAGAGTGTGAAAATCATTTGGCGCGGAATTAACACGATTTGTTGAAAAAATGCACAATGCAACATGGTAGTGTTCGTGACAGATTTCGCAGCGACGATGTTCGGAAGATATGCTAAGTGGAGAACGGGGTTAAATAGGAACTACAAAGCCGCCGTTACTGTAGGGGAATGCTTGGAGCTTTGACACAAAATTTTTGTAGGGAAACCACGTGGTTACGGACCCTCGTAGATAGAGAGGGAAGAAGCACTCGTGCACCGCCTTATGGATTAATTACGAGTCTGCCACCATGCTGTATGTTTAAAAACTAATCTGGCTGTGAGCTCTAATACTTAGCTTATGCATAATCCCACAGTCTGAACGATAAACTAACCTGCAATATGGCGAATTTCCAAAATGGAGCAGCCCTTTTCTTCTATCTAGTCTCTCTATTCAGAGCAACTCCTAAGCGGCCCAGGTTAGGTTAGGTCTAGGCCCGAAATCATCATTAGGTAGCCTAATGTGGACTATGGAGAGATAGGAAGTCTGAAAGAGCATCATTCACTTTTTCAGATAAAGTAACTATAGATGGAGCATTATCCACTTCGGGTTGAAGCAATCGGATTTCCGACTATCTTCGGCAATTTTCGTAGACCTGTGTGCATGTTTCGCCTATATTTAACTTTCCGAGGTCAGCCATCTTGTGTGTGCAATATCACATTTTTGGAACGTCGTGCGCAGTGTCTGACGTTAATGCTCCATCTATAGTTACTTTATCTGAGTTCACTTGTTTTTATCCACCATTAATTAGCAAACCCGTGATCAGCAATTCGATGGATGATGTAGTCTTTTCTTCCTTCTAACACTGAATACTCGAACACGGATTTGCTAATTCATGGCTGCCACCACGTGATCTTTTGAATATGAACACTTAGTGTCCACTCCCTTTTTCAGACTCCTTAAGGCGTGGCTGGCTGCCATGTTCTTGAATTAGACAGAGTCCACCATGATTTCAAACTGGGGATCGCCATCGGGTGCTTTCTATCAGTGGAACATGCCGACATGTGCCGCTGATGGAAAGCACCCATGTTGGCTTAATAGAAAACTAGGACTTGAAATGACAATATGGCGACGACCATTTCAAGATCAAGCAAATGGTAGTTTCAGTCACGGTCTTCTAAACAGGCTGTACTGCTTAAACACGTGGATTTGAGTTCGCAAGCAGATGGCGCAGCAGTCTTTCAATTCTTCTCTGAGAGTCTCTGGTCTGTTTCCAAAATTGACCAATCAAAAGCATCTTTAAAGACCGCAGCGCCACCGAAAAGCAATTAGCTTGGGGAAATCCCGAACCAAAATTCGCGTATTTAAGGGAGCATAGTTTCTAGACCTGTTTAGAAGGCGGCAGTTTGAGAACCCTAGAGAGCCTAAAAGGAAAGAGTCGCCAACTAAATTGCTGCTTTTTGATTGGCTGTGACCAAAAGTGAGTTAAGAACTGAACAGCACAAGACTTATGACGTCATTACCAATCAACGGAAGTCGTAGGAAACGATTTTGGTCGCAGCCAATCAGAAACCAGGATTTTGATATACAGAGTTAATGGCTCTCTCCTTTCAGGCTCAGTATGGCACCCCCGTGTTAGAAGATGACTCATCAAAGTATCCACTCCCTATTCACCATGCGTTCTATTTGTCTCATGTAAATTGACAAAAGGGTTGCCACGACAACAGTGTTAAACTTACAGAAAAAGGTTGTTCAGTTTTGATGAGTCAGACAAATAGTACTTTGTTGTTCCAAAACATTCAAATCCGAAGTCCCAAGATTTGACCTCATTCTTTTTGCTTTCTCATTCCGAGAATCGCTCGAAAGTAGAAGAGATTAACACCTCGTGGAATCCTTTATCTCAACTTGTTTTTGTTGAGGCAGGTTGAAACTTGCAACGATTTGGAAAAACACTCTGAAAAATTGAGTAAAAAATTTTGAAACGTGTTGTGACCTGTCAATCGAACAATCGAAATTCGCGTTTGGTTGTTTAAAACAACTTAACGTGTTTTGTCAGTCAGATTTAACACGTGGCCGAACCTGAATGAGAAAAAACGGAGAGTTTTAAAGTTTATTCTTATCGAGATGTAGATAAAGAAGAGACGTAGAATCGATTCCAAAGTGGGGACCAGGTTAAAATGTCAATTTTACCGTGTGTGCGATGACTTAACATAAGTAAAACCAGTAGTTTTAATTGAACTTTTGTTGCCTTCTGGAGTTAGGTTAGCATGACGATTTATCATCGGCTTCCATTCGATTATTCGAAACAAAATGGCGTGATCATGAAAAGCGAATCCCAAAAATGGAAATCTTAGTAAGCCTGATTCCAGTGTGCAGGCCGTGACGCAGTTGTCTCAAGGGTGTAACAGAGTGTTGATCGAGCATTAAATGGTCTCGCCATAAACCGCCCGCATAACCTTTACTCCCATTGCCTCCGACCACCCTCAACCCCGGTGTAAAAGTTACAGTTCCCTCCCACAATGTCTGATCGACTCACCTTACATTTCATTTCCTGTACTTGGCTAATCATCACCATCATAATTGTACCACCTCTGCAGTCAATTATCGCAATAAAAGAGAGGCAAAACATCAGGTATCCACCTCCCATAGTGTTGAGCTCAAACGCTTGTTTCAGGATTAGAATTAATTAACTTCGCTGCATGTTATCTCCGGCTTGCCACCAAGTTTGCTTAAAGACATCAGATTGTCAGTTAAATCTTTTGACATCTCTACTCTCTTTCTCCCCATATCTTCCGGAGTCAAAACGATCATTGTTAATTGCCTGCAATCAATTATCCGAAATCTGAGCTGTAAGAGGCCACTGGCGGATCCAGGAAATTTTTTCTAGGGAAACAAATGGCAGACGCTTCTTTGTCCCGTTTTCAACCTGCTTCATCCCGCTTCAACCTGCCTCACAGACCTAAATAAAAATGAAATAGAAAATAACATGGGTAAAAGCTGAGACGTGACTCGGTAGCTGAATAAATAAGAAGTAATAACGAAGATATTTTAGATGAATCTATACCGAAGAAATTATGTAGAAAGCAATTAGCACCTTATGCATTTATTGCATGTTTCGGAAACAAAGGTGGACGAGCCTGACCTTCCTTTGGTTGACAAACGTTTTTTGTTTTGTTTGCTAACTTTCTTTTGTGTTAAACGGCGTGTATTAACTTTTAAATTAAGAATGGGAACAAGGTCACCTTGATGTTTCCCTAAATTTCATCCCCCTTCGTTAAATTAGGCCGAGTTTGATTTTCAATGAGTAGGAACAAGGTCACGGTCACGGAATTTTATGATCCGTTTCCTATTTGTTGTTGGTTCAATGAGCTGTTATTTTGATTGGGAGTAATGAAAGTTTTAGGAAGATGCGGGTGTTGGAAACGAGGGCGTGATATTAGCGGAGTAATAATTTTTAGCCAAGTATGCTTTAGGTAAAAGGGAAAGGGTTCTTTGTTATGTAAATAAGGCCTTTGGGTGAACCTGTTAGTATATTTGTTAAAAGGGATTAAGTTAGAGGCAACTTTTAGGTAGCAGCTGGGTTTGGCAAAAAAAATTTATCGATAAACAAAAGGACTAAGTCAGAAAGATCAAGTAGCCATAGCAGTGAGTCGAATTTCTTTGGTTAGCCCCAAGATTTCGCGATTCTTTTGTGAAACTTCTTAGTTCGTCATCTTTCAGAATGTTTGGTGAAGAGAACATTTTTTTCTTTAATCGAGGAAAATTTTTTGGAATTTTGGTTTTTGTTTATCTAAAGAAATTTGCTCAAATTTTTTTATCCCAAAACATTTTCTTGAAACTTTTTCATGAAATTTTTTTTTCCCTAGGATTTGCTCTTGTTGACAATAATTTTCCTGAAATGTTTCCTTATGGAAGCCATTTTTCTGAAATTTTTCCTTATCAAGAAAATTTTTTCCTTATAGTTTTTCAATGATAATTTTTCCTAGATGACGGTTTATAGAATCTTCTAGAATTCCTGAAAGTTTATTTAACTTTTTTTTAGATTTTCTTGTATAAGTTTGTTCGTCATGAAAAATTATTAAAAGACATTTTAAAGAAAAATTTTGAAAAAATTTGCTCGACATGAGAAATTTTGAAAAATATTGCTAGACATGAGAAATTTTGAAAAAATTTGCTCGACATGAGAAATTTTGAAAAAATTTGCTCGACATGAGAAATTTTGAAAAAATTTGCTCGACATGAGAAATTTTGAAAAAATTTGCTCGACATGAGAAATTTTGAAAAAATTTGCTCGACATGAGAAATTTTGAAAAAATTTGCTCGACATGAGAAATTTTAAAAAAATTTGCTTGACACCAGAAATTTTAAAAAAATTGGTCTACATCAAAAATTTTGAAAAAATTTGCTCGACATCAAAAATTTTAAAAAAATTTGCTCGACATCAGAAATTTTGAAAAAGTATCCATTTCTCATGAAAAATTCTAAAAAAAATTCATTTGAGATGAAAATTTGTAAAAAAATCTATTTGACAGGAAAAATTTTGAAAAAATCCATTGGACATGAGAAATTTCGAAAAAATCCATTTAACATAAAAAAGTATTTTTTTGAATTATATTTTTTTGAAATCTATGACACTTCTGACCACCAGCCAAAAAAAATTAAATTAGAATTCGACTTGTGCCATCTTCCTTATTTCTATTCCATAAATATCGTAGCCATCAGCGTGAAAAAATCATAATTCACCTTGTAAATGTTGAAACAGTGTACAAAAATGTATTTCTAAATCTGGCACGCTTGGTGACAATTGCTACACGTCCTTTTAATCAATTTGCGAAATCATTTTTTGTTCCTAAATTAAAACTGACGCATTTAAAAAAAGAAAGATTCCTCATAACGCAAGACGATGTACCTTACACAAACACCCATCTGACAATGAATAATAAATT